>OW569405.1:105181680-106434541 GCA_937654795.1 Cistogaster globosa
AATTTGAGAACACTTTGTTTTTTAAAGAAAAATCTTATTAATATCACTTTTTAATATTAATCTTTCGCAATTTTTTTTTTATTTTTAATTTAATTTTAACATGATCTCAAATTCAATTCCTCGTCTTTAAAATCTTTTTAATATCAGTTTTAAATCTTGAGCCAATCTAAACTCAATGCCATCGTTTATTTATCATAAATATTGCAGACGTTTTGTAGTTTGAAAATTTCAATTTTAGAAACTGAAATGTATTGAAAATTTTAATGATTTGAATGGCTCATTAATAAACACTGTTATTTTGTATAATAGAATAATTACTCTACTTGAGTTTTGTTAATTTTAACTTGAGCTAAATTTCTATATGCCCATCGGTATTAGAATCGATACCGGTGATATTTATTTCTGAGTATCGGTATCGGATCGGCGAAATGGCGTATCGTTTCATCCCTAATTTATATATTACTTTTTACTATTGGGAGCTGAAAGGATACACAGTTTTTTTTTTTTTAATTTAAATTGGTGCCCTTAACTGTTAATAATACACGAAAAAATAATGTCTGTTAATTTTTAAAATTATATTTTTTTTTCTTTATTTGAAAGGTTGTAAGCTTTAATTAATTTCAAAATCAGCTTAGAAATGAATGAGTTCTGCAGGCAGAAATTTGAAAGTAACAAGGAATGTAGAAAATAAAAACGTGGTTTGTTTGTTGGTAAAAGCTTTAACATTTTCGTATAGGCTGATACAATAACTCTCAGTTGGTTTTTGAAATGTTTATACCTCAAGAAAAATGTTTTTGGTTTTTATAAAATTTGGAAATACTAGACTTGTGCCATATAGTTCAATTTAGTGATCGTTCTTTTTAGTTTAAAGTTTGTAAATGAACTAGTTAAAAAACTTTGTTAAAGGCTCTCTTTAGTTCAAACTCTCTCTTAGTTCAAATGTGCTGTTGACGTATTGTTCGTACTTTCAACTTTAAGTTCAAACGCTTTCTTTAGTTCAAGTGTTCTTTTCAAAATATGATGGCAACAACACCGTAGCATTGCCAAAACGAATGTTTAATAAAATGCGTGGCAGCACTAATTTCAAGTCGGAAATAGGAAACACGAGACATGAATTCTAGTTCATCTTGTCTGGTAGTTCAAAAATGAACTAGATATACTTAAGGTATAAACTAGTTCACTTAGTTCAAACGCTGAAGTCGTTTAAATGAACTAGTTCGTTTATGAACTATACAAGTCTACTTAAAACTGTTATTGGATATTAGTGGTAACATTTACACGAATTGATAACTTTTTTCTTTTTTTTAAGTCGATTTGTTAAGGAGCTTTTAAATTATTTAAGGTATTTTTTCTCGCAAATATTTTATGATTTATCTTTTAAACATTTTTTATCTTAATAATTGATAAATTTTTGTGAAAACGAAAAAAGGAATTTTGTTTCGTGTGTTAATAAAAAAAACCATCATCAAACACAGGAAAATATTAATTTAAATAAAAACTGTTCGACCTTAACGACAGAAAAAAAATTTTTTTAATTACTAGCACACATTGTGTTTACGGCCTTAAGCATCAGTTTCAAATCCTAAATATTTTGTACTATTGCAGATATTTAAATGTGTTAACTAATTTATTTTATTTGTTTATTTCCAGAAACCTCCATTTTTACGGTAGAAGGCGTGCATTTGTATCCGGAGCCAAATAGACAGACCAAATGAAAATTAAAGCAGGTCCTGTCAGTGGATGGTGTACGTTTCTACTGTTAGCAGTAACTAACTGTTACTACAACAACTGCAACACTAACTAAAACAATATAAACTACTACAACAATAACAACAAAAGAAAGAAAAAGAAAAACAGCCATAAATGATATCATTACACTAAAACAACCAACAGCAAACAACAACAAAAATCACTATATATTTTTAATTTTAAATTTAAAACATTAAAGTAAAACTAAAATTTATACATTTTTTTTTAACAATTGTATTTTGTTTTTATTTTAATATTTTCAAAAGTTATAAAGAAACACACAACCCTTTCAATTGTTTATAATTTCTTAAATTTAATTTATTATCCTTGAATATTTTTTTAACTAAATCTAAATAAAACCAAACTAATTAGAGAAAGAAATAACAAAAAACTTAAAATAAAATTTAAACAAATAATGTAAAACGAAACAAATAAATTAATTAAAAATATTCTAAGCAAAAAGAAAAATTAATTTAAGTAACTAAATTTTTATTAAAAACAATTTAAATTAGTTTAACTAAACTAAATTTAATAAATAAATTTAAAATTAAATTGATAAAAAAAAACGCCAAAAAAATATCGAAAATAAAAAACGTTTAAAACAACAACAACAACAACATAAAAGTAGTCGAACAACAATTGTAGTATTTATAAATTTAAAGCAGCAACAAACTAAATACGTGCCTCCTGGTCCTCATCAGGTCCTTGATAAGCGTTAGCACCTTTGACAACAACAAATATCACACAAATACAATTAAAAATTCAATATTCAATATTTAAAATGAAGAAAAACACTTTTAAAAAATTTAGATATTTAAAAGAAAATTTAAGAAAACACCTGCTTGTTGTTTAAAGCACTTCAAACTGTTAGGAAAATTATATTAAAAAAATTGAAATCTTTAGACAAACTCTTATTGGACCATTTAAAGGCAAAAGTCTTAAAAGCAGAAAAAAGGTATAATGAGAAATTATTTTTGTTTAAATTTTAAAATTTAAAATCATATTGTAAAAAATAGAAAGGAAATTTTAAACATCACGTTAATATCTTCTTCTGAATTCAGCTAAATTAATCCCGTTTGAGAAATGAAATCATTTATTAATTTCCTAGTTAAAAAATAATAACTTTTTAGCTTCAAGTGAGCCACCTTTATTTTTAAAAATTTATCCAGAGTTTTTTTTTTTTTTAATTACAGCAAAAATGACGTGAAATTAGTTTAAAAAAAAAATCTATTTTTCTTCGTTCTTTTTTTTAAGTAAAAGACAAAATTCAATCTGTTCATTTAAAAAATCAATTTTTCTGCTTAAAAGTAAGTTGGCCTAAAATAATTTTTATTTTAATTAAAATTTGTTAAAAAAAAAATAAAAACGTATTTGTTACATAAATCAAGCAACCGATATAAACTTGGCGATAATGTTTTTTTTTTACTCATAATTAGATTTATGAAAAGTTTTTGTTCAAAAACAGTTTACGGCTGGAAATACGAATTGTAAATTAATACAACAATAAAAAGTGTAAAAGAATTTTTTTTCATAAAAACTTTATCTGTTTTATCTGTATTTTCCAATGTATTATTTTTCAATTTTTCATCCTTTTTTATGTATCCTATTTGTTTTAATTTTTTTTTTCTTTATACTAATGTTTGCCAATAATTAATTTTAGTTTTTAATATTTGTTAAAATTTAAATTTTGTATTATAGAAAATTTTTATAAAAAAAAATGCAAAAAATATATGTATTTTTATACAATTAAAAATATTAAAATGTGAAAGAAAAATATGTTTATGTACAGGAATACCTCACTTAGTACGATTAATAGTATCCACCATTTTGTTGTAATATTTGTAAGGAGACTAATCGAGGCACTCGGTAAATACTTGCCTATTTACAGGTCCTATTTCCCTAAAGAAAGTTAATGGACATGGTGTTAATAATTGAGTCGTAAAACGATAATTTGTTACACATAATTTTCAATTTTGTTTCATATTTATTTAAAAAAAATTATTCTGAATTTTTTTATTTTTAGGACTCTTTTTCCAAGAAAAAGAATTTTCTTTTGTAAATTTTAAAAACCGCATTTTAGAGAAATCATGCCGATTTAAACAAAACTTTGCGATGTATTCCTGTATTTTTTCTTTTAAATTAATTTTATTCCAAGAGATCTTGAAAAAAAAAACAGTGTGACCAGAAAGTAAATATACAAAAATGTTAAGGCAAATTTTATTTTAATATCACAAAAGCTATTTTCTAAAATTCTATACATCAGGCGGCAGATTTAGAATTATCTTGATCGTGATAACTCAACTGCCAAAGTGATTTACTCCACATTTCTTTTGTTTCTATAAAATTTAAAACATTTCAAAAAAATATTAATTTCTTGAAAAAAAAAACTAAAAAATAAATGAACCGGCCTTGACTAAATATTGATCATTAAAAATATTATATTATGTACCATGATGTCATAAGAATTCATTCTATGGCATAATTAAATTTTAAACAAACAGATATGTCACAGAACTCAATTCCTATTGAAAGTGGTTTCAATTTCGAAAATAGGGGTTTCAAAAAACGAAAAATGAAAACTTTTTTCGGATTGAAACCGACTTTTTAATTTCTTAAAGAATATATCTTTTGGGCGTTTTAAATACACCTCTAGTTTTTATTGTTTTTTAATTAAGCCAATGTTGCCATTTTGAAATTAAAAAGTAGAGTTTTAACATTTTTCTGAATATACAAAATCGATCGGAATCTGAAGAAGGGAAAATTTGATCGAAATAGTTAATAAGGAATTAAAACAATATCCACCGGATTGTGTGACACGCCTGAAAAATTGACTTCTTAGATTTTGTTTTAAATGGAATTATGCGAACGAATGAATAATTCGTGTGACAGCATGAAACAGGCAGACAAATAAAAAAAAATAACTCCCAAATATTTTCTTTAAATTCAAAATCCATGACAATGACAATCACCCCTTTCGTGAATAAGAAATGAAATTTTTCTTCCCATTAAATTTTCATTCCCCTCGATGTGAAAATTACTATCATGGACTTCCTATGAAATATTTGTTCACTTTATTGAACAGCTGAATAAGTTTAGTAAAAATTTGTAAATTAAAGTTCAAAAAAAAATAAAATTTTTATTTCAAAAATGTGACGTGCAAGACGCGCTTAACCCTTTGAAATTGCGCGAGACATTGCTGACCCATTTCAACAAAAAAAAAAAATTGTATTTATTTTCTTTTTATATCCCCAGTAAAATTTAAGTGAAAAAACCCAAGGAAAAAGCAAAAAAAAAAATACAGGAAAAACGCTCAATCACGATAAGGGGAATTTTTGTTTACGTGAAAAATTTTTCACGTGAATTATTCACGATTGTAATTTAGGGAAAAGCGAAAACATTTCAGGCGAAAAGATAATCATGATAGGAGTGATTATTTTGTTCATTTTCAAGCAATTTCAAATAGAGTTAATAGACGTGGCTTTTATAGTGTTCATATGAAACATTGAGAAAAATTTTAACAGCTCCATCATGAATAAAAATTCTGTGCGGATCTTTTTTTAATTTTTCCTATCCTAATGATATCATAAAATTAAAACAGCTCCCTTTGAATTACAATGATGCCACTTTTTTTTTTTTTTTATTAATCCCACGAAATTTGCAATTGAAGGAATCTCTGCTGGACCTAATTATTTCGGCACAAAAAGAAATTCCTTAAATTTCTTTAAAATTTAACTTTATAAAGAGTGTCAAGAGCTTTAAATAAACATTTAAAATAATACGTCCATGTTCGCATAAACACGCTTTTTAAAATCGCAAAACATTGAAACTATCAATCATGACTTCGAAGATTTTTACCTTCAAAGTTCAATTATCTCTGTATACACTTGCGGTCTATAGCCGCCAGATTTCAAGCCATTCCGATCTACAGCAATCATTTTTGCTATGTTAAGTTGAAATCGCCAATTTATGCGATAAAAACCTGGGCGTAAGTCTTGTGGGTCTATTAAGGAAAGCAACCAAAGCTCAGTTGCTTTGAAAACGGGCAATGCCACTGATGTTAAGCTTAGTATTACGTAAGACAACTTGTGATAGTGGCCATAAAGTTATCGATAATCTAAGTGAATTAAATATTACTTTCTTCCGATTCCGTTTTTCTTCACAATACCAATTTACGATCGCAATGGAACTGAATGCGGAGACTTAATCGAAACGCAGAATAGGGTGAATGTTTTATATCAATTAACTTATTAATAATTTTGAAAAAAAAAATAATTACCTTCTAATTTTAATTTTTTGTTTCTTAAAAAATTAAGCAGCGACAGGAAAAAAATGCTTGTCGAAAAATTATTTATTTGGCAACTAAAAGTGTCAGCGCACATTCGCTAGTTATCATTCGTAATGTAAGTTAAGCAATTGGCAACGCTTATAAACCTTGATTGCTTTCGATAAAGGAGCCATTAATAATAATTAAGGGCAGCGGGAAGACTCTCTACGCTTGTTAATAAATCACGTAAAATTATGTTGGCAACTTTAATCCCAATTTAACCAACCCAGCCAGAAAGAAAAAAACAAACTGCAAAAAAAGGGTGCTAAAAAATTAATATTTTTATTTGAAAGGGGTCTCAATGAGCGGCATCACACAGTTTGACACCCAAATAACCAAAAAAAAAAAATATATAATTATGGCACAAATGGTACCATAAGACAGAGACTGTACTCCATTTCCTCACTCATGCCAAAATCACGGTAGATTTTTGCTGTACCTGAAACTGTAAACCTTTTTTTCACATACAGTCCTTTTGAGTTATTAAAATTGTAATGTCTTACCAGCGGCTTTAGTGCTTCAAAAAATTCCTAATTGTCGGAAGTTCATGGGACGCTTTTGTGGTTTTAAACGCCGCTAAGAGTTTTTTCTTGTAAAATATTTAACGAACATTTATTAAAATGTTTTTTTTTTTCAAATATTATCGTAGCCCGCTATCGCATACTGCCTTCGTCATTATATCCTAATGAAATGGCCGTTCTTGAAAAGATAGCAGCCCTGTTTAAATGTTGTGAACAAAGAGAGATTAAGAATATCATATAACGCAATCGTTGCAATTAAAATTATATTTTCAATTTCTCCATTTACTGTCTGGCACACTTTACGACAGTTCTCTTGTTTTTGCAATTAAAAAGGTTTTACTTTTATGTAAAATTTAATTTGTTTAGCTTTACGTTTAGTTATTTTTCTTTTATTTTTTCTAAAATTTGTTTATTTTTAATTAAATATATTTTTAGTGTAAACGTGTGTTATCATTTGATTATAATTATCCAATTAGTGATATAAAAAATTTGTATAAAAATTAATAATATTTTTAAGTGATGAATAATAAAAAAATGAAAAATCATTTTAAATATTATTTCTCATTTCAGCCTTTTTTTAATTGATTTTAATTTATTTTTTAAAAAGGAAGACTTAAGACTTGAATTTAGTAGCCTCGGCTGCACTGTTCATTAGGTTGTGTGACGTTGAAATTTCGTAACGCCTAAAAGTATGCTTGGCTTAAGTTTGTTTTCCTTTAAAATCCCCTTTCGGCTTAAATGAGAGAAAAATGGACCTGGATGTTATTTTATATAAAGATCTATCTGTCAACCAGGCCCGTTTAAGCCGCGACGGACGATCCGAAATAATCGTACGATGTATTTACTAGAAAATCTGATGATTTTCTTTTCTACTCAGAAAAATCGTCAGAAAATGTGCTTTTTTATGAAATTTAATTGGTCAGGCCTTTAAAAAAATTATCGCACAATTTATATTAATAAACACTATTATACTTGTTGGACACACATTTTATTTTTGACAGATTTAGAGATGGAAGTTCAGTGTATAATGACCTTTATATATGTGATTGAGCAACAACAATCGAAAAAGCAGATTTTTTATTGAATGCTAATATTTTTCGTTCAATAAAATTAAGATAATCTGACGTTTCCAGTTTGAAACTAATTTTTTAATTTCTTAAAAATATTTTGAAAAACGAGAATATTGAAAAAATTACCAAAATAAAAATTTCTGTTTTTCGGCAATCGCGAAAAAATGTCTTAAAAAAATGAATAAAAAATTATAATTGTTTTTGAACATTTTGTTTTTTATTTATTATTTTCTACCCACAAACTTATTTTTAAATTTAAATAAAAATTCTTCACAAAGAACTAAAACAGGACCGTTAAATAATTAAATTAAAACACCAACAGAGTTAAATAAAAATAATTAAAAGCAACACCACCATCTTCATCAACATAAAAGCAAACAATTGAGGAAAATTAAAAAATATTAACTTGAAAAAAAAACACTAAATATTAAAATAATATGTTTAACATACTCAATTTAATTTAAAAAATAAATAAATAAAATAAAAAAAAAACACAAAAATAGTTATTTAAAATCAAAATGCAAATCCTTAAATTTACAAATAAAAAATTGACAACAAAATTTTTAACAAAAAATCAAAGCAAATGAGAAAAAAAAAACCAAAAACAACAAATTTTAATAAATATAAAGAAAACGTAATTAATTTTTATTAAAAAAAAACGAAATCTCTTCTGTGAAATAACAAATAAAAACAAGACAGTTAGTAGGGAAACAAAAATAATAAAAAAAAAGAAAATATAAACAAAAATACGAAAAAAGTAAAACATTTTTTAGTAAAAATATTTGAAAAAAAATACAACAAAAAAAATTTAACCTCAGTACACAAAATAAAACTCAACGTTTTCAGTTTCGATTTAAGCAAAAGTAGTAAAATTATTTATTTTATAAAAATAAAATAGTAGATCAATTAGATGATGCAAATTAAAAAAATATATAAATAAAAAAATAAAAGTAAAAAATTAAAGGCAATAAAGCTAAATTTATAAAATTTAATATTTAAAATTTCGAAACGCTAAAAGTAAAAAAATGGTACTTGGAATAATTGAATTTTTATTTGATACCCTTAATGTTAATAATTCAAGATAAAACAAATTTATTTGGGGTTTATTTTTTTAAAGTACTTTTTGTAAAAGGTACTTTTTTAATAAATATTTATAAAGGTACTTTTTTAGAATTATTTTTGAAAACGCACTTTAGTTTTAAAGAATTTTATTTAAAATTCACTTGTTCATTAAACATATATTTTAATGTTTCTTTCTATAATAAAGTACTTTTTATAAAAAAAAGAAACATTTTATTTTAAAGTTATTTTTTAAAAGGTCCTTAAATTGTACTTCTTTTTTATTTATTATGCTTTTTATGTATTTTTCTATTTAGAAAGCACATTTAAGAAATGGCCCTTTCTATAAGAGAAAAATAACTTATTTAAAAATTACCTTATTACAAAAATAACTTTTAATATTTAATTCATAAGAAGTACTCTTTTTAAATTGATTCAAGATAAAACATATTTGAGGTTTATTTTTTTAAAGTACTTTTTGTAAAAGGTTCTTATTTTAATACCTTTTTAGAAAAGTATTTTTTTAAAGGTATTTTTTTTTCAAAGTTTTTTTTAGTTTAAAAGACTTTTATTTTAAATGCAATTTTTTATTAATTATTTATTTTAATGGTTCTTTCTTTAACAAAGTACTTAAAAAATACATTTTATTTTAAAGATAATTTTTTAAAAGGGCCCTAATTTGTACTTCTTTATTATTTATTATGTCTTTTTATTTAAAAGACTTTTTTCAAAGTAATTTTTAAAAATAAAGCATTTAGCAGAATGTATTTTTAATTATTAAAAAGCAGGTTTAATTAAAGCCCCTTTCTATAAAATAGTACTTTTTTAAAAAGCACCTCTTTGCAAAAATACCTTATAAATTTAAATTGTTTTAAGATAAAACATATTTATTTGAGGTTTCTTCTTAAAGTACTTTTTTAAAAGGTACTTTTTTTAATATCCCTTTAAAAAGTAACTTTTTAGAGTAAATATCTTTCAAAAGTATTTTTTTTTTCAAACTGCTTTTTATTTTAAAAAACTTTTTTGTTAAATGCTCTTGTTTATTAATTATTTATTTTAATGGTCTTTCTTTAATAAAGTACTTTTTATAAAAAAAAACCTTTTTTTTTAAAGAAACTTTTTTTTAAAGGGCTTTAAATTGTACTTCTTTATTATTTATTATGTCTTTTTATTTAAAAGACTTTTTTACAAGTACTTTTCTCTACTTACAAAATTTTTTTGCGTGTTTTATTGATTTCATCATATCTTTTTTTTTAATATGAGCAATTTGCGATATGAACCTTTTTAAAAATAAATCATTTATTTAAAGGCCTTTTGTATAAGAAAAATAGAAATTTTTTAAAAAGTACCTTTTTACAAAAATATCCTTTTAAAATTAATTCATAAGAAGTACTCTTTTCAAATTGTTACAACTTTAATAATGGTATTTTCAAAAGTACTTTTTTAAAAGTACTTTATTTCAAACTAACTTTTTAAAGGCGCTATATTTTAAAGTCTCTACACCAAAAGGAAACCTTTCATCAAAGACACCCTTTTTTAAAAAAACTTTTTCGACGCAACTTCTTAAAAGTATTTTTTATTAAAAGGTACTTTTGTAGTAAGTATTGTTTTTTAAAGTACGTTTTCACTGTTCCTTTTTTAATGAGCTTCCTTAAAAGTACTTTGCAAATGCAAATTACTTAAAAAGTTAACTTTTTAAAGTTACAGCTTTCAAAGCTACTATTTGAGCGGTACTTTTCTAAAAAAAAGTACTTGTTTTCAAATGCTTAATTTTGGGCTACAGCCACTATTAAACCGATTTTCCAAAAAAAAAGAGATTATCTCATGACTTCGTAATTTGTGGAACGGTTTGGTTTTTTTTTTTTGCTAACGAACAGTTCTCAGGGCGCCCGTCCCCAAACAGCAGACGTATTTCTTATGTATCTTTTAAAATTTATTTGAACAGTTATTCCAAATTTTTTTAAAATGTAACTCGTGGTGGACTTTCATAACAAAAGGCAATAAATAAAATAATTTAGAAATTAAAGGGTGTGCTTATAAAGATGTAAGCGTAAAGGAAAAGACATTAAAAATTAACAAATCCGCTTAAATTTCAAAGAATGCTGATGACAGACAAAGCGCTAAACATGCAGCATTACATTCTTCTATTGTTTAATTTTTCTTCTCTTCATTGCAAGGTTACGCAAGAATTTGTAAATATATATTTTTTATTAAATTAAATAATTACAATATACGTGAACTTAAGCCGAACAAATTTATCAATTTGTTAAAATTAAAAATTAGTTTTATTTTTAATTTTTTTCTTTTGAAATTTTACATAAGAATTTGTAAGGCAACTTTTAATGCCAGTTTTTTAAGAAAGGCTTTATTTTTAAAAGGGACTTAAAAAAGTACTTTAAAACAGTCCTGCTTGTAGAAGTTTCTATTTTAAATCAGTTTTTTTAGTCAGTTTTTGCCAGTTTGTCTGAGCTGAATTTTTAAGAGTAATTAAAATCATCTTTTGTCAAATATAAAAAAGAGAGGAAAATTTTATCTATTAGGACTTGTCATGAAGAACTGTCTTAAAACAAACCCAAGTAAATATTGTTTTTCTACATATTTTTTTTATTTCAATCCACAATTATTATATTCTGTCGATATTTCTTTTAAAATAATTATAAACAACGAGGGTATCTTTTAGTTTGTTCAAAATTTTAATAAACCATGTTTGAGGTGGAAAAATAAAATGGTTGTACACTTTTAAATATTAGATGCGAAAAAAAGAAACAGCAAGAGAAACTGAAGGTAAAATGCAACAGAAAATTAAATATTTTAAAACTTAAAATTATGCTGTGATTAACTAAAAATAGAAACAAACTAAAAAATTATTAAATTGAAATATTAAATTAAGACAACTTTTAGCGCAGCACTTTTAAACACTCACACACACAGACACCTTTAAACACTACCATTAAAAATATATAAAAAAAAGATCTTAAAAAAATACCTTAAAGAATTAATAAAGAAAAAAAATGTATTTTGAATTTCCAACGCTTCGTCGTAACGTGTTTTTATCGGCATAAAAACTTAAAATTAAAAAATAATTATTTTCTGTAAACATTTCCGTTCATTAAAAGGCAAGGAAAATTAAAAATAAAAAAATTATTTTCCATTAATTTTAGTTAAAATTTACAAATTTTAAGCACTTTTCACAAAAAAGGAAAAAGAAACGAATTAATCAAATTAAAAAAAAAATGCAACGCACTTTTTGCACTTTCCCATCCCGGAGTTACGTCCATAGATTTTAAGCAATAAATTTTATTTTTTAATTTTAACAAAATGCGATTTGAATATTTAAATGAAATTGGCTAAAGCAAAGCTTTTTTTAAATTTAGTTTATAATTTTTTCTTGACTCTACAATTTTATTTTTTTGCATCAAAATACATGAAACGAAATAGTTTAATTATAAAAAAAAAACTAAAATGAAATCTGTGAAAACTTTTTAAAAATAAAGAAAAATAACCAACAAACGTTTTAGTATTTGATTTTTAAATCAAATCATCAATAGAAAATTAAAAGTACTAAAGATTACAAATAAACAAAATAATGTAGAATTAAGCGCATGATTTTAAAACAACTCAAGAAAAGATGGAAATAATAAAGAAAATAACAATAAGTTACGTTAATTTTTCTAAAGTAATCTGCGTTTTATTCAATTTTTGAATTATTTTTGAAAGTATGTTTTAAAAAATTTCGAACATTTTTTGAAAAAAAGTACTTTAAAATTAACTTTTAATTTTAAATTTGTTTTTCGAAAAAAAAAAAAAAATTACATTAAAAGAATTCGTAGTACTTTTTTAAAAGGTGCTTTTTAAAATTTCCGTAGGAACTTTTTAAAAACTTCGTTTTGTCAGAAAGTACCTTAAACAAATAAAAAAAATACTTGATTAAAGGGTAGAAAAAGTAAAAGTATTTGCAAAAGAGAACCTTAAATAATTAAAAAAATACATGATTAAAGTGTAGAATATTACATTAAAAGTATTTGTGGTACTTTTTTAAAAGGTACTTTTTATAATTTCCGTTAGTACTTTTTAAAAATATTGTTTTACAAAAAACAATTTAAAAAAAATACTTGATTAAAGAGTAGAAAACTACATAAGAAGTATTTGTGGTACTTTTTTAGAAGGTACTTTTTAGTACCTTAAATAATTTAAAAAAATACTTGATTAAAGTGTAGAAAATGACATTAAAATTATATTTGGTACTTTTTTAAAAGGTACTTTTTTTTAATTTTCGTAGGTACTTTTTAAAAACTTCGTTTTGCGAAAAAGTACCTTAAATAATTAAAAAATTTTTGATTTTGTAAAAACCTTTTAAAAAATTGTTTAGGAAGCACCTTTAAAATGAAGTACTTTTATTAAAAACTTAAAAAACGTTTTAAAAAGGTTCTCAAAAAACACACCTCTAAATCTAAGTTTTTAACCAAACTTAGATCCAAAACTAGATTTCTAAAAAATTATTTGCTAATAGTACTTTTTTTTTTAGAAAATTTTGCTTTGTATTTTTGAAAAGGTACTTTTAAGTGAAACTAATTTTGCAAAAAATAATTTAGAAAATTTCATAAAAAGTATAGTGAAAACGTACGTTCTTAAAAATTTTCGAAAAAAAAACTTTTTAGCAAACATCTTTTGGGAAAATGATCATAAAAAATTTTTAAAAACTAAAAAAAAAATTAAAAAAGGGTTTTTAAAAAGTTTATTTTAATCGTAATGGCTTTAAAATACAATTAAAATAAACAGCAACTTAAAAGTTTTTATGGTACTTTTTTGTATAGTACCTTTTTGAAAGTTTTTTTGTGTAAAAAGTACTTTAAATATATTTTTCCAAAAACTACTTTATTAAAGTTTTTTTAGAAAATATTTTGTAAGAAAACTGTAAAAATACTTTTTAGTAGTACCTTTTCAAAAAGTACTAATTAATAAAATTTGTACTTTAAAAGAATACTAAAATATTATTAAAAAAAGTACCTTTTAACAAAGCATTTACCCTTTAATATGTGTTTAATACGTTAAGGTACTAAAATTTTTACAAAATATTTTTTTCAAAATCATGTTGCAATAATTAATATTTTTTTTAACATTTAATATTTCAAACTCTGTCAACTTTAATTTTTAGATTAGAGAAACTCCTAATAAAGTTAAAATACTTAGGAAAATTAATATTAAAAAAAAAAACAAATCAACACAACTTTTATTAAAAATCTCTTGAGTTTTTGGGTTGATAAAAAATACTCATATATTTGCAGTACCTTTGTTTCAAAATAAAATAAAAAAATAATACAATAAAAAAAAATATTATGTTAAGGAAATTTAACAAAAAATTATAATTTAATTTAAATGAGTAAAATAAATAAATATATTTTGTATAGTAAAATTATTAACAGTTTACTTCTTAAAATAATTTGTACATATTTTTGTCTTTAAAACCAAAATAAAAATTAAAAAAAAATATTGTTGTTTCTAATAAAAATAAAAAAGAAAAAAAAACTTTAATAAAATAAAAATTAATTAATTTAAGTTTAAAGTGTACAATAATTTCATTGAAAAAAATAAATAAAAAAATTATTAATAATTTATTTATAACACTGTGTTAAATGTTATAAATTTTTATATAAAATTAAATAAAATTATTAAATAATTAAAAACAAACAAATTTAGAAATCAACTAAAAAAAAGCGAAAAAAGAAAATATAAAACAACAATAGAAATTAATTAAAATAATTCTTCTTCTATTTTCTTCTGCTGTAGAACTGTGGTTTTAAAATCATAAATAAATTAAATTTATAAAAAAGAAAATAAATAATTAAATAAATAAATAAATAGTGGTAATAAAACAAAAACAAAAGCAAAACGAAAATAAATTAAATTAAAATTAAAACTAAATAAATTTGAAAAAAATATTGTAACTTAATAATTTAAGATACAGAACGATAAACAATTTCTTTAAATAAATGACGTATTATAAAAAAACCTTGCGGTTGAAAAAATTAAAAAATTTTTGTGTTTTATTCGATTTTAGCAGTGCCCACGACTTCGTCTGCTTAAAATTTAAATTGACAAAAATATGTTTTTAAACATTTGCTGTAGAGCTCTTTAAAAAGTGTAAAAAACTTTACATCTACAAAAATAAAATGTACCGACAACTGTTCTAGTACATTTATGCCGTTAAAATTGGGTGACTTCACATTTGTATGTTTAGTTTTTTAACGAGGTGATATATTTTTATGAAACAAAATATATTCTATATTCGAACCAACATTCTAAGGAACCTCTTCACAAAGTTTTATTCAAATCCATCTGGCAGTTTTTAAGTGATGCGAACACAAACAGACAGACAATCAAACAAAAATACTTTCTGCACCAACATCAAAATTTTCAAAAAATATTTCATTTATAGAAATGACCCCGTTACTTCTTTAATCGTTTAATTTGCTACAACCCGTCGGCTTGGGAGGAGGCCAGCTTTTCGGAAATATCCCTACTTGTGCAACGCATTGTGCAAGAACTAGAAATTAGTTAATAGAAAGGATGATAGAAGGAGTAACACGCTTGTTGACATTGAAAGGGACAGAAAAGATCTCCACAGAGAGATTTTATTCTACATACGAACTGATCAACCAAAAAACGAAATTTCTCACACTGGCCAAGTCGACCAAATCGACCAAATCACTGGCCAATCGACGATACAGGGATGAGTTCTTGATAAAGAGCATGTTTCACGTTCCCTAGTTTCATTAGAGCACATTTCGTAGTAGTAACAATAAAACATTGAAAAACAAGCCATATTGCGTCGATGCCTCATTGAGTCAATAGAGCTGGATATCCTACTTGTACCGATGAGCTCCTTCGCTCTTTCCTGCACGCTGTCGAGTACCTCCATAGTAATCTCTTCAGCATCAGCTCATACATGAGAATTCTTTTTCATTTTTGGTCTGGTAAAGGTGACATAAGTAACGAGGAAATAAGATGAAGTGAAGTAACTCTTGCATCCTTTGAGGAAATCAATGCACTTGAATTCTTTTTTGCGATTTGGAAAATATACTTGTTCTAGCGAACATATCATTGAATTTTCATGCCAAAAACATCGAGAGGAACATAAAGAAATCAGAACCTCTATTACAGATGAGGTATCACTTTAAGTCGTACGCCTTTGCGAAAGCACACAGCACTAGGTTTTTCAAGCGTTAAATTGACCCCTATTTTTTCCAGCAAAAGTAAGTCAATTTTTTTGTATTTCAGAAATTAATAACAATAAATTTTGATACAAACTATCAGGTAGGTCACACATTCCGATCGGAATAGTTTCAATTCCGTATTAACAATTCCGATCGAGTTTGTTTCACCTTCTTCAGATTCCAATCGAATTTGTTTATTCCTGAAAATATTGAATCTCCACTATTTAATTTAAATGTGACAATACTTTGCACAACAAAGTAAACAATAGGGCTAATCTAAGTAGGACACCTCATAATAGTAAATTTAATAAACGCAAATAACAAAATTGCAAAATTCAAAATAAATTCCACTTTGAAATTTGAAACTGGTTTCATTCCGAAGAAATCTTTTGTTTTTAGTTTTCTGAAGAAGCAATTGACGGAATTGAAACCACTTTCGATCGGAATTGAGTTCTGTGACATTTCTATATAATTAAATAAGTATTTTTAGACTTACAAAAAAATCAATTTTACTAGATTTTCTGTACCCGCAAAACTGGCACAATATTTTTACCCGTTAACGATTCTCAGATGTCACGCATTAAGTCCAGACATTTATGTAGGGTTCATAAAAAATTTTAAATTCAATATTGCTTTAAATTATTATTGAGAAATTGTATCATGCAACAACAACAACAAAAATAAATAAATAAAAAAAAATTAAATTAAAATATAAACCTTAACAATATTTTTCTATATTTCATTGCAATAAAGAATTAAGCAATTTGTTTCGAAATTATTATGAAAATCAATCATCATGCAATAATTTAAAAAACATGGATCAAGATAAAGAAGAAGCAACAAATTTGAAATAAATTTAAGAAGTAAAAAAACACTGTAACTAAATATTGTTGAACACATACAGCCATCAAAACTGTTAACTACAACTGAAAAAACATTATTTGTGTGCAAAAAGCTTTAAAGCTTTCTTGTGTTATGTGTTCAACGGTTTTAGTTAACATTTCAATATTAAAATAACATTTTATATTTTATACTGAATATTAATTGAATTAACTTGATGAGAATTTAAAAAATAAATAAATAAATTATAGTAATAATAATAATAATAATAAGAACAATTAAAATTTTTTAATCTTTTGGGTTGATGGAAAACGTAAGAAATTTATACATTTTATTTATTGTTCGTGCACTTTTTTTAACAAAATATATTGACGCAAGCAAACATAATATTGATTAAAACAATTAAATAATATTGATTGCAAAGAGAGTTCATGTGTTTAAATTATTTCTATTCTTCTTACATTCGTTTTTTTCTACTTTATTTAATGTTTTTGCAACATTTGCTTTAATAAAATCTTTAGAAAAATTAAAGTAAAAAAATTGTACACAAATATTAAAATCCACATACAGAACATTTATACACAGAAAAAAAGAGGAAAAAGAAAACTGGATGGAATGTGCATGTTAACAGGGTTAATCCAAAAAATTATAAAGACGTTTCGAGTATAATTTTGACAACAAAGATTATTAGACGTAACAATAATTAATAAAATACAACAATATATTTTAATAAGGTTTATTAAAGCTTGGATAGAGTTACAATTTCAAAAGAGTACTTTTAAAAAAAAAGTACTTTCCGGAAAATAACTTTTAAAAAAAATACTTTCAAAAAATTACTTTTAAATCAAGTTCTTTTCAAGAAAGTACTTTTCCAAAAAATTACTTTCCACAAAAGTACTTTCCAAAAAAATACTTTCCAAAAAAGTACTTTCCAAAAAATTACTTTTCAAACAAGTTCTTTTCAAGAAAGTAATTCTCCAAAAAATTACTTTCCAAAAAAGTACTTTCCAAAAAAAAATACTTTCCAAAAAAGTACTTTCCAAAAAATTACTTTTCAAACAAGTTCTTTTAAAGAAATTACTTTTCCAAAAAATTACTTTCCAAAAAAGTACTGTCCAAAAAAGTACTGTCCAAAAAAGTACTGTCCAAAAAAGTATTTTCCAAAAAAAAAAAATACTTTTCAAAAAAGTATTTTACAAAAAAATAGAGGCACAAAAAGAACTACATATTTAATAGACAGAAGGTACCCTTAAATATATGTATAATGAAAATTTACAAAAAAAAACTTTTAAAAAGTGAGGGTTGTGTTTTGAAAAGAAACTACTTTAAAAAAGAAAAAAACTCTATTATAAAATCAAAATACGTTTCTTTTCTAATTTTGTAAGCACTAGGTCAGTTTTTAAAATAAAAATATTGTTTATTATTTTTTATTTCTTCAATATTTCACCACACCGATGGGTGGCATCTTCAGGAAACAGGAAACAAAATTATTTATATTATGTTTTTTTCAAATACAAATTACTATTATTATTATTATAATTTGTATTCGAAAAAAACATAATTAAAATAATTTGGTTTCCTGTTTCCTGAAGATGCCACCCATTGGTGTGGCGAAATATTAAAGATATAAAATAAAAAATATTGAAGAATAAAGTAAACAATAATTTTATTTTAAAAACTACCCCAGTGCTTAAAAAATTAGAAAAGAAAAGTTATTATAAAGGTAAAAAATGACATTTGATACAAAAATACTTTTAAAAAACCATGGTCGTAAAAATAAAAGTTTATGACGCGACTGCTTTAAAATCAAATTAGAAAAAATTTTAAAAAATCCTAATTTATTAAAGCAACACCTTTATAGAGAAAAACGCGATAATTTATATTCGTGAACAAATATATTTTTAAAAATAACAGAGTCTACAAACGAAATGTTAGAAACGAATTGTGGATAATTAATGTGAAGAACTACTTAAAAAAACTTCTTTAAGAGTTTTTAAGAGTATTGTTTTAAACACTAAAATAAATTATTTTATAAACTTTAAACAAAATGGCCAATAATCATAGTCACAGAATAAAGTTGGTTTCTTTTAAAAACTACTTTAATTTTAAAACCTTTTATTAATTTTTGATACTATAGTAAAAAATAAAGTAGATTTTAAGTTGAACCAGCTTTAACTTGGTGACACCTAATGTAAAGAAAATGTTTGCTCACAATGTGTAACAAAATACAGCTAAGTGGATTATCCAGCTCTGATCAGCTCTGTTATTGTGTTTGTGGAAAATTTAAAAATAAATTTCAAAATATAAATTTGTTGATTTGGGTAAATGAAAAAAATAAAAGCAAATTGTAAAATTGAACAATGTCGTAGCATTGTTTTGATAAAGTCGATACTAAGCCAATTGAAAACAAATTTAAAACTGACTTTTACCTTTAAAATATACTTTTACGTGTTTATAGTAGACAAAAAGTACACTTCAAGGAAAACTCTACTTTAGAACTCGTAAAGTATATTTTATTAATGACTTTAATTATGAGTCAATATCTGCATAAAAAATCATATTTTTAAATATTTTGATCGTCTTTCTTTACCAACCGGTATTTTTGCCTTTAAAATAATTTTTTGAATGTTAATTATCTGAACGAAAAACGGTTTTTTTTAATGTCGAATAAAAACTTAATATTCAAGGCACCTAAATAGAGAATAAATAAAAATCAATTAATAACTTTTGCGTTTTTTTTTAAGATAAAATTCATTTTATTTACAAATAAAAGACTTTTATCACAAGTAGGATAAATAACTCACAATGCCGTCTATTTTATATGTAGCATAAAAAAAATATTTAACTTGTTGTTTATGCTAAAATTGTTTTCTATTTTTATTTAAAAATGTCTTAAGAAAAAAGTATTTGGATGTTTAAGCAAATTAACACTACATTTGTTTTGCCGAAACTTAAACATAAATCGTACATTTATATGCTTAAGTTCTGAAATGTTAACAAGAAATTTTAAATAATTTTCAAAAACTGTAATTAAATATTCTTAGGGGAAAAAACAATAGAACAATAAATACAAAAAAAGATGAAAAATGTATCTTATCGCTATTAAGACCAGATGTTTTTTTTTTCTTTTTACTCAATTAAATATGGAGCAGTTTTTTTATCTTGTTTCAAGAAACATTTCTTATCGCTTTGTTTTAAAAAATTGTGACATCAGATTCAAAGTTTCAGACATTAAAGAATGACTCAGATGTAAATAATGGGTGTTTTCTTAAGCCATATAAAAATATCAAAAACAAAAATTAATACAACAAATTAAGTTCCAGTAATTATCATTTTAGAAAAAACTTGGAACATGTGGTTATCGTAGTTTTTCTTAACGAAGCTCATTCTGGAAGTCTAACTTTAGGGAACGCTTTTGAGCAGCTCTGGTCGTTTGTCATGAATAACACGAATAATGTTGGACTTTAACGCGTCAATTGTCGCTAAAAATTGCTGATAAATCTGCATAAATAATCGAGAGGTGTCTAGAAATTAATTTATGGTCAAATTTTAATTTTAATAACTCGGTGATTGCGGTCAGTGTGTGAAACGTAGTGCCATATTGTTCAAACTACATCCTGCCAGGATTAATGTCATCCTTTTTTCAATACAAAAACTAATTGATCGGGGTTTGGTAACGATATTGGTCAACTGTAACGCATATTTCAACCTAATGATGACTTATTAGTAAAATTTTTTAGCAGCTTTGTCTAAGCCAGATTATGCTGCTCATTAATGTCAAAGAGTGAGCGCAGTATAACAATTCGTTTGACAGTTTTCTATGGATCTAAAAACAGTCTTTCTATGGATCTAAAAACTACAATGTTACATCAATATCTCTATACGTTTGTCATCAGATTGTTTGAAGACGTTTAGTAGAACATAAAATACGAGGTCTGCTATATATATTTCTGGCCTGGCAACACTGAGTGCTGCCAAGTGCAATCTGACATTTCCGTTGGAAAGTTTGTAATTTTTAAGCATAATCGTACTCAAAACGTTTTGACGTACGACCATTATTTTTGTTGTTTACAGTGACTTGAAAAAATTAATATAGAAAAAAATGGAATTAACTCGTGAACATTTTCGTGCCATCATTTTTCACAACTTTCGACGTGGATTATCACGACAAGAGTGCATTGATGAACTTGAATCATTGTATGGCGATGAAGCACCATCCTATAGCACTGTGAAAAATTGGTATAATGAATTTAATCGTGGCCGAAGCTCGCTCAAAGACGAATTCCGTTAAGGTCATCCAAAAACGGCTGTTGTGCCAGAGAACATTGATGCCGTGCGTGAACTCATAATGCAAGATCGACATGCGACATACCGAGAGATAGAGACATCCTTGGACATTTCTTTCACCAGCATACATTCGATACTGCATGAACACCTGGCCGTAAAAAAGATTTGTTCTCGTTGGATCCCGCACAATTTGAAAGTCGCTTAAAAAAAGGCTCGTGTCGATTGGTGCAAAGAAATGTTGCAAAAATATGATTGCGGTGCTTCAAAAGATCGTCACAGGTGACGAATCATGAATCTATGCGTATGAGCCAGAAACAAAACAACAATCGACCGTGTGGGTCTTCAAAGACGAGCAAAATCCAACGAAAGTTGTTCGTGGAAGAAGCACTTCGAAGCAAATGGTCGCCTGTTTCTTCGGCAAAACTGGTCATGTGGCGACTGTTCCGCTTGAGCAACGTAGGACGGTCACTTCTGAGTGGTACACTACAATTTGTTTGCCTGAAGTCATCGGAGAAATTCGAAAAACCAACAACAGAAGACGAATCATTGTTCACCATGACAATGCGAGCTCTCACACATCGGCTCAAACCAGAGCGTTTTTGACCGGCCAAAACGTCGAATTAATGGGTCGTCCGCCGTACAGCCCTGACTTGGCACCTAATGACTTCTTCTTGTTTCCGCACATCAAGAAAAAAATGCGTGGTCAACGATTTTCGTCGCCAGAAGAAGCTGTTGAAGTGTTCAAAAACCATGTTTTAGAGGTGTCTCAATCGGAGTGGAAAAAGTGCTTCGACAACTTGTTTGAGCGCATGCAAAAGTGTATAAATCATGCTGGAGAATACTTTGAAAAACAATAAAACCATTTTTGATTATAAATATTCGCATTTTCACTATTAGGCCAGAAATATATAGAGCAGCCCTCGTATCAACCAAAAAAATATTTACTTCTACAACCCACTCTCAAGATCTTTTGTTATATTTTCATCATTTTTATATATTAAAATAATTATCAATATTGTTTGCAAAACGACCAGGGGAATACTTCTTCGATTTCCAAATTTAACAAGTAATTAATTCTTTTTTTAATAATTAATTATAATTAAACTAAAAAGCTTTAGAATCATGCACTGATTCATTGATAAAAAAAAGTCATGACTCAAAATAAAGGTCGAAACTAATGAACAATTTCAATTCTATTCTTAAATCATGATAAAAAATTTTCTTAATTTTTTTTAAACAAACAATCAAACAATTTAAAACAAAGCATGATTTGCAAAAAGATAATTTAAAAAAATATCAAATACCTTATTGTTGATATAAATATTTTTATAAAAAAAATAACAAAAATCAGTTTGTCATGTTAAGTGTTTGTGTCATTATAAATAAATATAATTATAAATTTGCTATAAAAGATTTAAACTAAAAAATATTTATGAATACAATACTTAAATGCAGTCAATGTTGTGATACGTTAATTGTTTAAAATGCCAAGAGATGAATAAAGTTTATCAACTGTGTTTTATGTTTTCTTTATATTTTATTAAATATTGTTAAGAATAAACAAACATAATAAAATAATAAATGTTTATTTTTTATCTGAATCACTCAGGTTTAATTTTTATGAGAACAATTTTTTTCTTTTTAATCCTGAGATTTCAGGAATTCCCCTCAAGTGCTCAAACACACTCAAGTAAACCCAACCTCAACTTAAATAAGAATTTGCAGTAAATAAATATAATCAAGAATTATTGTGGACAGTTGCAGGGCACAGTGAAGCAAATTAATAAATGTCTGATGTGCGGTTATTTTTCCAGATGCTTTAAGTTTTTATATCCTTCACCAAAGTGGAAAAAGGGTATAACTAATTTTTTTCCGATCCCATAAAGTATATATATTTTGACTTCTCATGCATAGCGAAGTCGATTAAGCGATGTTCGTCTGTCCGCCCGTGTTAGTGTTAAAATCAAGTTGGCCAAGGCACTAGATCAGCTAGAAAAAATTTAAATACTCCAATCGATCAGACATAGTGGCAAAAGAGGTGCTATTGGAAATCGGCAAGTTCGGTCCACGTCCTTCGACGCATTAGGCAAAATACCACGCCTACATTGTTTGCAACAGTGAAGTATTTCCAATATAAAAACAAATATATGGAGCGATAGGGAATTAAAAAATAAGCAAAAACACGAAGTAAAAAAATTTGCGCTCGCCCATATTTTTGGAGTTACGGGCGTCTGAAATTTCCAAAATTTTTAAAATATCAATATGGATATCATTTTAAAGCTTTTGAAAAGAGTTTTAAGGAAATACTAAAATTTCTTAAAAGTGCTTAACACATTAAGAGCCGATGGCATTTTTATTTGATTTTTTTTTTAATTTTTTAATTCTCTGTCTACTCTATATTTGTTTTTTTTATTAAAGTAACTTCACTAAACTAAATTTAGATAAATGGTGAAGGGTATGTAAGATTTGTCATAGCCGAATATAGCACTCTTACTTGTGTTTTATTTTATTTTATTTTTTTAGTAAAATTTTTGTCAAGTTTTTTTAATGTCACCAACTCTTTATAATGAAAAATGCAAAATAGATTTACTAGTTTAGTAATGATTATTTGACCCTTTTTTTTATTAAATTATTTTCTATTTTATTAAGCTTTGGGTCCTTATATTTTTTTATTAATATTATATTTCAATATTTCAGTACTTTTTTGCGTACCTTCTTCAGGAAACAAAATTAATATTGAAAGCAAAATAACAAAATTAATTAACAATTGAAAAAATTTTTTGTCATGATGAAATTAAAAAACAATGTTTCAAAAAATTTCAAAAACAAAACATTGTTTTTTAATTTCATTATGACAAAAATTTTTTTCAATTGTTAATTAATTTTGTTATTTTGCTTTCAATATTAATTTTGTTTCCTGAAGAAGGTACGCAAAAAAGTACCGAAATATTGAAATATAATATTAATAAAAAAATATAAGGACCTTAAGCTTAATAAAATAGAAAATAATAAAATAGATTTACTTTATTATGAGAATCTATAAAATAATTATTTAATTCCTTGCTGTTTAAACTTTTCACTATTAAATATTTTCTTATGGAAATTAAAAAGACACATTAATTTATGATTTAATTGTAAATAAAATATTTGTTATTAAATGAAATACGTTTAAATATAACTTTTCAAGGTGAAGTGTAACCTGCACCCATTATTCAGTGTTTGCTTTTAAGCAGTAACTTTATTAGTTTAAAGAAAAAAAAACAAAACAAAAATAATATGAAAAGAATTCGAGTGGAGGCTTGATATTGGATATAGGCGATATCTTGAAAGGACCAAAAAAAAAATTTTTTTTAATCAATTATGCCCAGCCTGAAATGAAATCATTTGTCTTATATTTGTTTCTCATATTTTTGCTTATTTTTTTTAATAACATTATTATTCATACAATCGATAGACAAACGAATTTTTTATTTTAGGTCTAATAAAGGCTTTATAACAAAATTTTTAAAAGAATAAAAATGAGTCACTGTAATATTGCTAGAATTTCTGTCTGTAGGTCAAAGGCCCAAAGTTCTTGAGTAGCAGGACATTTTAAGTGATGCCACACAATGTGTTTATCATTATGGCAAAAAGGAAAGAAAGCAACGTTTAAAATTACAGGGTCTATCAGGAGACATGTAATTTTTATATACCTGACCTAATTTTTAAAATCATAAGAAACAGATCTTTAAAAATTTACAGAGTATGTTTTATGGTACATGTTAACATAACAATTGAAAAGGAAATTGAAAACAAGTAAGAGTGCTCCTTCTCCATATATGTAAATCTAGTTTAGTGAAGCAACTTCAATTAAAAAGACATATAGTAGGGCGACAGAGAGTTTAAAAATAAGAAACAAAAACTAAATGGGTTAAGGATTTTTTAAATTATATAATGTCCTAAACTATCATCCCAAAGGCTTTAAATGATACCCATATTGATTAAAAAAAAAAAAAAAAAAAAAACGGTGCACAATCGTACTTTTCTTTTAAAAGTTCAGAGGCCTATAACTTGGAAAATATGGGCGAGTGTCAATTGTTTCACTTGATGTTTTTTTTTCTTATTTTTTAATTCTCTATCGCTCCATATATTTATTTTCTTTATTGGAGTTACTTCAATATTCCAAGTGATATGGAAAAATTAGAGGCAGACGCGGTGTTTTGCCCGCTGCCTCGAAGGACATGCACCGATCTTGCTGAACTTCAATAATAAAATTTTCGAAACTATGTCTGATTGATAGGCGTATTTAAATTTTCTATAGCTCATGTTGTGTCTTGGAAAAGTTAATTTCAACTAGACAACAGATGGACAGACGGACAACTCTTCGCTATGAATAAGAGCTCAGAGTATATATATTTCATGGGATCGGAATTGGATATTTTAGAAATTGCAAAGGGAATGAGTTAAAGGGTGAGTTAAAGGTGGAGAAGGAAGTTGGATGGTATAAGGGGTCACAAAGCTGAAGTATAAGGATTTTTCTTGTGACACGGTTGGGAGAGCAAAACATGTTTACATCAGCCTGATAAGAAAAGGAGGTGTTTTGTTTCTGCAGTATGCGTTTGCTTTCGTTTTTTTTTATATTTAGTTTTTTTTATGAACAGCGTACCCAGTGGGATGGTTGGAACCTGCTGAGAGGTGCTCGCCGGAGAAATTAGGGTTGAATCAGCTAGCTGGAAAACCCACTGGTCCCTACGGCCCTTTTTTACCTGTGATAAAAGGTACGATAAAAAAGTTTCCCAATAGAGAAAGTATAAAACGTAATTGAGGAGTGTCTCCAAGTGTATAAGCTCATCTGTAAATGATATTTCATATTTTTAACACCATAAAATAAAATCAATGAGTGCACCATATAAGACTTTTACACTGAGAGACAGATATAGAGCTTTAAAGTCAACACAGCCTGTGTAATAATTTGCACGCTATAATAAAAAGAAAGAAAAATTAAAATTGATTTTAAAAGGTTTTCCCACAACATTTTTGAGTTAGACGTATATTATTTTATTCCTTTAACCCTAATATTCAAACACTTGGTATTTTTTAGTACCAAGTACGAAACATTTGTGTTTGAGTTTAATTCGTAGTTGTCAGTTTTTTTATATTTTTTAATATTATTTTTGCATTAGAAGGGCAGGACGGAATATACTACACAATCGTATGATTAATTCAAAAAATAAATTTATGGAATTCTGTCCTGCGTATATACAAGAAATATGCAATTCAAAATGCAACTCTGATCTTACAGAACCTGTCTGATTTTAATGCACAAAATTATACATTTTCCACCCACATGCCTTTTTTGACAGACCAAGTGACCAAATAGTTTAGCATATCATGATATAATTCTGAAAACAACATTCGTTATTGAATCAAACAATTTAATAATTTAAAAGATATTTTGTTATCGTACGTGTTTGCTGGGTAATAAAAATATTTTCCTCTTGATGTTCTAGTGAAAATGTTACAATCGTCTGTAATAAGTTTGAAAAAATTTTGCATTTATTTTGATCATTAGCTAATAGTTCATATTTTTTATTTATTTTTTATTAATATTTATAATCTAGATTTTCTTAATAAAAATATTTGTAACTTTTCTAAATAAAACTTTTAACCGATAAAAACAAAAAAACTGGTAATTTTGCTAAACGTTTGTGACATTAATACTGAAAATATTTATTCATTGCTGATGCACGTTCTAGACAATCAATATTGTTTATTTATATTTTAGACATTAAAAAATATTTTTTTCCTTATTTTTTTTTTTTACTTAAAGATTGATTATCACAATGACGAATTGTGTTCACAATTATATTTTGTAATTTTAAAAATAACTTTATTTAAAATAAAGAATTTATAAGCATTGAAAGAAACATTGTTAAATCTTAAAATCTTGAATAAAATCTTTTTTCGCTTTGAGTCTTTAAAATAATAGGGTGGTTCAAAATTAGGAGGCATAAGTGATTTTATTAAAAAAATTATTATTGATGATTAAAAGAAAAATCTAAATTTTAACAAATGTTTCACTCTTTAAAATAAACTTGAAATTAAAAAAATAATGTTTTTATACGAAATGAAAAAAAAAATCGGTCGGGATAATCAGCACGATTTTTTAAAAGTTTAAAGTTAAATTTAAAAATATTTCCGTGATTTAGAATTTTAATTATTAATTGAATATTATTGTTTTTGCTTAAACTTTGATTTGTGTCTTTACTTTATTGTTTGGACAAAAATTTTTATTTAAATTTTAAGTTAGAAGTTTCCTGAAGAGCTAAGTAATCGGTAGCGAAATTGCCATCGAAGCATGCTTTCACCTTCAATCGTCAATATCGGTGATTTTAATAATTCGGTCTAGATAATCAGCACGATTTTTTTTAAGGTTAAAGTTAAATTAATGATTTAGAATTCTTAATAAAAAAATTCTAAAAAGAAGTTTCTTGATTTGGTAAAAAAATTTTTTGTTTTTAATAAAATTTTCTAATCTTATTTTTATATTATAAATTTTTGTAAAATAATATTTTTTTCAAATAGAATTCGTTTTAATAATTTTTGTTTAAAAATGCTTATGAACCAGAGAATTAACAATTGTTTTTATTTTTGTTATTTCTCTCTTTATTGCGATATCGTTGTTATTTTTGAACGATACATAATATTTACATGAGAGCATTTAGAGATCAAGTGTAAAATATATATATATATATATATATTTTTTTGTAATATAAACAAATACAAATATTATTTAAAATTAACAGAATTGTTATTAAGGAACTTTTAAATTACGTGTTTGCAAACAGCATGAAAAATTTTTATTTATAAAAAATAGATATCGAACTTCTTCTCTTAACACAAAAATAGTTCATGTAGAATAGAAGAAAACTTTGCAGAATGATTTCTTGTTTATTGGCCATTCGGCTTATGGTGGATGACCGGTGGACTTTAGGTGATGATAAACTTAAGTAGTCGACGTTGTAAAATTTTGCAAAGAAAAAAATAATGGATAATGGAAATGGATCATGAGCGACATTGCAATGATTTATATTTAAATAAATTAACAAAAAATACGGTTTACATAAAACAATTAAGAATACCATATAACTTTCACTATGTATGTAAATCTATTTTATGGAAGTAATAAAAGAAAGAATAAAGAATTAAAAAAAAATAAGAACGATATATACTTTTACATAAAAATGTCACCGGCTCTTAATTCGTTAAGCATTTTTAAAAAATTTTAGTATTTCCTAAAAGATCTCTTCAAAAGCTATTAAATGATACCCATATTGACCTTATAGACAATCGAACTTTTTTATGAAAAATTTAGAGACCCATAAATCCGAAAGTATGGGCGAACGCCAATATTTTTTACTTGATATTTTTTCTTATTTTTTAGTTCCCTATTGCACAATATACTTGTTTATATGATTAGATTTACTTCATTGTTCCAAATAATATGAAAAAAATAGAGGCAGGCGTGGTGTTATATCCGCTGTCTGGAAGGACATGAACCGATATTGCTGATTATCAATAGAAATTTTTTTTAAACTATGTCTGATCGATTGTCGTACATAAATTTTCTCTAGCTCATCTAGTGCCTTGGCAAAGTTGATTTCAACACTACCACGAACGGACACACGGACATCGCTCAGTCGACTTTGCAATTATTAAAATTCTATATAAAAAATTTCACAAATCAGCCACTTTTTTTTAATTAAATTATAATTTCTATGCAAACATTACCTTTTTAGTTACATTCCACATATGAGCAAATCTCTTTTGTTGGTAGTTGTATACATTAAAAAGATATAATTCAAAAAGAAATCCAAATGAATGAAAAATCCTATTATGATCCGTTTACGATTAACAATTAGAAAGCAATTCCATTTAATTGAACACGTTTCTTGCATCTGTTCAGTGTTAATGTTAAAAATTTCTTCACACATTGCTTGTAGTCTGATACATTTAATTTAATTATTTGATTTAAGCGGAAACATATTTCAATAATTTAATGTTATGATCTCATTGGCAAAATATTAACAAGTAATTTTCAATACATAAAGTTTTGCTATCTTTTGTCTCAACTTGAGATGAAAACGTGAGTTAATTTTCATATGCTCACGAGCAGAAAACCTTGATCATGAAAGATTATGTGAATATAAAACTCATGATCACGAAAATTCATACAAGAAAAAAAATACATAAAGGTTTTTTTAAATATTTGTTAAATTTTTTATTACTTAATTTTTGAACAGTTTTTGAAAATGATTAACAGATAAAACTGCTTGACTTGCAATTCAGGATTGTTGGCTTTTGACTGTATTGTAGATTTTTAAAATTTTACTTCTTAAAAAAATTTTAATTTAAGAAAAACAAAATTTAAACTTAATTAAAAAAGGGCTTGGTATTTACTGTCGTACCAAAAAAAAAAAAAAAAAAAAAAAAACATTATAAAATCATTATTTTACTCATTAAACTCATTAAAAAAATAAAAAAAAATATTAAGGAGAATGAAAATCAAAAAATGTTTACAACGAATTTCTTGTCACTTTATATATATGAAAGCTCACGCGACCATCATTTTAATGCCCATTTTAAGTCTGATACCCACTATGAATACATGTGTAAATATAAAAATAATTTCTTCTTCTAAGGTTTAAAGCAAAACAATTTTTTCTTATGTATGTTTTTCACTATTTACTGGATATCATCGTTAGGAATATCGAGTAGCATAATACAAGACCATAAGACACATTTTCGGGATTTTATACCCTTCACTACAGGTGAAAAAAGAGTATATCTAAATTTATCATGCCGTTTGTAACTTCTACAATATCCATTTCTGACCCCATATAAAGAATATTTATATTCTGAGTTTCTATACATGGCGAAGTCGATTGAACGATGTTTAAGGAAAATGAGCTAACGAAAATTTAAAAACACCAATCGATCAAACATAGTTTCGAAAAGTTAGCTATTGAAAATCAGCAAGATCGGTGGTTGTGTTAATGATTAAAATTATTCAAATAAAGGTAAGAAAAATTGCAGAGCTTTTTATCTGATATAGAAACCATTTCATTTACTAAGCAGGGACAACAACCATAAGAGAAATTTACAATTTTCGGAGAAAAGCTTTTTTAATAGAAAAACTTAATGGTAGGAACAAATTTCTTTTGCCAATTTTTATTTCAAATTTTTAATGGGAAAGTTGCAGTATGGTACTTGTGGTTAAAAAAATATGGTGAAGGGTATATTATATTCGGCATAGCCCAATGAAGCATTCTTACTTATTGTAGTTAACGATTAACGATTTTAATTTTCTTAATAATAAAAATTAATTAAAAAAATTATTTTTAAATATATTTGTTTAATTTACAACCAATACAACATTTACACTATGCAATTTTTCATGAAATTAGTATGAAATTTTTATTTTTTTAGTGAAGCAAGAGGAGTAAGCAGTATGGTATTGCTTGATTTTTGACGGAATGTTACTGTTGCTTATGTTTATTTTTAAGCAACGTATAACGCTGTAACCTCAGTAGAAAACTGAGAAAAAAAATGACTTAAAAAAATTGCATAACCACCAATATTTGTGCAAATGCATATTGAAGAAGCCCTGACTTAACAAACTTACAACAGTTAATAAACTGAACAATGGTTTTACCAAATGAAAACATAATTTTAGAAAAGAATAAAAAGAGTTTCCACTGTGGTCTATTGTTATTAAAGAATCTTTTCAAAATTCAAATTTAAATCGATTTGTTCTTCAATCTCAATGATAAGCAACGATCGATATGTTTACAAAATATTTACAAATCGCACCCTAAATACTAAAGGGTCACAACTCAAACTTCTTAAATTTTCAGGAGAGCCAAAAAACTGTTTATGTAAAAATAGCGTTAATATTTGAAAAAAATGCTCCATTATGATAAAAGTCAAAGAAGATAGTATTGAGAATGAATTTTTTTTTTTAGTATCTAGAGGATGTCAAACACGAATTCATTTATAAAAATAAGTCAATTTTGAAAAATTTTGAGTTGTGACCCTGTAGTATTTAGAACACGATATATTCTGTTGGATGTGGCAAGACTTCATGTAGATATGACCAAGGCATCATCATCTAGTTCTAATAATTTTTCTTATTTCTTCCTTATAATATCTTATTGCTGCCAACTGTCGAAGTAAACTTTTATAGCAGTTAGACCAAAAAAAAAATACTTGCCCTTTTAAAGTTGTCAATCGGAGAAGTGGAATGTATTTAAAGTGCTGTCACCTTAACACCAGCTCTATTAGATCTGAAGTCCAAAATCTTTCTAAATTACTGTATTTTAATTGAGTAGAGAGACTGGATAGATAATCCGCAATAAAAGCCCATTGTTACAGACTCATTGAATTTACCATTTGTAAGGTCCTCATTTTGAATTTTAAAGCACTAACGTCTTTAATTATTTAAAAAGAATATTTGCTTGAGTGTAGACTTTAACAAAAAATAATTGTTTACCTACCCATCTTCAAACGAAAAAAGAAACATAAAATCCATATTTAATCATGGATCCAGCCATTTATTCAACAATTGAATTGAGGAGGAGCAGAGAGAAGATGAATAATTTTTGCTTGTGTGAGAGATCAGTGTTATTGTTAATACATAAAAATACATTTGTTTACGTTTTATTGTATTGAATATTTGTTGTAGTTATTCATAGACTATTTGTTTGACTGAAGATTATTTATTTTATTTCTTGAACAAAAATCTCCTAACTTATGATCATTAAATGTTCAGTCTTATTGCAAACGTCGAACGTAACAGTTCGCTTAACAAATACTATTTTGAACACATATTTTTTTTTTTATAAAAAGCGGTCGTATAAAATTTATAATAAATATTTTTATATTTAATTTATTAAGTGTTTAAATAATAAAAAGAAAACAAATAAATATGAAATTATTAAATAAATTGAAACACCTCTTTGTGGAGGTATTACTTATTAATTTATTAATCATTCAAACAAGCTGTCATATGCAAGAGACGGTGACAATAGCACCCGCCAACCAGACACATTGGCAGCGACCGGCTCATGTAACACGCAACTCGGTCACACGATGGAAAACGGTCAGTTCAAAATTTTGTTTGTAAACAAATGTATATGAATAATAAAATATTACAAAATTGTTAGAAAACGTGCTTCTTAATTTAAGTTCAATGTTCTTTGAAGTGGGCAAATGAAGTATTAAATAAATTAAAAAATTTTAGTGGGAAACAAAAACAAGAAAATTAAGAAAAAAATTGTTTAAGATTTTTTATAATTTTAATCAAGATTCATTAATAAAAAAATTAGAAAAAATATAAAAATTCTGGTTTAAAAAAATGTATTTTTTTTTTCTTTATTTATTTTGCGGTTTCGTCTTATTTCATGTTAAACAAGAAAGAACAACAAGTTAACATTTACGTATGCTAAACTACTGCAAACACAAAACAAAAAACAAAAAATATAACTAAATAAAGTTGAACAAATAAATCCAAAAGACAAGTTTATCAACCTTGCAGATAAAAGTAGTTTCATTATGTTGTCATTTTAATTAGTTTTTTTAGGCGGTTTAGAACTGTGATTTAATGAGCCGATTTACAAACTAAGAAAAAAAATAAATATTAAAAAAAATATAAATTATTTTTAAATAGAAATAAAATAGTCAATTAAAAATAATATAAATTTATAACGAAACAAAAAATTATTTGTGTCTGTGCTATAATATATTTCATTTTTTTAGAATCATTCTTCTGCAACATCTGCCCCAACAACCCAGAAATGTGATTATAAAGAATTAATAACAAATTTACATGATCGCGTAAGTTTGCTGGCAACAGTAGATGAAGATCTACGCATACGCTTGGATAATATTGAAAAGAAGTGAGTCAAGCTTTCATGTTTTTAATTTTGGCCTTGTAATTTGATTATAATTAAACAAATTTACATTTTAAAATAGCAGTTGGTTGCCTGTCTTGAATACTAATTTTGTAGGTTTTTTTTTGTTAAGTACTGGTTAGGCAAAAAGTATTTAAAGTGACAATAAAATATTAACATAATTGTATTGATAACATGTAAATGTTGCACAGTGGTTAAGCTAAGGAAATAATGTTTGAATTTAATATTTCTTATTTTTGACATTTAAGTTCGTTAAAAAAAAAATTAATTTTTTTAATATTTTTTCTATTAATTTCTTTTTAATTTCTATTTGCATTTTAAAATTCTTATTAAATTTTTGTTTTGATAATAAAAAAATGTGTGTTACTTGGTAACTGTAATTTTTTGAAAATTATTCTCTTCTTAATATTCATAGAGTAGAAAAAAACTGACTGGATTAAAACAGTGAGCATTGAACATCCCATACAAAGTGAATATTTATTATCGAAATTTTTGTCCGTTTGTCCCTCTATTTGTTTGTGTTCGCATCAAGTCAAAACTGCTTGATGGATTTAAATAAAATTTTGTGAGGAGGTCCCTCAGAACTTTAGTTTAAATATAGAATACTTTTTGTTTCATAAAAATAAGTAATTTCGTAGAGAAAATAGAGATAAGAACGTAAAAGCACCTAAAATTATCGGTAAATGAAACTACAACAGTTTTTAGCACATTTCAATTTTTAAGATGGAAAATTTTCTTGACTCATTATTTAAAAACACATATTTCTAAGCTTGAATTTTAAGAAAATTAAAAACGATACGCGGCCGAAGTCGAGGGCACTGTTAGTGTAAATAAAATATAAGTCCCAATTCGCACGATGCAAGAAAATAAGACTGCTTATTTTTATTTTCTTCTTTGAACTTTCATTGGCGTTCGCACGGTACAAGTCTTATTGCTTGAATTGTTCAGATTTTTGCATAAATGTACACACACACATCTGTGTCTTTTGACATTACGAATATGGAAGCAAACCGAATTGCAAGTACAAGCAAGTCTGTACTCATTTAATTTTACCTCACCCCGTTGCCTACAACCTAATCAGCTCAGCTTAAATACTTGCATCGTGCGAATTGGGACTAACGAGTAAAAAGCAAATTTGTTCTTATCTCTCTCTAGGGTTTCTTCCTCTTTTAGCTACAAATAAAAAAGACATTTTCTTTAAATCATTAAAAAAATCATAGTGTAAATGTCGTAAAGAAAAATAAGATTTGAATCACAACTATAATAGTAGAGCTTATAGCTAACAATTTTGTTAATGTAGGTAGGCTTTTCATAGTGTTGGGTTTTGTTTGGCTATGTGGTTAACAGAGTTATTACAAAAATGAATAAAAGAAAAATTAGCTAACATTTGTCGACCAGCTGCGTAACTGCTTCACTAAGTCTGTCTATTTGTTAAACAGAAAATATTTAGTTTAAATCTCAACAGAACCTTGAGTAGAAATATATATAACTATTAAAGCTGCCTTTAGAAGAAATGTTTTCAGCTTGTTAGATTTTTCATAACAATATACATATGTAAACGATTTAAAACATTCCTTGTGTTTAATACATGTGTAAAAAGCATATGACAAATTTTCATTTAGAGCGTGTTCTATTGACAAAGCAACTTTTTCTTTCTTCACTTATACCATTTTTAAATGACCAAAAAGCACTTAAACCGTTGAAAGCAAATTAGAGTTGACATCTTTATTAGCATTAACAGAGCCGTTCGCCAAAACAATTCTTTTAAATAATGATTTACTTTGTAATTTGCATTTACGTTTAAACGTGAAATTTTAAGCCATGTTTAAAAATGACTATTTTACTTTGACATACATAAGGAATTACATATGGATTTTTAAAGTGACAAGTCATATGTAAAAAAACATTTCGTCTAAAGGCAGCTTAAGACGCTACGAATAATAAATCGCAAACAGCAGTTAAAATCTCCTGGAGTCTAAATTAGAATAGAAAAAAATGATTATGTTGCTGCAGTAAATGAGTTGTTAAAGGTGCCTGTGTAAAAAAAAGGAGTTAAGATGGCGAAAGCAACTGTATATGGTCCGAATATCAACTGAGTCTTTCTTAAAGAGGAAGAAGTAAAAACATAATAACATTGTGTGCAAGTTGCGGCTGATTTAGTAAAAAAAAGCTCTTTTGGTAAACAAGTCTTCGAGTCTCTCTAAAAGCACATTTTTGCTTTACGAGATATCGAGTCTATCGCCGAAGTCACACTTCCTGATCAGAAACCATAAAGTCTTTTGTGCGCGGCTTATAATTTGCAAATCATTTGTTGGAATTTACAAAGAATCGTTAGTTTTACAATTTTTTTATAACAATAATTCAATAAAGTTTCCGAAAGAACTAAACAGAGGTAATAATGCCTTAAAAATAGGTGGGACCAAGGCGTATTAATTAAAAGTTGATAACAATGGCGAATTTGTTAATTTTCGCCGTTAGTCCAAATGTCAAACCACATATACAAAATAGTATACAGTTTGCGATTTACGGCATTCGATATCGATTGAAATTTACATTTAAACTCTGTTGAAATTTCGATGGATATCATGTGTCGTAATTTGCCCCCAGGTTTTTTAATATATAGAGTTTGATAGTTAGGCTACAGGCAATGAATTCGTCATCGCTACCTTGGGTAGGACATTTGCGTACATGATCTATTAAGAACAAAGTAACACATTGTCGTTTTTGACTTTTAAAATTAACGATAACCTTACAATATAATTTTTTAAATTTAATTTATCAGTTCAGTCACACTCACAATCTTCTATCGAAAGAAATAAATATTAAATTTTAAATTTTTAAGAGAAGTAACATTAAGCACAAATGCCGACTTGTGCTTGTGTAACCTTCAGGGTTAAACCACATTTACTATTGAGTAGATGCCATTGGAGTAGATAGGAGTGTATGGGGAGAGCTACACACCCCTAAAAGAAAAATTAAGCTCCCTTCAGATTTTTTAAATAAATCTGGATAATTTGGTAGCATTATTAAAACGTCTATCTATTAATGATGACTTGCCAGAGTATACCGTTTCTAATTATCAAAAATTGAGCCCAGTATCGGATTTAGTTTATAACTCAACAACATAAAGAAGATTTTTCACTCAAATCGTTTAGGCAGTTTGTAAGTTTAATATGTGAAAAAAGAGAAAATAGTGGTATATTTGGGGCTATTAAATTTTCTTTTGGATCCGAATTAAAAAAAAAATATTTAGTTTATTCTATTTACACTAAAAGAGTGTGTCTATTTTTAAGCCGTTTAGCTGTGATTAACGTTTAAATAAACAAACTTGGAAAATATTTTTTAATAGAATACAGTTAAGCATTGCGATAAATAATTTTACTACATTTTTGCAGAGAAACATATTAAAATATAAACAAGTATTAAACATCAACAATCAATTTTCCTATGCAATGTTACAATCTCTCTTGAAAGAAGTGATATAAAAGTCTTATATTAATTTATTATTTGTTATTTGGCCAAAATAAAATAAAATTTTTGATAATTTGTTTTCTAAAAAACTACAAACTGCTATTGAGCAATAGGTAAGAAAAGATAGTAAATCTTTTACGTTTAAACGTAACTTGTTTGAAAGAAAAACCTAAAATAACGTGACATTTACATTTCGTCTTTCATATATTTACTAAACAAAAAACTATTGTTTACAAGTAAATTTCACATCTCTCACATCTCTTTTGCAATTTTGTGTGTTATACCCTACAGCAAGCTGCATCATATACAATCAACTGTTGTAAGCTTCAGCAATTTAGGGAAATATTATTCTTTTATTTGCTTTTAATTTTCTTTAAAGGTTTTCTTTGAAGGTAAATTAAAAAAAAAATACTTATTTTAAAGAATTTGTTTGCCTTTTTTAAGAAAATTTTAAATGTTCAATTTTTCATGTACTTTTTCAAAGCTTTTTGTAAGGTATTTTTTAAAAGGCACTATTTTTAAAAAGTTTAACCTTTTAATAGGTATTTAATTAAAAAATTCTGTTTAGGAAGATGTTTTTGAAAAGAGTGTTTTATAAAAAATTATTTTTATGGTTTTTGTTTTCAAATTCACTTTATAAAAAGTTTTTTTTTGTAGTCCGCCTTTTATCAAACTTCTTTATGATTTCTTTGTTTAAAAGATGCTTTTTCTTTAAAGGTTTTCATTATACGCACTTTTTTAATAAATGCTATTTTGAAAAGGAACTTTAAAAAAAATTCAGTGTACCTTTTTACAAAAGGTACTTTTTAGAAAAAATACTTAATAATGGTTTGGCTTTAGAACATATTTTATAAAAACAGCACTTTCTTTTATTTTATGTATATACTTTTTAAGAGATACTTTATTAAAAAAAATTTTTCAAAACATTTTTCAAATAGTACTTTATTTCAAAAACCAAGGCGAATAATTATACGGTGGTAGCGATGGCGAATTCATTTATTTTGCCGTAAGCCTAACTGCCAAACTCTATATAAAAAAATAGTATACCGATTTTTTATATATGGAGTTTGACAGTTAGGCTACCGGCGAAAATCCATATTTATTCGCCTTGCAAAAAACGTTTTTCAGCTTAAAATTTCTTGCTACCAATTGACTATTTTTAATGCAACCCTATCTTATTTTATCTATTTTAAAGTATGAATCTGCAAAAGATTGGGCTAAAATTTTATTTTATTTTAGAGAAGGGATTTTTATTTATTTATTTATTTTTGTTTATTTTTTTATTTTTGCTTTTTATTTATGTACGAGTATAATTTTTTAAAGGAACTTTCAATATTTCTGTTAATATTCAATTAATTATACTGATATATTTAAATGGTGTTATGTGATAATGTACGAGTATATGGACATTATGTCGCTTTGAAAAACGGCCACGGCCGTTGTGTCGTTTTTAGTATGGACATATTGTCACTTATAAAAGTGTCATAATGTCCGTACATAAAACTACAACAGCTTCGGTTACCAAAAATTTCCAGCATAGCTGAGCTTTAGCCAGGCGCAAGGATTTTTTCCCCTATGGTATAACCAACACCAGCTTCCTTCACCAAAGGTTTTTTACAAGCCAGTTTACGTTACATCTTTCTTACATAGAATACAATAAAATATAACTATAATATCCATTGACATTTTAATTTTATGTTGACAGACATTATACTACTTTTTGGTGGGACATAATAACGATGAACATTACGTCCTTAGACGTTATGACAGGCCACCGACTTTTAATTTAACTAAGTAAAAATTGTTTTTTTTTTCTCATATACAAGTAGGGCGCACTCCTATTCACCTAAAATATCAAATGACTATTTTTACTTTTGATCTTTCAACTACAGGAAGAGTTTGCCAAATGATGGTAATTATAATTTTAGTTTTTATTTACAGGGTTGCCAGATTTTTTTGATATATAGGAAAATCGCCAAAATAAGTAATCGCATAAACATATTTTTCTTCAAATATTTTTTTTATTACTAAAAGAGAAATATTTATTAAATTTAAGGAAACCACAGAAACATTGAATTAAATTAAATAACTTTAATTAAACTAATTAAAAAAATATCGTGCTATTTTTTATCTGGATTAAATTATTAAATCAACGATATTGATTACTGAGGGTGAAAAGAGCCGAAAAAACTCAGACGTATACAGTGGATAAAGAAAAATATAATCATTGTTGATTATTATTGTTTTTTGCTTAAGTTTTGATTTTTGTCTTTATTTTATTGTTTGAACAAAAATCTTTAGTTTATTTAAAATATTTGTTAGAAGTTTCCTAAAGAGCTAAGTAAGCGGTAGCGAAATGGCCATTGAAACGTGCTTTCACCATGAATAATCAATGTCGGTGATTTTAATAATTTTGTTAGGATAATCAGCGCTATATTTTTTTTAATTAAATATTTATCATTTGCTTTTATTTATGTTATACATAATCACTCTAAGAATATATTTATTCGAAAATAACTTTAAGACGAGTTTAACATTAAAAACACTTTAGTATCTTGGGTACTATTATAATAATACTTTAATTAAAAAGAAAATACAATCCATTTAAGATAAACTTCTGACAAAATAATAAAAAAAAAAAATAAAATGCATTTCTTAAAGAGCAAACAACAAAACCGACAACTATTTAATAAAGCACCATCTCATGAAATTAAACATTTTTAAGCCAAACAAGTTTCAAAATATTCAAGTCGCCAGTTCTGGCTACACTACGTAGAAGAAAGAAAATGATGATGACGTTTATGCCGCTCATCCGACTGCTTTTTTTCATTTACTAATATTTGTGTTTTGCGAAACTTTTATAATTTTATTAATAAATATTTAATCATAATATATTTGTCTTGATATTCAAAAAAGTAAAGGAAAAAAAAACATAAAACGACCTTGGTGTGAAAAATAATTTTTTAATATTTATTAAAACAAATACTGGTTTCTGAAGACATATTTAAGTAGAAAAAAATGATTTGTTTAATACTTAACACTGACAACAATTTCAACAATTATCTGCCTGTGCAACTATCAGCCAATCTTGTAAAAGCAAATACGTATTAATAATACAATCAGCTGGGTCGAATCTCACACTCACTTCACTAAAGTATGAGATGTTAAGAAGCACTAAATTCCTTTTGTTTATTTTTTCTTTATATAAGGAGCATAAGGCATTTAAAAGTAAGAATTTAAAAAGGTCACTCTGCAGACAGTAAATTGTATCATGTTAAGAAATAATTAAGAGCTGAACAGAAGAACTGTCAATTTAGGGACTTGCAAAATTATCGTTTCTTTTACGAACTATCATAAAAAGAAGATTAAATTAAGGCATTTTACTTCTTAGGATTAATTTCCTCCTGATTGATTGAAAAAAGGTAAAACATTTGTCTGATATTTTTAAAACCAAACATTAACAAAATATAAAAGTTTATCATAACAATTTAGTTTAATTGTGCCTGATTCCTTCAAATATAAATGTTTCAAAATATTCTCATGAAACATTTATTATTTTAAACTAAAAAATTTAATGTATTACTACGGGGAAAGCATATCCATATGGCCATTTCGCTACTGCTCATATAGCTCATCATGAAACATTTATATTTGAGGGAATCAGGTACAATTAAAGTAAATTATTATAATAAAGAATCCAAATAACAAATTTTCTTGTTAAAGTTTATCATAACTTTTTTTTTTTGATTTTTCAACAGAAAAGTATCGAAACTACATGTTACATATTAGTCCAACAAATAGGCTTGAAAGTATCCGAGAAATTAAATTCAAATTGAGCAGCCGATCTCGATGACAAACTTATTATACCTCCCCCATGTGTGAAGTGAACAATAAGTCAAATTATTGGTTTCGTTTGGCACGCGCATATGCTAATTAGGTGCTTAACAAAAAATTATTTAAATGATTATAAACTGACGAAATAATGACAAATAGGTATAATGACGTTAAAATTGAAAATAGTCCCTGAGCTATTGATTGATTATTATAACTTGTAAATTTTTCAAAAAATGTTTATAAAAATATAGTGAAATAAACTAACTTTCCATTTTAAGCAAAATGTAGACGTATTAATGTTTTGATATTTCTTAAATAAATTTTTGAAAATCTATCTCCACGATATAGAATATCAAACATGAATGCAAAGCAATTCTTTGAATTCTTAAAATATACGTCAGTCTGTTTCGTTTCCTATTTTCGAACGTTGAGTGTTCGTAATTAAAGTTAAAAGATTGTGAAAAGATTTACGTAACTAAAGACGACTGCTTAATGTGGCAGAACATCTTAAATATCTAATCATCTTTATCAAATTCATACTTAAGTTTGAATTCTTAATTGTTATTTATTTTGTAGTCAATAACACACATGGGATGATTTTTGCCAAAGCCAAACAAAAAGTTATTAATTATACCCTTCACCTCATTTGAAAAAGGGTATATCTAAGTTTGTCATTTCGTTTGTATTTCTTCAATATTTATTTTCGATCCCATTAAATATATTCATTCTGAGTTCTTATGCATGGCGAAGTTGATTGAGTGATCCGTCTACCCGTCCGTCCGTGTTAGTGTTGAAATCAACTTTGCCAAGGCTGCAGATGAGCTAGAAAAAATTAAAATACGCCAATTAATCAGACATAGTTTCGAAATTTTTGCTATTAAAAATCCTTCGAGGCGGGGGCAAAAAACCACCCCTGCATTTAATTTTTTCATATCATTTGAAACAAAAATAGTTTAATGAAGTAATTCCAATCAAAAATAAAAACATATGGAGCAATAGAGAGCTACAAATAAGAAAAAACAACAAGTGAAAAAATTGGCTATCCCCCATATATTCCGAGTTATAGGTCTCTGAACTTTTCATAGAAAAGTCCGATTAAGCGAAATATTTTTAAGACATCAATATGGGTATCATTTAAAAGCTTTTGAAGAGATCTTCCAGGAAATTATAAAAAAATTTTAAAATGCTTAATCCAATAAGAGCCGATAACATTTTTTGATGGAAAATTTTATATAGAACATAATTTTTTATTTCTTATTTTTTAATTCCCTGTCACCCCAATATTTGTTTTTTTGATTGGAGTTACTTCACTAAACTAGATTTACATAGATGGTGAAGGGTATATAAGATTCGGCATAGCCGAATATAGCACTCTTACTTGTTTACTATTTGTTTTTTTTGTTTGTTTTTCGGGTTTTGGATTTCTTAAGTTGAGTACTAATAGAAAAAAAGTGTTCTCTCATATGGGCTTTATCTAAATGAACCATTTTAATTAGCGGCGTAGCTAAAATGTATATGTATATGACTAAAACTCTTTATATATTTGTAACAATTAATAAAAAATATTAAAACTTTGCAAATTTCTTTACTTTTTGTGGGTAAATCCCCTACTGTGCAATGTTATTTTTAAATAATTCATAAAACTAAACGCTCTTGTAGACACATCCATATTTAAAATTATAATAATTTATCAATTTTAAGTGAGATACGTGTGAAACTTGGTGTATGAGATCTAAGGACACTTAACACCCCAGCTAGCATGTCTTATTATCTATACGAAAACAAAAAAATTTGTTTGCATAGTATCTCATATTTGCTGAGAAAGTCACTAAATTCTTGTGTTCAAAACTCATTTTTTTAAAATGGTATACTATACCTTAACTGTAAGTTTCACGATGTCGCAACCATTCGTTCGTTTGCATAATTACGTTTAAAACAAAAATTTGTTTTAAATGTAATTATGCGAACGAAACACATTCATTAGAGATAATGATTTAAAACCATTAAATAATGATTTTGTTTTTAACTAATTATCATTGAAACCGTTTCATTATAAAGCATTACCACTAGTAAAAATAATGATAATGCTAAAATATCATTAGCATTATTTATCATTCAATGCTAAAGAAATCGTCTAATAATAAGTCCAAATAATCAATTACTCTCATGTATGGCAGAATTACCCAAAAAAAATTTTAAATTGCCGTTTCGAATTATATTAAATAAATAATAAATAAAACTATCTCATTTAAAAAGGTACTTTTTAAAAAAAGTACCACATAAAAAGTACCATTAAAAATCTTTTTAAAATCAAACTGCTAATTTTAAAAGTACATAGCGATTTTTTGAAAGGTACTTTTTGAAAAAGTACTACCAAAAGGCTCCACAAAAAGTACCAATAAAAATAAGCTTTTACTAAAGCTGCTTATTTTAAAATATTTTGGTTTTTGTAATAAAATTCTTTTTGGCCGATTATAACGTCCTATTAAAAAATGTTCCTTTTCTAACTATTTATTTATTAGCTAAAAATAAAAATAAACTTATTAAATCTATATTAACACAAACAAAAAGATTGTTTTTCCTTCACCATAACAACTAGACCGCAGGTTTTAATTAATTAGAAATATTTTTATAATCTTATTTAAACTTGCTCAGTTCAATCTGTGCACTATTCTATCATAATATCCCTGATGCTTCTTTTTACTTTATCACAAATGTGCAATTCGCTCATATATTACTTTTTATACCCATTCCAAATCCTTAGCAGTCAATCACATTCATATTTAAGGCGAATAAAAACTATTTTTCTTTTATTTTTTTCTCTTTTTAGAATCGTGCAGTTTGAATCTAGCAACTTGGCTCGCATGGAATCACTGGCAGTTCAACAAATGGATTTCAGTAAACGTATGGATATAACAGAACATATACAACGTTTAACACGACATGGTGTCGATCAGTTATTAGGTGAATTCGAAGAATATATGACATTATTAAATCACACTCAAATAACCGATAACAGAAATCATACAAACGACAATACAGATCATGGTAAATAAAGGTGTTGGTAGTATATTTGTAAAAAAAAAAACAGAATAATATTTCATAACAATTTAAAAACAATTAAAATTGTAATTTTAAATTTGATATTGCAAACAATTATAATAATTAAAGTTTTATTTACATTTCATAGTAGATCAAAACATTTTACGTACGGCAAGACAAGCAGAACAACGTGCTCAACAACAGTCACAAACACAGTCTCAGCAACAGCCTCAAATCCAATCACAATTATCGCAGGGAGTATTTTCAGTTAGTGATTCACAAAAACTAGATGCTTTAGCAACGTTGCTGACATCAACTAGAGTTGCAATCAATGCATTACAAGCTCAATTACAGCTAAATGTCACAAAATTAATGCAAACAACTGGGTAAGTACGACACGATAACTATAATTTTTTATTATTAAGCAAAACAGTGGTCCCAAAGGAGGTGATTTTTAATTTTTTTACAATTTTTTTATCAGATATTAAAAAAAAAAATAAAAATATTTGAAACAAAAACTAATGTAAAAAGTTAAATTTTTTTTTATACATTTTACATGACAACTAAGAAAACTTTTAAAACGTTTAAAATTCCACATATTTTTTTAAGTTCTGTATTAAAAAAGCGGTTAAGATCATAACTAAGAATAACTTTTATTCAATTAAAATATTCATTAAAATGAAAAAGTGTCCATATGTTAATCATTATTTAATATTTAATTGAAGTCGCTAGAGTTTTATACTGATAGATTCTATTTTAATTTTGCAACGACTTGGTTTTAATTGTAAACGTTTTTAAAAGACGAATTAATAATTGTACAATTTTTTTAATTTATACATAAAATTGTATTATAAAATTGTGGGATGTATTCCACAGGAAAAATATGGGTTCAATTAAAATAACAATATTTTAACAAATGAATTGTTTTTTTCTATTTAGACCTAAGTTCGTGTCAAAGGTGACAGTAGAATGTAACAAAAACAATTTTTGAATTATAAAATATGAAAAATTAAAACTCTTTTGTATTTCCCTGCTTTTATATAGAAGTACACTATCAACTGGTCTACGGAACCAATTTCTTGGCAGATTTTCAAATAGCCTTGCTCGAATACAAAGCGTCTATCGTATAATGAGCAGATGAATATTTTGTGCAAAGTTCTAAAATAAAAATATATAATGTTCATCTTTTATGACCTACATTAACTGTTACATACTTTTTTAAAGTACCTTTTCTTATTTAGTACGTTTTTGCATAAAGTAACTTTTTAGACAAAGTACAGTTTTTGCAAAAAGAACTTTTTTGCACAAAGTACCTTTTTGAAAATAGTACTTTTTTGCATATAGTACTTTTTTGCATAAAGTACCTTTTTGCATAAAGTACCATTTTGCATAAAGAACCTTTACGAAAAATATAAAATTATTCATTTTTTATACCCCATTAAGTGTATATATTCTGAGTCCTCATGCATAGCGAAGTCGATTGAGAACTGTTTGTCTGTCCGTCCGTGTTAGTCTTGAAGTCATTTTTGCTAGATGAGCTAGAAAATATTTAAATACGCCATTTGATTAAATATCAATTTTTTGAAACTTTATTATTGAAAATCAGCAAGATCTGATCATGTCCTATGAGGCAGCAGTAAAACATCACACCTGCTTCTAATTTTTCCATATCATTTGGAACAATGAAGAGAATTGAAAAATAAGAAAAAAAATATCCAGAAAAAAATTTTCATCGCCTATATATTTTATGGGCATCTTAAGTTTTAATAGAAAAGTACAATTATGCACCATATTTTCAAAGATTTCAATACGGGTATCATTTAAAAGCTTTTGAAGAGATCTTACAAAAAATATTAAAAATGGTCAAAAATACTTAACCCGTTAAGAGGTGATGACATTTTTATGTGTTTTTTTTTTTTAGTTTCTGTCACCTCAGTATTTTTTTTTAGTTTTGACTAGAGAATGGGTATATAAGATTTGGCTTAGCCGAACGTAGCACTCTATTTTGTTTTTTTTAAGATTTGTTCCTACAGTACTCAGTCGTTTCAGAACCGATTTTTAAAGTTTTGATCAAATGAAAGGTGATGCTTACAGATGGTAACATTTTAAAAAAGGTCATGATAAAAATTAAAAAGGGTGTCCCCATATAACACATATGATTTTTACATAAGTATTTATTGAAGCATGGGGTCACCCATGATAAATTTTTATAAAGCTTTAATCGCTATAGCTTCCAATAACAGAAAGTAAGTGAAAACTAAACTTAAGAAATAATAAGTGTCCGAATATGTGAACTAATTTACCTTTTTTGGTCGGCCCAATCTTTTTTTGAGCAAAATACCGAATGGTTCTATTAAACTTTCATTTGATATTCGATGACTGCCTCGCTGTTCTGAAGTTTTTTTTTATTTTTTACTAAAACTATTTTTAATAAGAATATTAAATAAAATATTTTCTTTTTGGCAAAGTTGACCTTTTGACTTTTATATATGTAAATCATTTTTTTGCCAAAAATTTTTTAAGAATAAAGTACCTGCTCACAAATTTTCCTTTTGATCAAATAATTTTCTGCAAAAACCCATTTATAAAAAAGAACCTATATTAGACACGTATGGTAGCTATTTAAGACATTAACTTTTTAAAAATACATTTTAATATTATTTTCAATCAAGAAAATTTTTGCAATAGGCACCATATTGAATGCAGGGCCCTCATCGAAAACTTACTTTTCTGTTTATTGAAAGCAAGCTGGAAAAGTTCTTAACTATAAAAATTATAATCTGTAAAGCATGATACTAAGTAAAAAAAGTACAATTTTCAAAATCTATTATTTTAAAAAAATGCAAAGGAAAAAGGTCTTGTTTTGGAAAAAGTACTTTTATGACATATAAAAATTTTTTCGAAAAACTTTAATTTTTTATGTACTGCATTAGGGGAGAAAACCTTGTGATAGTACATAGCACTGGATCGAAGTAGGCGTCTTGTAAGAAAGAGGAATATATCTGAAAAGAAAATACCCTAAAAAATTACGTTTCTTGAAAAAAGTACCTTTTAGTTAAAAAAAAAAAAAAGAAAAAATATGAAACTACTTGTTTAAACGAAAATATTTATACTTAGAAAGAATATCTAGTAAAAGGAGTACTAAAAGCTACTTAAAAGTACCTTTGTCTAAAAATAGTACTTAAGAATATAAAATATCTTTTAAGTAAATTTTTTATTTAAGAAAAAACAGCTGCTTTTGAAAAAGTGTTTCTTTTCAAGAGTTAAAGAAACTTTAACGAAAACATCATTTATATAGGAGTTCCTTCCCCTTTTTCAAAGTATTCTGATGGCGCAAAGATTAAATGAATTCTGGTTTTTAATCATCACTATTATGCATTTTAGAAAAGAAATATTTATACAAAAGCTGAACAGACAAAATTATTGTGTTCAATGTCATTATAAGTGTGACGTTGAGAAATCAATGTAAACAAACAAAAAAATATTTATTATAAATGATTCATAATTATTTGACTTGAGAAATAATGATAATGTTTTCAATTATATTTATCCATTTACAGTAACCTACAAAGACGCTTTAACAACTTGTATAGAAAACAACAAAATCAGGGAGCTTTCTCAGCTTTAACTCCCAATTTTTATGCCACAGCCAATAGTCCACAACAATTGACTACGAGTTGCAATCAGGGTGCTGTACCCACAAATGGAATTTTAAAACTGCAACTAACTTCAACTTCTGATCCATTTTATGTAACATGCGATGACGAGCTTTTGGGTGGTGGCTGGACTGTTATTATGAATCGTTTTAATGGTGACATCAACTTTCAACGTGGATGGCTGGAGTATAAACATGGTTTTGGCAATTTGGCCGGAGAGTTTTTTATCGGTCTAGAGAAATTGTATGCTTTGACCGCTTCTAATGTACATGAGCTGTTAATAACACTGGAAGATTTTGAGAATAAACGCAAATATGCTCGCTACAATTTGTTTGCTATTGGCAACGAACAAGAATCTTATGAATTGAAATTGTTGGGTAAATATGAAGGAGATGCAGGTGATTCATTTAGTTATCATGCCGGTAGTAAATTTTCTACATTTGATAATGACAATGATGGCTGTGTTGATTGTAATTGTGCTCAATCGCACAAGGGTGCCTGGTGGTATAATTGGTGTGATCAAAGGTGTGTTCATTTTATTTAAATATTTTTCACATAAAAATATTAAAGAGTTTAATGTTTTGTACAGCAATTTAATGGGCCCTTATTATGACAAAGATTTTGATAAAATTGAACAGTATCGTGGCATGTATTGGCAAGACTGGTTGGGTCCTAACTATTCCCTTAAAGCTGCTAAAATGATGATACGCCCTTTAAATGTAGAACCAGACGCTCGACGTTAGATAAATTTCTGGAAATTTATTTAGGATTTTCCGGCTTCACTTTTTACCTACTTTTGAATTTCTGTGTGTATGTGTTCATTTATTGTACCAGTGTTTGCAAAAAAATGTGATGATATTTTCTGTATTAATTTTATAAGTGTTTCATCGCATGGTATTCATTTAAAGTGAAATACTTGGTAGGTCAATGTGCCAGTTTTGTATCTGTTGCATTTGTAAATTGTATTTATGTTCTTAATTAAAAATAAAATGTGAAATATTTCTTTAATTTAATTTAAAATGTGTATGTTATTATTTAGTTTGTTGTATTTTGCTTCTAAATAATCTACAGGTTTCAAAAACAAACACTTAAGGCCGTGTCAGATAAAACTTTTGCTTTGCGTTGCGTTGCAAATTCGCTTTGACATTTAAGATAAGATAAAATGTATGAACTTATATGAAACATGTCACATAAAGCACTTTTAACGCAAAGCAAAGCGCAAAGTTGGTCAACACTCATCTTTTGGCGCGCTTTGACAATTAGCTGCTATACATTTGTATATTATTTTTTGCAAAATCTAAAGTAAAAGAGGTAAGTATTTTAAAATGTAATTTTTTTATTAAATATTATTCCTTTATTATTTTTTAAAAAGGCTTCTAGTATTAATTTGTAACAAATTATTTAAACTATAGGAAATAGTTTATTTTAATATTCTTATGTATACATGTAGTTATATAAAAATGCTTCATTCATTAAGATTAGGATTAGAACCAATTCCAATATGTCCTCCAATAACATTTTTTAATATTATTTTAATGAAAATATAAAAACTACTATGCACTTTTAACGTAAACAAACAATAATTAAGCGCTGTCAAAGTTTTTATTGTGACATACCTCTTGCGTTTTACACTTTTTTTTTCAAAGTTTGAAATGTCACGCAAAGCGAAAAAGTTCTATCTGACACGGCCTTTAGTTTTGATGATTTTAAACTTGTCACGCCAAATATTAATAACACAAAAAAAATTTTTGACAAAAAATTTATCTTCAACTGATTTTATTGTTGATGTAACTAATGAGCAACGTGTAATTAAGAGAGTTTTTTTAAAATTAATTAATCAGGTATTTTAAGCTTTGATGCTAAAAAAAAGGGTTCCAGACTTATAAAATTCTAATTTATTTTATTTATTATTATCTTCAAAGACAAGAGTACTAAAGCGCGGTTAAGACGGTACGAATTTACGCGCGTAAAATCTAAAAGAAAATATTATAAAATTCCATCCGTGTTTTAAAAATGAGAGTAAAGGTCTTAGAATTGTTTTATATAATTTTTTGGGAGATTTGCAGAAAACTGCATCCCTGATCTAGTGATTCACAAATGTCTTTTAAAAATTTCCAAAAAGAAAAGGAGCCATACAAGGCGCATCGATACCAGGTGAATGCATAAGCTTTAACGTGTATTTTGATTTTGTAAAAACGTTTGAGTTGCCAAAAACGTCTGGCAATATGTGTGTACGTAATTCAATATATTTTTAGTGGCTTTCTTATTTTTCACAAATACATACACACATACTGCCAGAAGTTTTTGACAGGTCAAAAGTTTTTACAATAACAAAATACACGTAAAAGCTAAAACATTTGTTGACCGCATGATCTGATGCAGTCACCTGTTTAATGCGTCTGAAAGTCATACAACTGTCAAACGGGGGTGCCAGATGATTTTAAAAAGAAATCAGCATATTTCGGCCTTATCGGCAATATAAATTAAAAAAAATCAGCAAAAAATAGGCAAATTAAAAATACTAATTTTATGTACAATAAAAAATAAATGATGTTTACAACAAATAAAATACCACAAAATAAATAAATAAAAAAATTCCAGTTATTTTTGGGAATTAGAGTCAAGCAGTTTTATAAAATATCCCATAGGGTTAATTTTATTTTGGAATCTCATCCATTAGAGTTGGAGCCAAGAGACATATTCACCAGCGGTGTTTTTCACTCTTGTTATTATTAAATCTCCTGTTAGAATAAAATTCTGCTGCGACATTCTTTGTACGAAAAAATATGTTTTTTGCTACACTGTTAAATCAATTCATAATAATGGTCAGGGTTTCATAAGTAGTTCCAAGTTTTCCCTTTTTAATTTCTATTAATTCAAAATTAGTCATTAGTAAAAAATTTGCTATCTAGCATTTTAATAATCTGTGACGATTTGTAATAACTTATAAAATAAATTTTTAAACTTTATTAGCTTAAAGCATTTTCAAAGTAGTTCATATTTAATACTTATAAATATCACATTAAACTTTTTTGGTTAAATCAATGTGGTGGGAACCAATAGATCAGCTTATTTCCTTATTTCGACTTACATCACTTTCATTATTATGGGTACAACCAATTCGTTAAAGTGATGCTTAAAAGTAATATTTTATACTAAAAGAGTTTAATGAAAAAATCGGCATTTTTGTTATCAAAAATCGTCAAATCGGCACTTTGATAATTTGAGGCCAAAAATCGGCAAACTGCCAATAAATCGGCAAGTATGGCAGGCCTGTTGTCAAATCATCTGTATTTGTGTAGATTCATTACAAACATATTTTGTTAAGACAATTCCACTGGTAAGAGAAAGATCACCCTATAAATTGCTTAAACAATTTTTAATTTTGCTAAAAATTGGTTCAAAAACTAATTATAACTTTGACTACATTTTTCTCTTATTTTATTTTGAGTTCTGTTAAATCTTTTCATTCTATTTCGTATTCATGTGTTCAATAATTACTATTTTTCTGGGACTATATTATATAAGATTTAAGTTAAAAAAATATTTTAAACTATGTAAACGAAATAATTATTTTAAATAAAAACCAAATTTTAATAAATATCTTTCAAGCAGAAAAAAATTTTTTTAAATAAAATGTTTTCCTAAAGAAAAAAAAATTCTCAAAATTTTTAAGGTGGGTCTGATGATAAAAATATTTTTGTTTTTTTTTTTTTATAAAACTATTGGTTAAATTGTTAAATATTATTACAAATAAATTGAAATAATTGCGGCTTAAGTTCAGTTTCATTTCTAAAAAAAAAAAAATTAAGAAAGAAAGAAAAATTACTTGCAAATGTCCGCGGAAGTTTTTCAAAGAAAACAAGTAAAGTTACACACCAGCAGAATGTAATGCAGCATCTTCTGCATCGTTACATCCGTCATCAGCGTTCTTTGAATCTATTCATTCTGCTAGCGTCTAATTTTTCTTGTTTTTTTTGGAAAAACTTCCGCATACATTTGTAAAATAATTTTTTCTTTCTGAAAAAGGTTTTTAGAAATTAAAACAAATGAACTTAAGCCAAAATAATTTCAATTAGTAATTTTTATTTTTATATTCTTTCATATTTTTTCTTGCTGATTATTTTGAAGTAAGCTTCGTTACGTTTATCCTGTTTTGTATAAAAAGTACGGATTCTTTTGATTGCAAACACCACTGTGGCACATTATAAATTCGCTATTTTCTTAACCGCTACACACTTGATCTTACCCTTCTTTAGGATTCTATGGTGTCGTATTTACTAAACATGCGTTGTTACAAGCGCAGCCATCCACGCTACACTACTGTGTCACTCCGGTGAGGCATGAACTACTCGATACCTTGTTAAGTACCTAAACCATACACAGATCTCTCCGCTCGCTTTACACCCGAGCCATTCATCTCTGATAATCCAATAGCTGCAACTTAACATTAGCCGTACACTGTAATCATGTTACTTCCTTCCGCTAAAAGGCTAAGAGCTCATTCTTATATTTACAAAGGTCTTCTTGACAACCATCTACTACTACTTTTATTAAATAGACGTCTTCACTAATTTATCTAGCCATGGCTTCACACATTAGTTGTCTTTCTCCTTCCGGGGGGTTTGTACTGCACAGTTTCTTAATTTTTAATTGCCTTTCACACTTGTTGTTCTTTCTTCGTAAGCATGTCCGAAGAAGATAGGCTTGAACTCACGATACCTGTTTTACAGTATGCACCTCTACTTGAGTTAGCTAATTGTCGTATTATTTTATACACACACCCACGCACATACGGAAAACAACAATAGGCGTTGCCAGATGTTATGTTCGTAACAGTATGAATGCGCGCTGTGCCTTGCGTGTTTTTTGTTTGTTTTAATTCTTAGTTGAATTGTTCGATATTACAACAAATGAATTATTTTAATTTCGGATAAAGTTCATTTTTTAAATGCTGATGACGGATGTAGTGATTATAATAATGCTACATTTCTAATAATTAAAATAAAAAATTAAACACTTTTTCAAAGTACAAAATAAAAAAATTTATTAACATAATAAATTCCAATTATAAAAATTACTTAATGAGAAATAAATTAAATAAAAACTGTTTTAGTCATGAACGTATTAAACCAGCTAATTTTTTCTAAAGCAATAAACAATAATTTTGTTAAAAACCTGGAAATATTTTAGTTGCTTTTAAGACTTTAAAGGGTAAAATATGGCAAACTACAGAATCAATCTGGTTTTGTTCTTGGTATTAATTTCTATGGTTAATTGTGTAAAAGATGATGTTGTAGATAATTTAGTAAAAATGTCAAATATTTATTATCAACAGCCGTAAGTAGAGATTACAAATAGTGAAAAAAAGAATTAATTTTTTAATTTCTGAAAAGGCTTAAAAATGGAAAACGCAATGAATTTCTAATAGATAATGTTAAAAAGATGTCCATAAAAACGGATATTAAAGTTATTGTACATGGTTATCTGGGAAATCGTTTTCATACGTCTATTTCACCTTTAAGAAATGGTAAGTTATTCTAGAATATTTAAATATTTTCCTTTCTAAAATACACAACTGAAAATTTATATAAATAATAATTTATATTCGGCTTTTAACGACAAGACTAATGGCGGAATAAAAAGGGGGGTTTAGACGGTACGACTTTCCGTTCGTAAAATCCAAGAAAAAATATGAAAATCCATCCGTATTTTGAAAAATGAGAGCAAAAATCTTACGACAGATTTTTTCGCGTTTACACAATTGGTATACACAGGTTTTTGGGCGGTTTGCAGAAAAATGCATCCATGTAAACCGCCTCAAAATAATATTTACCTTATAAAAAATATTGGTACCAAAAATATTATTTACAACTTGAATTCGCTGTAGAAGTTGGTGCTGGTCTGCAATTGGCTTTTAAAAAACATAAGTTTTTGCAGCAACCTGTAGGTAAAAGTTTAAATATTAATTAGTCTAGTCTTACACAACACAATCAAAATGATTGGAATACCCTAAATTAGCACTATGACATTTAATTTTAATGAATTTTCATTAAAAAAAACTAACATAAATTTTCTGTTGTTGATATTTTAAAATATGAAACTGCTAATTTCAGTAGCCAAAGTTTCTTTTTAACTTTAATTTTTAAATTTTTTTAGCTTACATGGCTCAAGGTAAAGAAAATGTATTTTTAGCAGATTGGGAAAATGCAGCGTTACTCGATTATGCCACCTCTAGAGGTGCGGTAGCAAAAATTGGTTTATACTTTGCTAAAATACTGGAAGTATTCTTAAAGTAAGTGTTAAAATTTTTTAATTCCCTTTAAAATTAATTGTGATCGATTGTTAACATAAAAAACTTAAATTCTTTTTTTAAGAGCTGCAATAACTCTTTGTTATTGAGTAGTTTAAGAAGTGATATTCTCATATGTTTTCAATAACCGCTTCTACAAGCTTTTAAGTGTATATTGTATGGTATGTTGTAAGAGGATTTTTCACTCAAAATGTAAAAATAATTTATCACCAAATGTGTGCAAAGTACGGTTTGGTTTAGTTATTAATAGGCCGAGAAGCTAGAGAATTTTTTTCAAATCAGAAAAGGATTTATACTGAAGTTTTTAGCCCGATTAGATTGAAATTTCAAACAGTTGTAGTAGGTAAAAGTCGAGTTTAAGAATTATAGAGCTTAGAGACAGTCAAATATAACTGCATGTCTTAGAAATAGAAATATAATTTATTTAAATTTTGTTCTAATTTATCTAAACAGATAGAAAATTTTTTCTTCTTTTGGAAATCATATACATTTTATAATAATTTATAAATATCTAACGGTATAAGATTTTTTATTTAAAATTTTTGTGTTAATCTACGTTACTATACAGCCAAATGCATAATACAAGTCTTAAGAATTTTATTAGATTTTGCAAGAAAAAAATCTTTTTAGAGTTGTTGTTATTGTCAAAAAATCCAATTTGCTTCCACACTATCAAGTAGAATAAAAAATCCCAGCAAACAATACGATGCAGAAAGCAAACTTTACTAACTCTTTTCTATTCTGTAACGCTCATTTAGAGTTAAAAACAATAATTTGCCATCCGAAAACCTTAAAACAAGAAGGCTTTTTTCTAATAAGCTAGTTCAGTTTAAAGAGCTCTTTAAACTTTTTTTTTTGATAACTTTTTTGCCTTTAAGACAGCTCTTACATATGTAGCTCTAAAGATACTCAAATCTTATGTTCAGAAAAAGCCCTCTATGTAGGTTCCTTTAAGAGTTCTTTTTCGGAATGCTTACTTAATGGTTTGCTGGGTTATGGGCAGCAAAACAATTCTGTTGAAATGAAATATCAGAATGTTTAGAAAAATTTCTAAAAATAAATTTTGCATTGTTGGATGTCAACTTTTTGTTTTGAAAATCACAATGATTAGATATTTGACAAGTCTTCGTTCTCAGTATGATATTGTGAAAGAGCTTTAATTGTGCTTGATTGCTTCAAATAAAAATATTTGTATATATATGTACAAAAAGAAAAATATTTACTTTTTTGCTTTGTTGATTTAATATAGATCTCATTTGATCAATTTAATTTTAAATATAGGATTCAAAATCGGTTATAATTTACTGAAAATGTTATTTAAAAATTATTAAAATTATCTAATTACTTTTTCGGCTTTGTTTCATTTTTAATTAATTTTTACAAAGAAAAATTATTTTTCAAATGTATGCGAACGTTTTGCAAAGAAAACAAGAAAAATTAGTAACTAAAATTTTAATTGATTTATGAAAATCCCTGGCTTGGAAAAAATTTAGTAATAATTATCTAATTTTGTTATATTTGAAGGACATTTGCAAGACCGGAAATAAATATTTTTAATTCAATTTTGTAGAAGCTAAATTTTTTATTAATAATCTTATGTTATGAAATTTGCAATTATAAAAAAAAAAATACAATTCTCATAAAATTCTCAAAAATAACCAAAAATCATATTTTCAGTTTTTTTGCTGCATTTTTTATAAAACCTGCTTACAAATTAAGCGGTTAATCCTTTGGTTCCGTTTAATACATGTGAGAAAATTTGGTTAAAGATTTATTTGTCAGACAAGGGTTGGTGAATTTAGAAAGGTTTTAAATCAATTGAAATTTTCAATTTATTTTATGAATTAAATTTTGTACAAAAAAGTTTTTAAGGCAATACAATCATTTTATATTTTAAGCTAGACCCTCTTGAATAACTTCAAATAAATTGTCGTGAATTTTCGACAAAAAATTTCCTTTTTAAGGTTTTTAAATTTATTTAATTTAATTTCATATAACTGTTATTCTACAAAAAATTTTTGTAAGTTTTTTTCCTTATACTAAAAAATTTGTTGTTCATTAAAAAACACAAATTTAAAGAAAAAAATATTTTTTTTAATGAATTAAAATTTACTTTTTTCGGCTTAATTTTTTAATTTAATTTCTACAAAATTTTAGAAAAAAAAAGTTATTTACAAATGTATGCGGACGTTTTCCAAAGAAAACAACAAAAATTAGACACTATCATAATGTAATGCCACATTTTCTAAGTCGCTACATCCTTCTCCAGCATTCCTCGCATATATCTACCTTAAGTTGTGTACATTGTAGGCATCATCCGTTTAACCAGTTTGTCGATATTAATTTGGTTTGACGAAGTCAACACACAACTCAGAGCATTTCTTTGTTGTTCTCTCCGTAACTTGTCTTTAACATTTGTCTTTGCTTTTGTACCAACCATCGGCATGTCCACAAATGCAATTTTTATTTCCTTGTTTCCTCGCAATATTATAGATGCTGTTCCAGTATCATATACTTATTTTTTTTTATTTGGAAAAAATAAGAATTTTGCAATGGTCCTAATTTTTTTATACACCCCCGGTGTGCCATTTTAAAGCTTTATCCCCCTACAGCTAAGCTCGAATTAACTTAAAGTATAAACGTGTAAAGTTTCAATATAATCGGGTTATATCAGTTGAAGATTCGAATACTTATTGTAGTCTCAATAAAAGTTTCAATGAATAAATTTGAAAAACGAATTTTTCTTGAAAACTTTAATTTGGTTTTGAATTTTAGAAATTAAAAAATTTGGATCTTCTAGGAAACTAAAAGTTTATTTCGAAGTTTATTTTCGATCCAAACTTTGCAAAAACTTTTGTTTTAAAATAATCATTTCATATTTAATTCGAAAGCATTCAATCTACGCAAAGCGAAATGAAATTAAGAATATGAATTGATAATTCGAAAAGAGCTTTAAAAAGTCTTCAATACGATTTTGATTTAAAACTTTTTTAAATTTAAAATAGCAAACATGAAATTTCTCCAGCTGAACTTCATATCATCGGACATAGTTTAGGTGCCCACATCGCCGGTAATATTGGCCGCTATTTTAATGGTTCAGTGGGCCGAGTAACAGGTTTGGATCCAGCTCTTCCTCTCTTTAGTCCCAACGCAACCGACAGCTTAAATTCAAATGACGCCATATTTGTCGATGTTATACACACTGGTTCTCCGGTATTTGGTGATAATACACCACGTGGAACTGTAGATTTTTATCCAAATTATGGCCAGATACCACAAAAAGGATGTGATGATTTTAATTTAATCAGCGTCAGCAAAGTTATTTTCGAAGCTTGTAAGTATTAAGAGTTAAAATGTAAAATAAAATGTTTCTTTTAAAAATTCTATCTTTAGACAGTTGTAGTCACAATAGAGCTGTCATATTATATGCTGAATCCATTGGCCTGCCACAAAACTTTCCCGCTATACCGTGTTCATTAACTGCCATTCAAAATCGTTTACACAATTTGTGTCTCCAAGAGTTTAGGAATGACACGAATAGTAAAACTTCTGTTTCAAAAGCTATTGCAAGCAAAAACGATGAATTTATTGTTTACATGGGAGAAGGAGCTTCGAAAAGGTAAAAACTTGAATTTTTTTCATATTGTGTGAGATAATGGTTGGTCAAAAGCTTTAAAAAGCTTTGGTAGCTAAATGTTGTTGAGAAACTAACAGTAGTATTTTTATAGCATTTTCAAAAAAAAAGTTATTTCGCGGACATTTTATAAAAAGGGCCGGATAGTCCAAAATGGCTTTTTCATTAGGTTAATATGACGCAAAATCGTACTTTTCTATGAACTGTGTAGAGGCCCAGAACTCGGAAAATATGGACGAGCGCCAATTTGTTATTTTTTTAATCTTTATCACTTGATATTTTTAATTTTTTTTATTGGAGTTACTTTATTGATCTAAATAATATAAATAAATTAGAGGCAGGCGTGGTGTTTAGCCCACTGCCTCGAGGGACATGGACTGATATTGCAGATTTTTAATAAAAACTCTTTCGAAACTAAGTCAGATCGACTGGCGCCTTTAAAATTTTCTCTAGCTCATCTAGTACCTTGCCAAAGTTGATAGACGGACATTGGTCAAACGACATCGTGAAGGGTATAAAAATTTAGTGTAGTTATCACTTTTCCCATTCCGCATTTATAATTTACTTAATTATTTATTTCTTAAACCAAAAAAAACCCTAAAAAGTTATAATTAATTTTATTTTCCTTTCCAGTGCCGTTGGGACATATTATTTGGAGACTTATGATGAGCCACCTTACGGCTTAGGTTTGTATACTAAACTACATTAAAAATGAAGCGCAAATACAATTAGTTGGTGGTAGATGTCTTAGCTAAGACACAACATATGGTTTTGAGTATTACGCCTTAAGACATGCTACAGTCAATTGTAATAAACTTTCATTTATATGGTAACATAGAAAACGGAATTTTATTTATATTCGGTAGTACAGACAAGCACTTTGTGGTCAAAACAAATTCATTCTTATCCGCAAACAGGGCTGATAAAATTTGTATTTTATTTTATTCGGCAAGACACTAATTTATTTATTTAGTTTATAATATTAATCTTAACAATACACTTTAAATCATTTTTACATATTTAAGTTAATATTTGGGTGCTGCAAAATTTTAAAGATAAATAAATAAGAAAATTATTATTTAAAAGCAAACACATCATCATTTAAAGGATACTTCCTGCCGAGGTCTCTTCTGTCACTTTAATTGTGCAAAAATTCAAATCGAATGTCATTATTCCTCCCATAACCTAAGTTCCTAGTTCTGGCACAATACATTAGATGAGTAGGGGTCATTCCTAGGCGTTTTTTTTTATTAAAATTTTTTTTAAGCAGTAACCTTCTAAAAAATAACCTTTAATTCTGTGAAATATAATTTTAGTTTTATTTGATCTAGATTTTTATTAGAAGTTGCTACTATAAAAAAGTTTACATAACAATTTATTTTCTGTTACCGTATCCGCTTCAAAAATATAATAAATGGTTTTTTTTTTAACAAATCAACGTTTACAAAATACTTAATGATATGTGTTTCTAAATAAATATTTTATCGAAAATTGTTTTTTTAATGAAATAATAGGTCTGTTTCTTTACTTTTTGGGTAAAGTTCGTGAAAATGAGAGCAAGTTAAATTTTCTCTCATAAAGAGACAAAATTGTATAAAAGTACGGGAACACAAAATTTAAATTTTAAACACAAATTAAAAAGATTCAACTAAAAAAAATTAAAAAAAAAAAACAAATAGGAACAGTTCTTACAAATTTGCTGCGTTTGTCAGCTCGCAAAGAAGCATATGTGGGGCTTTAGGCAAATTTTGCAAAATTTAAATTTAAATATAACTCTCATATAACTATTTCATTCAAATAATTTGGAATGCTATTGCTCTTTTGGCATTTAAAAATTTTAAAAAGAAACTACAAAACTTATTCTTCTAAGTCGAAATCATGTTCAATAAGGTCTAGGATGTCGTCACAATCACTAGAATCACTTGAACTCTCTCTACCAAATCTGCAACAATGTTTTTTAACTCGTCTTCATTTACCATTACGAATTGTCTTTTAAATTAGAACTACTATTTTACCCTGTTTTAAATATTGCTAGTGACTTTTTTATTTGTTTTTATTTTGTCTATGTTTTACGGCTGTTTCACAAATAAAAATAACTTGCACGAAGAAAAAGTGTGGGCTGTTTCGTGCAAAAAGAAGAAGAACTTTATTCTCTCAAAACCGCTCTCATTTACCCAATTTTTAGTACGGGAACGCTTTTTGTGCAAATTGGGATCCCACGGGATCCCAAAGTAGAGTAAAGAAACAGACCTAATATCTACACTTGAGTCGGTTCATAATTGTTCATAAATAAATAAAACTTCAATAAAGAAATTTAAACTCTAAGGAAACTTAGAAGAATAAACAAATTTATAAAAAAGAAATTATTTTCTAATTAAACAAGCACTGGGTCAGTTTTAAAATAAAAATATTTTATATTAGTTTTTATTTTTTTCTTACAATATTTCGCCACACCGTTGGGTGGCATCATCAGGAGACAGGAAACAAAATTATTAAAAATTAAAATTAAATTTTTAAAAATCAATTTAATTAATTAATTCTTGTTTTGAAAAACATTTAATTTTTTATAATTTTGTTTCCTGTTTTCTGAAGATGCCACCCAACGGAAGAAACAAAAGAAAAACTAATAAACGATATTTTTATTTTAAAACACATCTAGTCCTTGTCTAATTACAAAAATAAAATTAATTATAATAAAAGGTAAAAAAACACATAAACATTTAATTAAAACAAAAAAAAAAAATATCTAAAAAATTTTATTTAATATTACGTTTTAAAATATTTGCTACATATAAAAAACCTACCTTTTTTGTTAGTCTCTTCTCCAAAAGACAAAAAACTGGTCGAAAAAATACTATTTTTTAAAATTTAATTTTTATAATAATCACTGCTAAAAATTCATTTTTTCAAAAGTTGTATTTTTTTAAAAAGTATTTTTAAAACGGCTTTAAAGAATTGTTACAGTATAATAAAAAACTACAGTTTTTGTTAAAAAGTAGTATTTTTAACATTAAAAAAAAAATAAATTTTAAAAAGTATTTTTTTTATAAAAACTTTAAAAGACAAAAAGTTGAGATTAGTACCTTTAAAAGTTACATTCAAAAAGTATTTTTTTTTAATTTTATTTGAAAATCATTTTAAAATGAACGAATTTAAAAAAGAAATTAAAAAAGAATTATGTTTTTAAAGAGGATACAAGTAAGGACCTTAAAAAAGTACAGTTTAAAAAAACTTGCCATTTAAAAAAGTATCTGCTTATACGAAAAGTACTTTTTGAGAATTTACCTTATGTTAAAAATAAACTTTGAACAAAGCAACTATTAAAAAATTGCCTCCTTTAAAATTTAGTTTTAAGAAGGCCTTTTAAAAAACGTTGAAAAAATATGTATCTTTTTATCATTTTTGAAGTAGCTTTTGAACTGTTTAAACCATTCAAAAATAGGATTTTTTAAGAAAACAACTTTACAAATATACTTTAAAAAAGAAATCACTTGAAAAATCACGCTTTTATTCGAAAAAGACTCTTAATAAAAGAAGTGGCCGGTTACAAACATAAATTTTCTAAAAAGTACCCCTCAAAAAATTAACTTTTGAAAACAAAGAATTCTTTAAAAAAAATTACTATAAAAAAGTACTTTTTCAAAGAAAGTAGGTTAAGGTTAAGAAATACTACCTTTTTTGCCTTTTTGACTTTTCTTTTAAATGTTTGTATTTTTAGCATCAACCTGCAAAAAAAGCCTTTTGAGAAAATTCTTTTTAAAATTACAAAATAAAATACTATAATATTTTCTGGAGTTTTAAGGTGAAATACATATTTAGAATATAAATAAAAATATTAAAAAAACTAAATAATTTAATCCATAACTATTAAAATGTGACCCCTTTCCAAAACAAAACTAAAAAACATGACTTTTATTTCTCAAACTTCTTACAGACAACGCAACTGTCAGCCGAAGAGCTGTGTGGCCAATGAATGGCAACAAAATCCTTAAATTTACTGACCAAAACACATAAATACATTGTAATAAATGTTTAAACACTACTCGTATTAAGAGAGACCATCCATAAAGAAAAAATAAACGCACATTTGACTGTAAAACTAGAAAAGAAAAACTTTTATTATCACAATTTAGACACCTCAAGATGATATTTACACTATTGTATGATGTGTATATATGTCTGTCTGTATGTGCATAAGTATAAAACGTATACTAGATTGAGTTAGTGTGTCCCCGTGTGCTGGCCAAAGTGTCTGGCTGACTCTCGATATAGAACAAACAAAAAAAAAAAAAGGTGTCACCTAAAAATTTGTTTTTCTTCTTTCTTAAGTTAAGTTTTTTATGTTTCAGGTTTAATTCTATTTCCTGGCTGACTTCTAATTTCAAGTGTGAATATTTGTCCATTTGTAGTTGTAATAAAAAGTCATTGCCATTGTTGCCTATTCACTGCACATGTCCTCTTGAGCAAAGTTGTTTATACTTTTTCGTTTTTTCTTTCGAGTTAAATGCGGATTAATAAATATAATATTTTTATTGGATTTTTAATACCGTATTATGAGGACATAAAAATTTTATGGGAAAAATTAAGCAAGAAAGAAAAAAAAAACCTCAAGTTGTAAAGTTTAAGAAACAGAAACAGGTGCTAGGTTTAACGGTTCAATACACTTTCTTAATAAATTTCACTTTAATAATTTCACTTTAGAGTGTAAAAGTTCTTGTGTGAAAATTTATTATCAAATAATTTGTCGCACTCATTATTCCCTCAGACAGTTTTCTTTTAGTTCACATAAGGAGACTCCAAAAGCAGGCAAGTTTCTTTTCCATTTGCGTGGACAAACCCACCTCAGAATAAATCTTTTTTCTTCTTTCAATACATGAAAAAATATTATATTTCGTCAAAGGGCTATGGTCCCCTTGAAAATAATTATCTTGCTGCGCTTATGTTTCTTCTTTTCTATTAAGAAATCAGGCTTGATAAAAGAAAAGTTTTTTTTTTTGTTCACCAGTTAATTTTCTTAAGTTTAGCAAAGTGACGCTTTTTTTATTTTATATACTCTGTGTACGAGTGAAAAGAAATTTTCAACAGTTCAAAAAAAATACAGATCTATATAGCCGACTGGTTTATCAGAATAACTGTACTATCAGGTCGCCTTTTATTTTATTTAATTTAATTTAATTTAATTTTTTTGTAAATGTCCACGTAACAGACAAAGCAGTACGCACTCCTTGCAAACTTCAAGCATGTGATTACAACAGTTGAAAAGATGAGGGGACATTTATATAAATCATGGCCTCTACGAAAACACCCTTTAATTTTTACGTTTATTATTCACATGTATTTTCAACGGTTGAAAAAGTATATTTTTCTATTGGGACTATCTTATATTTTAGCTTTATTTTTAATTTTTTGTGCTTCTTGTTCAAGCATTTTTTAAGCATGAAGTGGGCTGATTCTGAAAGATAAAATTTTTTCATTGACTACCGTATTTTGTATCTCAGAATTTAAGAGGTGTCTTTGGGTTACCTAGTTTCTAGGTGTTTTTATCTTCCGTAACATAAAGTAAGAATGATATTAACGTGAATCTTTTTGTTTGATAGGAAATTGCGTCATAGAAAAATTTAATTAAAAAAACAAAACTTTAATACTTTTTCTGATATCTGAATATTTCGAAAAATTATGGCTGGTAAAAACTGTCCGATTTGACAAAAGTAAAAATATGAAATACGCAATATTGTCAATGCTCAATCTCACATGTAAGTTAACAACAGTGGCAGCACGGCTAATGAAAGGAGTTTAGCCGCGTCAGCATAAAACCTGATAAAATAATTTCCCATGGTTTCTGCACGCGCAATAACTATTGCTCAACAACAGGAGCATCAAATTACACTAAAATATATTTGCCAACTAAGCGTCTGGATAACCGCACATGTCGATGCAACGTGATCCAGCTAGCATTCGAGGTGAAGTTGCTAATTTGAGGAAGGCAGTCTTGGTTACGCAATCGTGTTGAACGTTTCATTTAATTCATTTAATTTGTAATTAATTTTGAAGTGTAAATCCTTGGTGAATAAATATTGTAATTAATTTTGAAGTAGAAATCTTTCGTGTTATTTAATAAGACGCTAATTTGAGGAAGGCAGTCTTGGTTACGCAATCGTGTTGAACGTTTCATTTAATTCATTTAATTTGTAATTAATTTTGAAGTGTAAATCCTTGGTGAATAAATATTGTAATTAATTTTGAAGTAGAAATCTTTCGTGTTATTTAATAAGACGCAGTTGGTCGCGTCTAAATTTAATTTTTTTAAGATAAACCAATTGGTAATCCTTAACTTGTAGTCTCAGAATTTATTCTGCTGATTAATAATAATAATAATAATAATAATAATAATAATAATAATAATAACGTGAGCCGTTCACTTTGAAAACGGCATAAGTCAAGCAAAGGTGATTGTGTTTCAAAGGTTTTTAAAGATACTTAGACTGAATCTCGAAAAGACATAATTGCACTTATTATCTCAGGATGTTTATTTTTCCCCAATAAAAATTCTGGCCAATATAAAACCGTAACAGCTCTTAACATTTATTTTTTTTTTTGAAAAAGTAACTTATGCCACTTTCAAAATAAAAGGCTAAAATATGCAATAACCTTTTTAAAACTTGAGCAAATCAAATGTTATTTTCTGTAAATGTAAAGTTAATCGACTAAAAAAAACTACATCATTAAGATAAAGGAAATCCTAAAATACCCAAATTAAAAACGAAAAATCTCAAAATTGAAATTTTTCTTTTTACCCGTAAGGCCCACATATGAACTAGGACTCATAAAATACTTTTTGCAACAATTAGCTGTAAATAAAGCTATTTTATAGCAGTTTGGTTTTTTCAACCTTCTACAAGGGTGATCAAATAAAGAAAAAGAATAAAAAAAATTATATATTCCTCAAGACATTTTTTTAATAAAATAAAAAAAAGATAGATGGCGCTTTTTTTAATATAAAATACACAAAAATGCAATAAATTTTGATTTTCAAATTGAAAATTGTCAGGTTTTTAGGTCGTAAAAATATATTCCTCAAAATGTTCCAAGATATTTAAATTAGCTAATAATTGTACCCAATATTTGGAAAAACCTGAACCAGAGTATTGAAAATTACACAAATTTAATTTAAAATGCTTATAACGTGATAATTTTAAAATATAAACATGCAAATTTAAATATCAATTTGTAGGTACTGACTAAATTTAAGAAATTAAAAGCATTTAAAAGAAATTGCAGGTGCGAGGTGCCCAACTTTGAGACCACATAGCCCCATCCCTGGAAAGTGAATAAAACCCAGCTTCAAAACTTATGTTCGTACCTTCCTTTGCTATGTTCATGTCAATTTTTAGATCAATCGCCCCAGTTCTTTTTTAATGGCAGAGTTATTTCCAAACATTTTTTTCCACCCCACTGTGCAATGTTTGATCAAAACAACAAAAAATTTGTTCATTTTTTGGATAAAATTGTTAAGGTGCCACTGAATCAAAAACATTGGAAGAACTGGCAGAAATTTACTAGCAAAAGCTTGTGCAAAAAGGTTTTTTTTTTTTGGTAATGAACAGAATAAAGACCAAAAGAATTACGAGGCAGAAGATTTCATATGCAAAATTATTAATTTTTGTAAATTAAATTAAAAATAGATTATATTTTTAATTATGAAATAAAATTGTAAATGTAAAAAGTATTAACTTCAATAAGAATTTTTAATATTAAATAATTTCTGAGGATTTTTTGGAATAAAGATTTAGATTTAAGAATTCGACTCGAAAAGAATCTGGAAATCAAATTGCAACACAAAAATTGTTTTCTTTGAAAATATTATTGCACTCGCAATTTTACTTTTGGTATTTGGCGGTGTTTTGCAAATTATAGATGAAACAGAAATCTCTCTCATAAATCAATTTTAAAGATCGTTTGCTTTTAGCATCTCAGTATGTGACAAAGAAAAAAAAACTTACAACAACAATAAAAAACCAAAACAACAATAAGAAGTATCAAAAAAAAAAAACATTTCTTTATTAAAAAGAAAAGCATTTTGCATAAATTTGTCTTTTATTATGTTTTCTTAAGTTAATAGGTCATAATAAAGATACCGTATGGCAACAGTTAACGTTTTCATTGAGACATCCTTAATTTTGAACTTTATTTTAAAGGGTTATCCAAACGTGACGCCTAGATGCCAGCACTATATAATTTTTACACGTGACATCTTTTCAAATGACATAAGCCATTTTGTTTTATTAGAAGGTAGTACAGTTTTAACCATGGACAGGTACACATTGCAACAACGTCGTAATTTCGCTAGTTGGATTATTGAACAACGAACAAGAGATCCATTGTTTTCAAGCAAAATTTTGTTTAGTGAAGAAGCTCATTTCAGAATTCGTCAATAAGCAAAATAGTCGTATCTGGGGTGATGAAAATCCTCGTGTTATTCATGAAAAATCTCTACACCCACAAAAAAGTTACTGTTTGGTGTGCATTTTGGGCAAACGGAATCATTGGGCCATTTTTCTTCGAAGATGATGCTGGAAATGCTGTTACTGTGAATGCTGAGCGATACCAATCAATGTTGAGAGACTTTTTATGGTCACAGTTGAATCATATTGATGTGTCTGACGTCTATTTTCAGCAAGACGGTGCTACATGTCACACAACTCGAGAAAACATTACGCTTTTGCGATCAAAATTTCCTCAACGTGTAATTTCACGAAATGCAGATTTCAATTGGCTTCCAAGGTCGTGTGATTTATCACCATTAGATTTTCTTTTTGTGGGGTTTTTTGAAAAGTCGAGTCTATGCTAACAAGCCACAAACAATTAATGATCTAAAGAACAACATTCAAGTTGCAATTCGTGAAATAACACCAACAACATGCCGGAAAGTCATTGAAAATTTCGATATTCGGATTGATGTCTGCAGACGCAGTCATGGTGGACATTTGAATGATATTCTATTCCACTTATAATTGTAATGGATCATACTTTTAATAAAAAAAAAAACAGCTTGAAAAAATTGCAAATAGTTTGTGTTTTATTTGAAAGAAACATGTAGGCGCGTTTTTTGGATGACCCTTTATTATCTTCAATCATATTAATACAATTTCTGTTAAAATGTGATATATTTAGTTATAACTTCGCGACAGTGTTATTTTTCTTATTTTTTACTACACAAAGTAATTAAATTAACGAAATTAACGAAATTAAGCTGTAGTTTCGTTTCAGTCACTTCTATAGATTTTACTTCAAACAGATTGCGCAACAATTTGTGGTGTTTGTCAATATGAAAAACCCAACATTTACCTTTTACTTACATAATTTTAAATTTTTTATCTCGCAGTTAAAAGAAAAAATACAAAACCAAACTCATTTAACCATTAACACAATTTATTTTCACATAATTTCCTCTAACAAAATTGACCCTTAACAAATTTTCATACAAAAACAAAAAAAAATTAATACTTTTAATTTCAAGCATCACTAGTTTATTGATAAAAAAGTATGTTTTGTTGTTGTCATTTATGTTGAAATAAAAGAAAATAAGCACAATAAACAAATATGGAATAAAAGTATGTTAAAAGCTTAATTTAGTAGGCAACCGGAAATTTTAACAAAAACACAATTTTTTTTCGATGACTTTTGTTTGCGAGAACATTAACATTTTTTCTTGTATACAAATTTAAATTAGAAAATGTGTGTATAACACTAACATAAAAATAAATTCATTGATTAATGCTTAAAACTGTGATCTATAGTTGTTTTTACACTAGAGATTAAAAGTAACAAAACTGTAGAAATTTTAAGAGTAAAGAAAAGATTTTATTTTTGAAAAAATAAAAAATCTTTAAGTGGCTCACAAGGCATCTTAATAAAATTAAGAGTTAAAGTTTAAGTCGTCTTCAAATTACAATAACTAAATGAAATTTCGCTAAGTTCCAGGTTAAGTGATTTAAAATCATCAATGTTGGCTATTGCAGGTAAAAGCATGTTTTGATAACCATTTCGCTACCGCTTACTTAGCTCTTCAGGAAACTTCTCTCAAATTTTTAAATAAAAAAAAATTTTGTCCCAGCAAATTTACTAATTTAATCATTTGTGTGCTTTTAATAAATATAGCAGTTCTAACTTGAACTTAACTGAAAAAGATCTACTAGATCAAAACAGATTTATAAATTCCGAATAATTTTCGAACTGGAGTAACGTGATTTTTGTTGAATCGTACTACTGTCATTTAAATGTTAGTCAATTTCAATGAAACAGGGCCCGTTTTCCTTATATTCACCTGTTGGCTGGCAGAAAATGAAGAAGGTCTTAAGCCGTTATCTATTTTCTATGAATTTTAGAAAACCTACTTTTGTATACAAATACTTTTTTCTTCACAATTTCATTTCCGTGATTTAATTTTAATTACAAGAATATTTTATCTATAAAAAAAATTATTTCATATCGTTTTAGTTCATATCTTTTTATTTTCGCAGAGAAAATTTTTTCAACCCATTAGTCTCTAATTTATATATATTTAATCGAAAAATGTATAAAATATTTTCTAATTAAATATTTAATTGTATCAATTATATATTTAACAAAAAACTAAATAAATATTTGTTTGTTTTTAGATTGAAGTTTATTTTTTAATTCTTTCAATTATTTATTTAATCGAAAAATATACACAAAATTTTTAATTAAATATTTAATTGCATCAATTAAATTTTTAATTACAAATTACTTAAACATTTGTTTTTTTAGTTTTAAATTTATTTTTTAATTCTCGCAATTATATATTTAATCAAAAAAATATATGCAAAATTTTCTAATTAAATAGTCACTTGTATCATTTATATGTAAAATTAAAAAAAATATTTTTTGAATTAAAAATGTATTTGAATCAAACAAAAATTTAATAAAAGTGTTTATTTTAAAACAAATTAAAACTTTGAAAGATGCAAAAACTTCTTTGTGTGCCGTGGATTTTACTCGAATTTGGTTCACAATCTGTAGATACGATGCTGACTAAACAAATTAAAATAAATTTTCAACAGTAAAGTTTTCAAGTGACTTCAAAAAAGAAAAAGGCTCTGCATTTTTTAGCTTTTCTGGGTCGTAAATTCAGATTCTATTTTAAAAGATGATAACAGCTTGGTTTCATTTTTTTAATTAAAAAAATAAAGGTTTTGAGAAATAAATTGCAGGAATTTCAAAATTAAAAATTAAAGGGTGTGCCATGATATGAATTTGACTTTATCTCTTAACCAATAAAGAATTATTTTTTATTTGTAAGTCTTTGATCCTGCTTGCTTTCATTTTGAATATATTTTTATAAGTTTAAATAATAAAGGGTGTACCCATTTACGTTATTGTAATGCGTCATTTGAACGGTAAGGTGCCAAAATTTCATATTTTCACCAAAAACGTAACGCTATGGATCTCAACAATAAAACGTAGTAAGAAAAACTAAACTCTAAAATTAAATGGTGGCGCTAAAGGTAGCGTCTTTTAACTTACATGACCTTATGTCTGAAGAAAAAATTGTCGGCTAACAAAAACATTTTATTTAAACTCCAAATAAAGTGGGCATTGATTTTCTGAGCCAAAAACTTAATTTTTGATAATTTTTGAAGTGATAGCAGAAACCTATTATTTTAGCTAAATGATGCTTATTTTACAAAAAAAAAAATGGTTTTAACTTCAAAAAATTTTTTTCTTCAGCCTAAACTATCATATTCGTAAATTTATGAAGTTCAATATAACAAAAATCCCTTAAAAGCTTCCCTTTTCAGGTTGTTATAAAACACTATGAAATTATTTAAATCAAAGTCTGTTTAAAAATTTTATTATGACGTCATACCTTTTATTAACGAACTTCTAAATAAAATAAGCGGAAGTTATAAAACGTTTTAAGTTTTTTTAACCTCCACTGTTAATATTGACATTTTGAGGCATTACCTGGTACTAGTAAAATTTTATCTTCTTGTCTATTTGATTAGGTTTATAGAGCAAATAGAAATGCGTAAAATAGTTTTTTTTATTCTTTTTCATTGAAGCAAACAAAGTCATCATTTAACAGCATGTGTAACTATTGTCATTCGTCAGTCAAAGACTTTGTCTTCAAATTGAGTAAACATTTAAACTGTCTGTCAGTCGGGTAGTCATTCAGTGACTTTTTAACATAGAACACATGCATTTTACGTTTTGTTAGTAAGCATTTTAATTCATTGCAGCACTAGGCCGACAAACTTGTATTATTTTTTTATTTTAAGTCATTTCCATTTCCATCAATTTCTTTTACATTGTTTTATATTGTATGATGGGAAAGAAAAACAAAAATAAATAATTTTTGAAATAATTTTCAATTTTATGCTCTATTTCAATGCAACGTTTATTTCTAATTTAACGAGGGTGGGTGTTTTTGCTTTTGCAGAGGGTTTGTTTTCCATTTGACATTCATATTTACCAAGTCTAGAGTTACATGGATGAATAAGTGAATTAAATACAAAATAGGGTAAAAAGAAAGGCTTTAGTGAGATAAATACCTGTAAATTATACTCATGAATGTTTATTTCATAAAATCATATTTATTTATGTTAATTTTTATTAAATTTAAATAAAAATGTAAAACGAATGAAAAAACATTTTTTAAAGTTTAAAAAGAAATTTAATATTTAGTAAAGATAATTAAAAATTATAAACAAATGTATTTAAAATTATTTTTTCAATTAAAATTCAGATGAAATTGATGGAAAACAGCAGTGACGGGTCTTAATTTATTTTCTACAGTATTTTTTCAATTTTAATTAAAAATTTTTAAAGCCGTTTTTCCTGTTTTTATAATAATATTTTCGTTTTATAAAAAATTATTTTTTAGTTTTTTGTAAATAGAGTCTCATAATTCACCCAGGACTAAAGTCTAATGCATAGGACAGCATAAAATATAGAAATGACCAAATAAGTTTCAAAGCTTCACTGGCGCATATGCTTTATTTTTGGAGCAAATTCCATTGATCATTTTGCATTAAATTGTCAAAATATTTTGATAGTTTTTAATTTCATAATTAGCGCACGGATGGGTGCGGGCTTATGGATGTAGACTTTTGACTTTCAATAACCCCATTAAAAATTTTTTATCGTGCAAAATCATACGATTTAATGAACACAGAAATGAGAGACTACGGTCTTATAAAGCTTTTCAAATAGATGTCATGAGGCAACTTATTCACATTTAATTTAGGCAGACGGAATACCGTACCATGTCGTTATATCGGTCACTACTTGATAAGACCCATGTTGGAAGAACGACGTATTTAACTAAAAATTCATAACAAACAATGACCAAACAGAAATGTAGTCATTTGTTGTGCCTTCTATAAAAGAAAAGAATCTTTGCTTTAAGTACTCGCCGAAAATAGGGAGAAATAAATATCCGTTTCATAATAAAAATAAATTCATGTTATTAACATTTTTGATATTTTTCTTTAAACAAAAATCAAGATAGAGAAAAAAACTCAGAAAATGTTGCATTGTTTTTTAATTTTTTTTATCAATTAAATATATAATTGAGTAGATAACTATGCAATTAACATTCGAGCTGAAACCCGAGAAAATCTTTAATAGGTGTTACGTTTTTTGGCTGTGTATTATAAAAAGATGTTTGGGCTAAAAAAAAAAAATATTTAGGTTCGGTCATATATTTCATTAGAAATTTTTTCAAAAATTTTATTTTGGTATTGGGTACCCTTAGAGATTGTTAAAAAGTAAATTCGGAAGAAATTTTGGTGGGCAAAATTAAATGGGGTGGGTGTGTGCTACTGTTCACTTTCCCAAGGGTGATTTCTAGGCTTTTTTGAATTATTAATTCTTCTCCCCTTGCTTCCCCACGATGAGAAGTCATTAGTTCCTCTACCGTTGCTGTCCCATTTTTAGCAATAGTAATTTTTATTTTGCACCCCACTGCACTGGGGCTCTAGTATACCAATCTTCTTATAAAAGATCTGTATGCAACAATATCACACCCCTACTATTCAAGTGCCGCAACTTTAATTGGAGCTTAAATTTCTAGGCAAACTATAGTTCAAACATATAACAGTGTTTATTTAGTGGCGGTATGTAGTTCGAAACTTTTATTACATTTTAATAAATACAATTCTAACGCAATGTTTTTAAGTATTTTTATTTATATAAAAGAAAAATTTTTTTAATGTAACAATTTCTTTCTAATCTTAACACTAATTCATACGAACAAGTAAATAACATTTAAACTTAGAAAACAATATAAAGCAACGGTGTAACAACACAGTAGTGTTTGATTTTTCAATAATTTCCCAGAGAACATTTTTCTAATAAATTTTGTCATAAAATGTAAGGCATGTGTAGCTTCTAAGCATTAAGTGAGTCGTGGTTTTGATTAAATCTGTTGGATAGGACGGGTATTTTTTGCTTTAAGATTAAGAAAGTTACTCAAAGAACTTTTAAGAGAGTAAACAGCAGAAAATCTTTGCTCTTATAAGTTTAATATTATATTCGTATTCCTTTTTATATACATTCTAATTACACTCTAAATAACGTCAAGGTAGGCTTCTAAAAAATCCATCTTAGTATCTTTATTATCAATATTTCCCTAAGCAAAAAAAAAAAAAATTAAAAAAAATTTGGAAATTACTTTTAATTTTTCAATAAATTTACTGTCTGCTTAACCTTCACACAACTTCAGACAACCGACAAGTCGGCACAAAATGTTCTCTGGGTAAATTCAGTAGCTAAAATCTACAAGCAATTTTGACATGAGTGCAACAAAGTATAAGTTTGCCGCAGTGAGTGTATGTATCTTATGATTGTCGTCGAGATGTCGCCTTTAATGTGATATTGCGGTTAAACACTAAATGTTAAATCAAAGAATGCATAAACAAATGCAGGAAAATGTCTGATTGTTTATGAAACTGTAGTAGTTTTTTTCTGACAGTTATTTCAATATTATTATTTCGATTTTTTTAAAGTTTCTTCAATATGTTTCTTCAATATGACTGTTAAACGTTTAACATTTGCCCCGAAGCAATTTTGACAAAAGCATCAGCCGTTGACTGCATCAGTTCTTCATTTCACTAGGGCATACTGAAAAGTTGTCTGAGAAAAATTAGGAGTTGTACTAAATATTAATTATGCAGCTGCTACTAATAAACTTAAAAAAAAAATAAGTAAAGTACACCCAGATTTTTGATAGAATTTTACACGTTAATCTATGGTCTTTGTGCTTAATTCCATCAAATTAAAAAGTTTTATGATATTCTCATGAAATATTTATAATTTAAAACTAATAATTTAATTGTATTACTGCAAAATGACCATTTGAACAATTTTTTCGCAGAAATACAAATTATTTTTAGTTTAAAATAATAAATGATGATTGAGAATATCACGAAATATTTATATTTGAAGGAATCAAGAATAATTATTGTACATTAACATAATAATTTCAAACAATAAGTTTTCACATTGAGAATTATTTACATAACCAAACAATAATTATAAATAAATCCACCAAGTACAAATATGACATACACACGAAGGACTCTTTATTACAAATGAGCTCCCCTTTCAGTCTAAATTTAATCTTTCTATTATTTTTTTTTTTAAACAAAAGCGTCTGTCTCTTACTATTAAAAAAATAGAGAGATCAAATGTGAAAATTACGTTACTATCTGGTTATCATTCATTTAATTGTTCAGCAGTCATTCCAATATACACTCTTTGAAAAATTTGAAGCAACTTCCTACAGTGGTTAAAAGGATAAAGACATAGTCATGAAATTCACGGCCTTTCATTTTCATAGTAATAAAAATCTAAGGCCATATGCTTTAAAATCACGTCACTATAGAATCACCCTTTATATTTTTATTTTAGATTTTTGTGCTTGTTCTTATGGCGGACATAAAAATAATTAAACATAAAATGTCTACCTATTGAGGTTCAAAAAACAGAACCGCATAAATGAAAGTCAAATTACTATTTGGACAACCTTTAGTCTAAAGTTTAATGGAGTTAAGTAGTTCATAAACCGCCTAGTTTGACTCAGGTTAAGTAAAAAATTAAACAGAGTTAATCTCTTTATGCCTTATGCAAACACTTATAAATTCATTAGAAAACATTTCTATATAGTCAGCTTACCCGTGGATTTTGTAATTTCTTAATATTTTAATTGAAATGTAAATAAAAACTTACCCGCTAATTTTGTTTTTTTTACTTTTTCTAAACGATACAGAAAATTTTTCCTGCAAAAATTTAGTCTGTTAATGCTAATAAATTTAGTAGAACAAAGCAAACAGGTGGAAACAATTATATTTAAGTTTTCTTCCGTTTATAATTTCTACAATAAAAATTTCTGACCCCATAAAATGTACGTATTTTGACTTCCTATGCAGAGCGAAGTCGATTGATCAAGGTCCTTCTGTCTGTGTTCGGGTTAAAATTAAATTTGCCGAGAGTATGAGCAAGAGAAAATTTAAATACGCCAATAGGTCAGACATGATTTGGAAAATTTTTTTTTTTTTCTTGTCCATTTCTGTTTAGGCAGCGGGCGAAAAATTACTCCTGACTCTAATTTTTCCATATCATTTGAAAAAATTGAATGACTCCACTCAAAAAAAGGAAAATAAATATCTGGGGCCATAGAGAATTAAAAAATAAGAGAAGCGTCAATAAAAAAATTAGGAAATACGATTGTGCGTTATATTTTTTTAAGATGTCAATATGGTTATCATTTAAAAGCTTTTGAAGAGATTTTTTTAGGAAGTATTAAATTTTTTTATTTTATAAAGTAAAAAAGAATACTGAAATAAATGAGCTATAGAACTAAAAGAACTAAGAGAAAGAGTTATTTTACAAAGATTGGGCTGATCTGCTGAGTGTTGGATTAATATATAACAGACACTATTGATCAAAAGGACCGATCAAGTTTAAGTAATCTGAATCTAAAATAGCAAAACTCCAGTAAAAACAATTAAATTTTTAAGCAAAAAAATTTTAAGTGAGAAATACAATAAACTCCTCTAATTTAAAAGAGATTTTTTTTGTTTCCAAGAGTTTTTTCATATTTTTTTATTTTTATTTCGATTTGATAAACTAACCTCGTACAAATTTATACAAGAAAACGACAGTGAGAGAGAGAGAAAGAAAGAGGCATCAAAGATAACAAAAGTGGTTTCTACTTATTGTAGTGATCAATCACGAGCAACTCATCTGTCACTTGCTTAATAGTGTTCATTATTTATAATATTTTATTTGATTTGTGTTTAATTCCTTTTTTGTGATCGTCTTTTAGCTGTTGTATTTACCATTTCAAATGTGGTAGTTTTAATCAAAATGATCTTCTAAATGTGGTCAATCTTATTTCATTCCAAGTTATTTTTTATTTTTTTTTTTTTATTTGTGTTTTCCAAATAACTCTTGTTTTTTTTTTTTTTTTTTTGTTGTATTTGGTGACAAATTAGTTTTCAAAATATATTTGATATTTATTGATGATTAAATAGAGGCGCACAAAAATACATAGAAGCAAATACAATACCAGAGACTACTGTTTTTGGTCATTTTTAAGTTGTTAAATATGAGCAGACTGTTAACAAAGTTGATGCCCATGAAGTGTTTTTAATGGATTATAATAAAATATATCATTCATGTGTGATTAATAACTTTATTTAAATTTACCTTGAAATTAGTGTTTTTATTATTTTGCGATTGGCCCTTTTCCGAATAATAAGAAGCATAAAGTACATTTTTTTAATTACTTTCTAGAAGAGGCATTTGTTTAAGATTTTTTGATTAAAGTAAAAGGTACGGACAAAATTGAGGCGCCTTTGTAAAGAAATAAAATTTAAGTAAAACTGCAAATATTAGTAAAATAAATAATTTTTAACGATATCAAAAGTTACATGTTTACATTAACAGAGAGTGATTAAATATCCATGTCATTCGTGGCAAATGTTTTGCAACAACTTTCTGTCTCACCAAAAAGGCCAACCGTATTTTGTTTTTCATTTTTTGTGATAGTAATAACAATTAAACGTATAACCTCGATTATTTAAATTTTTACGTTTTCTGATACTGAATGTCTGATATGAATATTTTACAAAACATTTGTTTTTTAATAGAATAAGAATAATCAAAATTTAAACTGCAAGAAAGGTAAAAGACATTTAATATGAACAGAGAGATCATAAATTATATTCAATATTACTCCATTCATAGCATACGTGAAAAATAGACGTTAATATTACTTTGGACAACAATAAAAACAAAAATGAAACGATAGTATGAAAAGTCAAAGCATTACAGCTCTAAATGAAAAATAGCAAAAGCCTTTAAAAATGAGAATAGAAGAATATTCTCTAGAATTAATATCTGGACACATGTTTATTAAAGAAGTGTTATTATTTATATTTTGCATTAGACAAATACACTGAAAAAAACAATGCAAAAAAAATATGGCTGGATTTTTTTATTTAAAATATGCCATGGACTCTCTAAATTGTTTGATAATTTTTTTCTGGACAAGAAATGAACACTAATTTGCGGACGGAGATTTAAGCTTCTTAAAATAAAATTCTCTTCAAATTTATTTTGGCTTTACTTAATTGTTTTATTTTTTGTTCAGGCTAACATGGCTTTGCAACAAGAATATATAATTTTTAATCGAATAATTGTTAACCGAATAATTTTTATTCGAATAAATTCTTATGTTAATAAAATTTTCAAAAAAAGTTTTAAAAATTGTTCTTGATTAATCGCTTTTTTGTTTATGCTCTAATTACTACAAACGAGCTAAAAAAGAAATCACAACTGCATTTTAATAATAGACATTCAAAGCAGATTCAGAAGATTCCTACAAAACTAAAAAAAATAGTGCCATTAGAATATTGAATATTTCTATAATATTTTTCAGTGTACGCTAAGGCCATGGCGTGCTAAATTCATTTAGAGGCCTCATTTCCTTTTTTACGTTCTTTTTTTTAAATGATGTTTTTCACTGTTACACTACTGTTTTATGTTCATTTATCAGGTTTCTTATATTCTATGAATATTTTTTGTTGCTGTAATTTGTAGTGTGTTCTGTAGTCATTTAATAAAAAGTATCATCAATAATGTGTTTGAAAATGTTCTTAATAGACTCGTGTTTGTGGTTAGACATGTGAATAACATCCCCCTTTCGTTTAACTTTTGTTAAAATTCGTTTGTACTTTTTATTTTGTAAATTTTTTTAGTCGATTTTTTTTTTGGTAAGTGTGAAATATACAAACAAATTATAAATCAACACCCCCACCTAATGGGAAAACGAGAGCTGTTAAGGAGTTTAATTGTTAAAAAATAAAGTTAGAATTAGAATTTAAGAATTTTTTGTTAATGTTGTGGTTTGGTTGCAAACAAGTCTACTGGTAGAGTAGAAAACTTAATATAAGTAACGAAGTAGTCTAATATCAATCTTCCGTTTTTGGTTATTTACTGAAAAGAGAAATATAACAATCTAAAAAAATTATAGATATTAGAAAAAGTACTTTTTATCATACTTTTTGCATTTTCAACGAAAAAGTATTTTAAGTGTCTGATTTAAAAAAAAAACATTTAAAAATAATTTTTGTTTTATATACATTTTATATTTTCCTTAAATATATTATTAAAATTTCTTATTATTATTATTATTATTTTATTTTTTTTTTGAACAAAAAGATTTTTTTCCTAATAAATTTTTTTCTTTGAAAAACTTTTATGTTTTTGAAAACATACATTATTTATATTTATTATTATGTATGTTATTATATATATTATGGAAAAAGTGTATTTTAGTAGAATTTTTTTTATATTTTATAAAAGTACTTTTAAGAAAATATATTTTTAAAAGTACTATTTAAATAGTATCTTTTCCAGAAAATTATTTTTAGTAAAAAGATTATATTTTTTTATAATAAAACATTTTAAATAATAGTACTTTAAAAAAAACCTCATGGAAAAATACCAGCTGAAAAAGAAGGAACATTTTAAATACAAAACCTTTTCCACTTAAGGACCTCTTTAATAAAAAAAACTTGAAACCAATAAACTATTTTTTAAAAATTTAATTTATTTAAAATTTTTCTTGATAGAAAAAATTGCTCGTCTAATAATAAAATATTTTTTAATCTTCATTTCTGAAAAAATTTAAAGAAAATTCTTTTTTTATTAAAATACCCCGTTAAAAAGTACTTTTTTAAAAACGTGTTTTTCTAAACCAAAATAGCATTAGGAAAATTACTTTATTTAATTAATCTTTTCCAGACAATATTAGAACAAGAAATCTTTTTGAAACACTTATGGATTTGCAAAAAAAAAAACAGTTTAGACAAAAGACTCTTTTTGAAAAAGTATCTTGTTGAAAAAGTACTTATTAAAAAATAGCTTTTAAAATGTAGTTTATTAAAGAATACTTTTGGACAAATATTTTTTCTAACAGTTTGTTTTAAAAGTACCTTTTCCAAGGAATCTTTTTAATAAAGGCTACGGCTCTAAAAAAGAACTTTCTAAAAAAATTGTATCTTAAAAAATATTGTTTTAAAAAAATCTTTCTGATAAATTTACCTTTTTTAGGAAAATACATTATCACTATTTAAAGATAGTGTTGCTGTAAATTTTAATGATTCATACTTTTGAAAAAATAAATTTTAATTAAAGTTCCAAATAAAATTATTTATGATTTTTAAAATATTTATCAAAGAAGAATTTAACTTTTCCTTGTATAGATCATTCTTTCAATTCTTTGAAAGCACTGTTTTTTAAAGCCCATCGTCTAAACGGTTCTTCATACAGACTTACATACCTTGTGTTCAATTAGTTAATGAAAATTTTCTAATTTACTTTTGTGGTCTTCTTGTTTTATGACCCAACAAATGAATTTTCATTGTTATTTTTTTTAAGCTTTAAAAATGTCCCCCTCTGTTCATTTTAATATTTAGCTTTTGCTTAGCGTGTTCTAAGGCACTTTTTTCTTCTCAATATTTCTTTTAATGTCCATTTTTTGTTATATTTTCGTTCGTTTCGAACTAGAAAACTACATTGTCAATTTTACATGTTAAAGATTAATGTTTTGTTTTATTTGCTATGAAAAAAATAAAAGAGTAGTTAATTTATATTTTGTATATTTACGATGGTAAAGACTGTTTCTTTTTTCCAACTCGTGGAAGTCGTTTTGTTATCATTTATTAACCGTTGATAATGTTGACTTATTTTCTGTTCAATTTTGGCCTTTATACGTTTGTAAGTCTAAATGTACAGTTGGAAACATGTTAGAAAGTTATTAAAATAAATTTAAAAATGGTCGTATTGACAAAAAAAATGGAATTTCTTTTCTTTTCCTGTGAAATTGATAAGAATTTCTTATTTTTTATTATTTTTTTTATAGAAATATATATGGAACGTTTAACGACCACAATACTTTAGAAGAGCAATACAAGTGGTGGTTATCATTATTGGGTGTGTTGAATTTATAAGAAAATCAAATGAAACTTTTTTATATGAAAAAATTGTTTTTTAAATTATTTTACACATTTGCTTATATTAATTGTGACATATTTTATAATTTTTTATTTTAAATTATTATCATAAATATAAATGTTGCTAAATTGATATGAATATTATTTAAATAACATTTATCTTGCTCGATAAAAATTATTTACAACTGAGAAATAAATTTGTGTAAAGATTTTAAAATCGTGATTTGCTGATTAACTGTTTTTTAGGGTTCCGCAAACAAAGAGGCAAAAACAAAAGCCTAATAATGCTGCTTTTATTTCTGTCCGTTTTTAGAAATTTCAGAGGAGTTTTATTATTATGGTCGGCATAACAACAAATAATAAATATTTATTTACAGTTAAAGGGTGCCAATTTTAGGAACTTTTTTGCTGTGTCTTGTTTAAGACGTCTTATGTTGGAGTCTAAGGAGTCAATTGCTGCATAAATTACTGACTTTATATTGTCCCACTGAAAATAATCAAAAAGTGTCAAATCGCATGAACTTGGAGGCCAATTGGCAGTTCCCGAAATCGATCTATTGCCAAATTTTGCAATCTCCGTATTGCACGTAGCGTCATCCTGTTAAAACTTCATTTTGCACGAATCAAGGCCATCCAAATTTTTAAAAACACAACAAATAAATCGGTAAAGATTTCTCTAACGCATACTCCGGCTTCATTGAAAAAAAAAATACATTCAGTAAGACCGTCAGCATTTTTCTGAAATCTGTAGAGTCTGTCGTAAATTGCCTTCACTTTATGTGCGATATTTTTGTTAATATTACTCTTGTCAATTCAAAAATTGCCGCCTTCCCTTAACAGAATTTTGCGATGAATTTATAAATTAAATTGATGAATGATTTTGAAAGTAAAACTGTATAATTTCGCAACATTATTCAAGTTTAAATTTTACTTGAGGGTTTTTCAGATCACAAGTGTCAAAAAGTGAGTGCAATATGACAGTTCGTTTGATAGTTGATATTTTCGTTGATTCTATCAGGAATACAAAAATATACTTTAATAGTTGATCAAACCATGCAAAAAAATAATGGCCAAAAAATGTTCGATGTGATTGTTTCTCTTACAGACAACATGGGAACATGCTAAAGTTGCACCTCGACTTAGCCTCTAATTACCATCTGATCCAACCGGTGTCACATAGTAGAGCACATGTTCTTTAAGGCTTAAAATTTCACAATTAAAATTAAATCACAATGTTCGGGAAATCTTGAAAAATAAACATTTTAAGCAACTGAAAAAAATGTTTTTGAAATAACAATTTAAAAGATCATCTATTTTAGTTATTCCAAAAATAAATATAGTGCACAATCGTACTTTTCTATACAAAGTTCAGAGACTCATAACTCGGAAAATATGGGCAGCGCCAATTGTTTTTACTGGATGTTTTTTTCTTATTTTTTTTTTTCTCTGTCACCTCATATTTTGGAGTTACTTCACTCAACTAGAATTGTTTCAAAAGATATAATTGAAAACGTCATTAGACTTTTAATATTTTCATTTAAAGCTGATTTTATGCGTCATGTTTTTATATATAAAATGAGTGTAAATTTTAAACTGGTATATAATTTCGTGTGCTTGTATTATTTGCAATTTTACATGATTTATTATGTTTGTGCTAATAAAATTTTTTTATAAAGTCCGAACGCATTTTTTTAATATCATTTGCAATAAAAACAAATAAAATTTGTTTTTGTGTTTGAAAACATTTTGATAATTTAAAAAAATCTTAGTTTTATTTGAATAGTAATTATCTTGATGTAGCTATTTTTATTATGAAATTATAACGTTTGGTTCAAATCAGCTTTTGTTTCCTTTAGAAGAGCCCAAAACTTCTTTCTCCCCCAAATTTAAAAAGATGTGAGCAGCGAATATTCAAAGGAAGCTCCGCAGGATTTTCTCTTAAATAGGAATTTATGTGCAATGTTAGTGTTTCTTAGTTAATTTTTAACTTTATTACGCACAGTAAAGTTTTAGCATTTATTAAGAGTTTTTTTATTTTCAGAACAAAATTGAATTAAATTTTTAATTGACTCAATTATGTGTTTAATTGAAAAATAAATACAACATTTTCCAGCTAAACAATTTATTAGCTTCAAAATTTACCTAATTAAACAAGCAAAAAACAATTTCTTAATTAAATAAATAATTGAATTAATTAAAACTTTAATCAAATTGCAATCTAAAAACAATAAAATCTTTAATTGATACAAAAACTTTTTTTCTTCGTAAAAGTCTGCCTTATTTTATATTCCGATGATAAATTATTGTTATTTTCCATTGTAGAGTCGAAAATAACTCATTTCACATTGTTTTCTTGGGATTTCTTCTATAAAAATTAACAGTTTAAAAATAAATCTGTTTATGTTACAAATAATATAATAAACCTAAATACATTTCAATTTGAAGTAGTTGAAACACAATCAAACAAATTAATCTTACTCATCATTAAAATGATCCCTAATTAACTTCATCTTCATGATCATCGCCATGGTTATTGTCTGACTTCCTACGCATGTTTTATATTTCATATTTCTTTTTATTATTAATTGTTTAATCTTTTAAATAATTGAATTTGTTGCTATTGTTGTTGTTGTTATTGCAACAATACAAATATATACTTTTGCCTTTTTTGTAAAAATTATAATTAAATTAATTATGTTTGTGTTGAATAATTGAAATTGAAATGTGTTTTTGGTTTTGCTATTTTTTATCTAAAAATATAAAAAATGATCTGATACGATCATGTTTTAACGAATAGATAAATGTGTGTTGAAAACGAAAAAAAGTGCACTTGAGAGTTTTTTAACTACAATTCTGTTAATTTTCTAAAGAGGTTGGCGTTATATTTATGATTTTAAAGTCAGTTGTAAATCTGTATCTTATTATAACTGTTGTTTAAATTTAGAAGCCAAACAGAGAAACAGACAGACAGTTTGTCAGCCAGCCATGAAGTATTAGAAGACCATAATATTAATAAATGAATGAACATCAGTTTTGTTTTTTAATACAATATTTTCAATTAATTTTATTACTTATGATGAGTATTTTTGATTCATTTATGAGGCGTTAGATTTGTACGCTGTTTTTTTTTTTTTTTTTATTTGTAAATGTCTGGTACTTAATGTTGGTTGGTGTTTGGTTGCCTGATTGTTGGCTTGTGTGGGCGTTTCGGGCGCGTTATATTACAAGATAAGAAAAAAAAAATACATTTATTTCTTTAACAATGCAGAAACATCTTTTTTTTGTCATGATTGATTGCTTGCTGTTGATTTGTTAAATTTAGAAGTAACTCAGTAAAATATAGTCCATTCAGTTACGTTAAAAAAAACATTGATAAGTTTGAATTTAGAATATCAATTTCACTTATATCCGTGACTCACTGTCCTATATAATCGTACAATTGATTTACAACAAAATCGAATGGCATTTTCTGTGCTACGCTAAAAATGTGTTTAACTGTCACGCAAAAAAATTAAACTCGAAATGCAACTTTGGTATCAAAAAAAAAAATTATTTTATGAAAAATTATGAAAAAAAGAGCGACTCCAGTTGAGCTGACAAAAAATTTACCCTACTTTTCATGCATCAGCACTTTAAAACCCTAGAGCAACGTTATCAGGGGTTAAGGAGTAACAATATGATGGGCAATTTTATTCAGTTCCAGACGGTTATCAGACATTGTTTCGAAAAATTTTCTATTGAAAATCAGAAAGATCAGTCCATGTTCTTTAAAGCAGCCTGCCTGCCTCTTAGTAATTACAGTTGCTGTAGAGTACATTATATTCGTTTAGAGCTCATAAAGCACCTCAATTCATTTGCGTTACGAAAACTTTTACTCCACATGAGAACTAATCAAAAATTTAATTAATCAGATTATAGTAAATAAAAAAAGTTTAAATAAAATAAAAACAATTAATGCAACACTAAAGAAAATTTTCTATAAAATCAGATCACAGTTTAAAACAGCAGGTGTTCAATTCTGATACGATGATGAAAGCCAACATAATTTACACAGAAAAATATAAAAGTAAAAAGTAAAAAGAGTAAAATTTTAACACTTCTCTATTGACAATCGAGACCAGAGTTAATTAAGAAACTTATCAAAATATTTTTTTATAAATTATTGATTAACCAGCGTTAAATAATTAAAAATATTAGGCGAGAAACAAAAGTAATTTCTACAGATTTTTTTAGTATTGAAAAAAATAAATTTATGAAACTAAAATTATTGGCATTTAAGAAATGGGAATTAACAATTTTGCGAATAGCATAAACATGATATATTAGAACGCGTGACTCAACTATCTTGTTAAAGTTGGAAAAAGCGAGCGGACTTTAAAAATATACTTTAGACATTCGTACTTAATGCCTCGTAAAAATAATAATCATAATGATTTATATTTTATTTATGTTTTTAAATATTTAAACTATTAATTGAAAGATTTCAGTATTACAACCAAATAAATAAATTTAATTCGGCTTAAGTTCAGATTAATTTTAATTTATAGATTTTTTATAAAAAAAATATATATTTTTGGCTTCTTTGATTATTCTAACTTGATGGCTTTAATGAGTTTGCTTCAGTAGGACTTTTTCTTATCTGCGATTAGTAGTCACCATGTTTGCACAAACTGAGGCCTAAGACTAACGTCTCTAAGGCCATATTCTCTAATAGCTTCTATTTTTAGTCCAGTTAAATCATCGCAAATCATCTATTTTCTTTTTGTAAAATCTTGTTGAGCTGCCAAAAACGTATGGCAATATGTGTGTATGTATTTCAATTTATTTTTAGTGGCTTGCTTATTGTTCACAAATACAAACACGTGTTTTGCCAGATATTTTTGACAGCTTAACAAGATTTTACAAAAACAAAATACACGTAAAAGCTAAAACATATGTTGACCGCATGATTTAATGATTCGCCTTGACTATTTTATATTTTTATTACAACGATCGGTAATCTAAGGAAATTTAGGTTATATCTTGTCTCTTTTGTCTAAAAGCTTCTAGATCGTGAATAAAATTCGCTCAGAAGTAATTACACTCTTGCATTTTAACAGGGTTCCAGAATTCAGTATTTACAAGACCTTAGTGCCGATATACCTACATTTATATCACGTTTCTTCTAAATCGTCTGACTGTGGATTCCTAGCATACCACAGCTTCAGCCTTTCCTAAGGTAGGTTCAACTTTACACCGCTTATTTTACTTGAACTTATCCCAGGCATAAATCTTTTTTTTTCCTCATTCTGTTGTGAGACCCATATTTTACTTAAGTTCACAGTAAAACTGAAAGCAAGCTCGCCTACGAAAATTTCATAATATGCTGACCAGGCTTTATTAAAACTAGAGGTTCAGTAGAAAGTGGGCTTGGTATTCAAACAAGTATGTAGAGTTGCTATTTAATAACGCCTTCTAGTGGACAACTAGGTATCAGTTTATAAAATCTGGCGACAGTTTTGTAGTCTCAAATAAACTTCAGCACCGATTTGATGTCTGTACCATATAGAATTTATACCTTATCATGATGTTCTCTCATAAAGTATCTAATACACAGAAAAAAATTTTTAACTTATTTTATTTGTTGTCGAATTAAAATTCAATTAAATTTTCTATTCTATTAATTATATATTTAATTGAAACAAAAATATAAAATATTTAATTAAATAATTTTTTAAATTAATTTTTGATTTAAATAAAAAAAGAGAAAATAAATTTCTATTTAATAAAGTAATTGAATCAATTGAAAATTTAATTAAACTTCAATATGAAAATAAACAAAAGTTTTAATTGGTATAAAAACTTTCTTTAATGAACGAGTTACTTAAATACGAAATTTATTAATGCGTTGGCATGCGGTAGTATCCTCGCTTTGAGGAATGTCATAATGTCCATGGACATTGCGTTATGTTTAGTAAAGTCATAAAGCCTCTTTCTGGTGTGACTTAATTTCCATTGATATTATGTCCATGGACGTTATGACATGCCGTAATTATAGATAGAAAAGCAAAAAAAAAAAACTTATTGTCAAAAATGATTGTAAATAATAAATTTTTTAATGATAAAGTTTTTATGCCTAAGAAAAAGCTTTAAATATACACTAGAGCCCCGATTTGCGTCGTTAATAGGGGCCAAAGAAACGATACAAAATATTTAACCGTTTTTAGCGACGCAAATCGGAAACAAAATGACATAAATCCAAATAAAAAGGATGTACACCGGGGTAAAAACGTCGCAACTTGAAATTGCAACGACGCAAGTTAAATTTTTCTAGTTTTTAAAAGCGACGCAAATCGGGACGACGTAAGTCGAGACTCTAGTGTATTTTAGAAAAATACTTTTATTGCCATCCAATATTCTTTTCCATACATATCATAGCACCTTTCATAGAAAAACTTAAATATTATCTGATCAATATATAGTTACAACAATCACATGTAAAGTATAGTTCTTGCACTCAAGTACCTGCATGTTGTATTCAAATATATTTATGATTTAAATGTTTATTTAAAAAAGAAATTTAATTTAAAGTGTTTTGCCATCATCAGCTCATTAAGACACTCTTGGAGCTCAAGTCTAATGATGAATGAATTAAAAATATAATAAACGTTTGAAATTGAAAGCACGCGCTAAAAATTGAAAATCATCTTGTTAACACATTGATGAGATATAAATAAATTGGATGCGTTTTTAAACTCAACATGAAGTTTATTAATAAAAAAAAAACTTTATCTTGTTTAAGGGAATATAAACTATTGTTGTTTAAGTGTTGCTTTTTGAGCCATCATCAACATCATTTCTAATTGGTAAGAACATGCACATAGACATAGAATTAGAAAATTGTAACTCACTGCACGCAGTTGATTTTCAAAGCAAAATGTTATTTCAGAATTATTAATTTACAGGTATTGGAATTGTGTATAAAAAAAAATTAATTAATTTTTTTATTGTTTCCAGTTCAACAGTAAAAAAATAACATGAATTGAAAAGTTCTTGCAGTGTGGATTTGGTTACAAATCTGTACTCTTTGCATTAATCTCTAAAAGGGTATTGTTGTTGTTATTGTTATGGTATTCAACTATAAAAATGAAATAATAAATTTTTTTATGTTTCCTGTTGAATGTTTTCAACACAATTTTTGCCAGCAGTAACAAAATAATTTTATTCGTCTAAAACTTTTCTGCTGCTATTTTATAGCCAGCGATTATTTTCAAAATCTTAGCTTTTAAAATCTTAAAGACATTGATATGTGATCTTTAAAACTACGTAAAAACCAAAAAAATATCATCAATAGTTAACGATTTATATTAAATATTCGGAATTCTTCAAGGCATTAATCCAGTTATTTTACAAAGTTGTACTGATTCCTTTAGTTTGCTAAAAAATTTGCTTAATTATAAATCATAATTTTTTTGAAATTTTTTTTTTGGTTCAAAAGTCACGATCAATCATTCACTTAAAGAAATTTATAACGAACATACGATCTTTTTCACCGAAAAAAATATTTGGCTCCTACTAAAAGTTTAATTAATTTTAGATTGAAATTCAATTAAATTTTCAATTGACTCAATTATTGGTTTAATTTTCAAATAAATACAAAATATTTTAATTAAATAATAAATTGAATTAAATGTATATTTAATTAAAGAAAATTTTTTTATAACTAAAAAAATTATTGAATTAATTAAAACTTTAATAATGATTTTAAAATAAAAACATAAAAAATCTTTAATCTTTTTTCTGAGAATTTCTGTAAAACGCATGGTTATAAACAAAATTGTTATAATTGTTCAATTTCAATGTATATTTCTCTTAAAATACACAAAAACAACAACAATATATTAACAATATTTTTTTCACACGTCAAGGTATTAGTAGCTACTTCTATTATTTTTATTTCACTAATGCCATTTATTAATGTTGTTGTATGTAAATCAAATGAACGTACAAATGAATAAAAATAAAACTTAATTCAATTTGCATAGAATTTGCATTAAAACAGCCATTTTTAATAAGAAGACAGGCACGAACACAAAAAACTCTTAAACTGAAAATAATTAATGAAGCACAAAATTTTCTAACCCTGATGATGACAAAAATGTCAGGCCAAGAAGTAGTGGAAACAGAAGAAGGGCATTTTTATTCAAAGCACAAAGGCAGTAAACAGAAAACAGCAAACACAAACCAAAAAAAAAGAGAAAAAAATGGAAGCTATTAGCATTGACGCCTCTAACACGTACTTTTAACAGACAGACGTATAACTAGACTGAAAGTAGGTTAATGTCTAATTTAAGTTAACAATGGCATTTAATCTATCATAAATATTTTTAAAAGAGTGCTACAGTCTAAAGTGTTTTTTTATGTTCGTATTATATTTTTTGCAATAAAATATGGAAATGAAATATCGTAAACTATTGGAAAACGTATACAATTGATATTCGGTTGGTAACTGAATTTAACTCTTCTTTTTTCAATTCCGCATTGCAGCGAACCTAGGCCCAAATAAAACCAACAACTTTTTATTACACATATTTGTTAAAAAAAAAAATAGATCTCTCAAAAGCCTTTATGAGTATATCGCCAATATTACAATATTATGAAAACGAATTGTTACATTTCATATTTATATTTTAATCACTCATTCTTTCCCAAAGAAAAATTACACTGTGCAACACATAAAAAAACTTCAGTTATACATTAGTGTAGAGATGACAAATAACTACACGTAAATCAGCGATTTGAAACATTGCATTTGAGTCTTGTTTTAGATACCATTCTCTTGGATCTTTTTACAATGAATCAGCATAGAGAACTATAAGATCCTCGTAATTCAGGAATATGCTGTTTTTAAAAGATTTATTTGAGGGTCTTTTATTTGAGGGTCTTTTCTGTCTCTAATTTTTAAAAAGAGCACTAAACCCTCTTAAAACGGTAGTAAAACGAATTCTACTATAAGTTTCTAAATAAACCAGAGCTATAAATTAAATTTGAACATAAAAAATAATTTAAAATTTAATTTTTTTTAAGTTCAAACTTCCTTAAAATAACCGCAGGAATGACCCACAAAACTAGAAAGTTATAACTTCAAATATTGCTTAGGTATAAAATTCTGTGGATCAGAATCCAGAATTGCACTAGGCAATGACCAGCAATCAGTAGACTCCTTAAAACTAAAAAGATGAAGGATAGGTAGCCACAGGTTTGAATGGTGCTCAACGAGCTCCCAGCAGGGAGGCCTATAAGGTACCATTAGCTGGACTACCGCGTTAATGACAGGTCATGAAAAACTTTAAGTATCATTTGGCCAAGATGAAAAGACATGAAGATGATGCTTGCAGACTTAATTTTAAAAGAGACTAAGACCACGAGCAGACATTTGTTAAATGAGAATGCCATGGGCACCCTAAGCCCCAGACAAATGCTATCAATTACGAAGGAATTTCTGAGAAAGAAGATCGAAAATTAGTAGTCGACAGTTGAAATCATTGAAGTCGAAAAAGAAAAAAGGTAGTCGTAAATAACATATCAGTTGCCTGAAAACAACCCGCGAACGGAAGACTAGACTTGTGTAGTTCATAAACGAACTAGGTCACTTAAAAGATTCCATCGATTGAACTAAGTGAACTAGTTCAAACTTTTAAGTACACTAAGTTCATTTTTGAACTATACCTTGTATTTGAACAACCAGACAATATAAACTAGAATCCATGTCTTTGTTTCCTTGTTCACTATTTCCGACATGAAATTAGTGCTTTCACGCATTTTATTTAACATTCGTTATGGCAATGCTACGGTGTTGTTGCCATCATATTTTGAAAAGAATGTATGAACTCAAAGAGCTTTTGAACTAAAGAACGCCTTTGAACGAAGAACTTGACGTATTGTTCGTTCTTCGTTCAAAGGCGTTCTTCAGTTCAAAAGCTCTTTGAGCTTAAACATTCTTTTCAAAATATGAACTAACATTTGAACTAAGATTATGAACTAAAGAGAGATTTTTAACTAAAGAGAGCCTTTGAACTAAATTTTGAACTAGTTCATTTTCAAACTTTGAACTAAAAAGAACAATCACTAAATTTAACTATATAGCACAAGTCTACGGCAGACTAGGAGCAAACGGTGAACTTTGATGTACCCCATACATTATTAATAATAAAAAGAGAATTTTAAAACTCACGTTTTGTTTTATCTGTACATTGTAAATTTTCGGTAACACTGCTTCAGACAACAGAATGGCTATTTTGTTAATAAAATTATTTTCGTAAAAAATTAAATAAGAAATTAATTTTTCAACAGCACTAGTAGATTAAGCCGGCAGATCATCACGAAATCTTTATATAAATTTTAGGTAAAAACTTCAACAACAAAATGAGAATTAAAACTCGATATAAAAATGTTTACGCTTAAGAAAATTACGAGTTAAACTACGTTTTTATTTATTCGGCCATTTATTTCTTTACGAAGTTGTATTTAATTGGGCGACTGATATTGAACACTCCTTATATTCCTTCAGCTCTTAACTCATATTTAATTAGTGTTACCCGTCCTTGTTAGTCATGATTTACATGTTTATTTAGTTTTGAAGGACTAATGTAGAACTTTGCGCGATCCTTAACAAAACATAAGAATCTTGTATCTAATTTCTTTGCTTAGAAAATACTTGAAATATTTTGATGAGAAGGCTTAAAGAATTAGAGTACATGAGTAGGTTCTGTTAAGGATTAACACAAGAAAGGCTTTGGGAAAGGCGATCGATTGCAGGATCTTTGCAACTTTGAGTAAAATAGGATCAAATTCATTGTTAAACATCTTTTTAGTAATTTATATTAAAATATATTTTTACTAGTGGCACACAAATAGTCCTATTGAAAGGCTTTCAAGTAGAAAAGAGTAGTCATTGAATCTTAAAAAAGGAGAACTATGTTGTACGAAAAGATCCTTTCTAAAACCACCCAGCACTTCTTATTATTTTTAAATATCTTTTTTGTCTCTTTTTCGTACACTCTGTTTAATTTAAACACATAATTTTATTTATAATGGATTACTAGTGTTAAGTAGGCGTTTGTTGTTTGTTCACATAAAGACAAGTAATTTGGTTGGTTGTTAAGTAAAATTCAAATTACAATTTATATTATTTAAAAGAAGAAAAAAAAAACTTTGTTTCTTAAAAATTAAATTTAACTGAAATTTATTCAAAGACTTATTAATGACACCAATGTGTGTGGCATAACGATGATTTAAATGAGATAAACATAAAACTACATAAATTATTTTATGTAAATCATTGGAGATTTCTTATCAAATTCATAATTCCCAAGAGAATTTCACAAAGTAAATTTTTAAGAAAGAAAAAATGATAAAATTATTGTTAATTATTTTAAATTCATAAGAAATCTATAATTTTAAAATAAAAAAATTGCCTTATAATGCCTTTAAAAATCCCACAAACAAAAGACAGCACACAATTATATTTGTTGCAATGATCTCTTATATTAAATGCTTAATTCAGAAGAGGGTGACAAATTACATCTACCAAATAAATCTACATTTATATAAAATATTTTAACAATTTATATTATTTACAAAAATAATAATAAAAAAATTCATTGTCCTTTATGATAAAGCAACAACTTTAAAAAATACATATCTTTTCTTTCAATAGGATGAAGAGAAAAAACAAAATCCAATAAAACAAAAATGATTCGATTATTGATATTTAAAGAAATCAATCAACCACAAAGAAAAAGGTCAAAGACAATGCACTTAACTATTGGGTAAGAGAAAAAGTTAACATCACTTATATAAGTTAGGTGAGTTTCATAAAATTTCAATTTGTTTTTATTTAAGACGAAATAAAAATTTATGTTCTTGGGTTTCTTAAATTTAAAATGAAATATTTTAAACACTTAAACGAATTATTAGTCTAGCAAATGCTTCCTTCTATACATTCTCTTGTCGATGTCTTGTGCATATCTTGTCTATGTTTTATTTATGTTTTGGTTTGTCTCCATTGTATTCTATTTCGTCAATGTTGTGCATATTTCTCATCTTAGTAATTCATTAAACAAGTATAGAATGTGTTAAGAACCAATAAAATTTAAACCACCGTCATATTACGCTAACTTTTGGACATTTTTGAACAACCAATTCTGGCGAAATATGATAAATAAACAAAGTATCATGCATAACGCTTCAAAATTATTTAGACTTTCAACTCGCATAACTTAAGGACGACTTCGTTATTTTTGTGGCGCTTATAACAATCCATCTGAGTATGTCATACGTCGAACTGAAGATAGATTTCATAACACATACACTCTAAATTATGTAACAACACCAACAAGTCGAAGAAATATGAGGTCTCAGGAGAATTTCGTTGATATAATCAAAAGTGTGAAAAAATGTCCAAATTTATCGACTTGTTGTCTATCGCTGGAATAAGAGCGGGCACTGTCCGTTTAGTACATAAAAAATTTTTCTTGACCTTTATTTTTACATGATTCAGCTTGTGGAGTATTTAACGCCGCAACAGTACCGATTGCATTGTTCTTTCGCCAGTTGAGCTCTAGAACACAGTCAAAAAATGATCCGATGTCTTATCGTATATTGTGTTCAGAGATAAGGCTTAGATTTTTATTAATATGGAGTGCAACCTATCTGCAACAGACCACACAGAAGACTTGCAAGCTGGTGGTAACATTGAACCTTATTTCTTCAAGAGTCAAGCCGAAGCTGGCGTTCTAGTCGATGGGGAACCTTAATTTACCATCATCAACTATTTTCGAAATATAAATGATATCGATCTGGGCTAATTGGGGTCTCAACATTATGGCGTTAAACGCCATACAGCGACCGCAACCGTTGTCTTATTAAAATTTGGCGATAACTTGACTCTAAGAAATGTCAAGCCTGTACCTGACTACTTCTTGTGGGTCCATTGAAGCTTATGCTAACAAACCAGCAACAATTGATGCTTTTCAAGCCAAAGTTGTTTGTCTTTTTTGTGACATACGGTTTAAAATGCTCGAAATAATATTCCAAAATGGGACGTCCAGAATGCGCTTTGTGTCAAGAACAGCCGCACAGACCATATGCCCGAATTAATCTTTTATATAAAAAGTGTTATTTAATAAAATTAAATTTTTTGTGTTATTCCTTAAAATTTAAAGGTTTTACCGGGCTTAGGAAGACACACTTTTTATGTCTGGCCTATATTTTATTTTTGTCCTGTTTATGTCTTGCTTGCGTCTTGTCTATGTTGAATTTACACATTCATGATCTTTTTGATTTCCCTTGTGCTGTCTTTGCTTCATGTGTGTTCTGCCTTCGCCATGTCTATGTTTCGTCTGTGTCTTGCCTTTGTATCTTCTATTAGTTGGATATGTTTTGTCTATATCTTGTCTATGTTTGTTCTTTACATTGACATGTGGCCTACGCCTAACATATATTCTCGAAGCACGTCGCACTCACTATTTGTATTAACTTTTTCTTTACATATTTAAAGTTTGACGTATATCTTGTCCACTTTATGGCAGGTATCTATGTCATGCCATTGTCCTCAATTTGTATACTTAGCGCCTTGTCCATGTCATGTCTATGCAATGTCTGCATCCTGCCTTCCTTTTGTCCATGTTATGTCTGTATCTTGTCTATATTTTTTCTGTGTGTCCTGTCTAAATACTGTCATTTTATCTATTTTTTTTTGTTGTTCATGTTTCTTCGCTTCTTTATATCTTACCTATGTCTTGTCTATGTTTTGTCCTGGTCTAGTTTATGTCTTTACTATTTCGCATCCGTATACAGCGTGTAATTTATCTATTTCTTAAATAAATCTTCTCTTTTTTTCTTTTATAAAGCAGCGCTTCTTTCCTGGCATATTTCTTGGAAAATATCTTACTTGTATTGTAATTTGTGTTAACAATTTGTCCTAAGTTTCTTTAAAATAACAGAAATCTTACATTTTCCCCCATCAAATAATTCTTTGAAAATAAAATTGAAAATATATTTTTAAAGTCAAATTATCAAAGTAACATTCAAACATCCAAGTTTTATTCTCAGTTAATGAACAGATACTGTCACACATGTACAGAAATACAGCAGCCACTTGTATTAAGAAGCGTGACATTGTCATTGATATTGACATTAAAGAGACACAAGTATACAAAGACATACTTCAGAAAAAGATTGATGCCTTTTTACTGGTAATTTCTTTTTAACCAAAAATAAAAAAAGACAAGAATAAGAGAGAGAGAGAGAGAGAGAGAAAAAAAGTGTCATGCGTCTGATTTGTAATTAATCATTTGTTAAAGTACTCGTACTCTCAAACACACTCGTTAAAATCAAAGAGATCCAGTCACTCAGACAAACTTCGAACTTCATCTGATTAGTATTTATATAGAAAAATTATTGTTGCATTTCTTTGTGCAGCACAATAAGAAAAACCACACAGGCACAGTTTAGAATATTGAATACGAAACTACATCTGCGACAAGTATCTGTCCTATTAAATGTATTCATGAATTGCCAGCCAAACAAGTGTGACTGTGTGAGGCAACAGGTTTCTTGTAAAACTTTTTTACATTCTGTCCATTTGTCAGTCTTTCATTTCGTTTAATTTTTTCTTTTTTTGTTTTTTAATTTTAATATAAATGAGTCTGTTGATTTACAGATTTGTGTGTAAAATTGTAATTCGTTTTTTTCAGATTTTTTTTTACTGCCACTTGTAAATTCGATTTCGATCTTTTAAGTCAGAGAAAAAGTTTTATTTTTTTTTTTTATTTATTTATTTTTTTTTTTTTTTTTTGTTGGATTAAATATAAAATAAGAAATAAATGAACAACTTGACAAATGTACGGAATTTTTAATTGGAGTAAAAATCATTTACATAAATCTGTGGAAATATAAAAATTCATTTAAATTGACAGTTTTTGAGAAACAAAGTTTTCAAATAATTTGTCTTTTTAGATGGAGTCCTTACTTTTTTTAACCGAATTTAAGAAAAGAAGGAGGTTATCAATTCGACTGAATGTTGATTTGTTTTTTATGTTTGTGACTGCAGAACTCAGTCTTAATCGATTTTAAATTTTTTTTCTTTATTTGAACGGTTTTGCTTACAGATTATTTCCGTTGATAAAATTTTAAAAATTAAAGGGTGTCCCGTTACATCATAAATTTTTTAAATTATTATTATTAACCGTTAAGGGCGCAATTTCAAAATTTAAAAAACTGGCTGCCAGTGTAGCACCCAATAGCACAAAGCAATACAAAAATATATCTTAAAATTAAAGGGTGTCCTACGGCTGTTTTAAATTGACGTGTATTGGCCTATTTTTTGTGTTGCTTTAGACAAACGCTTGAAAATTGTATTCTGTCCAATTTATTTTGACCGTTATAATAACAAGTAAGAATTATAAATTAAAGGGTGCACCAATAGTTCATGTAATTTGATGTATATGGTCATACTTTGGAACTGTTGCAGACAGACGGTTGAAATTTGCTAAAAATTTGTACAGCAAGTATTAAATTTGGATATAGAAATTAAAGGGTGTCCTAATATTCGATGTAAGTGACTAATCTTTTAAACCGCTAGATACTGACAACTGAAATTTACAAGGAACCTGTAATGCTAAGTGCGTTTTAAAAACAAAATTACAATTTGAATTTAGAAATTAAAGGGTGTTCCCATAACTTATGAAACTTGAACTATGTGGCCCTCTCTTTTGAACCGTTATATACAAACATTTGAAAATTAGATAGAATATCCGCTACTTTGTCTGGTATATTAAGAAGTATAAATTTTTAAAATTATAAGTTAAAGGGTGTTACAATAGTTGATAAACTCTGATGTATGTGTTCAAACAGTTGAACAGTTCTAGACAAACGGTTGAAACTTAAAAAGAAACCGTATTGTAAATCCGCTAGGACAGCAAGTATAATTTGAATTTCGAAATTAAAGAGTGGCCCTGTATTTAATGCAACATTATTAACTAATTATTGGTAAATACATTATAACTTCCATATTTCGAATACCTGGGAATCCGGACAACATGGCATTTCGGACACCTACAACTTTGATTACCGTGGTAATTCGGACTCTATTTCCCCCCCAATAAATTCCATATTATTCTCAATTTTCCAGACATTTATTTTTTGTACTCGTACAGCTTCATTATATCTTTGCACAAAAACTCTTTCGTTTTTCTTATAAATTTCTACCGTTTTTAGTTGCAAATTTGTTTAAGGTTTTAAAAGAATACAGCCTGTGAAAAGGAAGAATTGTAAGAAACAGAGATTAACTTACTGACCAGAGAAAAGAAATTGCATTGGTTTTATTGCTTTGAATACATTCACACAAAAATAATGTTGTTGACATTACTACACACTAGGCTAATGAAGCGAATGAAAACACATTCACACAGAGATCGTATGATGAAATATGATGTGTGTATTGCATGTGTTACCTAAATGACAACAAACATTCACAAACATTCATGAATACCGCGCTGTATTCATGAATCATTTGTGAATACCTGTGAATGAAGGGTACTAAAAGCTAAATTAAAACACATAAAAGAGAATTTTAGTATTTAGCATTCAAAAATATTTTTTTTTTTATTTATAAAAATTTGTTTTATAAATCGCAATATACACACATTAGATAATTACTTTTAGACTAGCTATTAGTTCATTGGATTTAACTCAACTATTGGTTAATTAGATTGTTTGCGAAGTATTTAATTATTATAGAAATCGGCACATGTTTAAAATTTTACCTTTTTATTTTGTTCTTCCGAAAAACAGCAATATAAAAACTAAAAGAAATTATTATACTTTTGGTGTTTAAAAAAAACGCTTAACCTACCACAAAATCAGTTAAATTGGCAACACAGTCTATATTTCTGTGTATGTACAATAAACATACATATATATGTATGTACATACCCACAATTTATGGTTTTTGTTTGTGCAAGCATAGATTTTTTCTTTTCTTATTTTCTTTATATATGCATGAATACTATGAATACTATGGTGAATACTATGAAACATGATGGTTAGCAATGAATAGGTACCAAAGTCTCGAGCTGTTTTCAAAAATTTTAAGTGGCATGAATGAAATGGTTGATTAACTTGTGTTGGCATAATAAAAGTAGTGCGAAAAAAAACAGTCAAAGCAAATGGAGAGTTGAACACAAGCACGTGCATTGATCATTTTAGGCAGTTAAATGAATTGCAAAAGCAATGAACATATGAATGAGCAATAAAAGTGAATATGCAGTATTCTTGTCTCTGTTACTGACATACATACACACATGCATTGGATGAATAAAAAGCATCATACCAATAACAAATACAAAAAAAAGGATTGACTATCGAAAAATGAAAGTCTGTTCATCAGCTGGCTGTCTAAAATGACGATGGTAAATCTATAATTTGGCATAAAAAATTGAGTGAAAAAAAAAACAGTGGTAAGTATTCTTACGAAAGTAATTAAGTCTTTCCATTAAATTCTATGAGCCCTTTTGTAGTTATTATAATACGTAAACTGAGAATGGTCTTGTACAAGATAAAACTATATGAAGTGCAGCATGCCAGCTGATGAAGAAATATGAAGATAATTGTTTATTTAAAAAAAGGCAACACAATTCATTAATATCATCATCGTTCAAGAAAAAGCAGAGGGATATGTGCGTAAGTTATAAAAAAAATATATCTCATTCAGGGCGAGTAATGGCTGCCATGTCATGTTCGACTCAGAATTCAATTTCCTAAAATTCAAATTATGTTTCTACAATTTAATCATTAATTGAAGCGTTACATACGAAAAAGCCAGAGACTGCCGAATTTTAGAGCAAAAAAAATCTTCATCTGAAGGTAAAAATGGAAAGAAAAGTTTAACCCTTCTTGTTATTTGCAGTCGAACTAACAAACACATGATTAAACTAAAAATGATTTTAGAATATTTAAAGAAGAACATTTACTATCAGAATATGGCAACAATTATAATGCTTGGATAACCGAAATGATTTTGGAAATTGCTTCGAGCCATCGTTAATTAAACAGGTGAAACGTTAAATAAGAGAAACAGATAACGCAACAGATAACGCAACTTCCCATTCAAAATGATTAGGGAATTTAGACAAAAATATTTGCGTTATGTTTTCCCACTGAACTGTACTGCACTAATTTGCCAAATGGACCTAAATGCGATTCGCATGTTAAAAATAAATTACTTATTTTATCAAGTTCAGTTAATATAACAGATGCACTTAAGGCTTTTTGTTTGAAAAACGTCGTATTTTTAATGTTAAATTATTGGGATAATGTGGGTGAAGTTGTATATGTTCACGTTTAATCATGTATGTTATATAAGGACACCCTTTATTTTTTAAATTTATAAAAAAGTTTTCTAAACTGGACCGAACCTTTCAAGTAAAGAAAAAATATTCAAAATCGGTTCAGAAATGTCAAAGTTTTGAGGCAACAAACATACAAAAAGTAACTTTTACTTTTTTTGCAGTCGAAGAAGAGACAAGAAACTTTTGTAGAAGGAGAATTTAAGTCTTCGAAGTTTGACTCGGTAAATATATTTATTCGAGTTAAGAGAAGAATACGCTGAAAGAATTATTCCAAAAAAACTATTTTAAAGGTTTTTATTAAAGTATTTTTGTATTTCCAGCTAATAAATCTATTTATTTTCAAGATTAAAGAACAACTTTCTACAATCGTTTTAATCACTTTAAAACAAAGATTAAACGATTTGACTTGTGTGCATGTAAAAATGTAAAAATATTAAAAATTACAAATTACTTTAACGTCAATTTATGTAAAATGTGTTCAATATTTTTATTATTTCTAGACAATGTTTTTATTCTATTTTGTTGTAATTTTATACAAACAGCAACAACAACGACAACAAACACTAGAGTTTTCTACAACCATTCCATTCTTTCTGTTCATTTTGACAGCTTAATGTAAACGAACATGAATTAAATGTCCAAAGTTTGTTTCGTTACGTTTGTCCCGTTATAAAATTCAATTAAAATGCTTTAAAGGAGAGGGTGTGTTTTTTTTATAATGTTAAATGTTGTTAAAAGTAGAAATGCAAAAAACGAACAAGAATAAAAATTTAAAGAAAAATAATGCTGGTTGCTATTCGTTTAACAAAATTGCAGATCTAATAATTCCAAATACAAGATAAGAGTAAATTTTTTATTAAATAAAAATGTTTTCGATTAGAACATGAATAAAAAAAGTTATTTAATAAATAAAATATTGTAGAAATATTCTTTTACCTCACATATATTATTAGGTTACTCGTACAATTGTAATTTAAAACAGTGGACAGTTTTTTGAACATTTTTAAAGAAAACTAGTTAAATTCTTCGTTAAGAAATAAATCTCAACAATAAGTAGGAGAGATAGGCGCAAGAAAGAGTAATAAAAAGAAATTTTATTTTATTAGCCTTTTAGTTTTACTATTTGAGAAAATATTCTTAATAAAACAATTTTCAAAATTTTTCAATTTAATCAAGTGAACAATTTTCAGATTTCATATTAATTAGTTATTTTGCTGGCACATTTCAACAACATTTAATAAAAAATAAGTTGTTCAATTGTTTTGTAATTCTTCAACTCGTGCGTTTTTTTAGGAAAAAAAATTACGAAGAGCATGACGTAGTGCTGGAATTGGTACGTATTTATAACTGTCGCCTGCCTCGTTCTCTGATTCTTCACCATATAAAGATTCTAAATATAATTTTAGCGTCAGCAAATTCTTATTTGTTCACTTCATTAAGGAAGACAGCTTGTTTTACTTGAAATCTGTAAAATCAAAGCATTAAATTGAGATGGAATTTTTTTTCTGGTTGAAAAATGTACCGCACATACAAATGAGTATGTTTATCATTCATTTAAAAAATATTTATATTTCTTAAGGGTGATCAAAAGCATAAATTGCATACAAGTGAAACGCAGACTTACATTCTTTTTTGTTTTTTTTTTTTTTTTGTTTTTTAAATACCAATAGAGAAAGGCCCAAGCTTGAATGCATATAAGAGTTAAATGCTCATAGGTGATAAATGCGGTCTTGGAACAATCGAACGTTGGCTAAAGCGAATATAAAACATGTGAAATTTTCGATACAAGGAATATATTGCGAACCCTTTTATTCTCAATTACTTACAAAAAATTTTAATTTTTTTTTTTTTTTTGACACTGAAGACCTGTGTTGCACTAAAGAAGTGTTCAAAGAGTCTCCAGAAAGTCGTTACAAATATTATAAAAAATATTTTTTCAGTCATTTCAGAAAATGTAGACGAATTTCGACGAACAAAGATATTATACACAGACTAGACTTGCACACGTTTGACCTTAGAAATAGATATAAATAATAGAGCTTTAAGCTCACTTAGAATAAAAATAACACTTATTCTGTACTTTCGTACTACTCTTGAGTTTTTCCTTAATAAATTTATATTTTTTTGTTAATCTCAAATATTTTATGTTCTTCTATATAATTATGTATATCCACATCAGGCGATAAATTTTTACATTTAAAAACAAACAAAAAAAATATTGACTTCCTACAGAAATCTGCAGAGTACAGTGTTGTATTTTATTATAAAAATGTTTGGAGTTTTAAAGTAGAACCTTTGTACAGCTTGTACGTAAGTAATTTCAAAATAGAAATGGTTTTAATTTCTTTTAAATTACTCCGATCGAATTTGTTTAACCTCCTTCAAATTCCGACCAGTTTTGCTATTCCACTTTTTAATTTTAATATGGCAATACTGCTTACACCAAGTAAGGATACAAAGTAACATTAATTAAAAATCGAAGAAAAAAATTAATAGAAAATCAGAAAAATTTTTGTATTCTGAATAACCAACCCAGCAAAAAAAAAATGTAGTACCTAATTCAAAAATCCAAAGTATTTTCATTTCTCCTCTTGCACTTGTTTTCTATAATGCATTTTTAATAAGTTCGTTTATTCTAATTAAGTTATAAATTTTGAATTCATGAAAAACTCATGAAAATTTATAAAAAAAGAAATTAAAAAAACGTATCCTAATCATCATTTTCACTGGTTTAAAGCATTCATTTCAATGCCAAGCTACGGGAGCCCATGCTCGCCAGTGGCAAGCTTATGTTAAAATTATACCAGTTGGTTTACGTTGAACCCATGAATTACCTACTTCTTTTACATGTCTTTTTTGCTGGGAATTTCGATCGGAAGTGCTTTTACTATCAAATAGGTATATACCTATATAGGTATGTACATATAAATCTTTGTCATATATATTTCGCTAAAGGCTGAAACTTATAATTTTTGTAAGTTTTTTTAAAGATAAAATAATTTCGCCATATAGGTATTTATTTGTTGAAGTTTTTATTTATTAATAGGTAAGTAACTTGTTTATTTAAAATAGTTATTAAATAGGTAGTTTATTTTGCTTTTAAGAAATGTTTTCTAAAATAGGTATCTAGATTTTTGTAAGCTTTTATAGCCCAAAATGTTTAAACAATATAGGTACCTATAACAAAAATGAATATTAAATGACCAAAAATTGTTTTCGTTTATTGTTTTTAAAGCAAAAATAGAAAGAAATAAAATTGACCTCATATTTTTAATGGAGGAAGAGTGCTTGAGTAGAGCAGACCACATGCAAAATAGTACACAAAACCACACATACATTTATTAAAGTATCTTTTACCTAGAAAAAAGAAAATTTATTTGCTTCTGGTTTTAAGTACCCAGCAAAATTTTTATCTATTCTAATACTTTGTTTCTTTATTTATTAACCCAACATGTAAAAAAACGGTAAATATTCATTTTGTTTTTATATTATTGTGTTGTTGTTGTTGTTAGTTTGTAAAGACCTTCATTAATATAGTTGTGAGTAAACTGTGTGTGTTTATTATTATTCTCATTCATTTCAATAACTTAGTTGTATATTTATCTCTCTTTTCAACTAACGCATTAGTGGCCATTATAATATTTTATGCTCTTTTTCTCTTATGCTTTAACATCAACATACTTAATTTGTGATTGGTGGTTTAGCGGCTGGCCACACCTTTATTGTTCATATTGGCTTTTAGGGATATTTGTTTTTGGTTTTGTTAAGGTTTTTATTTTTATTTACCAATTTTTAGAATTTTTTTTGAAAAACTTCCAATTAGTTTTTGTTTTTTAAACATTAAATTTTATTATTACTGTTATTTTGTTATCTAACAGTCAGTCAGGTGAGTTATTGCTAGTTTAGATTTTTTTATCGGTAGGTATTTGCTAGTGTTTAGAATAGTTATTCTCGAGGGGTTTGGGGTTGTTAGATTTTTATGCCCTTAAATATGTAAAGCAAAATTATTTGCTGTCAAAAATTTAATTTTTATGCCTACTTAAATTTTGGTCTTTTGTGTGTTAAATTAAGAAAATAAAAACCGTACTTGAAAGATAAGGTGGACTAATGTAGTAAGATGACCCCTTTTGACGGTCTGTGATTCTTTATTTTTATTTTTTATTATTTTTTTTATATTTTTGAGACTTTTTAAAACTTAAAAATTTTGGATATTTTTCATTTAGTTGCGCCTTTGCCCCCTTTTGTTCATTTACCCGCAATAATAAATTTTGTTATCAGCGCCTTGCAAAAGTCCGTATTGTTATTTCTTATCTACAATAAACCGTCGAGAGGATGAACAACGATCTAAAAGGCTGCCATGGTTGTCATTATATAAAAATTAAAATAATTAAGATTTATTTTATATTTTGCAACATTTTATATTTTTCTTGCAACATTGATAGGTATGAAGGAAAACTAGAAATTGCAACGCGCAACTGATTCCTCCAAGAAGCGTCATATTTTGCGATATTTTACTGGGCAATGGGAACTCAATTATAAATGTCTTAAGCTAAACAAAGCGATAAAGGGGCTCCTCTGCATTACCTCTTTTTATTATATAACCATATTTTTGTGCGCCTTTAGTTATATAAAACGACTGTGGGAAAACTCCCAGCGGTAACCCGAACTCATAGTATTTTTTTTTCGTTTTTTAAAGAACTTTATTTCATTATAATTCATAAACAATTATGAAGGCGGATATTTAAATAATAATAATACCTACGTTTATTCTTTCAGCCCTGGAAAAACTTGAAACTTGTTGAAAATTTTTTTTTATTATATATTTTATTTTATTTATTTATTTATTTATTTTTATTTATTTATTTTTTTTTAAGGTTTATTATTTTTTTTTAATTTTGTTAACTCTAAGGCTTTTAACTCCCAAATGAAATTAAGCAATAACGTACTGTAAGGTAAACAGTAATAAATTTCTTTTATTCTTTCTTTTTTTCACCGGCGGCTGCAGAGTTATAGTCGTTTCTAACTGAAGACTAAGGCATCTGAGCAATATTTGAGTAGTTAAATGATTTTTGCTTAATTTACTGCGATGTTTATAAAAGTTTATGAAGCCTTTTCTAGTTTAGCAACGCAATACGACAAAAAACATTAATTAATGGTTTAAAAAAATTTTAAAGGCCTTAAAAAATAAATGGAAATTTAAATGAATAAAAAGGAAATTTTCATCAAAAAGAAAAACAATGTCGAGTCAGCTCAAAAACCCAGATTAACAGTATGTAATAATTTTATAAAAATTTTTAACAATTAAGGAACTTCATCGCCCTTTTTTAATAAGTTGTTGCGTTGTCTAAACACTATGCTGAAGGACCTAATTCGTTGAACGTTGTTATAATAGACCGTAAAACCTGAGAATAACAATTAGTTTTACAGTGTTGTCAAGGTAGAAAATTTGTCTCAAGGTGAGTGTTTTGTTAACAAACAATGGGAATAAAAATTATGTTTGTGGATTGGGGATTTCTCTAGGAAGATTTAAAATGCTTAAGGAATTTTCTAGGGATTTGTAGGTACTTCTCATGATTGTAACTTTGTTATAATATTTATATTTTGCACCTTTTAGTTTTTTTGTGCTTTTCGGGTTAAAATTTTATTTAATTTTATTTTCTCTCAATTATTTATTTTAATTGAAAAATAAATATATAAAATTTTAATTAAATATTTATTTGAATCAATTATATTTTTAATTAGAATAAGTAAAAATAATTTTCGAATTAAATAAATAATTAAATCAATTAAAATTGTTATAACAATAAAGTTTGATCTAGTCTGGGACAGTTAAACCCCTTTCATTTCGAACCTTAGCTTTTTTAAGTTATTTTGTCATATTTTACGCAACTCACTATTTTCTAAATACTGTAAATGTAGGTATGACAAAAATAACCCATGTTTGAATCATTAAAAATATATTGAACAAATTTTTTTGCAAAAACTGATTAAAGAAAAACTTCTGGTTAATCAAAAATAGATTTTTTAATTGATTTTAGCCGTAACACTGAAAAAAGTTTTTAAAGATATCTTCTAAAAATTTGATTTGGTTATTATTATTGATTAAGTTTTTAATTGGTACAAATACATTTTTAATTATTTGAATATACTAAAAACTAAATTAAATTATAATCTGAAAATAAATTTTATCTTTAATAAAATAAATAATTTTTTCATCTGTTCTTATTGTAAGTAAAAACTTAGATTCAAGGCAAAGAGTTCTTAATTATTTAAATAAATAATTAGCGCAAAAATAAATCGTTTAGATTTTGTTAATTAAGATATCAAAATATTTTTTATGCTTGAAAATCTAAAAGTGCAAAAAGGTAAACACACGCAGCCAAACTCTTTGAAACAATGTATTTTAAACCGGACTATAGATAAATCAATACAGTACCAGAATCATAGTTGGAGTCAAACAGGTACTGGTATCTAAAAAGATCATCTGCTTTTTTTTCATCATAATCATTTTTTCAAGAATTTTCATTCATAACATTTTTTTGCTTTTTATGTTTTTTTTTTTATTTTTATGCAGGCTTAAAGGTGAGATAAAACAACAACTACAATCCAACCAGAATCAAGTAAGACTCTCTTATACCTGTAGCAAAACATATTGAAAAGAAGAATAAAAACTCTTTCTAAAAGAGCGTAATGTATTCAAGTTAAGAAATGATTTAATTAAAAATGTATAAGAGAGAGTTAAGTTTGATTAAAATGTACGATCGATTATTGATGAGAGAGCATTAAAACTCTCAGGTAAAAAAGAGACTTATTGCTAACATATGTTGGAGGCGAGGGAGAAAATTGTTTTGAAGAAATCCTCATCATCACCTGTGTGTTGGGAAGAAAAGTAACAAACCACAACAACAACAAAAATAGTGGTTAAAACAAAAATAAAAGTCATATTATAAATTTAACAGAAAAATATGTATGAACAACCAGCCATCCAGCTTAACAGACCTGGCTGGTTGAATGCTTAACAAACAATAACAAAGTTACTCTGGCTCTGACGAATTGACTGGCTGGCTAGTTGGCTGGAGTGTGGTGGTACCCAGTCGTTCATTCGTATAAGACAAAAATTATTGTTAAAAAACTCATACTACACTACTGATGATGGCTGGTAGTGGTAGTTGCTGGTGTTGTTAGAGTACGAGTAAGTACAACATTTTATGTACAAACGTCTAAGCTGAACCTTTGCTTAGCCAGTCATTCAGTCTGAACTCGGTTACCGACAGCGTAAGAAATAAACACGGCCAGCCAACACACGCGTTATCAATTAAATAATAAAAAAAATTGATTAAAACAACAATTTTTCTTTTTAAAATTAACGATCGCATTAATACAAAATTAAATAGTTTTGGTGTGTTTTATTCTTTCTTTTTAATTTTTATTCATTTATTTTTCGTACATACTCAAAACTTTGAAAAGCAAATACAACAACAATATTTATCAAAAAAAAAGAAAAAAAAGATAGCAAATAATATGGCAAAAACAACAAAAATGTAACGGGGAAACCAAACAGTTCTATTCAATAAACAAATATTTATCTAACAAACACACGTTCACACATCTTCATGCCAAATTGTCTGCGTACTGATTGACGTGTTTTTTTTCGTTCGTCATGTTTTTCAAACAGAAACAAATGTGAATTGAAAATAACGGAAAGCGGACGAAGGTTTAATTATGTTAAAAAAATATGTAAAAATTCTGATATAAATTTTAACTAAACAGCAAACAAAAGTATCCAGAAAAATATTTTAAAATTATAGCAAATAATTTGCCGGCGCTAAACTAAGAAAATTAAAAAAATGTCTTACTTAATCAATGAAGTGCCTTAGTAATATAAAAAAAATCTATTTAATAAAAACCTTTCAAATAAGTTGCCTGTTTTATTACAACAAAGTCTTATTTATAAAAAAATAAGCTTTCGTTTTTACATAAATGTGCCATTTTTAGCAGAAAAATACAGAGTTAAAATTAAAATATTAAAAAAAAATTTCTTGTGAAAATAAAATAAAAAAATTACAATTATAGTGAATATTTTTAAATATTATTTTAAATGCATACGGATATATTGATTGGGGATCAATTTGTAGCATCAACAAATTATTGGGTAATGCAGGTAAGTGCATAAAATGATTTTGAAATTACAGGCAAATGTTCTGAGTGTGCAAGAAAAAAAAATTCATCGTAAAATTAACCCAAAAAAAAAGAAATAAATAAATAAATAAAAAAAAAAAAAAAATTAAAAATAAACAGAAAAAAAATAAAAATAAATAAAATAATCAATCAGATTTTGAAATATCCGTACTAAACGTAGTTTTGACATCGCTTCGTATAAATTTTATTATGGACAACGGAAATTTGTTTTCTTGTTTTAGTGTGTGAATCGGGGACAAAGGCTTCAATTCTTCTTTTTATTTTTGTCTGAAATTTGTTTCATTAATTCTGTTTGGAGTTTTAAGACCCAAAACTAAGAAAACATTTTGCTATTTTTGTATTTTGCGAAGAGCAGAATAATCAAAGTGTTGATAGCATCGACTAAAATCTACTTAAAATATTTTCTCACCTTTAAGTTTTCTGAAACTTCAAAAAAATGCTTTAAATTCTACTAACTAATAAATTGAGAGGAATCAAAATTTAAATTTCATAAAAAATTTTCAATTTTAAGTTCCAACTTAATTAATTTTATTTAGTGATAATCACCATTAATATAAGTCTCGTTAAGAAATATGGATCCTCTAAGAATAAACCAAGCATATCTGCCCCCTTATTTTGAAAAAGTTTTTCTACAGGCCTTTTAACGATGAGGAAAATTATGAATTATCATTTTTTTTATTGATTTATTTATTTAAAAATTTATTCTGTGTTTTTAATTAAATGTATAATTAATTTATTTAATTAAAAAAATTATTATCTATTTTTTAATTAAAAATATAATTGAAACAATTAAAACTTTAAATTAATTTTATTAGGAAATCCCACGCCCCCCATTTTGAAATTTTTTTTTCTACAGGCCTTTTAACGATGAGGAAAATTATGATTTGTATATCCTTTTTTTAAAATTAATTTAATTATTTTTTTTTTTTTTTTTTTTGATTATGAAAATTATGTCTTCGTTTTTAATCAAATATATAATTATTTTATTTAATTATTTGATTGAAAAATTTATCATATAATTTTCAATTAACTATATAATTGAGACAATAAAATATAAAAAAATGTTTGTCAACAGGCCTTTTAATGACGACATTAAATTATGTTTTATTATTATTTTTTTAATTGATTTAATTAGTTAATTGATTTAATTATTTATTTGATTACGAAATTCTTCTAAATTAAATTGTTTAATTAGATATTTTTTTTTTTCTAAGAAAAAAAATTAAAAAAAAATAAAAACTTATTTTTATCAGGAATTTTTTTCCGAAGAAAATTAAAATTATTTGGTCGATTTAGAAGTTTTTTGCATGCAACGTGGCGACGTGAACACTTAAGATGTTGGATAATTTATAGGTTTTTACGACAAAATGTAAACGCCACATTATGGTTATGAATGATAATATGCAAAGATCCATGACTTAATTTAAGAAAATTGTATGAACTTTTTAATTCTCAAGTTTTTCACACATTAATATTACAATAATGACCGCTTTTAAAATCATTATTTGCACTTAAATGTTTGTAATGCTGACTGATCCAGACAAATTTGATCGTTAAAGTAAACGGTTGTTTTGTTTTTTTTGTTCTTAATTTGTTGTTTTATTTAAAGAGCTACACAACACTGTACGTAGACTTTTTCCACTTATTATTATTATTATTATTTTCATGGCTTAATTTTATGTTATTAATATTTAAATAATATGTTTCTTAATACAATGTTAACTGTATGTTAATGCGTTAAAAAATAACATAAAATGAATTTCTAGAGTGTCCTGTTATTGCATTAAACTTTTAACAACCTGAAATGCATTTAAAGTTTTTTCTCTTAATTCTATTTCTATTGATTTTAAACCATGAATGAAAATTTTATATACACATGTCGATAAATAAATGCGCTGTTTCTGTTTAAAAAGCGATCAATTCGTCTAAAAAATTTGTACAAAAATAACTCAAAAAACTGAGTGTTTGATATAAATTTCAAAACGACTTGATCGCTTGTATTATAGAACGAATCAACACATAAATATTTTCTGGGAAAATACAAAAAATTTTCGATTTTTTTTTTCAGAGTTTAAAGTAATATAACGATCTAATAATCTTAAGATTTTATTCGCAATTTAACGAACAAATCAGAAGATACAATAAATAATAATAGTGATTTATTTCACTAAAAATCGACTGGTAACGCCCGACCTTCTTTCTCATCACAATATCTTTAGTACTTGGCAAAACTTTTTTAATTGTAAAGGATACTAATAATATGTATTTGCCTGTGAGTCTAAGCGAATTAATTGAGAAACTAACTTAGTATCTTCGAAGCAAGAATTGTCTTCTTCTTCTTGGCCAGATAATTCTTGGATTTTCCATTAGTAAATTGGTCACCCAGCTGAAGGCTCCTTGATTATATCCGACTAATTTCTGAACTTAATGCTTTGGGATTTCTAAATTAAAGAAAGCTTCTGTGAAGTATTCTTATCAACTGCCTTCAGACTCCTACATTTGACAATAAGAAACGAAGTTAATTCGGAGACTAACTTCTCAAAATTTTGTTAGGTCTCCTTGCGTTATTTTATCGGGTTTTCACGGTTCTCACAAATTCATAAAATTTTTGGTAACGGTGAGAAGATGTCCATTAAAAATGTACGCATGTACACGCTTACAAGTAAGTATAGACTAATGGTGTCTAGGGTATTGGAAACGGGAAAAGCTATCCACAATATCCCGGGAAAATTTCGGATAATTTTTTCAAATATTTTGGTTGTGACATTTAAACATTTTCAAATATCTCGTTGCGTGTTAAATCTGCTACATCTTACATGACATATTTTTTTTTTTAATTTTGATGTTGTTGTAGATAGTCGATATGAAATACAAAACACCTATTTTTAGAATTTTTGTCGGTCTGTTTGTCCGTCTGTCTGTCTGTGGTCTCATCGCGTAGAAATTGCTGGATAGATTTGAATAAAATTTTAGAACCTTGGTTTAAATATAGAACAATTTTTATTTAATAAAAACATATCATTTCGTAGAGAAACTAGGGATACCAATGTGAAGTCACCCAATTTTATCGGTATAATGGTACTAAACAGTTGGCACTACATTTTATTTTTTTAGATGGAAAGTTTTGAAGGGCACATATGTTTAAAAAGCACATTTTTCTAAAGTTTAATTCTAAAATAATTAGAAATGATACGCGGATGAAGTCGCAGGCACTACTAGTAAGATATAAAACTAATTACTAATTTGTTTTAAAAGAAATTTGAGTTATTCGAAGCCACAAACATTTGAAACATGGACATGGATAATCTTTATAACGCATTGTTAACAACAAAACCTAAATCAGAAGAAAGTGAAAGGGTATTTTTGTTTAAAATCAACAAGATCGGTTCATGTCTTTTGAGACAGCATGCAACACACCTGGCATGCCTCTAATTTTTTCATTTGATTTGGAACAAAACTAGTTTTGTGAAATAACTGAATAAAATTGGCGCTCGCACATATTTTCCGAGTTATAGGCCTCTGAAATTTTCATAGAAAATACGATTGTTCACCATATTTTTGAAGATATCAATATGGGTATCATTTAAAAGCTTTTGAAGAAAAGATCTTCAAGAAAATACTAAATTTTTTTAGAAATGCTTAACCCATTAAGAGCCGATGACATTTTTATGTAAATTTTTTTTAATATGAAAATTTATTATTCGAAATCTTTTTTATGTTAATTTACTTTAATTTTGCTTGATTCCTTCAAACATAAATATTTCATGATATTCTTATGAAATACTTATTATTAAAAGTTGCAAACTGAAATGTATTACTGCGGGGAAATCATATCCATATGGGGACATTTCACTACTGCTAATATACTTCATCAGTGATTTTCACCCAAAATTTGTATAGAAAACCTAAGAGTCTTCAATCAAAAGTCAAATTGATTAAATAAGAACTTCATTAAATCCGTAAGGCAAAAAGTCGATGAAAATTCAAAAATGTTTTATGCAAAAACACAGCAAATATTCAGTAAATATTTTATTATTTTTTTTTTCTTTCATTAAATTTTTTAATGCCCTGTCACCTCAATATTTATTTTTTTTATTGGAGTTACTTTACAAAACTAGATTTACATACATGGTGAAGGGTATATAAGATTTCGCATTGCCGAATGTAGCACTTTTACTTTTTTCATTGGGATCATATGCTGTCGAGAAAGGAAATAGAATCTTTAAAAAATATTTATCGAAAAAACTATTTTTAAACTCTACTAAACGAATGAATTTTAAAGTTTTTTAATCGATTAATTTTATTATTCATTTTATACTTGTCTTCTTCTAATTATTCTTGGTAATAAAATTAGTTGGTTACATTGAGGAACGTACACAATGTAAGGTAAATATATGTGAAAAATGCTGATGAGCGATGTAGCGATCCAGAATATACTACATTATTTTCTGGTGGTGTTTAATTTTTTCTGTTTTCTTTAAATTTTAAATAATTTTGTTTTCTTAAAAAAAAATTGAAATTAAAAGAAACTTAAGCAAATTATTTAATTTATTATTATTATTTTTTTGATAATTATTAAATATAATAGGGTACTTTTTCCAACAGAAATGTCTGCACGTAAATGCTTCGTTTTGCTGTTAGCTGATCAAGAATATATAACCTAAAATATTAAATGACCTTTTTTTTATTTAACTTAAGTTTACAAAAAATTTTTTAACAAAATCACAAGACTTACTTTTTGCAAAGTAAGGCGCTCTTAATTCCATCGATTTTAATTGTCTTATAATGGCACATCTGAAGTGACTACTATGTTTAAATTCATGTTTTTTACGCTACACTTCGAAGTTTAATATATTAAGTTTAAAAGAACCGATTTATCTTGTTGTTGTTTTTGTATCTTGTATATAAACATGTATGATCTGAATTCTTGATTGTAATTAATATTATATTTTACCAACTTTGGGAAATTATTTGTTGACTTTTTTACATTCAAAAATAAACTTTAAATTTTTAAATAAAACAACCAATAATTAAAATCTGATATTAAAAAAAATAGATTAAAAAAATAGATTAAAAAAGTAACAACAATTTAAACAATTTATAAACAAAACAGTTAGGAAAAATAAAATTAAGCTTAAAATTATAGTTTATAATTATTTTTTTAATATTTTAATAAAACAAAAATAAGCAAAAATTAATACCAGACTTTTATCATAAATTTTAACTTTATGGTAATTTTTTAACAATAAATAAATACACAACAAAAAACTGACAAATAAATAAATACACAAACATGTTTGACAAGAAAAAAAAATAAATATGATTCATATTCATCACAGGACTGACCGACTGATAAGAATAAAAGAAATTATATTTTAAGTATAGAAAACTGAATTCTATATTTTATTGCTAATTTTTTAATATTTTGCAAAAAAAAACCTCCATATATTTATTATTCAAAAACATTTATTTATTAATGGGGCAATTAAAAACAAAAAAATGATTTTTTGTGTTGTTTTTTTTTGCGAAAAAAAAAGAAATTTAACATTTTATCAGCTTAATTTCGTGTTATAAATTTTAAGGAGAATATATTAATTAAAAGTATTAAGTTTTGTTAAGAATTACAAGAAAAACAAATCATAAAATAAATAAATTTTTTATGATGGTTGTTTATTTTTAACTAAAAGAAATTTGATTTGTTGCGATAAAAGAATTTGTTTCCAACCAAAAAAATCAGTTTCTAGAGTCGCATTTTTTTGCTGTAATTATAGCACTTAAAAAAATTTTACGAATATAAATTGAAAGATTTTTGTTTAACAAGGAATTAAAATATTAAAAAAAAAATAAATAAATAAAAAAATAAACATGAAGATTAAAAAACAATTTTTTTTATAGCCTGCATTAGAAAGCATGAAGAAATACAAACATTGAGTGTTTTAAACATTTTTCATTTATAAAAAGTTTTCTTTATGTCCGAAAAATCTTAGCGTTCTGCCAGCACTAAATTTATTTGCTATAATTTACTTTCAATTTTAGATGTGATTAACACAGAACTACAAATTTATTAAAGAAATAAAGGTTTTTATCCTTAAACCCGGTTAAAGAAATGGTCTTTAAAAAAGTAAAAACGATGTGGCTTAAATTGCTGCAAACGTTTTAGAACACGGAAACCTTCATCTTTTACTATCCGTAAAAAAAATGACGGCGATTTTCTTTTGTTATGAAATAAATGATATTTTAAAAATATGGACTGAAAAAAAATCGTTAGTTTGTAAATGATTGGCTGGTTTCCGCTGAAAGTATTTAGGGGAGGTGAAAATAAACTAAAATTTTTAATTTGACTCTCACTTCCCACTTTAGGAAAATGTATGAACTTAAGACATATTTTAACGAAACACTTAAACGCTTAAAACATAATTACTCTATATAAATTTTAGAACACAAAAATTCCACTTAAATTTTATGTGCCAAAAAAATAAACAAATAAAAATATGCAAATATCACAAGCAATGAAATAAATCTCTTTTAGCATTTTTTTTTCGTTTATACATAAAAATAATATAAAACAAGTTGCCAGATTATTTCAAAATAAAATATTTTAGACGCGTTTTTTCGCCTAAAGTCGGTATGGCAGCATTAAGCAATATATCAAACAAAATAAATAAAATGGCGTTAAAGGAATATTATTTTTAATATTCCTACTATTATTTAACATTCCAATTATTTTTATTCTAACAACTAGAATTTAAGCGAACAGCTTTTTTTTAGTAACAAATTTTCTATTCGCCAAATGCAACAACTTGCGAATAAAAATTTTTACCCCTTTAATAATCATTTATTCAAAGTGACGCTTAATAATTTTATTGCCATAACTTTTCGGCATTAATATTAAAAGTTTCATTAAATTACAAAGAAATTTTTCTATTTCTTTCTCCAATTATTCAGGTCGATTTAGTTGAACTAAATACGATTAATAATTTTTAGGTTCTTCTTTTTTTTAAACAATCAAATAAATAAATAATTTTAAAATAAATAAAAAAATTAAAAATTAAATTCAATATCAAAATTCTTAGAAGACATGCGTTCTATTTTCTTTTAAATAAAAGTGCTTTTAACAGATATGAGCAGGCGTGGGAATTAAAACACACAAATTAAAAAGAAAGAAAAAGAATTTAGAGAAACTCTGTACAAACAAATAATTTTATTTAAATATAAATAAATTCACACTTTTACTAAAGGCAAAACTCTGTTAACTTGTGTAGTTACAACATTAACAATAAAAGCAACAACAAAATAAAAACAATACCTTAATCTAACAAGAAACACAATATAAATTATAATTATTATTTGTTAAACATTATTGACTTAAAATTAACTTCCTCTTTTAACAATTTCTCAATGAATGATTAAATAAACGACCTGCTTTAAGTGAAAGGTTGGATATTCTAGAGAAAAAATAAATAAATAAAAACACAAAAAAATTCCCACCATATAATGACATTCCCTTCAGTTATATGTCAATGTTACACTCAATAATAAAAATAAAAAATAAATTAAAAACAAATAAAGAGCCAAAATGTCTACGAGAGTATAACGAGTGCAAGTAACGGCATAAACATTTAAAAAGAGCTGTTCTTTTTCTTGAATTTTTATTTCCTAAACATTTTTGTGTTATTTTGTGTATTGTGACTTATTTTGTTTTTATTTTTTTTAGTTTTATTTGTTTTCTGAGTGTTTAAATGTGAGTGTGATTTGTTTGAAGTTTTGCGACATTTATTAACAAATATTTAACTATTTAGACTTAATTAGTTCATAAACATAAAACAAAGTGTTATAAATATATAAAAGTATTTAAATAAATTTGTAAATATATACAAACATATTGATGTACACCCTGTCAAATAACTTTAGCAAATTTTGATTAGGTTTGATTTTTTTAATTTCTATTCTAAAAAATATTATATAATTATTCTTCTTATATTTAAGCTTTACAAAACATTAAAAAAAAATTATTTGCTCTTTATTTAGTACCGTTATAATTATTAGTTGTTACATAATTTTTGCAATTATTTAGGTTATCAAATATAGCACACACTTAAATTTTACAAAGAAAAAGTTTACGATTTTTCAAAAATATTTTTAATTTTAATAATGAGTTGATCCTGCACGATTTTCTATGTCTGGCTATAATGCCCATGGGCATTGTGTCATTTTTAGAATGGACATATTGTCACTTACGAAAGTACCATAATGTCCACACTTTAAACAACAATGGCTTCGCAAATAAAAATTATTCTTCATAGCTGACCTTCGACCGGGCGCAAAGCCTTTCACCGTCTTCGCTTACCAAACATTTTCTGCACGCCTGTTTATAAAAACGTTACATCTTTCTTACATAGAATACAATGAAAAAGACTTGATGGACATTATGTCACATCGTAGTGTGACGTTATGTCCATGGACATTATGTCACTTTTTTTGTGGGACATGTACTTTTCCTTACACTCAAACATTTTTTTCAGTCATTGAAGAAATTAAAGATTTTATTAAATTTTCTTAAATTTACTGCCCTTAATCTTTTAAAGCTAACGAATAAAATTGCTTGTTTCCTTTGAAGAACGCTTAGCACGAACCCGTCAAATGTTGTCAAAAGAATTGAGGTCCTGTGAGAGTACACGTGGATCTAGAATATCCATATTATAAGGCGAATGCCTTTAGGTTTAGGCGCCTTATTTTGATAAGAAACAATCTCATGCTGACGTTGCGGTAGATATGGCAGCAGACTACATTGATGTTTTCTATACCTCCCATTTTTGTACAAGCAAATCCTAAGTGTAACACCTCCAAGATTTTTTAAGAAAGGATTGAGGTTCTTTCACCCATATAAGCCGACCCAATCTGCTTAGAAAATTGCATTTTTGTTTGTTTTTGTAAACATGAGTTGGCTTATTTTTGTTAGATTGGTGCTGCATGCAATTTTTTTTTGTCAGCAAGATATTTTCGTGCCGCCTTATTTTTACTCATTCTTGCTAAATCGTTTTTTCTAATAGGCCGTAGGAATTCGCCTTTAACTGCAAAGACCTCAGATCATATTACCCTGTTTCTCAGCGCAACCTTCTAGACCACATTACTTTTTAGCTTCGGCGAAATGCGAATTTACGATATCCTCTTCCTCCAGGCAGGTCCTTCAACAAACTCAGACAAGTCATCTTTTACAACTAGTGTTAGTACGATTGATAAAAACCGAATAACAATCGTTTATTTTGTTGCGATTAATTATATAATTAATAAAAAATTCTGTTTCAACTAATCGATTAAAAAATTAATTGTTTCAATTAATCGATTTAAAGTCAATTGTTTCACATATATTTATGTTAACTGTAGGCGCTATACAAATTACAGGTAAATCATTATTCATACTTAAATTTATTTTTAATATTAACCAAACAACAATTAAAAATAAAATAGAAAAAAAGAAAAAAAAATTAAGAAATAAAAAATAAAGCATAAAAGAAACAATGACTTCTCAAGTTTGTGGTTAAAAATATTCCATTAAAAAAATATTCCGCATGTAACTCTGTGGTGCAAACGAAATCTTAATATTGATTTTGAGATTTTTAAACGCCGCGTCAAAATTTTATAATTATTAAAGGTCAGTGAGTTCTTAGCGTATCCTCTAAAACAAAGTTCTAAAACTTACAGTGAAAGTCACTGCCAAATTTAAATTTATCACACTCTCACTTTTCTCACCAAAATTTAAAAGCCAACAAAACTCATAAAGTAAAACAGTAAAACCCGCAACTTAAGAAAAAAAAAAGAATTTATGTAACTAACCTTCATTATTTAGCTGATAACTTCTCTTAACATTTGTATTTGAAAATGTAATTATTAAATTTTTTTTTGCTAAATAAAACAAAAAATAAAATTTAACATCCATTTTTTTAAATTTCACAAGTAAATATTAAAAAACCAATACACATATCCATACACACATATCCAAAGGCTTACAAAATGTTTAAAAAAGTAAATAAATTTGTTAACAAAAGAAAATCCAAACGCCCAGCAATCAATATGTAATAACCCAGCAAACATATTAGCTTGTTAAAAAAAGAAGGGTTTAATATCAATCTATTTCTTCCAGTTAATCAGGGTGTGAGAGTTTTACCAATAATATAAAAATAATTTTCTTAGATTTCAAATTTCTGTTGCCTCATTTTCCATTAGTTTTCTCTTTAGTTTTTTGCAGGAAAATAGAGCTTAAGATTCATTATAAATTGTAATACAATAAACAGTCTGATGAGATACCTGCTTAAGCTAAGGAGTATCCTGCCCTCTAAATCACTAGTGAATTAATTGTTTAATGGTTGAACTTTATCATTAAAAGAATAACTGTATTTAGGCCTTTTTTGGCTCTTAGTAAAACTTCCTCTCCACAAATCTATTTCACCGCTTAACATTTAATAATTCAGCTCAAAAATCGCTACGAGCTTTTAAGTTCGTAATATTTCTTCTGCTCCTTAAGTCGCTTCTAAACGAATTTAAATGAATTCGAAACCCTTCTAAACCACTATCTTGGTTCTACGAATGTTTTTTTAACTGCTGCTACAAAAAAAAACGTATTGTCCAAAAAATATTATGAATCTGTAACCCCACTCTGAATCATATTATTTTAGAGTTGTGTTTGAATTTCATTATCTGATTAAATGTTCGCTAGGTAGCAGTGGACACAACTGCATATACTTTCATTATAAAAAGGCGAAAGCGTAAACCACCAAGGAAGAAGAAGAACAACGATACAAAAACCCTTTTCTTAAATGCCGCACATTCATCGTTAAAAGAAAACAACGTTTATTTGTATGAGTTTCAAGCCACGAGTGAATTTTATTTGGTCTGAATTCTTTTTTTTTTTGTGGTGGATTCTACAAAAGAGCATCATGCCAAAAGTAAAGTGCAAGTGATAAGAAAAACATTAACAAATCGTTTCCAACAGTTTATAAATTTTTATTTACGGATGTTTGTATTTTGTTGTTGTTTTCATTCTTTTTGCTTTTTGTTGTGTTTTGGTTGTTGATTTTTTTCATCCTGTTTTATTTATTGGTTTAAACGTGTATTTTACATTCCTGGTTCTTGTGTATCCCAGTTAACTGTAACATGGAGAGTAGGTATGTCTTGAAGTACAACACATAAATACGCACTTGAAATATGACAGATCTTTAAAGGAATTTTATCAAAAATAAGTTAAGTAATTGACTGCCATTTTCACATTCAAAATTTTTTTTATAAAAAAAACTAGTCACTCGGCCACTCTATTTAAAACTTTGTCGACTAAGTGAGAATTAAAGAAGTTTGCTAATATGGATCTGTAACTAAGCAGCGTATAGTTTTGGTGTGACGTTTAACCATTTTAGCCTTGTTTCGTCTTCATTTTAGTCAAGATGATAATACGAGTTATTCTGGTTGACATAGAATTGTGGTAAAAGGCTTTCAAATGGGCTGATTTCAACAACTAGCAAAAGGGCTTTGGGATTTGGCTTAATCGTGCAACAGTCTTTCGTGATCTAATGAATTTCTTCTTTTAATACTCTGTTTTTCCAGTCAAGGGTCCGCATGTTTGGTTACATTGGCGTTTCAATGTTAAAGACTTGATTTGTTTATTTGATTTGTTTTAATACAATATTTTATCTTGTTGTCTTTTGATATATTTCTCTAACACATCATTATTGCTGCGGTCATCATTACCATTATCATCATAATCATTTCATCAATTAATTTATTTATTTGTATTAAAAAGGTGTTAATTCTTCAAGATGGTACTCGTACGAAATAACTTAAATTACAATGTGTAACTCAAATATTTTACAAATTTATTTATGATTTTTGTATTGATATGAAAAAATGAAAGTGATGTTTGTTTAAGAAATCATAATATTTGTACAAATGCAATTTGATTTTTATCTCTGATATTTATTTTAAACGAATATTTAGTCGTAAAAGTAATCGGTTGGCTTAAAAGTTTAATATTGATATTAAAAAAAGTAATGGTTATAAGGTGAGGTGTTCAAAAAACAAATGTTGCCTCTATAAACGATTGTTTTTTTAGTTGTGAAAATATTCCTGTAAAAATTTCCTTCTTTTCAATTTAGAATTTCCATGATAGGAAAAAACTCTCTTTAAACATTTTTAGAAATGACTTTGATCCCAAAATATGGTTTATACCCAGCTTTTAAACAAAAAGGCATTATTCGAAATTGTGGTTTTTAAAATACTTTTATAGATGTAAAAATAAAATTAAAGGTCCTATTTGATTAAGGAAACTTTTATAAAAATTCAAAATTATATAAAAAAACTGGAAAATTCAAAAGAGTTTTTTAAGTTTTCATATAAATTTCAAATAGTTTACAAAATAAAAAACACAATTAATACGAGCGACGATATTCGCGCAGCACTACGAATTTCTTATTTAAACATCTTTTTGTAAATTTGACAAAAGAAACTCAAATAACAGCTAAAAATTATTAATAAAATTAGTTTGAAAAAATAATTTTATTGCTATGTGCCAGTTGATAGAGTGACCATTTTCTTAAAAAAACAAAAAAAAAAAATAATTGTATATGATGACAAGAAGGATTCAAAATTAAATATGTTTTTTAAAATATCATGTTTTTCTTATTGTATGTGCTATGAATAAAATGAAAAAAGCTATTTAAAATTCAAAAGTAAATTAAAAAGAAACTGTGATATATTCGTCGTTGATCTACGTACACGCAAATATTTTTTTCCTGACGATGAATATGGCACGGGGCCATAAATAGTTTTCGCAAATATTTAAATATTTATAAAATATTTGAGACTTTGACTTTTGAAAGACTTTTTAGGAAAATTTAATAATAGAACTAATAAATAAGTTTTTCTTTATTGACTTAATGGTTTTGTTTGAAAACAAATTTTGTGCCTTTAAATACAGCATTTTAATCAAGTTTTCCTAAAGCACCATCAGTTAAGGTCATATATTTTAATACTTATTTTAAGTCATCCATGTCCTCGAGCAACGATGTGATGTGAAAAAAAACTTTAAGAAATAGCTGGACGTTCCTTACAACTAAAGGAAACGACAACGAATTTTTGCCTTGTGTTCTTCAAAATCATATTTTTAGATAAACCGATTTATTCAATAGAAAAATTCAATTAGTAATTTTTCGATTCTGCAAACTGTTAAAAAGGGAAGAGGGGATATGTTCACATATATAATAGCGAACTAAAAGGGGTATTCTGCCCCCCTCTCCTATATCAAAATTTTACAAATTTTTTTATAATTATTATTAATTTTGCTAAATATGCCCAACTACAAGACTGAGTTTTAAAATATTGTTTTTTTTTAAATAACGATTTTTTAAAATATTTTCTTCCTTGTTTTTGGTTAAATTTAATTTTTTATGCCATTTTCGTGAAATTTCGATTGAGAACTTTTAGCAAAATTTTATATTTTTTCTTTATTTGACAGTTTATTTAAATTTCGGTTAAGACTACTAAATGTTTTTTTTCGGCTTTAATTGAAATGTGAATTTTTTTTAATATAATTTTTAATTTTTAATGTTTTTTATCTGTAATTTCTGTGTATTTAAATTCACTAGCAAATTGGTACCTATTAACAATTTTATTAGTTAAAATTCAATTAAATTAATTAAACTATTATTCTGACCTACAAATTAAATTAATTTATTACCATTTCACTATTGCTTACTTAGTGCTTTAGGGAACTTCTAAAATTTTTATTCAAACAATAAAGTAAAGAAAAAAGTTAAAGCAAAACAACAACAACCATTAATTATTTTAATTTTATTTCCTTTTAAAGGTTTTTAATTTTTAGATTAAAATTTAATTAAACTTTTAATTGAATCAACAAAATACTTCATTGAAAAATTATACAAAATTTTTCAATTTAATTTTACAAGTTAGAGATTCATTGTTAATTGAATCAATTAAAAATTTCATTAAATATTTGTCTGACAATAAAAAAAATTTCAAAGATGTAAAATTACAAAAAAACATGTAAAAAAAATAAAATAAATTAAAATTTTAAGAAAATTTGTGTGATATTTCCTTTGTTTGCTAAAATTCCAATTTTGTTGGTAATCTAAAGTTTTTTTTTTTAAATTAAAAATTTTTAACGTAATTAAAAATTTTTGAACAGAAGTACAATTTTTTAAAATTTTATGTTTTTTTAGTGGATTTCCGATTTTTTGGTAATATAATTTTTTAATTTTAATGAAAATTCAATTTGATTATTTTTAAAATTATTTTACGTAAAATTTAATTTTTTTCAAACCTTTTATGGAAAATTGATATTTATGTCAAACTATGATTTTCTTTATGGGTTTGGAAATAAATATTGTTTATTTTAAAAAAATAAAAAGAAACTCTTAAAAGTAAACCATTTCCGAATAAAATTAAAATAATTGCTAAAACCGGAATCTGTTAAAACTCTTGCTAAAAAATATATAAAAAATAAATATTTTAAATTCATAAAGGATTTATTGTGTGTAATACATATTTAAATCATAAGCTGATATGATAACAAATCAATTAAACTGGGTGTGTGTTTAAATGAAAAGAAATAATCAAATCAATACCAAGATCGCAAACTCCAGTCATATAAACATTTTATAGTCGTAAGTATGAAACATCTATGAGAGGATGATTTGTTTTATGGTTAAAATGCTTTAAATCAAAATAATTAAAGCGGAAAATATCTTTAATCCATAAATGTGAAATAAATACTAAACAAACAAAAATGTGAATATCACTCGTTAATGAAAAAAAAAAACAAAAACATTTTTAATCTTATCAATTAACCTTAATGAGATTTAAGAATTTAATCAACCATTAGCCAATCAAAAAGATATAAGCAAAAAAAAAAATTAATCTAATAAAAAGGGGGTGGTGATAGATTAAAAATTAAAAACAAAAAACAAATTTTTGACACTTTTCTAATACAATTTTATTTAATAAAAATTCAGGATTTAAAATAATTACTATTGACAATTTTCGTTAAGATACTTAGGATTAGTTATAAATCACGATTGAATTAATTTAAATTAAGTTTTTTTATGGTTTAATAATTAGTTGAAAATAAACTATAAATCAAGTTAGATGAAAAAAAAAAAAAAAAATACTTAAAACAATAAATTTTCAAATTATTAAAAAAATAAACGAATGGTTGCTTTATCAAAGCAATTCAGTTTTTTCTTAAGATTACAGATAATAATTATGTATTATTGATTGGTTTTTCTAGTGTTTTGTTGTTTCAGTTTTTAATTTAAAGCAAAATTACTTGTTTAAAAGTAATTAATCACTAAATGAGTAGACAAAGATAAAATATTGAAGTCGAAAGAAATTAATACAATTTAACGCCAACTCACAAGAAATCGAATATCTAATAAATTGTTATAAAAAAATGTTTAGAATGTTTTATTAAAATTCATTGACATTTTCAAAATATGTAACTCAGGCTTGGGCATATTTTTTTGATAATTAAGTTTAGATAGCGTGTTTTAGGCACGAGACATGTCAAATTTTCCATGTTGTCTAGTACCTTCCACAACTGGATTTTTAAAAAACTTAGGACAAATTTTCGATAAGAGCGTCGGCGTATTTTGATTTTTTTAAAAGCACAAAAATATTATTCATTTGTAAAATATTTGCAAAATTGTAAGAATTAGAATAAAAATAAAAAAAAAATATTTGATATCTAAATTGAAATAAGTTTGCATCCATTGCTAAGCCAATAGACAAGAAAAAACAAGAACAATTATAAGTGACGTTTAAAAACAACTAAAATATTCAGCTATGCCGAAACTTATATACCCTTCACCATGTATGTACATCTAATTTAGTGAAGTAGCTCCTGTCAAAAAAAAAAAAAAAAATAAAGAACGATTTTTAATTTTACATCACAAAATGTTATCGGCTCTTAATGGGTTAAGCATTTTTGGAAAATTTTGCTTTTCCTGAAAGATCTCTTCAAAAGCTTTTGAATGATACCCATTTTGACCATATTGACAATCGACTTATTTCATGAAAATTTGAGAGACCCATAACTCGGAAAATATGAGCGACCGCGAATTTTTTTTCTTATTTTTTAAATCTCTTTAGCCCCGTTACATATAATTTTTAGTAGGAGTTACTTCATTACTCCAAATGATATGGAAAAGTTGGAGGCAGGCGTGGTGCTAAGCCCAGTGTCTCGAGAGACACAGTTCGATCCCGCTGATTTTTAATAGCAAATCTTTCGAAACTATGTCTGATAGATTAGAAATTTTTTTCTTGCTCATCTAGCCCTTGGAAAAGTTGATGTGAAGTCGAACACGTATGGACATACGGACATCGCTCAACCGACTTCGCCATGCATAAAGACTCAAAATATATTTAAAACAGAAATTACAAACGTGGATATACCCTTTTGCCACGTTTTGTGGTGAAGAGTATTAAAAAAATAACAACATAAAAGGCTTTGGATTGTGTGTGTTCTTCATCTAAACAAATTAATATCGGTTAATTTTAATATTCCTGGTATTTTTATTTTTTAAATTTGTTGGTTACATAGACGATGTTTACGATATACACAACTTAAGATGGATAGTTGCAAAGAATGCTGATGACATAGATAGTGAATCAATGCTGCATTAAATTCTTCTGGTTTCTAAATTTTATTGTTTTCTTTAAAATAGCGTTCGCAAAAATTTGTAAATAATTCTTCTTTCTTAAAAAAATTAGAAACTAAAATATACGTAAACTTAAGCCCAAATAAAATTAATGATTTGGTTATAAGAAATGTTTGAATGAAAATTTAATAATTATTTTAGACTGGCAAATACCCATGAATCCGTTAGCATGTCTTATGTAATTTTTTTAAATTCAAATTTATAAAAAATATATTTTTTAAATATTTATTGTAGGGTTCTGACAACTGTAATAAAAAAAGTATTCTATATTTAAACCAAGAATCTAAGAAACCTCTTTACAAAATTTTATTTAACTCTATCCAGCAGTTTTTGCGTGATTCGAACACAGACAAATATACAGACTGGCAAAAATTACAAAAATATGTTTGCATACCATATCGATTACAACAAAATTTGCAAAAATGATCCTATTACAGTTTCATTGTATAAATAGATTTATCTAGATTAACTTAGGAGGTTTGCTCATCAGGACAAGTTTTTTTATTTTAAATTTTGTTAATTTTTTTGATCTCAACAAATCGTTGCAAAGAAGTCCTTACTATTCAAATGGGTGTGCAGATAGTACATTTTTTTAGCTTAGTAATTTTTAGACAATATTTCTACGCTGCTACTTTACTGTTTGCTTTTGGTGTCACATTTTTAGAAAATTAATGAAAAGGGAGATAATTTTTTTTTGATGTTTTCCCTTTTAATGTAAAGGTTCTTGGGATTGCAAGCACAGAAAAATCCATATTTCTTCATTCTTTTATTCTTGTTTGCTACGGCTAGATTTGTTTTCCCTATCTTTAATTTATTTTTCATGCGCTTAAAGAATTTTACCCAGAACATAACGCACGATATCTTGTTTACCGACCAGTGCCTCGTTTCTATAACTTAAGTAAACAATTTTTCACATAAAAATATCTTAGTCATCCATTTTTACACAGTGTGCATTAAAGTTATTTAAAAAAAAATTCTTATGAAGTAATAAAAAAGTTCATGATTAAGTGTAACTCACTCTGTGTAAACTTAGATGACGATAATATTTACATGTGTGAAATTTTTCGCTAAAGTTAGGGAAAGTCCTTCAATCAAATAATGCAGGCGCCTTAGTCATTTCATCTTCTCGTGAGTCCATTTGTTCGCCTTTTAAAAAAATAAACTGTTGTTGCTACTAATTTATTTTGTTTTTTTTCAGATGGCTGCTTTTTTAGGGCCAATAGAAATTAAAATTGCTAAAACTCAAACAAAGAATTAAATTTTAATTAAAAAAAATTTCAAAAGATTATTTCAGGCACAAGTCCAATGCGACTATTCTTAAATAAGCGCATTCTGGATGTCTAATTTTAGACCGTTTTTTCAAGCATTTCTAGATATAAGTCAAGAATTACACGAGCAATGTTAATCTCCAAAGCGTCAATTGTTGCTGATTTATTAGCCCCACAGCAAATAATCAGCAGGTATCAAGCTGTACGTACGACCTAAAGGCCAATAAACATTTTTTGAATCTATTTGTAGCCAAATTTTATCCTGTTAAAACCACTAAAAGTGATTGCTTATGGTACGATTGCGGTCTCTATCGAACGTAAGGTGAGCTTTGCAAGTAAAACGCAGCAAATGAAAAATTTTCTTGATAAAATAGAGTCTGAAGGGTTTTCATTTCATATGAGACAAATTTATTTATTAACAAGCCCGTTAGTCCAAAATTCAGTCTCATCATTAAACACAATTTGGTTTCTATAATTTGCGCGAATTGGTGACTGATATTTAAAATAAATCTGGATAATTTTGTAGCGTTGTACAAGCGTCAATTAATTCATTATGATGTGCCAAAAGCAAAATGTCAAAAATTGAGAGCACTAAGGCAATTAACAATTAATTTTTAAAAGGCAAAAACCGAAAAATATGAAATCAAAAATTTTTTGATGAACTTTTTCCACTAATTTTCTGCTCAATCACTGGCATCAAATGAAAAAAAAGATGTAAAACTTTTAATTTCATTATTGTGAATATATTACTTTTTTTCTAAACTTAACCTACAAACAAAATCAGGGCAATAAGTAAAATAAGCAAGAAATTGAAATATTCCAAGAGACAATAAAAAACAACATCTATTAAAAACTATAACGGCAAAATTTCAAACAATTTTGAAAAAAAAAATAAAAGGGAAAAAATTATGTTTTTTTATTTAACACAGTGGGATACAAATCCATTAAATGCCAATTTTATATTTGTAATGCAAAAAATTAAATTTATGAATTTATAACAAAGAAGATTCGTGCATTTGTAGAAAAAACTAATAATTAAAATCATCAAACATGTTTCAAATAAAAGCATTGTTTAACAGTTTTCATTATTTCATTAAATAAATGAAGATATTTTTTCTTTGCTAAAAATAATTCATGTTCATTGCTTTTTAATTTTTGCTATTTATTTGTGTTATTTTTTTATAATTTTAACAAAAGAATGGCACGTACTCTATGAAATATTAGAGGTCAAAATGTAAAAAAAAAATCTGAAATGAGTATGTGGCTGAAGAATATGAAACTGAAGACCAAATGGCAAAAGAGTAAAAAACAAAATTAAAAAAAATAAGATTAATGAACAATGACTTTTTAAGCAACTGCCACAAATTATATAAAATTCAATCACTCACACTTTCGTTGCGGTTACTAAAGCTTAAGATATTGACAGATAAGCGCAACAACAACAACATCAACAACTATTAACAGCATCAGCTGTAGCTACAAAAAAAAAACAAAGTTTTAAATTAACTGCCAACAATGACAAACAAAGCCAATAAAAAAAATAATAAAAGCAACAACATCTAACATCAATAGTTAAAACCATTTATCCGTCGACATACCGGCTCATACTTTTAGTTTAAAAAAATCAGATGTTTTAAGGAATTTAGGTTTTATGTAGATGATTTTATATCAAATTCGAACTTTGTGATAACTCTATTCTTTGAAATAACATTGAAATATTGTAGTGTTTGTTGTTGTTATTGTTTTTAATTAAAATTGTTTTATAAATGAAAATTGCTGTAGCCTGAAAGAGTTTGTTATGCTAATGCCAATTAACGGTTCATTTTTTGCATTGTTTGTCTGTCTGATTTCTATAACATGAATTTTTTTAAGACTCTGTCAAAAGTACACTCTTTTTAATTTAGAAATTTTTGTTGGGAAAAGAGGTTTTCCAAGACTTTTGTTAGAATAAAGATATCTGTTTCAAGCATTTTTAACTGAGAGCTAAAGAATCATTAGCAGACATGAAATACATAAACTAATTTTTAGTAAAATTATTAAATTGAAAGTAGTGGATTTTGTAACAAGAACTTTGTTTTCTAAAACAAATAAATTTAGTTGAATTTGATTCTAATTTTTATTGTGTTACGAACAAAAATTTTCAGCAATTATGAATAAAAAATGATATCTGACAAATGTCCACCACGACCAAGTTAACAGATGTCGATTTTTTTATGAAAGTTACCGGAATTCCAGCCTCATCTCCAGAAAACGGCCCAATAACGCTTCGAAACCACAAAGCACGCAATACATTGATACACGTTGAGCATGCAAAGGCTTCTCAATAAGCGCCGTAGGATTTTCAAAAGCTTAAATGCGGCGATCCTGAGTGTTGCATACCCTGACAAGTGAAAATGGACTTCGCCTGAAGAAATTGATGTTTTTTAATTTTTACAGTGAAGATTAATTATTTTAATGCAATTTACGAGCGATATTAAATTTATTGCAAAAATTCCCAATCCATTTACTGCAATTTGCCAAAAAAGTGAATATCAAAACTATCAAGTTGTTGTTGTTGTTGCCACAATTGAAGAAAAAATTTATTGTTTAAAAACACCTTTTTTTAACATTCTGCCAAAGATCAGGTTTGGTAACCTTTCACAAAAGCTTAAGTTGTTAACTCCACCACCAATAAGTGTGGTGTGTATTAAGAAAATAAAAGAAAATGTTACATAGCACTAGTTTAGGATTCACAATGATAGCATTGATAAAAATGTCTGCTTTTTGTAAAAAAGACAATTAGTGGTCATGAGTTCAACCTCAATCGGCACTTATAATAAAAAAAAAATAATTTTGGTTGAAAGACCAAGACAGATAGAAATTTTTTTTAAAGGCGAAATTGAAAAATGTAAAAATTTTTTTTTAGAGCCGCGGCACATAAGATTTTGAAGTTATCATATATTTCATATTAAAAATTTTAATGAGAACATTTTTGAGCCCCTTAAAATGAAGAATAACTTTGAAAAATTTTGGCTCGAATTGAAAGTATCTTAAATTAATTTGGTTGGTCTGAATACTCTTTAAATATCTGTAACAACAAAAGTTAATTTTGTCCATTAAAAATTCTGGATTGTGTTTTAAACAAAAAACAAAGCTAAATAAGTTAATACTCCTGCCACTAAGAAGTGTGGTGTGTCTTAAGCAAATTTAAGGAATAATTTATTAGCACTGGTTAAACTCTCACAGTGATAGCGTTGATAAAAGTGTTTATTTGAGAACTAAAAGATCACTGTTCATGAGTTCAATTCCCAGCGGCAGTATTAATATAAACAACAAATAATTTTTGTGGAGAAACTGCGATGAACTGTTTGTTTTAAAAAGCGAATTTACATAAAAAAACAGCAGATAAAACCTTTCCGAAAATTCTTAATTGGAGTAACGAAAAAAATTGTTGTTGAGCCGCGGTACATGAGATGGCAAAGACTCATACTCTTTAACTTAATATCAAATGTTAATTAAATAATTTTAAAAGTTATTTTTATTATTTTATTTTTAATAATAATAAGCTTTTTTTGTATGACATAAACCTTTTAATTTTGTTAATAAAACGTTCTGCACGTGATTATAGTTTGATGTGCCCTTTCAGTTGAAGAAAAAAATCCAAAATATAAAACGACAAAGTAACTTTTTTTTTAATACAACTACTTGTGTTTTAAGAGTTTTGTCTTTTTACCTAAGAAAACAAACACACAAGCACAAAATATATTTATCTGTAATTTTCAATCATTAACGATCAATATGTGAGACTGACAGCCTGACTTGGTTTAAAGCAGTCATATGAATTCATAGGAATTTGTCAAAAAAACTTAAATAAAACTAATAAAGAAACGTGCTTATGATGTTAAAAATTTAATTGAAAAAAAAAATTGTTGTCTTTTCTCAACGATGAACAGATGAATGAAGAAAAAAGCTCATTGATTTGGAAACCAAAATAACAAAAAAACTGTTACAATTTCTTGGCGTTTTTGATGTCTTGTGATGAAATGGAACTGTTAAATATTTTCTTTGAAAACATTATTGTTAATATTAATTTTGGTTTTAATACTTTCTTAAAAAAAACAAAACAAAAATAAATCTGTAAACTTTTATTTAAAAGAAATCTAGAAGAACCCTCATCAAAACAGATTTCATATGAAAAGAGAGGCTTAAGTGTTGTTTGTAATAAATCGAAGGCGCTAAAAATCATACCTTTTTGACAAATAATAAGTAAAAAAATAAAATTAAGTGAAATCAACGCTTAAAATAGATTTCAAGATCGAGATTTTAAAGTTTTAACATTTTATGATTTTTTTTTAGTTTTAAGTAGAACGAATTTCTTTAAGTGTCAAATATAATATAATTAAACGAAACCTTTTTTACAATTATATTCTCACGAAAATTATAAAAAAATACTGTACTTAACTGTTTTGAATTTGATATGCCCTTGAATCAGATCTTGTTATTTTCTTCCAATTTTTAAAAGTCTACTTTTTTTGGATGCAATGCAACCACAGTTGATTTTTGTTTTTTCGGCGAAAAAACGAATTTTTTTCTGTAATGTATAGTGCGGTTCACTGGCCAATCGACCACAAAGGAATGCGCTCTTCATGCAGAGCGCATTGCGCGTACGAAGTTACGGTTTTCAGGAACGAGTTCCCTAATTTCATTAGAGCACATTCCGTTGTAGTAACGATAAAACAGAGAAACACACCACACATTGCGGAGATGCTCCAGTGAGTCAATAGAGCTGAATGCCCTACTGTCACCGATGAGCTTCTTCGCTCTCTCCCGCAAGCGGTCGAGTATTCCTAAAATAGACTTTAGAGCACTGGCCCACACTTGAGAGTTGTATTTCATTTTCGGTCTAATAAAAGTGACATATTTTATTATTGTGCTTTCGCTTTTTTTATGTACTTTAGAAACGTTTTGCCCTTCTTAATATTATTAGAAATTCCGTTGAACAAGTTGAGAAGTTTGCTATGGTTTGCTAAATATTTTCTGGGGTTGGCTTGGCACTTCTAGGCAGGAATATCTATATGTCATTAGTCAAGCTCATGCAATCTTTTGTTTCTTAACATGCTGTTTATTAAACTCATTCAGCCATCTTCATTACAAAATTCTATAACGCGTAGGTTCGGACAACAATCTCCAGACATCTTAACCATCTCATTTGATTTTTTAATAAAGAGGCACCTTCTCCAATTGATCTACCGTGGTCAAACAACAACAACAATACTTTTCATTTTATAACTAAGACTCTGGAAGATTTTTGCTGGGGTTTTTATTGTTTCCCTTTTAAACAATTCATCCCATTGCTTTTACTGAACAAATTTTATTTTGTTTTTCAATTGAAGTCGCTGTTGGGATTTGAACTCTTACATTGCCTTTACCGCTGCCTTTCAAAATATATTAACAAACTTTTTCTTTTATTCTGTTTACACACGAGATTCTAGGGAAGTAGTGGACGTGAGAATTTATTTTTCTCTAGTTTTAACTAAGACACAATCCAACATTTTTAATCGACCCTATCGCAACTCAGCCTTGCTGTTACAGATATGTAAAGGTATTAAATCTTATTTTTATAAACTGTTATTTGCATTAATGTTCCACTATTCACAATAGTTTGATGTTAATGAAAATCAGTTTTTCTATTTTGTTTTTTTGGAAAATTTTAATTTTTTTGTAAAATATCGATTTGATAATTTTCTACGTTTCTAGCAAACCATATGAATTAGAAGGAAACTTTATTAACTCATTTCTCGGAGCTTCGTATGCTTATAAAGAAATATTTGCCATTCCAAAACCTTCAGAAAAGAGTGCTTTTTTTCTACCAAACTGGTTCTGCTTAAAGAGTTCTTAGTTTAGTTCTGAAAAGACCTTTTTTCAATGACTTTTTTGTCTCATAAAGAGTTCTTTTATATAAAACTTCGAAGATAAATCCATGTATTTAAGTGTCATATAGAAATCGTAGCATGAACCATTTTAAAACATGGCCTAGGTGGCCTTGTTTAAGAGCCTTTTTTTTCAGTGTTTATTTAACGATTGGCGGGGTTTTAATACTTTTTTTGTATGACTTTCTCTCTTAGAATTGTTTTAATCTAAATAAAAGAAATGTGTAAGTTACTGCCCAGATTTACTGGAGCCAACAACAAATGAAGTTAATTTTTATCCTGAACCAAACAAGAAAAAATTATGATTTAATTAATAAAAAAATTAATTTGACAAATTGTTTAACTGTTAAAAACTAAAATTAGTTTAACAGGTTTGGTACAATACCATAATATTTAAATACCACAACTTCTTGTTGATAAAAAAAATTAGCAAAACCTGTTTAACTGATACATCCTCTTATTGGCAGAACATTTTCAAGTTTAAATTTCAATTAAAATTTGTTAACAACTTTAACCTAATTAACTTAAATACAAATTTTATTTTAAAGAATTTTTATGTACTTTTTTTCTGCTTCATTCGGACCCCTATGGTTACTTTTATTTTTAACACAGATTTTGTTTTCTCTTCTCTTTACAGCTTCTCTTGAATCTCAATAAATCTAATAAAAATATTTCTTTTCTGTTTCTTAATTTTATGATCATTTTGTTTTCTTTTGGCTATAAAACTAAAACAAATAAATGTAAAAAAGTAAAATGAAATTAAAATTATTTATTAATAAAATGTAAGATCATCAATAAAGTCGTTAATCATGGTTGTTTTTAAAGCTTTCAGCGTTGAAATTAATTACTTATTTGTAATAACAAAAAAAAAAAAATTAGAAAAACAAAACACAATAAAGAATTTATGGCCAATAAAATTTATGGTTTTAATTACACATGTAAAACTGTAGGAAGTTACAAATTAATTAGTTGCTTTGTTGTAAAAAATGTGTAAAATTATTTCAAGTTAATTAGAGGTGATAGAAATCTTCTCGTGGTTAAGTTTTTCAAACAGCAAAAACGTTAAAATTTTTTAAAAATACAAAGGGTTCTCCATAAATCTCCTTTTAAATCGTTACATTTTTTAAAGCACTTAGCTTTTTGTTTGCTTTTAAAGCAGAGCCATTGCTTTGAGAGAAAGTGGCTAAAAATGAAATCGGAACCGCAGCAATTTTAAACTTTGATGTATTTTTTTTTTGTTTTTTTTTTTTTTTTTTTTTTTTTTTTTGTTCTAAAACTGAAAGTGACTCTTTCTTTAATGAGAAATAAAAAAAATATAAAAAGAATATAGAAATGACAGTCTTATATCTTTGAAAAATAATTATCACAAGTAACTTTAACAAAGTACGTGTTCTCTGAAAAAGTACCTTTTAAGCAATATTATTTTTTGTAAGTATCTTTTTGAAATCGAAACGCTTTTAAAAAATTATATTTTTAAAAAACTAAAAAGGTACTTTTTGGCAATAGTACCTTTTTTAAGATTATATCTTTCTTGAAGAATATATTTTTTTAAGTACTTTAAAAGTATATATTTTTCAACAAAGAACCTTTTTGGAAATAAAAAGTTTTGAACATAAGTACTTTTTTGAAAAAAAAAGTACCTTAATGCAAATATCAAGTTCAAGCTTGTTAAAAATTTTAATTTAAGAGAGCTTAATTATTATAAAATAAGTATCTCCCTAAAAATAAAAACTCACTAAAAAAGTACCAAAACTTAAAAAATTTTTTTTAGTCAAATAATCCTTATGAAAAAATACAGGTCTTAGAAAAGTTCCTAACGGTAGAGGCACAACTTTTTAAGGAAAAACGCTCTTGATATTTACTCATTTTTAGAATAGTTCTTTTTATGAAACAGTGTCGCTTTTGAAATAATTGGAAAAAGTATATTTTTGAAAAGGTTCATCTGCAGAAAGCGTATTTTTTAACGTTTTAACTTAAATAGGCCTCTTTTAGAAAAAGTACTTTTTAGTAATAGTACCTAATTGTATAAAAAGTACCTTGCTTAATTATTTAAAACACAATTTTCTTTTAAAGGAGCAAAAATCTAAATTTAAAATTATTTTAAGAAATACTTTGTTGAACGAAAGCAATAGAATTAAGAAATTTTTTCCCAAAAGTTATTAAATTTCAATCTTTCTTTCTTAAAGAAAAAATCTATTATTTGATTGATGGTTGATGTCTATTAACATTGTTACATTCAACACTAGAGTTCATAGCAACGGGTCATCAACAGCAGTGACCAACAGTGGCTGCAAAATATTCCAAACAAACAAATTTACTAAAAAAAAGTGCTGTTAAGTTCGTTGCATGTAGAGTGAACACTGACGTTTTTTTTTTCTCTTGAACAACCTGGAAAACATTAAATGAAACAAACAAGTTTCCCATTCAAACAGAGAGATACAAGAAGATTTGAAGTTTGATTAATTTATTTGTTAACAAAAAGAGAGATAAAAAGCCACACATTTTTGCACAATTTTTCATAAAAATTTGCTGTGCTTTTTCTTCCACTGCCGTACATTGGTGGGTCAATAGTTTTCAAAATGCGTATGATTTATAGATTATGATTAAATAGCACATAAATTATTAAATTTATTTTTTGTTATAAATCGTAGTTGTAATATTTATATTTTTTCTCTAAAAAAAATAAATAAAATAAAATGAAATGAGTTTATTTCGTGATCATGGGAAAATCAAACATTGAATTAAATTTTGAAATATATTTTCATATTTTGTTGAACATTTCTCATCCTTTAATCAATTCAAATTTATTTATGAACCACAAATCACCCCCTCTTTAACGCTAGGAATTTTACTATAAAAAGAAAGAATTGTTTAATTAAACAAATAAAAGTCACAAACCAGTGTTTATTCAAGCCTAAAAATACTTGAATGTTTTTATTTAGTTTTTAAAAGAGCAAAACTCATAATATTTGTTTGACTTACATTTCATTTTATTTTGAAATGAATATTTAAAATATTTTCTAAGTTTAAAGCGGAAGTAGGGTAAATAATTCGTTTTTGTTTTTTTTTTTGTCTGTTTAATAAGAATTTTCTTATTTGCAAATGATTTCCGATTAGAGCCTGAGTTCAACTAACTGGTCATATTTGTTGCGCTGTTGCTGTCATTAATTTTTAATTTTTTTTTTATTGCTGATCATTGAACCTTGAAATTGTTGAAATGTACTGACTGGTTCTCGTACGCACATGTTAAAATACTGATGCAAGCATTTACAACTCATTTCATTATATTAACTATTTTGCATTCAACAGTTTTGTTGTTGTTATTTGTAGTTTAATGTTTTAAATTGCTGTTTATTAAACTTCAAATCAATTATACTTTTATTTCCTACTGGACGACAGGATTTGCGGGCAATTAATTTACTTTTATATTTAAGTCTATTATCTACTAAGAAAAGCAACAATTTTTATTTTTATGATAATTCTTTTTTCCAATTTTGAGTTTAGTAATCGATTGCTTGAATGATTTTGTAACCCTTTTTTTTAAGAGTTTTCTTTAATAAATTAAAAGACTTCTTTAAATAGGGTGGCGATAATGGTAAGGAATTTTGAATTCAATTTTTTTTTTAATTTTGAAATTATTATAAATAACTTTCATTCGGCTTAAGTTTACGTTTATTTTAATTTTAAAATCTATAAAGAAATAATAATCGTAAAAAATGTTTGTGTTAGTTTTTAAAGAAAAAAACGAAAAACTAGACACTATCGTAAATATTTTATCCAATTTTGGTTTTGAAACTGAATGAAATTTTTTTAATGTTAAATAAACATTTTATCCAACTTCACAAATGATAAAGAAACGGGGCGGCGCCAAAGAGGTATTACGATAAAAAACTGCATTTAAAATGGAACTTGGAAAATCAGCGGATCAAATGTTGCCTGACTGATAGAAAATCTCCTGCTCATACAAAATGTCTGTATATAACAATAGCAACAAGTCAATGATTACCAACTCCGACTTTTATAGAGAAAATTTAAATACGCCAACCGATCGGACACAGTTTCGAAAATTTGGTATTGAAAATCAGCACAATCGATCTATGTCTTCGAGGCAGCAGGCAAGACACCACTCCAGCCTCTGATTTTTTAACATCAATTGTTGCAATAAAATAACTCCAATAAAAAAAATAAAAAAAAGAGCTCCGAAGCCCTTGAAATTTTCATAAAAAGTTAAGATTGTTATCCAAATTTTTTAAGATATAGATATGGGTATCATTGAAAAGTCTTTGAAGAGATCTTTCAGGAAATGTTAAAAATTTGTTTTTTTAATGCTTAACCCATTAAGAGCCGATGAAATTTTTAGGTAATTTTTTTTTTAGTTATTTTATCCTCTGTCTTAATATTTGTATTTTTTTTATTGGCGTTACTTCACTTAACTAAATTTACATATGTACATGGTGAAGGATATAGAAGATTTGGTGTAGCCGAAAATAGCAATTTTACTTGTTCTTTTTGTTTTTGCATGATTAACAAAAAGCAATTATGTCCTTTGGTTTTTATGCAAACGTTATTGCAGCCTTCTTCTTTTCCATCATTTAGTACTAAAGCATTTGTAGATAAAAAAACATTTAAATGAACTATAAACCGATTGAAGTAGAAAGTGATGTCAGTTTTTATGCTCTCCACCAGTATTAATTTTTGGATTTTTAAAACAATATCCGTCCAAGATGAAATTAAACTCCTAGAGTTTTACATTTTTCATAAATATTCAATATGATTAATTTTTACTTAAAAACGTGAAGTAGTTCATAACACAGCACGATTAATTGAGGGCCATCCATTAAAATATATAAAAACGAAGAGAAGACTATCGCAGGAGAGAAAATAAAAATAGGCCGTCTACAATTGTGGTTTATTCGTGGTATCAATCTAATGTGAATGCCATTTTGTTTCAGGAAAAAAGGAAAACTTTAATCATTACAAAAAACTTAAAAATATAAGAGAAAACTTTAAACGATTACATACATTTGAAGTTCCAAAATTTCATTAAAAAATATTTAATTTTATTAAATACAACATGCTTTAAATTGTAGAATAATGTTAAACAACGAACACATACTCAAACTTTTAAATATTCAAACTAATTAAAAATGGCGACGTCTAAATGCTTCAAAAATATATTTTTTCACACAAATGAAAAACATGAGTATGAAAAAGCAATTATTATTTCCACCTCCATCATAAATGAATAAATACAGTTACACTACACAGCTACTTTAATACACATTCAGATACATACAGTAAAATGTAATTACTTGCCTATACATACGTGTGTGGATATGTATGAAAACTTAATCAGACATGCGCATAAACATATTTACTTTAGACAATTTGTGCCATTATTAAAACAAAACAAGAGAATCAAACCCAGCAGCAACTACAACAAATTCACATTCAGATAAATTTCTAACAACAACAATGAGTAGTAATCTATATATAGGTGGAGTTGTATGTATTATTTAAAGTATATAAAAGAATCCAAATAAGTGAGTATTGATCAATAATGTCACTCTCTATTTAGAGCAAAAATGTTTAAACAAAAGCAAAAACAAAACAAACATAATAAAAAAAAGAAAAAACTTTTTGCATGAGTAAAACAAAAAGCTTCCTCAAAATGAGGTAGTAGACAAAGTAATAAGTATAAATGTCAGAGATGGAAAGTTTGGTGCACTTATAATTTTTATTAAATAAAATTTGTCTCAGTTTAATGCTGTAGCTTTAAAAATTCTAAATACATTTAAAAAATAAAATGTAACCAGGTACTTTTGCAGTAAGGTTTATACCGTGAGCCAAAAAAATGAAAAACAAATATACTGCAATTGCCTTCTTAAAAGCATTTGTGCAGTCTTTTCAGAATTTAAGCGAATATTAATCAAAAAGCAGATAAGCAAGATTTTTATAATTTTTATAAATTTTATTTACATCAAACGAACCAAATTAACTACGGGTAAAGTTTAGTTTTATGTTAATTTCTAAAAATTTTTAGAGAAGAAATTTTTTTACAATAGAATGGGGACGTTTTTTAAAGACAACAGAAAATATTACACACCAGCAAAATGTAATACAACATTTTTTGAATCCTTACATTTGCTATTAGCATTTTTGCGTCATTCTACCTAAAGTTGTGCACATCGTCCACGAACGAACTTATTTTTTTAATAAGAGCACAAGGAATATTCATAATAAATCAACGTTAATTTGGTCAAACGAAGTCCATCCACACCCCAACGCATTTCTTCGCTCTTTTCTTTACTAATACATTTGTTATTGCTCTCTGCCAACCATCGGTATAGTCACGAATAAATAATAAAAGTTTTTTTGTGTATTGCAACGCCAGTCAAAGAAGTTTTTGTTAAGTTCACCACGATAACAAGGGGAACTTTTTCCATAGAAATAATACACACCAAGAAATAAGACAAATCATTAATATAATAGTAATAATTATTCTAATCATATTTGTGAAACAGTGTTTTACACAGTTTAAGTTTCACTAAAAAAATGTTAAGGTTTTAGTAACAATAATAGAATAGAACGCTGAGATATAAAAAATTGGCGGAATGAATCTTGATGTTGTTGAAGGCCAGGATTCACTACCATACACAATCGTACGATTTAATCACACAAAAATCTGACAGAATTCTCTCCTACTTTAAAAGTCGTTTCAAAATGGCATCGTGGGTGACACACTATTTTACAAAAAAGATGAGAAAAACATGCTTTTAATATTTTGTTGTTTTTTCTACACATCTTTAAAAAAAATCAACTCTGATCGCATAAAAAAATCATTTAATGAATTATTTCAAAAGATTATAAAATCGTTCAGATCTGTCAAAAAGTCTGTCACACATATACAATTTTAATCCACACTATTTTTTGAACACACATGCAATTTTTGACAGATATTACGACTGAGTATGATAGTCAATCCTGGCCTAAATAAAAGCTAGGATAACCATTCGTTACTATTAAAAACCTAGCTCGTAATCTGAAAAGGTGGTTGGCCCTGATAAATACAAGAAGTTGCCATAAAAACAAGTAAAGAAACCAACACTAGGCCTAAGCAACATAGATTTGTTTAATACATAAGTAATAAAAAGACGTGTCTTGTGATCATAATCTCCTCTTCGCATATCATACTAAGACTAAAAATATCTATGGGCCATGCAGAGAGTGTGCTTTAAATAAGAATGTATTAGTTATTGTTCACTGATTCAAATGTTTGCTCTGCAAACAAATATCAAATTGATATATTTTTTTACATTAACAAACTCAAAAGCATTATATATATGCGTCTTCCCATGCAGGGTGCTTGGCGACCATTAATCATAATTTTCATTTGTAATAGCAATGTCTTAATTATTTGTATATCTCTTTTACAGTATAATAAAAATTTTCAACAATTCTATTGGTATAATTTTCCTGTGCTGTAAAAGTACAATTTTAGAAGGCGGACGTTAAGGCTTTTAAAATTCGCTTACCATCCCTGGTAGGTGGTAGAAAAATAAATATTTTCATTTCATGTTTCTATGAATATTTGTATATGAAATATAAGTGTAAATTTCTGATTGCATGATTTTTATACGTTTTTGTGTGTATGCATAAGTTTAATAATATAAAGCATGAAAACAGCAAATCAAATTTCTTTCAAAATGAAAAAAAACCGCCATTAAAATACAATGACAAATAGTTAATAAGAGAGTCGACTGTGGTTAGAACTTGTAGAGCAGAAACTTTACAAGTTATATTTGTTAGTGTTTGTTTCTATTATTGGTTATTGTTCTGAGTAATTACAATAACAAAAAAAAAAAAAAGATTGCTAAACAAATAACCAAAACAAATTGTAAATGAAACAGGAAAACGTAAGCAAATAGAAAAAACAGCGAAACTAAAAAGCTTTTCGAACGGAAAAAATATAAAGTAAATAATATTTATGAATCTAGTGAAACGAAACAAGGGATGTAAAGGAATTATTTCATTATAACTCTTATTTAGTAAAAAAAATTAATAATAAATACTTCAAACAACTGCTATAAAAAGCAAAGAATTATCACATTTCGGGAAAAACAAAAGCAGAATTGAGCAAATATTTGAATGTAGTAAAATGCCACGTCCCATATTATAAAGAAAATGTAGTTTTATTCTAATTAATATTTGAAAAAATTAGAGGCAGTTGTGGTTTTTTGCAAGGACCGATCTTGCAGGTTTTTAATAGAAAAATTTTTGGAACTATGTCCGACTAATTGGCGTTTTTAAATTTTCTCTATATCATCTAGTGCCTATGCAAAGCTAATTTCAAGATAAACGTGGACGGTCAGACGGATAGACTAATATCGTTCAATCAGTTCCGCTATACATAAGATTCGAAAATGGATGTTGTAAACTACAAACAGAATGACAAACTGAATTAAAAAAAATAAATTAAAAAAAAAATATTTCTTGTGAGTATTTAGCATCCAGAAAAAAGTGTAAATTCCTGGTACTCGATACCCACTACTCAATACTTTGCCAGCAATATTCACGTATTTTAAAATATTTGTAATAAAATCTGCTCTACAAATTAAACTGTAAAAATATAATCACTTTGTATTATAAAAAATTATATAAAACAATATTTTAAAACATTTAAAAAGTAATTGCGTTATATTTAGCACACATGCATGTTTGTATAACAAATAAAAAGACGGTTCAAAGGTGTTATAACAGTTACAGCAATAAACGATTTTAAACTTTGTAATGTAAATGCAATAAATACTTACGTGCTTGTATATTTGTGTGTGTGTGTGTGTGTGTGTGTGTGTGTGCTTATATGTTATGTTATGTATAAAATAATAATAGAACTTCTCATTTGCCAATATAACGTTATTTACATTAAGCCAATTAAAATAAATGCATTAGCATTTATACATTCTCAATTATAGAAAAGAATATTAAAATGGGGTTCTCTACATAGAAAGCCTAATGTTTTTATAGTTTGTGTTGCTTCAGAGACTCCATTATTTTATTTTATTTTATTTTATTTTATAGATTAAACCTCATTTTTCTTGTTGTTCATTGTTGTTGACTGGCTGCTCATATGCGCATGACGAATGACCAGAATTTCTGTCATTTTGTTTACAGTTTTTTTAAATTTTTTTTAATGATTTTATTTCGTTTAAAATTTATCCGTTGAAACTTATTTCAAGTTTTTAATTTGTTATTTGTGTTAATTATTACTATTTGTATGGTGATTAAATACCATATACATATATATCTACAAATGTATGTATATGTATATACCAATATATTTGCATTTGTTAATTTTCTTTTTTTTAATTTTAAAATTTATTTTTACAAAAAAAAAATCCAGCCATTGTTTTTATTTAGAAAATTTGAAACGTTTGATTGATTTTTATAACAATTTAACTAATTTGTTTAATTAACTTTTGTCGAAAAATATTAACATTTTAAAACATGAAAATAAATTTTTATTACTTGTAGATTTTGAAAAGATAAAAAAAAATATATTTTTTTTATATTTTGAAAACTGATTGGTTTTACAAGCTTTAAATATATTTATGGTTCGATTAAATTAAAAGCAAAATAATTAAAATTAATAAATATTTATTTATTTTTTATCTTTATAACTTAATTTTCATACTCCAAAAATGTAATAAAATTTTTTATCACATTTTAATTTTTATTTTTCTTATTTTTAAAATGAATATTGTTGTTCATTAAAAAAATATGTAACTGCGGTTCGGAAAAATGTTTTGTTAAAATTATATATATTTTAATTAGAAAAAGAAAGAGATTTCACTAAGCCGATACCTTTTCGTGGAATACGTTTTCGTGGAATTATTAATAAAAAATAAAATAAAATTAAATTAATAAAAATGTAAAGGTTTTCGGTGAAGACCGTCATTATTAACTGTTTATTAGTACTCTGTACTAATCATAACGCGGCTTGAACATGATGTTCTTACAACGAAAGCGCTTGCCAAACGTACCAAAGAAACAGCCTGTGATTACGGTCTTCACCGAAAGGTATGACAACAGTATAATATGTTTTTACTGGCGGAAAAAATCTGATTAACTTAATAATAAACGGTATTCGCTTGTAACTGTACTTTCTTAAAAAGCCACTTTTCAAAATTCAATTAGTGAAAAGGTTCTCTTAATAAAATAACTCACTTTTATCAACAGGAGTCCTTCTCTGATTTATTTATATTATTTTACAGCTACTTATTTAAAACGTAAATTAAAAAAAAATTTACGTCCTCAAAAGGCACTTTTTTTTGGGGTACATTTTTGAAAAAGTACTTTTGTAAAAATTTTAAATTTTTTGTTGCAAACTTTTTTTAGAAACTTTTTTTAGAACTTTTTCCTGCTTTATTTTTGCAAAGTAATTTTTATAAAATGTTTTTCTTAAAGATTTTTTTTAATATTAAATTTTTTAAGGTGCGTCTTTTAGATTATAATTTTTTAAAGTTTGCATTTTCTTAAAGTGCTCTTAAATGAAATTAAGTTTTTGTTTCAAAAAGTTGTTTTTAAATAAAAAAGCTCTCTCTTTTTGAAATAATTTTTTAGGCACTTTCTTTTTTAGAAAATTTTTAAAAAAGGACTTTTATGTCAAAGGGTTCTTTTTTTAAAGGACTATTTTTTGAAGGCAATTTTTCCTGATCTTAATTATACAAGCAAGTGAATTTTTTTCACTGAAGTACCGATCAGTAATTTCTCAGAAATGTCAATTCCTTTCATATCACTTCTTTCCTATCAGTCGATGTTAAGGAACCTACTTTTCGGGTCCGCAGTTCAATTTTATTGTTTACGAGCTTTGACGAATCGCTCGGTGTTGCGAGGAAGGAATTTGGCGATTGGATTATTTTGCGACGAGCAATCATTTATTATTGTAATATTGTGATCTGGCATCTTTAGTCTTTAGTGTCCGGATGAGCCTGCGGCTAAAATTCAAGACTGTACTGTGCCGCCACATTAAACAGATCTGTCTGTTTGAATGGCATTAATGTAACTTGAAAATAAAACCGAGCTCAAGTATTTGTATATGAACTGAAAGATAAAGATTCTTAAGGTCTGACTGGTGACTTTGCTTACTGGTACCATAAAAACATTTTACTCACATAAACTAAAGGTCTCCTGTGGTTTAACGGTGGGATTTTTTCTAGAGGAACAAGAGAAATGGGGCTCAAGTCTTAGTGCTATGGAAGAAGTATTTGGCGTCTTATATCATTTGGAATGAAAAAAAAAGTCGCATTTAGGTCTCTTTACATCAACGGTTCTCAAATGGGGGTCCGTGGACCCCTGGGGGTCCGTAACAACCATCCAAGGGGTCCGAACGAAGAACCGAAAAAACAGTGTTTTCAAAAATAATAAAACTTTTATTTTGAACTTGGGCTTCAGAGGGGTCCGCGAAAAAAAAATTAGTTTACTAGGGGTCCGTGAGCAGAAATTTGATGAGAACCCCTGCTTTACATGAACTAATTTTAATGAAGCTTGAATCGCTACTGACGTGCATAAGAGTGTTGTTGCTTGTAATATTTCTTCTCAGTGCTAAAACTTACAAGACTCCACTAATGCAAGTTTTTATAGGGATAACCTTGAAGGGTAAATTATTGAACGCATTTAGTAAAATTATATTTTAAGTGAAAGATGAGGTTCTTTACGACTTCAGCAGCCTCAGCTAAGAATATAAGTCAGAATTACAGTTTTTAAGATTTTTCAAAACAATATGCGCTTTCAAATACGGCTGCCAAAATATTGGAGAAATATGTAGGGAGAAATATATTAGTGGCTCTCCTCGTTATGTGCATTAAGTCCGAGCATATAAATAACATTTTTTTAATCTTAGTCATTATATTTGTTTTTCATCATGATCAGTGAAGACGATGTTTTATGAAAAATCTTCTGTTAAACAATTTTTATATCAGGAGTGTAAAAAAATTATATAAAAACAAAAAAGAGTGATATGCTCTGCTTATATACCCTTCACCTTTTATATAAGTCAAGTTTAGTGAAGTAACTCTAATCAACAAATATTGGGGTGAAACGGATTTGTAAAACAAGAAAAAAATAATTAAAAACTTAATATAACTACAAATCGAAAAATGTCATCGGCTCTTAATGGGTTAAGCATTTAAAAAAAATATTATTTCCTGAAAGATCTCTTAAAAAGCTTTTAAATGATACCCATATTGATATTAACAAAAATATGTGGCACAATCGTACTGTTCTATGAAGTTTGGAGGCCCATAACTCAGAAAATTAGGTCGGCGCCAATTTTTTCACTTTACGTTATTTTTTGGTTTTCTATCGCTCTAAATATTTATTTTTTTTATCATTGAAAAAACTAGAGGCAGGCGTGGTGATTTGCCCGCTGCTTTGAAGGGCATCAAGAAATATTGATGATTTTCAATTGCAACATTTTCGAAACTATGTTTAATCGATTGACGTATTTAAATTTTCTCTAGCTTGTCTAGTGCCTTGGCAAAGTTGATTTAAGCCCAAATACGGACGGACAGACCGACACCGCTTAAGCGACTTCGCTATGCATATGAGCTCAGAATATATGTATATAAATTATGGGTTGGATGTTGTTAAAATTACAAACGGAATGAAAAACTTAAATGTACATTTTTTCCACCTGTAGCAAGATGATAAAGTATAAATAATTTGAAAATAATATTTTCAATATTTTACTAATTTAAATTTAATTTAAATTACTTTATACGGTTTTTGAATCGTAGGAATGTAGATGTCTAAAGAGTACGTTTTTTAAATATTTTTTATTGTTTTGCTACTTTTAAAACAATTCAATCGTAGCAAAAAAATACTTTACTAATTTGTTTACATTCATTTGTATCAAATCAAATAGAAACATATTGACGATCAAACAGTAATCTTTTGTTATTGTTATTGTTGTTTTGTCGTTTTAAATGATTTATTAACAATTGTATGTGATTGACAAATTAAATGTTGATTAAATGTAAATGTATACATTTTCACTTTGAATGAACTTCACTATTGTAAAATATCTATTTTTATTTGTATCTGTAAGAATTTATTGGAAACTTTATAATTATGTGAGGTACAATATTTCATTTTACATTTGCGTATTGTTTTATCGCAATTTATAAAGTAAAAAAGCTTCAAATAATAATTAAGGTGTCAATGAATACTCTTGTCAAATACAATTACAGAACGTTACGGGATTAAATCTTTTTACGTTTAAAAATGTGCAATTAATTGTGTGATATTTGATATTACGAATAATAGAAGCATTTTATTTAATTGAATGACTTTTAAAAATTAATTGATTTACTTTATTCTGTTCAGAAATTGGGAAGGTTTACAAATTGCTTGTGTTTTTTTTCTATATTAGAGCTGTTTATTTTAAAATTGACAAAAGTATCTTTTTCAAAAACAAAAACAAAAAAAAAAAAAAAAAAAAAACACAAAAAACTAAATGTTAAGGCTGCTACGGTTTCATGATGACCAAAGTTTTATTGGGGAGAAAATACACAAGTGTGTCTTCTCAAGATTCAAGCCTCGACAATTTTAAACCCTTTAAAACACAATCCTTTATGTGCTTCAGCTTAAAAGCAAAGTGATTTATGCCACTTTCAAAATAAACAGTTGTAAACACATTTTTTTTTGTAAATGAAAAATTTTTAACAGAAATCTTCCATAAATTTAAAAAATACATTTTTCTAATTTTGAATTGTAAGAAAATTAGAAATGACACGCTGTTGAAATCATGGTCACTGCTTGTTTCAACTAAACGTACACAAAAGATTAAAAATAATTAAAAAAATTAGAAAAATTAGAAAAAAACTAATAATTTCCTTTTTTAAAAATATTTTTTAACACAAATTAAATAAAAGCACTAGAAAAAAATTCTGTCCGCTTTTTTTAAAGCAATTTTTCAAGATTTTTTTTCTCAGAGTTTTCTCTTATTTTACATACATTTTTGCGGTTATTGCTGTTGCTTTTAAAAACCATTAAAGTAACGCCCACATTTACACACATTAAAACAGAAAAAATAAGAAAAAAAAAACACTAAAATAAGACAAAAAGAGATGTTTTCACACAATAAATAAAAAGATTGTACACACACAAACATTTTTTCATTCATAAATATATTTATAAATGAATAATTAAGAAAAGAATGCACGAAGACCGCATGGTGAGAGAAAAAGGCTACTGATGAATTTTCAATTTATTTTAATACAAACTGTTGACATTAATTTACAAAAGTTAAAGAAATTATTTTAAAATTTCACTTAAGATTTGTTATTAGTTTTAGAAAAAATTGCAAAATGCCTATTTAAAGATTGAATAGATTAAAATAAGAATTTACCTAAAGGGATGTAGGATTCCAGAAAAGTAGGCTATTGTGAAACTGCTAAGCTTTATCAAATGTTTTTTCGCTAAGAAAAGTAATTTTAGAAAGTTGAGCATATTGAAGAAATTTTTTCAGTATAAATATTTTACCGTCGGTACCAAATAGGCTGTAAACATGATTAAAATTTAGTAAAATTGAATAAAATAAATAAAAAAATTGGCTTTTAGTTTTAGTTAGCTTTTATTTAACACTGACAGGATTACTTTTTTGAATACGAATCGGTTCCAGGTCGCAGTGGTAGATGTCGCTGTCGAGGCTGCTCAGCGCCAGTAGTAGTTATTGGCAACAAACAAAGAACTATCACACAGTGATTTAAAACGATTTATTTTGGACAAAATTTAGTATCTTATGAACCTTTTTAGAGATCTTAATTTATATTTAATTTGTATAATACATTTTATATGTTAAAATAAAAAAAATTAATTTTATTCCACCATTTGCTTTAAAACTCTTTTATCTATGTAATTGAAAAATTTTGAAAAAATATCACGATGCGTTTTAATTTTGTAGCAATTTATTTCTCAATAAACCATCTTAACGTGATCTGTTCAGTTCTTGAGTTAAATATCATTAAATAAATAAAACGCGGTAAAAATCATTATTACATTATTATTTTAGAAGTCATAAGCTTCTTTTTCATACCACTTATATGTATATAAATCATATATTAAAGCTACAGGAGCTTCTTAGACCTTTCCTCTTCATGATTTTTTTGGTCATTCAATGTGTAAAAAGTAAAAAGGTGCATAAACACATTTTAGCGACAAAACGTGTTTATACATACTTTTAATTTTATAATTTTACTGTATAATTTTAACTATAATTTTATAATTATTTTTTTTATTAAAAAAAATCCCGGAATTGGGAAAATATTTTTCAAAAAGTTGTTTTTAATTTTTATACAAAAGAGTATTTTTCTTTTTTTTTATTCGCATTTGCTGTAGGTTGTCTTTAAAATAATTTTAAAAAATATGCCAGTATCGAAGTCAATCTGAAGCAAATTTAAAAAATTTACCATATGAGTTAAAAATAAACTGGCAAAAGACATTTCAAAAAGTTCATGCATGAGGTACCCAACTTTGGTGACCTACCCAGATGACACGCTTCACCCTTAAGGGATGGACCGTTCGCAAATTCATTAAGAAACACTTCTAATTTGACTTTGAAAAATATCATTAATATATCTTAAGTGATTGATGAGATACCGAATTTTGTCCAAAATAAACCGTTTTCAAACCACTGTGCGCTGTTTTCTTGCAGTTTGGTTGTTATTCTGCTTTTAAATTAAAAAAATGTTGGGTTTTTACTTCAAACAGAAAATTTTATTAATGAATTAAAATTTAAAATTTTTCGACTTAAGGTTCAATTTTAATTTATTTTTTAAACATTTTTAGAACGAAAAATTATTTGCAAATATATGTGGACGTTTCCTAAAGAAAACATGAAAATTTAGACTCTAGCGGAATGAAATAAACATTAAGCCGAAAAATTAAAAATTTTAATATGATTAATTTTATGCGATAAAAATAAAAAAAAAAAAAATTAGAAAATTTTATTTTTATAAATGCAACATGTTTGCTTTTAATCATACTTTGATTAACCAAAACATATTAGGGAAAAATAAAATATATTAATTTTAAAAAATTTATAAAATTTTTGTTGGTGCTAGATTTTTCTTTTCTTCAGTTAAAACTAAACTTGTTGCACTTTTTGTGCATTGTAACCATAGGACTACTCTTTTAAGTGCCAACAAAAAAATGTTTATCGTAGCTGATGTATTGTTAAAAACAATTAAAATGGTTTTAATGACTATTTTTACCAACAACAAAATTTTCCAAAAAATATTTTACATACAGACATGATCCTGTTACGGTTAATTTATTTATAGATTTCTAAACTTATGATTATAAATATTTTGTGTGCCAAATTTTTGTTTCTTTAAATTTAAAAAATCTATGGAAAATAATTATAAAATTCTTCATAGTCATTTTAAGAAAGTTTAAAGTTTTGCTAACACGGGAAGCCTAAAGCTTGAACAATTTTAATATATTTATTAATTTAATATTTCGTGTGTTACAAGAGTTACAGATGTAAAAACTTTCTTGGGTGTAACGGGTAATAAGCTTTTTTGAATAAGCATATCTTGGAACAAAAAAAAGTGAATAAAAATTAAAATTAAAAAACATTTGTTTGAGAAAACTAATTAGAAATTGCGTTATTCGTAGGAAAATAATTATTTTGGTTATTGAGATTCTCAGAATGAGAGGGAACATATAAAAAATACATTTTCCAAAATGGGTGTGGTGCAAAAGTTTGCGATATTACTTTTTATTTTATTGGCCTAAAAAGATACATGAGTTCTCATTACTTTAAGAAATTTACAAATAATGATAGTTTTGAATAATAACTAATTTAGACCTTCTTAGAATTGCTTAACAAGCAGTTATTTATTTCCTATTGAGATCTTTAAATCTCTTTAAAATTTTTATTAAAATCATGCAGTGCCCACAACTTTTTCTGCGGGTCATTTATAATTTTCTAAAAATTAGAAATTAGAAAAATATGTTTTTAAATATTTTTTATAGAGTTCTGTAAACAGTGTTAAACATTTTCCATTTACAAAAATAAAATATGCTGACAACTGTTTAAGTCTCTTATACCGATAAAATTTTGTGCCTTTACATTTGTATCTCTATTTTTTCTACGTAAAAGAGGTATTCTATATTTGAACCAATGTTCTAAAGGACCTCCTCAAAAAATTTTATTCAAGTCCATCTAGCAGTTTTTACATGATGTAAACACAAACAGACAGACAAAAATTCCAAAAATAGGTGTTTTGCATTGCATATCGATTACCATCTACACTAAACACAAATTTTCCAAAAGTATTAAGTGCACAGAACTAACCCCATTACTATTTTATTTTCGTAAAAATGTTGTGACTTTAAGTCCCTGTAAATTATGCGATTTAGATGTTAATCAATCAAAAATTTCATGTGTTTTAAAAATATATTAGTCTGGATTGGAAGTGTATAGATATAGTGCAGTTAATATTTTAATACAATTTCATAAAATTCTATTAGATTTCTGGTGTAAATACATCATACGATTGTGAATAATTGTGATTATCGGCCTTTATTGGATTGAAAACAACTGTAATTGGGGCTTAAATTGGGCCCTGTTTAAATTTAAAACTTCAATTTATTGTTTTTTTTTTTTGTTGGTAAATTTTTCTTGCTTTACCAAACTTTTTTATTAGCTGCTTTTATTTTCTGTTGTTATTATTTTTTTTTTACAATTTTTTCGAAATTGGAATTTAAACAATTTTAATTGTTTTTAAGACAAATGTAGAGAATCACGTTTATTAGTTGAATTTTTGCTACATAAATAATTTCTACATATAACAATTATACATAATAACACACATACGAACTTAAGGCATGTAGAAACCCCAACAGTTCTAGGAAAGTCGACATAAAATTTTATAAGTTATAATATCTGTTGATATAAGAGCCGCCTGTATAATGTTTATTTAAAGTAGTAAAATTTATAAGAGATTTAATTAAACTTATTTTTTTTTTCTTCTCCATGGCTTCCGCTACATGCGTGCTATTGTTTTTGAAATTTACTTTATAGCAAACTTAGGCAGCCTTTCACACTTTAATATGACACGTTTTGTTGAAAAGATCCCCGAACTCACAATATTGTTTTACCAACCAGGGCCTTTAAACCAATTTAGCCAGCTCCGTCGAACATGATTTTCTGCTTTTAGATGCGGCTTCATTTTATTGGCTTTTAATATGCAACTCAAAAACAATTTTCGTTTTCTACTTAAGTGTCCACACAGTGATTTGAAAATATAGTTCGGTATCTCATGAATAACAGAAGCAAAGCGGAGGTATTTCTGAGTGAAGCTGCGAACGGTCGGCCAAAATTAAAAAAAAAGAAATTGTAATCAACTTTCCCCTGAAATAAAAGAGATAACTTACACATGTACACGCATTTCTTAGAGATATTTTCAAGTTTTAATTAAATTTAAAAAATCTTAAAATTGAAGTTAAAAATAAACTTTTTAGGACATTCCAAAATAATTATATGCCTGAGGAACGCAGCTCTGCAGGCCAACCAAGCAGGGCCGACCGCCGGCAGCTCTACTCAAAAAAATCTCTGCTTTTTCTCTATGAAATTTCCTTAATATATATTTAGTGGTTCATGAGATACCAAATTAGTTACAAAATAAATCGTTTTCAAAAATTACTTTTAAGCTCAAGCCTATGTTGGGATTTGAACCCAAAATGATTCTGTTTAAAGCATATACACACCACAATTGTTAGTGGTGAGAAAAAAAACTTATTTAGCTCAGTTTACCAAGCTGAGGTCAACAACTTATTTCTGGTTACCTATACTTTCCTCAGAAGAGCTGACTAACTTGAGTCCAATAGAGGAAACCGACATATTTCTTACTGAAAGTGGGTTAAATAAGCTGATCCCCTTAACATTAGAAAAACAAAACAAAAAATGTATAAATATGCTAGTTTTTTTCACTTTCAAAACTGCTGGGCTTATTTCAATTGTATGTCTGTCCATATGTCGATATAATGTCTGAAAATGTAAATAATATTGTAGACATGTTTTGTTGATTTTGTATTTTTTTTTCTTCTGCTGTTATTCATGACAGCCTTAAGCGAAAATTTAACAACAATAAACTGCGCAAAACTTTGAATATAAAATAAAAAAAAACTGAAAATCTAATCAATATAAAAATTCCATTTTGTACTGACAACAACGAGAATTCTTACACAGGAGTATGTGAAAAGAATAAATATTTTTACAAAGTAAATTTAATGCAGTTACAAACACACAAATCTAACAAATTAGTGGGTGACACTGTTGCCACCAATATTTGTGGCTGCGATCAAATTGTGAACTCTGAACTCTAACTAATCACATACCAAATTGGCAAAGTCCGGCTAAAGTGAGAACTTAAATCAACTGGTTTTTGTCTAAAATACTATTTTGGGTTACGGACAAACAATAACAACAACAAGAATGCTGTATAACTGATTGAAGTGTGTCGTTTGACTTACCGATACTTTTAAACACATTCACACAATGACATGTTCACATGTGTTTAATTGTATTTAAAAGATAAAAATGAAATAAAAAAAATTTTGTTTTAGCATGGAAAACAATTTGTTGACACCTAGAAGTGGCCAAATCAAGCTTCAAATAAATATAAAAGAAAAATGTGTCAAACTAAATTGTTTGTTAAAAGATAAAAAAATCCAACGTTAAAACAAAAGAACGTAAAACAGAAACTTTTTTCATTTAGTCTTTGACAGTTTCTTGGCATAATTTATGCTTGAAATATTAAAATTTTACCTAAAGATCATTTAAAGACACGCGTTACAATAGAGGAAGAAAGAGTAGATTACTACCGCTGCTTATGTTTTTTTTGTTATGCTTGTTTCTACAAAAAGAATTAATAAAATTATGCAAATTAAATGGTTTTCATTCAAGAAATAAAACTTCAGAAAAAAAAAACACTATAAAGGATGATAAAAAATTTAAAAATAAAACAAAAAACTTGTCAATAATCATCATGTTCATTCACAAAATTTATCTCTGAAAAATGTTTGTTCGGGGAGAAGTAGAGAAAGACGATGCAAGAATCTTACGTGTGGCTCTTTAAGTCATGAAAAAATATTTAAATGACCAACTTAAACTACAAAACAAAATCTAGAAGAAAAAAAAACTAAACACTGACTTGTTGAAAAAACATATATATCTGACCATTTTGGCTATAAAAATAAACAGGAAAACAAAAATGTTACTCCAAAGGTACAAGATATTCAAAAAGATACAACCAAGGAGCATGAGGTGTTAAAGCAGATAACTAAAAGAATGTAAAAATTTTAAAATAGCTAAAATAGTACCATATTTTTCTATTAAATCAGTAATACAACTTTTTTGTGGGTCACGTTACTTTAAAATAAAACTAAGAAATAAATATTTTCTTAAGTCCCAATTCGCACGATGCAAGTATTTAAGCTGAGCTGATTAGGTTGTAGGCAACAGGGTGAGGTAAAATTAAATGAGTACAGACTTGCTTGTACTTGCAATTCGCTTTGCTTCCATATTCGTAAAATAAAAAACACATTCATGCAAAAATCTGAACAATTTAAGCAATAAGACTTGCACTGTGCGAACAATAATGAAAGTTCAAAGAAGAAAATGAAAATAAGCAGTCTTATTTTCTTGCATCGTGCGAAGTGGGACTAACATGAAATTTCCCTTAAACAATTTGTAATTTAAGAACTACAGAACTTTCTGAAAAAACTCAGGAAATTATTTATGATTTTAATTTATAAGCACTGTTGTATGTTAAAATAAAAAATTTGAAAAAAATTTTTACGAAAACAAAAATTTCCCCTAAAGGGAAATTTTTATATTTCAAGGAAATTTTTTAATTTTTTGCAATTTTATATTAAAAAGGATTAATATATTAGAAATGTTATATTGAATACTAATTCGAAGCAAGTGAAAAAATTTCCCTTAAAGGATATTTCTAGGCAACTATGTAGCGTAAGTTCAATACACAAAAATTAAAGGATGAAAAGAGATAATAAAATATTATTGAAAAGTAATTGTTATGGAAAGTTTAAGTCTATAATGGCAGTTGAAGTAGTAATTAAAATCACAAAAAAAAAAAATAATTTTTATTAGAGAAAAACTTTATTTTTCTTTTTACAACTTTGAATAAAACGGAAAAAGATGAAATTCTATAAAGTTTAATTTGAAAAAATATTAAAACTAATGAAAAATAATACATTCCTAAACAAAATATTTCTTGTTTTTGACTAAAACTAAAATTTCCCTTAAAGGAAAATTTGTTTTTAATTTTAGGGAAATTTTTATTTTTTTTTTAATTTTTTTTAGTTTCATATTGAAAAATTAATAACATATTAAAAATATTATATTAGGCACTTATATGAAGCTAGTGTAAAAAATTCCCATAAAGGGATATTTCTGGGAAACTTCCAAAAGTTAAAAACGAGGAAAAATTAGACTGAAAAATAAAAAATGAAAACAAGAAAAGAGATAAAATATAATTAAGAGGACATTTTTGGGAATTTTTAAGTTGAAATAATCATTATTTAAATTAGAGAATAAGTTTTTAAATTTAAGAACATTTTTAACATATATTTTTTTTTAAATATATTGTGAAAGAAAACATTCCTTAATAAACTGTTTCTTGTTTTTTTGCTTTTAAAAATAACTTAAAAGTGGCTTCAACAGGCTGCCTGCTGTGCGTTTAACCACATTTCATGTGGTGATTTGTGTTGTTGTGCGTAGCAAATGCTTAATACCACACTTGGATAAGCTTTTATAATCAATTGATGCCAACCAGGTCAGTCTGTCTATAGCGCATAAACAGCAATATTACCAGCCATAAAAAAAGATGATGCTGCCAGCGTCACAGCAGATCTTTATGCAGTAGAAGAGAAAATTTGTTTTATTTTACAAGTTTAGTTTGGTGATCAGTGGACAATGATTTCTTCATATAAATTAATCTTTAAGAGCAGAAGCTCGTAAATTATTGATTCTATTGGTTGGGTATAATATTTGGATTAGCAGCAATTCTGGCTATATTTAGTGTTTTTAGTCACAATATTAAAGTGTTAAAAGTAATAATTTTTTTGTTGTTGTTCAAAGGCGTAATAAAAATGGACACCCATTTTATTTAAAGAGGTTTATGGCCATCGATAAAGTAACCTGTAAATCGGTCACCAATAATGAAATCCAGTTTTTGATGTTAAAAAAAAAATATTTATTATTTCACTAAAATACACAAAGTTCATAGTTCATAGTGTCAAAAGTATATTGCCTATCTCTTTATTGTTTTTAAGGAAATTACCTTCAAGTTCGCTTTTTTAAAGAAAGCATATAATTTTCAGTTCCCCATAAATATTATCATTTTCTAAAATTGTTATTTTATTTCCGCATAAAACTTACCTCTCCTTTCTTAAACTTAATTGCCTTAATATCCATTGGTTTTTTAATAAAGTGTGTTTACATAACTGTTATAATAAATCCTTTAAATTTGTAATAAGTTTATTTTTATTTTAACAATGTCACCACTGTCTCTGCGGCGTTAATGAAAAAAAAACATGTATTTAAGATTCAAACACGTACGCTTTGGCAATTTATCAATGTTTTATTTAAATAAAAATTATTCAATATAAATTAAATTTTGTTTTTGCTGATACATGTTTACAAATATCATTACAGAAAATAGGGACATGTAAAAATCATGTGATAACTATAACTACGATATTCTAAATTTTGCAAAGAAAATAAATCCCAATATTTAAGGCAATTTTAAAAAGGGACCATATTTCCATTAATATCAATATATTTTGAACCGCACCACAATCTCGAAAAAGAGAAATTGTTATACATATTATTAGAAAATTAAATTTTACTGGAAAACTTAACAACATTTTTCAAAGTTTCTCACACAAATTTTGCTTAACATTGCAAATTATTATTTAATTTAAAAGTCTTGTCCCTCCTTTTATTTTAGCTTTTGTTCTTTTTGTAGAAATTAAACGGTTATGTGACTTAAGTCTTTTGATTCAATAACAGAATTTAAGGTGGCTGAGCTATCTGAGGTTTTCAATAAAATTCTTTAATTTTCTATAAAATATAATGTCGTTCGAATATGTACCATGGCTACATTTCTTCCTTGAATTTTTTTTGCCAAGTTTTACAATAAAAATTTCTTATTTATTGATTTCTAGCAGTGCGTTTTTTTTAATTTTCTTAAAATTCAAATTTTGAAAAATGAGTTTTTAAATATTAATTTTATATTTCTGTAAGCAGTGTTAAAATTGTCCATTTACATAAAAAAATATATTGACAACTGCCTAAATACCCTTATATCAGTAAAATTGAGTGCCTTCAAATTTGTATCTCCATTTTCTATAGAAAATGATTTATTTTTACGAAACAAAAGTATTTTATATTTAACCCTCCTCAAAAAGTTTTATTCAAATCCATCATGCTTTTACGTGATGCGAAAACAGACAGATATTTAAACAAAAATTACAAAAATAGGTGTTCTGTATCCTCTATTAATTACTATCTACACCAGTGTTATTATTTGTATAGATAAAGCACAAGCACTATAGTCTTAAGGTACTGTCAGATTAGTCAAATTTTTGATAAAAAATATGCAACCACTAATTTATGGCAAAAAAGTTTTGACCCTTTCATATACTTAAAAGCAAATATGACATTCTACTCAATGTAAAATGTAAGATTTCACAATTATTGTATTATAAATCGTTATTCGTAATTATACGTGTCAGGAAAGGCAGAATAAAAATTAAATTAAAATTTTAAATTAAATTTAAATTTAAAATTAATTAAATTTGTTTGTTTTTATATTTGATTAATCCGACTGCACCATTAGTCTTTTTTGTATATATAAATAAAAAATTAACATGTAATGTTTTGAAATTGTTCGTAAACTGACTTAAGGTACTTTGAAAAAGGTGTTGTTATAATAGATTCAATAAAACCATCCTTAAATATTGGTCTTCTGTATCATTAATGGCCAGCCGACCAGTTCAATTGGTGGGCCGAATAAAATACTGCTCTGATCTGACCAACAAAAGCTTGGAACTGCTGTAGTTAAAGCGAATAAATTCTGATTCATGACCTCCTTATTAAGTGGTGTCATGGTCATTTTGATTTATTTATACAAAATAAAATTCAGACCTGCAAATAATTCTGTTTAATAATATTAGTTGGAATAATATTCTAGTATAAAGGCCGGGAAACATAGAATCCGTCATACATTGTACTTTAACGTATTCAACTGAAGTCAAAGTAACAAAGGATGAGATTAAGACAAAGAGTACTTTGCTGAAATTTGCTCTCTGTTTTCATTCACTTTTCAATTTAATTTCACTTTTCAATTTAATTTCTATTGAATTTTATTGAATTCACTTGTTAGTTTAATTTAATAAAATACAAATTTTATTTCTTACCACTAAAATTATTTTATTAAAATCAAAGAATACAACTGAAACACATTAAGAGTTAAAAGAAAACAAAGAAGAAGAAATTGATAGCTGTCAAAGTATTCAACTAACGTCAAAAGTTAAAAGTTTACCAACTTTCATACTTTGCGTTGACGGACACTTATTAATTATGACAACGTTCATAGAAAAATATGTATTTAAACTGACTTATCAGTTGAATACTTAAAAATTTAACGTATGACCGATTCTATGTACCCCGGCCTTAAGTAATTGATTTGCAACCTTAAAAAAGACACAGACTCATTGGACAGAGTTACTCCTGAAATCCGTTTGACAATATTTCATAGTTGACAACTCCTTCCATTAGCCTGCTGGTGTATGATATTCTTCTACGTTCCGTTAGAGTCATTAGAATTGGCTGCAATGGTCGCTTCGCCTACAAGGAAATAGTTATGGGTTAAACCGTGCGAAGTGTATACCTCTATTGGTCGTTGGTATATCGTTCATTATGAGATGTTCTCAGTTTTTATGTTTTCAATTATATGATTTACAGAACTCATTAGGCAGAGCTTTTAATTTCTTTTCCATATCTTGGTTTTTTCTTCTATTTCTGAGGCTTGACTAAAAGCAAACAACAGAAAAAAAGATGAGTATTATTATATTATATATATTATATATATATTATATACTCAAGAAATCCCTCATTTGTTGACTAAATTCGAATAATTTTTTTTTTGTTAGATATAATTATAGATTGGCCCCAAGTTATAAACTAAAGGATGACTCCATATCACACGATTTCTGTTAATATTTTTTAAGTGTAAGTAGCAAACAGTAAGTGGGTCTCACGATGGTCCCGATGATGGTCATATAACAAAAGGTATTAAAAATATAAACTTAAAAACTAAAGTCGTAAATTTGATAAATATGGCTTTATCCCTTGAGCAGTTATAGACAGATGTTTAGTATTTATACTGCGTGTATAAAACAATATCATAGCGGATATTAAATACGAAAGGGTGTTTCAGTAACGACGTGTTTTCATGTATATGGACTTATCCTTTTAATCATTATGCACAGACGCTTAAAATTTAAGCACTGAAGTAAATTGTAATTGTCTTGTAATTTTTTAAGAAATTAAAAAAACGAACCGAAGCTGGATTAAAATTATTTATTTGACAGACAGAAATTTAGTTATTAATTTATTTTTTCCTGTTTCTATTAAGTCAGTTAAACCTTTAAACATAAAAACATCTGTGGTTAAACTTTAAAGATTTTTTTAAGAGTTAAGTGAGCAATCAATGAAATGGTCATTAGAAATAGCTCTACGTTTTATAGTTTTTCGTTGCCTTAAAAAATAATCTTTCTAAAAACTGATAACAAAGGATTCAATATTTTTTTTTCTTATCATTTGATTTTAAGTTCTAGGTTTCTTGACGATTCTATAATGAGTCTTTTGCGTTAAGAGAAAATGTGAATGAGTCTTGAAAACATGTCATTTTCATAAAATATAATGAATTATTTTGCTAAAGAACATATTTTTTATTTAAACTGTAAAAGTAAATCGACCACGATTTATATTCTAAAATAAAAATTCTTGAACTCATTGTGACCCTGTTAGTTCCAAAGATATTGTTATAAATCTTAAGTTGTTCTAATTGGAAAAATAATATTATTATTTTCTATTTTTTTTTTCTTTTCCCAATAACTCTTTTATGCAAATAGTTACTTACATGCTCATAATTTTTTTTCTGTTCACTTTTATCTTGAACTATTACGGCTGCAATTTCTTACACTTAAAAGATGCTGCAAAGAAAAACAAAAATGTACATTAAAATTCCATTTTAAATTTGTTTTTTTTCTTAGTTTTCACATCACTAATACCAACTGACCGTAAAATATTAGTGATGGTCGCTTATTAAAATAAATAAATGTTTTCAAGTCCATGTGAGCGTTTAAATACAACAAAGCAAGCTAAAATGCAAATAGTTAAATATTAATGTTACAACAAATAAACCAACGATAAAATCAAACAATTTCAATTTATATCAGCAGCTTTTTTTCTGTTATTTTTATTTGTGTAATTTTTTTTTCGCAATGACCGCAATATTTTTGTTGACTTTTTTATTGCTGCTTTGCAACGCACGAATGCAAGCAAATAGTTAATTTACTTACGCATTTACACTGGTAGGGAAATATGTAGTACACTGACTAAGGAGTAACCACATGGGTATTTAGTACTTGAAAAAAATTTTAATTTAAAAAAAAAATACTTACTGTATTTCGTTATTCTAATTTATTATTACTTCTCTTCTTAGCTTTGTTGACTTATTTTAAGCAAGAAAAACTTTTTATTTATTTTTAATTAAAAGAGTTTTATTTCAAAGTCAGCCTTTATTTTCACCGTTCTTTTGGCTATCATATGAATCTTTTGATTTGCAGTTTTTAGTTATAAATCATCACCCTGCCTTCTCTTGTATTATTATGCCAGCCATTGATACAAGAAATTGTGCCTTAGAAACTTTGTCGGTTCTCGTGTTTCAGAACGCATTTCTTTTCATTTCAGTATGAATCGTATGCAAACTTTTAAAATTAGGCTCTTCAACCAAATCTTTGAATGAAGTCATGATGATAATTCCAGCATTATTGGTAAATATCTGCTGCCTGCAGAAAGAGTGGTCCTTCCGCTTGGCTGGTATATTTAAAACGATTGGCTAGAAAAACACTTAACGTATGTCTGCAGCTTCAGACAAATGTTTTTGTTGTATGCTGGACTATTTTAGTGCCGTTTCTTAAAGTTTAAGTTCTATGTTTTTGAATTAAAAATAACAATTGGTTTCTCCTTTCGCTACAGCACAGTTATATCTCACACACCCCTTCTAAGGTTCTCATTTAAAAAAATGTAACTTTTTAAAACGATCCCGTTCTGATGACATTCAAATTGAAATCTTAATATGTTTTTAATTAATTCAATTATTTATTTAATTAAAGAAATAAATAATTTAAATTAAATAAATAATTGAACCAATTGTAAATTTAATTGAAAAAGTAGATTCAAATTTGGAAATTAAATAAATAAATAATTGAAACAATAAAAAATTTAATTAATTATTAATATGAAATTTAATTAAATTTTTAATTGAAGCAAAGCATTTTTGCTGCGCTTAAAATTTGGTAAGACATATTCACAGTAATCTTTTTGATGGCAGTGGAGTATAAATTTTTATGTGCATTGAAGATTCTGTAGAAACTGCAATCGAATGTGGCCATTTTAAACAGTTAATATGACTTTTTGTTGGTATATAAAAAGAACTTGCCTTGGTAGTCTTACTATCCCTCTCCCTTGCTCTATACCATAAAATGTTTTCCAGCTTCTATTTAAAAATTTTATATTTATTTATAATTTAAAAGTAATATTGCTTTTCATGCGAATTGTTTGCTTGGGTTATCGATACATCCTGGTTGCATAAAAAAAATCTTTCGAAAAAAATTTGAATTCGATTTATTTTCGAATTTTATAGCTTTTTCTAATTTTAATCATAAATTGCAATTTTAAGAAAAAAAAATCCATTATTATGGCGAAATATTGTCTGGTATTTTATAGCAGTCACATTTTTAATTTTAAAAATTTTGCAAAATCAAAAAAAAAAAAAAAAGAAAAGAAAAGAAAGATCCGCTTAAAGGCAGTCTAGTTTGAATAATAACTATTTAATATTACAAGCAATTGCAAAGAAAACAGTAAATATTTTTTTTTTAAATTAAGACTAAAAATCGAATTGTGTAAAAAAAATGTTTAAAAAAAATTACAAAAATGCACAGAAATTCAACAGAGCATTGTGGTGAAATTTGGCAAAAAAAAAAATAAAAAAAAAGAAATTAAATCTAATCATTTAAATGGCCTTTAAGATTTTTGAACAATGCTTCTGTTTTTCAAAAATTTTCGTTTATATTTCCAGGCTATTTATGCGCCACCAAAAGCTTCCTTGACTGAAGACAGCTTAAAGGCACGTGCTTTCGTTTTTTCTTGCAAACAATAGACTTAAAAGAGTAATTGTTGATTATGATATTGTAGTCGTTTTTGTTAAGATACAAACCATAACAAATTTTTTTGAAATTATGAATTAATATAGCTTGAGATAATAAAACAATAGAATACACAAAAAAAAAAAAAACACGTTGTTAGAATTTTATAGCCAAAGGCTAAAATGATTTATTTTTACTTTAAGGCCATTGTAATTTTTTTTATGATTTTCATGTCTTTTTTTTATTTGTAGTTTAAACAAATTACTTTTAGAAACATATTTGAGAGAAAGTTATAAATATAATTAAGAAACATTTTTTGCATTTTTTTATGTGCGTTAAAAACATGACTCAATTTAATTGAAAGATTATTATCTCTTTAGTATTTGAGGGCTGATTAAGTTGACCCTCATCAAAAATTTGCTTTGAAAAAAAAAAAAATAAATTATAATTTTGTTGGACCCCTGCTTAGTATTTTTAATATACGAGAGTAGACTGAGAATTTTTACACTTGAAAAAAATTCAAGAAGTGTTCGCATTTCTAAGCTTCTTATAAATGTTTAACAATAGATTTTACTCCTAATTTATATCCCAGCAAGAAATGAGCGAGAGAAGCTTATACATACACAATTATCTACTAACACATTTGTAATAATTATATAGTGAACCAGCTTTGCCGTTGTACTTACGGCTTTTCGTATTTATTTTAAATTAGTTTTTTTTAAAACCTAATTTTTAACTTTTGTTGATTAGCAAAGTTCAAAATGCAGTTTTTTTTTGTTTTAAATCTGCTCCAAAAATCAGGCAAAATTTTCATTATATTTTTTGTTAAAAAGGCACTGGCAACCATGTTTACTACAGACATCATACCTATACAAATCTTTTCATATTTTTTTTTTATTTTATTATTAAGAATGTGATAGAAATTTAGTTCTACGCAGTGATGGATATTTCCATCGTCAGTGACTGTCATTTGATGGATCAAATGATGGTCACTGTTCTTGTAGGGATTAAGTCTTGTGATCATTGTAGTGAATTTTAAAAACGAGCAAGATTGCTTTTTGTTACTTCTAATAAAAAGCTTTTAGTTCAGCTGGTTCTTTATTGATATAAAAATAATCCTTGTTAGATATTAAGCTAAAGCCTCATTTATTTTAAAATGCAGCTTTTAAAAGTTTAATTAAACTTTATTTAATTAAATTTTTATTTGAATAAATTAATTATTTAATTAGAAAATTATTGCCGTATATTATATTAAATATTTAATTAATGTAATTAATTATTTAATTACCAAAATGGTTATTTATTTTTTAATTAAGTATTTGATATTCAATTAAATATCTAAATAAATATTAACCTGAAACGAAATACATCTTGCAAGGTACAAAACTGTGTGAACTCATGACAGAAATGAATTTCAGGTAGATTTAGCTACATCTGGCGTGAGTGATGAAAAATTGACTTTTAAAGTTGGTACGTGATACAAATTTTTGGGACCTACTCATATTCGTTAACTGAAATTGGGATTAACTTTTAGTGTGTGTTACCAAGAAATTATCAATATTTTATCTTCTCTAGGCAGAGTAGATTGTGGTATCAGTATCTGTTAGAGATTAATTATTGAAATATTGGAATGAATATAATAAAAAAGCAATTAATTTAACTTTGTTTCGTTAAGAAGAGATGAACTGCTTTACAACTTGTAAGGAAAAATTAGTTTCTATGGCTTGTTCATGGCCTTAAGTAGGACAAAGAAGAAAGACTTCCGGACTGCGGTCATTGATTCAACTGTTTGTCACAAGAAAAAAAGTTAGCTCCTCTCTACTCATTATTGGTGGTGAATCCAATATAAGTAGAAGCGAAAACGTCGCTCCCAAAGTTGTCAAGTTCAAAAAATTTACAATTTTATTTAATGTTTAAAATGAAAATATTTTATTTTTAAATAAAATGTTTAGGAATTTTTTAATTAAATTTTAGTTATATTATAACAAGTCCTGTTTATATGAAAAACGTACTTGCGAATTTTAGTTTTTTACGTAATACGATGGGGAATCTAAATTTGGGAACAATGATTTGAAGTTGAAAATTAATTTTTCTCAATATAAAAAAATATACCTCACAATGTTGACATAAGATGCTAGTTTTAATGGCTTTGAATATCTATCCTAATTAAGGTCGTACAGCTCGAAAAGTTCTGAGACGGCCCACGTACTTGTGATTTCTAACATTCATAACAAACTTTTTTAGATTAAAACTCAAGCTCATATAAAATTTTACAATCTTAAAGTGGCTTACTATTTCAAGCGCTAAGACGCACACACACACACACTCTCCCTCACGCTTATTCTACACTATCCAAATAAAGTCAATCTATTTCATATCATGACTCATAAATATAAAAAAAGAAACATTAACAATTTGCATTAAAAATCATTCGCAATCATTTTATTGGCCTTTGTGATCATAAATCTTAAATTGTAAATAAATTTTTTTACATTTATCTAACAGAGATAAACTTGTACAACGACACGTACAATTTTCAATAAATTTTATACAAATCTAAAAAAAAAACATTTTTTTAAACAACTACTATTTTTTTTAAATCACAATCATACGTTTATGTACAAAGTTATACGTTTGCATGGATACAAGTGACATTAACATTCCGTAGTCTTTCTTAGATTTTCTAAGTTTTTAATTCAACTGTCATTTGCCATTATTTTGAATGTCTGTATTAGCATGATGGCTTGAAGGAAAATAAATATTAAAATACTTTTAATGTAAGAAAAAAAAAAAAAAAAATAACAATAATTCAGTGACATTATAACAGAGCGTCACTACCGAAGTCTTAAAAAATTGATGTCAGGTATTTTTGGAAAATTTTTATTTAAGTAATTTTTGTATGTTTGCGTGTAAATGTAGTACTTGCAAAAAAAAAACTTTTAAAAAGTGTTATTGTTTGTAGTTTTATTATTCTTATTAAACAATCTCTGTAATTATGTACTTTAGTTTTAAATAAAATAAAAAAAATTTTTTTCAAAGTAATTTTATAGAAATAGTACTTCCTGTAAACATTTCATCATTAAAAAAAAAAAATAATTAAAAGCAAATAAATAAGCAAACTTTTTTTATAAAAAAGAAAATTTTAGAAAAAAAAGTACCTTTTATTTAACATACTTTTCTTTTTGCTTATAAAGTACCTTTTTTAGTAAAGAGGATTTTAATAAAAAAGTCCTTTATATTTAAAAAGACTCATTCACCAAAAACAATAGCTTTTATTAAAAATAAAATCAATTAAATTAAGAAGCAATGTTTACTAAAATAGTATTCCTGATCAAAAAAGTACCTTTTATTAAAACATCATATTAAAATTCGTACGTTTTACTAGAAAACAATTATTATTCGAAATATTAATTTATTAGAAATTACTTTTAATATAGAAGCAATTTTTTACTGTAAAGTACTTTTTAGTATAAAGTACTTTTTACTATAGAGTACTTTTTGGTATAAAGTACTTTTTATTATAAGGTATTTTTTTTTCCTTAATGAACTCTACAATAAAACTTTGGTTTAATAAATGCATATTTTACTTAGAAAGTCAAAATGTACTTTACGAAAAAATCCCCTAACAAAAAAGTACTTTACCTCGAAATGTAATATTTTCTAAATTAGTAATTTTTTTTAGAAAAAAGTCTGTATAAAAGTACTTTGCAAGTACTTTTTAAATACTTTGTTCTCCAAGAAAGTTATCCTTCTGAAAATTTAACTTCAGTATTTTTTAATAATTACAAAATTGTTGTAGATTTTGTGAAAGAAGCACTTTATATTAAAAAAGATAAATATATATTTAAGTTTTAAAATTTAATTTTATATAATTTGTTCAATAAATCTTTAAAAAGAATCTTTTAAATTTTTGAATAAAAATCAACTTTCAAATAATTTTTAATCAACATATTTTTAACTAATTAGATGTGATTACATTTACAAATTTTGTTGAATATTGTTTTTTCTCTTAACTGGCACAGATTTTTAAAACCAATTTTATACTCATTTTAATAAAATGTGAAAGAGCAGAAAATAATTAACTGAAACTTGTTTCAATTAAATTTTGTCTTTGTTTATTATACGAAATTCTTAAAATTGTTTTGCTTTAAGTTTTCGAATTTTGCATATTGGCAAAAAAGAGAACAGATATCTCATTAAACGAATTAACACACAATTGCCATCTGTTGCAACTTTATATTTAATTTTTTCTTTTTAATTTAAAATAAATAAATTAGTGATCAAAGAAAAAAATTGAGGTTTTACATTTAAGATTAAAAATAATAATGATTTACAAAAATTGTTTCCTGATTGTGTTTGGTTTTTTGTTGTTGTTCCTTTTCCACTATTTTAATATAAACGCTATGTTTATTTTTTAGATCTCTATGCCATCGTAGCAAAAGTATTTGTCATTTGTTAAAATAAAGACTTAAAAATTTTTAAAGAGAGAAACAATATGAATCTATTAAATGTACTTTTTTAAACAAGGGAAACTTTTGAAAAAAATGTACTTTTTACATTAAAGCTACCTTGTGATATTTGTTGATTAAAAATTTCTTTTTAAATTATTTATAAAAGTAAAGGTACTTTTTTTAACAATTAGTACTTTTTATTCAAAGCACCATTTTCAATAAAAACTTGTTTGAAAATAATTTTTTTATATAAAATGATTTTTAAACTATTACTACTTTTTCTTTAAAATATATATTTTTGGATAAAAGAGAATGGGACTTTGAAAAAGTACTTTTTGATTAAGTGCTTTTTTTCTGCGAAAAGTACCTGCAATAAAAACAATATTGTTTTTTAATAAATGTAATTTTAACATTCTTTGAGACAAATGAGACAAATAGTACTTTTTGAAAACGGGCAATAATTTTTATAAAAAAGTACTTTTTGAAAATATTGATTTTTAATTTAAAGAAATTTTGAATAGAAACTACCTTCTTGATAAATTAGTTTTTCTCTTAAAAATGCTTTGAGAAATTGTAACATTTTTATTAAAAAAAGGTAACTGAAAAAAATATTTTTTTTAAGCAGGGACTAGAAAAATTAGATTTTTGAAAAAAAAAAACGTTTCTTTTTAAATTAAAGTCACTTTTGTCCAAATTTACGTAGCGTATGTCTGTATTAAAAATACATACTTTTTTAAAAAGGTAGCGATAAATATTTCGATGACACAAGGCAATTGACTTTCATTTATTTTTGATTATTTTTTTGTTTTTATAAATTTTTTTTAAACTCTGTATTCTGCAAATCATATTCTATAAGCATGTGTTTACAATTTACATAGCCAGGTTATATTTAATTTCGGGCTTGATTGATTTGACACAGGCTTCTCGTTTTATTTCTATTTCGTGTCAAAATCCATATCATCACAGCATTAAAATTTTATTCTCTTTTTTATTTACCTTCCTGATGTTGTTTTTTGTTTTTTTTGTTACATAAAAAAATTTAATTAATTTCCTTTATCTATTTAGAATATACTAGAAAATATTATATCCTTTTTTTTTTTTCTTTTTTTCGAAACAACATGAAGTGGAAAATGGAAATGAGAGAATAATGTCATTAACCGTATGTCATACGCATGTCAACTTGTATTGTTTTTATTAGACAAACAATGAGTTTGCTGTGAACTACCACTTCGTTTAGAGTTTCCTTATCTAAGAATGTTAACATAATAATGATTTTAACCTAATTGACCTTTAGCGAGATACTAACGGTAAATAATACTATTTAAACATTAAAACAAAGTACAAAAAAGTTGATATAAATTATGTAGGTGTCGGTTGTAGAGTTCAGTCGCGTGTTCTTATGTAATTTATGAGGCCTGTGGTTTTTGCTTATGAATATTTTCGTTCTATTATTTGACACATAAATAGGGTTGAGTATAGTTAAAATTTTTATAAAGGAAGAGTTTTAAAATATTAAGTTTGCAATGTTGGTTTCAGAATGCCCTACTTATTTTTTAATAGTTTTAATGGACAAAGTTCATTTTACCTTTCAAATAAAATTTTATTTGTTAACAAAATTAAAATTAAAAAAATTAGGAAAACAACTATGATCTAAAAATGCTACTTAAGCTACAATGTGCCTCTATTCATTTTCTTTCTAATAACTCCTTTAATTATTTTCTTTATTTAAAACCAAATGATGAAGGAAATTGTTGAATTAATTAAAAAAATATTCGATAACTTAAAATATATTGAATATCTATAAAACAATTCTCGTCTCGTTAGTTAATATAAGTTTCTCAAATTTAAATTAAAAAGTCATTTGATGAAGCATAATCGGGACGAAATTAGTTGATGGCGCCTTGTGTTGTACATTCATAAATACAAATTGCAATGAAGATTGACACAAAAAATTTTTTTTGTTTTTAAATAAATAGCAAATGTAGAAAAAACTTTTTTTTAATTTCTTAGCCATTTTTAACAAACAAAATTCATATTTTAGTGTTATTTGGTAGAAGTACGAATATAAAAAAAAACTGTAATTTTTTTTTTCGAATTTAACCTAAGACTAACGGTAAGGAAATTAGTTTTTGTAAAAGATTGAATTAAACATAAATGTGCAACTGTGGTAAATTATTTACTAAGTTCATGTAAGTGCATTGTATGCACTTAAAAATCTTTGATCCATTGATTTAGTATTTAACAAGTTTTTTTGTTAGCTTAAGCTGGCTTACGCTTAATATAGTTGAGCTTAAGTGTTAACTTAAGTAGATATATATTTTTTCTTTTTTATTAAAGATATAATTGCTTAAATTGTTTTTAGTTAAAAACTGTTTTGCTCTTTTTAAAAAAAACAAATAAGTAAGTGAATTAAATGGCTAAATTCTATTCTTAAACCAAATTAATTTTTTTTTTTGGTAAAATTCTTATTTATTTTTTTATTTATTGATAATAATTAAAGTAGTAACAGCGTTTATAATAAAAAGAATTAAATAAAATAATTTAAAACCCCCAATTCAACTTAAAATTAATTAAATGACTTGATTTGTATTTCTTTTCAACATTTGCGCAAAAATGTTTAATTCAGGCTAAAAAGAGCAATAGAAAGGCAACGTATGAACCACAAGCGATAAAATATTAAAGCTCTTAAAAATGAAAAGGAATTTAAATTAATTAAAATTAGCTTAAGTTGTTTATTGTTGTGTTTTCGACGATGGATTAAAATGATTTTTAAAATTATTTTAAACAAACATACAAACTGAGGTATTTCTAGCTCCAATTTTCTTGCCATAATCGCTATAAAATTAAAGAAATTATAACAAAAAATAATGGAATCACAGATTAAAAATTTAGTTGCTCATATTTTTTTTCATATTTCTGATCGATTTCAGTTGGAGAGTTAAATATCTCTTTTAAAAAGGCTTGACTTATCAAACTATGTTAACAGCTGAGAAGTACTTAAAATAAAATTATAGTTGGTTACAATTTACTTACGATATCTTAAGAAATAAATCTATAGAAGATCCCAATAAAATAAAAAAATATTTTTACGAAAATGAGATTTTAAATCCTTTACATATTTGTAACAATAAATAAAAATATTTCTTGTTCGGAACTCTCTTCTGGTGAACTAGAACCGAAAGTTAGCTGAAGAGGAAAGTCACAATATAGCAATATTGTGTCACAGACCTACCTGAGTTGATTGGAGATAAAAAAGAGACTGCTTCTTGAATTTTGCTAAAGGCTCGGTGTATTGTGTCTTCCGCCGGAGTCGTATAATAATATGGTTTAACTACCGGCGCAACTTTATTAAGGGTCATATTAAGTTACCCGGAGATTGTGAATGCAAATAAAGTTAGTGGCACATCTGGCAAGAGGCGCAAGCCAAAAGTTAAAGGAAATAGTAAAAATATTATGGCCTGCAAATTCTTTTGTGAAAATCCAAAAGCAATAAAAACAAAATCAATAAACTCAAATAACTTTTTTGTACCCTTCACCACAGGTGAATGTTATAATCCATTTCCGACCCTAAAAAGTATATACACTCTGAGCTCTTATGCACAGCGAAGTCGATTAAGTGAGGGACATCATTCCGTTTGTCCGTTTTTCAATCCTTGTTCGGTTTGAAATCAATTTCGCCAAGGCATTAGATGAGCTAGAGAAAATTGAAATACAACAATCAATCAAACATAGTTTTGACAATTTTGCTACAGAAAATCAGCGAGATGGGTTCATCTCCTTTGAGGCAGCGGACAATACATCACGCCTGTCCTTAATTTTTTCACATTTTTGGAAAAACTCTAGCTTAGTACAGAAACTTTAATCGGAAAACTAAATGTATGGGGCCAGAGAGAATTGAAAATAAGATAAAAGCATGAAGTGAAAAAATTGCAGCTCTGCTATATTTTCCGAGTTATGGGCTTATGAACTTTTCATAGAAAAATACGATTAGGCAGCATATTTTTTAAGGTATCAATATGGGTATCATTTAAAAGATTTTGAAGAGATCTTATAGGAAATAATAAAATTTTTAAAAAATGCCTAACCCATAAAGAGTCGATGACGTTTTTAGGTAAAATAATACATTGCACTTATATTTTTCTTATTTTTTAAGTCCTTGTCACCGCAACATTTTTCGTTTTTATTGGGGTTACTTCACAACAGAAAATGAAATAAAAAGACTCAACAACAGCAATTAAAAAGGTCATAAAACGAAAAAATTAAGATCGAACAAATTTTTGTTAAGATGAAAATTATTTAAAAATTTTTCTGTTTGAATGTTTACTTATTAAATTTTTAGGGCCTCGTATTTTTATGTGGAATTACCTCTGACTTTTGAATTAATTTGATGGTCTTTCGTTCTAGCGAAAACGTTTCTTAGCGCTACTCAACACTCTCCCACAGATTGTAAAATATTTTGTGAACTAGAGAGATATTTATTACGAGGTGATTTACCAAATAAGGAAATATAACTCTTGTCAATTACAAAGCTAAAATAAGAAAAAAAATTGATGGTGTGAAAAGAGTATTTATTAAAAAACTTTAGTATTTTAAACTGAATTGAATTATTTTGCTTAAATATTTTTTTTATTTAATTTAAATAATTTTTTGTTTGAATTAATTATTTTCTTTGTTAGAAAATTGTCCTTTTTTCTTTTAATTAAATAGTGATTTTTTTAATTAAAAAAATAATTGAGTCAATAAAAAATTTAATTAAATTTCAATCTTTAAACCAATGAAACTATTAATAGGTGTAAAAACTTTTTTTCTGCAATGTAAAATTTATAACTAACGTTTTATTATTATTTATGCATAAAGTAATTTCCTTCATCATTTTTGAAGATTGTTGTCAAACTGATGCCGCCAGCCTGCTGATTTACTAATGATGAAACTAGTAGACTGTAGGTAATCCAGAGCATTAAAAGTGAATATTGATTCTTCCACACACACGGTTATTAACACTGTTTAAACAGCATATAAAAATTCATTATGTTTTTTTAAGGGCGTAGTAAAAGCATCTAAAACAAAAAAACATACAAAATTAACAGAGGGACGCACACGCAAATTAAGGATTTTTTTTATTTTTTCTTTAAACAATATTTATAGAGACTTAAATTAAATACCTAAAAATGAATTCATTTTAAACAGGGGAGAAAAAAGGTGCTAAATGTAAAACATTTATGGTCAACTATCAGTTCAAAACTGAATGTGATGTCAGTCATTCAACAAAAAGAATGAAATTTTTTTGAGAAGAAGGAAGGTGGTGTTAACAATTTATAAATTTTTGCTTTTTTTTCTATTTCTGTTTGAGGGGGTCAAAAGGCAGCTAAAACAAAAAAAGATGTGTAAATAAGTTGGTTGTTCAAATGTACGTGTGTCATGATTATTTTTGTTAACAAATGAAAGATCTAAATATTTACTTTTGGAGTCATGCACGTATGTACGCCTGTCTGGAACTAGAGGTGATGAGTTGGATTTTTCAATAATTGCTTGCTGTTGGTTTTGGATGAAGTTACCGCTATTGTGAGTGTATGAGTTATTGTGTTTTAGTTTTTCTCTTAAGGGTTTTTTATTTAAAAAAATAAAATAAAATGAGTGGCGCGTGCGGTTAACATTTGCTTTGTAATCCTTTTGTGTCTTCTTTTTTAGTTTTTTGGTATTTAACTTTAGTTAGTCATGCAATGATAAATTTGTTATTTAGGTTTGCTTTAAAAATTGACCATATGTCAGTTTATTTTTTATGGATGTTTTGTTTTATTTTTTTTCTTAGCATGAATTAACGATTTTTGAATGAAACATTTTTTTTATCGTCTTAAGAGCAGGAAGGAGTATCTCTTTGTCTGAGGTGATAAATAAATGTGATTTAAAAGTATATCAACAATATAATCCAGCTGTTGTATTTATTAACTAAATCCCTATAATTGGTTAAGGCAGCTGTTTAATAAGTCAATTAGTAAATGATTAAGTACTAAATAACGTATATTTACACAGTTTTAAATTTTGTTGGTACCTTTTGCCAGCATAGTTGTTGTTTTTTCTTTACCATCTTGTTAAGAAGAAGAGTTGCGTGACCAAATAAAAAAGACTATTAATTTTTTTTAAAACGTCTACTCATGTTCGATATATTTCTTTTAGCAATTTAAATAGTTTAAAGAAATTTTTTGATGGTATGAGCCACCCAGCTCTTTAAAATTTCAGTCTGTTGTGATTGAAATATATGAGCGTTATTAATCATATCAAAGGTGTTTTTTAAGTCCAATAGATTTTTAAATTATAAAAAAAATAAAACAAAAAAATAATTTTAACAAATAAAAAAATTTTTAAATGATCTAAAATTTACTTATTTCAAATCATGATTGGGAAAAAATTAATAATAACAAAAAATTCTTATATAAAACATAATTAGATGGCATTAATACTAAAAAAATATTTCGTGAAAAAGGCGAATGCTGGAAGTCGAATTTGAGACCACATTTTCGATCATTGTGGGCCCTAAAGTTGTCAATTGTTGCCGGTTTATCAGCACAAAATCTTAAGGTGGCCCCTTAAGAAATATGGGAGGGATGTCAAATCGCCCGAACTTGAGGGAAAATTTATAGGTCCATTTCTTGAAATCCATTTATCGCAAAATTTTAATCTCAATTCATATTTTCAAGCAGAAAGTCATAGTTCACTCTTGTTTCATTTATGAAGAAATAAGATACAGTGATGCCACCAGTATGTATGACATTCAGTGCTGTTACGGATTGGTTTGTCTGTAACGTATTGTTTTCATTTCATTCTCGTCAATTTTGTTTATTAGCAAAACCGTTACGCCATGCGCTTACAATTTGCGTGAATTGATAACTGATTTTCAAAATATATTTGAATAATTTAAAACCGTTTTTAAACGTCACTCTATTCATGACAATTTGTCAAAAAGCCAGCGTAGTATAACAGTTCATTTGACAGTTATTCCAGTGACTTGGGAATATAGTGGATACTCCTGTGTTATTTTGCCAAGCCTTGTCTTGATAAAGAATAAGTTATAAATATTTCGTTCAATAGACAAAGCAGGGCATAACCTGTTAATTATTTTGAAGTTGTTAGTCACTGCCGTAACATTTAAATGAAAATCCACTTCTTTCGTACCTTCGAAGCTGGTATTTACAAGAAGAAAAGCACATTTTATCTTCTCTTAATTTCACTTCAAAGTTTTTGGTTTGAGGTCATGAAAATATAAGGGTTGGTTTAAATGAATACGAAAGGTTTAGAAGTTTGACAATAGTCGTCACCCGACTTTAGTCTCAATTTAGAATCTTCATATTTTTCTAAAAGGCCAGGATTTTCTTCTGCATTCTATGGCAAAGAACAATTTTAGCAAATTGCTTTGCGCAGATATTTTTTTAAATAAACTTAACCGAAATATTAAGAAATTTTCAGGATATTGTTTAATAAAAACATAATCCGAAATTTTACGTTTGAAGGGTGAAATTTAGTAATTTTCTATATCTTCCTTAAAGTGGAATTGCAATCAGAGTTAAAAAAAAAATTAAATTAAAAAAAAAAAAAATGGTAAAGTCGATCAATATGACAAAAAGTCGCAAGTAATATAATTCCCACTTCTGTTTCGAATGAAAATAAAATACACAAAAGAGTAACCAGGCTTTTTTATGTTTCACGAGTATAGTAATGAATATTTATTTACAAAATTAATACTGAATATTGCAAATGTCCCGAGTATTTTACATAAAGTATAATGATTAGGAGTTAATTTAAGAAAAAAAATTAAAAAAATAAAATATTATTCTATATTAATCCCTGTAAGAATTAATAACTACAAATGTGCTCTATTTAACCCACAAATTACATTATAATTTTAATATAAAATTTTGTTTGTTTATTAAGACACCTACATTTTCTATTTAATTTCCCAAAAACAGTCGTGTAAGAGCCTCAATAAATAATCAATAAATCTTTAAGTCACAATTTCATTTAATAAAATCAAAGAAACCAAATCATGTCATTTAAAAACGATTTACAACAAGAATAATTTTGCATAATCATCATTATGCTAAAGGAAACAAATGCCAAAAAGAAACAAAAAAACAAAAAAAAAAAAAAAATCAACGAACATCTGTTCAATTACTTTAGTGTTTTTTCTTTTACTGAAAGTTACGACTAATATTTCAATAAAACTATAAACTTCCTCAAAATAAAAAGAAAAAAAATCAAAAAACCAAATCATGCAAATTTACTTTTTTTTCTTATTTGAACTAAAATGCTTTTGCAGCAACAGTTGAGGATGATAGTAAAGGAAGGAAATTACAGTGCGTAGACCAATTGGAGCCTACGTACAAACATGACAATATAAACTTTAATGACACTAATGACAACAGTTTAGCATGGGCGATAATAAAAACTAATAAAAGATACGAGTTTAGAAGAAAAAATTATTCTATTTTTTTTTTTTAAGAAAACTTTAAGAAATTTTATATAGAAAAAATTATCTGAGCTCAAGATTATTTTTTATATTTTTGTTTTTTTTTCTTTTAAAGTAATAGAAACGAAATTGTTGCAAGACAACAATTTCTGCAAAATATTACAAATTAGAAATGAGTCAGTTTTAAATATAAAGGTATAAAATAGTGTAGTATATAAATAGCGTGTGTATGTGGATGTGTGTGTATGTATATTAGAGCACCATATAATAAAATTGGTGGCTAAATAATTTGCAAATCAACGATGTTTAAAAGTATTTAATTGCCAAAACGCCAGAAAAACTTTATTAATTGTTTTAATTAAAATTTTTTTTGGGACTAAAGCTGAATCTCAAATATATTTTCTAAATTATTTTATTACATATTTTTATTAAAAAAATCTATTAATTTAATTCCTACAAAAGCTAAATTAAAAATATTTCTTTTCTGTTTTTCAAAAAAGTTTTTCCCCAAAATTTTTAAAGTAAAGAAAGAAAGCAAAAGTTTTCTTAAAAATTCGTATATTTAATGTCTACCTCACCTTTATTTAGAGGCAAAACAATGTACTGAAGTGTGACATCTTGAACAGAAATTGAAAATTTGAAACTTTAACTCGAGTGCTTTACTTAAGCCGCACAAAGCTTGCAAACGGCAGAGCTACTGTATGAGAACTACAAAGACTGTGCATCAGAGGTTGTTTTCAATTTTTAAGGAATAATCACGACTAAAATTATTGCTAATACTGATATCAAAACCTCTTGTAAACTTCTTTTAAAGTTTAACGAGCACAAAAAAATTTTTTAAACCTTTTAAATTCAAAAGAAGTTTAACTTCTCCCCAATAAAGTGCAACACTTTATTTAACAACACTTTATAAGTGGTTTTTATTATGACGTTATCAGTTCTGTTTTCACTATAAAGCAGTGAATGTTTATAAATATTTTTGTGATAAAAACTTCTTTTTAGAAATGTCATTTTAAGCAAAATGGACAGCAGATAAAAAAAAAACAGAATAAAACAGCAACATTATTTTCTTGAAAATACAATTGAAGTTTTTACGCTAAATTCTTTAAATATTTACAACAACTATGAAAGTATGTGAGCAGTATTTGAAATCCCAAAGCAGCAATTTATTATAAACTACATTCCGTTTATTAAAACGGGTGTTTGCTGTTCAATAAGAAGTAACAGCTTAAATTGCCATATTCGGTTAAATACAAACGAAGAATTATTTCATTTTTTAAACCCAATCCAAGACAAATACGACATTTTATTGAGATTATTGATGCAAACAGGTGAAAAAACTGCAACTAAGGAGAGAAGAAAAAAAGAAGAGATTTTCAAAAAGACTTAAATAGACATAGCAAGAAAATATACTCGACAGTTGGTGTCTGAAATAGAAATTGGACAAAAATATCTTTAAGAAAATTGCTTAGAAAATGTGTTTAAAGCTAATAATTAAATTGTTATGGTTTTGCATACTTACAGCAGATTACATAAACAACAACAAAAATAAATACCAAAAAAAAAATATATAAATTTTAAAATTGTTAAATTTCTTACGGTCATAAAATTGCTTTCATTTGAACGCATTATTGTTTCATTATTTTGTGAATTTTATGCAGCAGTCGATTTTTGTCTCTCTTTCTCTCTATTTGTTGCGAGAAGAAAAAAAATTAAGGTCTATTAGGTCACTACTGTCACGTTTTCTTTGTGCTGTTTTTTGTTTTTGCTCGAATAACATACAACGAACAACTAACAGTATGTATGAGTAGAAGCCACCAAGAAAAAAAAATAAGAGTTACGAGGCCTAGGCAAGAGTTGGTTATTAAAAAAATTTCCAGCACAAATAAAGGAAATTCTCACACAACATTGCAAATTATTTGAGAGGTTAACTAAAATATTTGTAGTAACGAAAAGAAAAAGAATTGTGAAATAAAATTTGAATTAGGCTACGCCATGAAATTCAAGGAAAGTTAGAGACAAAAAACAGATTATTATTCGGCGATAAAAACTGCAAAGCTCAAGTTTCGAAAAAGTAAAGTAAAAACTAAGGAAAAGGTTACACTCTGTAAGTCTCAAAAGTTATTAAGGCTTAGAGTAACCTTTCTCAGAAACACAAATAAAAATATTTTATACAATTCCAACTTTCTTATTTATATAAAAAAATTTCGTTTCCTGACAACGGCTGGAAAATACAATAATGCTTGTGAATGTCGAGCACTAGCCTTGAGTACAATCTGGATCATACCCACGTATTTTATGGAAATGATGTGAACATTTTTAACCTTTTTGAATGCTCAGAAGTAAGAGTAAGCCCCTGAAGTAGACGTGTTTTTGCGAAAGAAAAGTATGTTGGTTGAGGCCAAGAAATCATTTCTCCAGCATTAATTATAAATCTGTCAAGTGAGAGTTGAACTCACAGGCAAACAATCATGTACTGGCCATTTTTTAATTTAAATCTTTTTTTTTTATTATTTTTTGTGAAAAAATCAATTGAGTTGATTGTCAGTTTACTGTTTAAAAGATTGAAAAATACAATTTAAAATGAAATATTATATGATATTGATTTTTTTGGCATAACTTTTAAGGGTTTGAAGGAATTTTATAGTAAAAATTTTAATAAAAAAAATCAATGGCAACACTGTTTACGGCAAACATTATATCTATCTAAAAGTTTTGTTTGTTTTTATTTATCCTTTCGTATTTAAGAATGACCAAGCAAGTGACCGATACCCGTTTTTAAAGAGAGCTTCATTTTATTATTTGTTATTGTTGTTGACCGGCCACATGACTGACACTATTTCGGTAGGGTGGGCTTCATTTTGTTGTTTGTTGTATTGACCATAATAAGACAGATTCTGTGTTAATTTTCAGTGTCCAGCTTTCACGGTTACAGAGGTAGGCATAAAACAATAAAACAAGGTTGTGCACTCGGCCGTACGAAAAAAATTTTCTACTGCGCATCTACGTCATCATAGAATGAAAATTGTGTGTTTATTGTAAATTTTTAAGAGATATTTTTGTTGTACATTCACACAAACGTTAATTTGTTTACGAAAAATATTCTATGCCTACGTCACACAAAAGAGAGCAACAAACTTATGGGCCTGCGAACTCTTTTGTTCTTGATTCAGGAAAGGCTCGGAACTCCGAAATAGCATAATTTTAATCATATGTATTTTTAATGAGTTTAATGTAACACTGTAGTTGAGAGTTGCCAGCTTGTTATCATATTTGGCTGCCAAAACTTAAATCTGTGTTTCCATCTCCCATAACATTTTGATGTTGATACATTTTTCTAGCACCAGATTTTTCGGATCAGTAGATTTTTCTTATAAAATTCTATAACTTTATTGTTCAACTATAAGTTTTATTATGAAAAAACAGTAAAAAATTTTAAGGAATTAAAATATTATTTAATTATATAAATTTAAAATAAATATCTATTATTTTTAGATGTCGCTACTGTGGGCCATCGAAAGTACAACTAACATATCGTACAATTATTTGTGACAACCCGTTTTCAATAGTTAGTCATTTAACACTGAGTTGCATTCGTAATGAGTGCTGCCACTTTTAGCTGCATAGTATATCATTTTGACCCTGATTCTGCAATTTGTGTGAAATTAAGCATGTTTTTTATTCACAAAACTGGGATTCTCAAGTTTTTCTTATTAACGTTTCAACATTTAAGTCGATTAAACTGTCACAGTAGACGAATACATTAAAATTTCGTTTGGGTTGTAAAAATATTGAACTCCATTTTCTATTGCTGATATTTCAATTAAAACTAAGCAAATAACTGATTACCTAAATATTTTTAGTGAAATGGTTTCAACTATTATTTTCTTAAGGTGTCAACTCTTAAGACCGTAAGATAATAATTGTTTTATTTGCTTGGCTGCACTGTGTTTTGAGTATGAAATTTTAATTTTATTAAGAGCTTCTCTTCACACCGCTTTAAGGTGCACGCGCTGAAGATGTGTCGATTAAGAACAGAACTGTGATTAATATTAAATGTTAAATATGCTTAATATGCTTCCTTAATTCACTTAAAAACTATTTCTTCGAATAAAATGTGTTAGTTCATATTCTTTAAATACTTCCCTCGCAGTATTGACGCGTTTTCATTGAACATTTTTGTAGCTATAAATTTCATGTACAAACTTCTTTATTTGTTGTTTAATTTTTTTTCTTGAGTTTTTCTTTAACGAAATTGAATTTGTTGCCAGTATTTTTTTCTAAAGTTTAACCCATCATTGTTAAGACTAACTAAGGTATTAGTTTAGGGTCATTTAAGTTTACCATTTAAGGCAATAAAAAAATTAAAAAAAAAAACTAAAAGAAAAAAACTGGCACTTTTTTCCAGCTCTACAATGTGTTTTTACTAACAGCCAATTGCCACAGTAAGTCAATTGTAAATGGCTGTTAGACATTTTTGTGACTTGAACAGTTGTGGCACAATATTGGCAGACGAATACTGCTGCAGTTGCACGAGGATGCCAATGATGAGGATGGTGGTAAATGATGTGAGAGTGATGATAATGTCATTAAATGAGTTGAGTGCCAGAAAATTCACATTAAAAAAAAACTAAAACAAAAAGTTACATAAATTGCTAATGGCACGATTTTATATTTTTTTTCTTCCTTCTCAGTGGTACAAGCGCAAATTCAAAGTAAAAAAATATTTTAATAGAAAATAAAAGTGATTTTTATTTATATAGGAAATTGTTAGTTTGGTCCATTAATATTTAAGGTATTTTTGTAAGTAATTATATGTCAAATAAAATAGAAAACAAAAACTTAAGTTATAAACAAATTCCACAAAGACAAAATAACTATTGAATAATCGAAAAACATGTCTTATAACAACAGAAAAGTTCAGGTTAAGTTTTTTTTGTGTTTAATAAGAAAATTTAATTTATCTATGTTTCTTTTTTTTTTTTTTTTTTTTTTTTTTTTGGCAAATTAAGAAAATGAAAATGCTTGTAAAAATTCACAGAAATACTTTCAGTTTATATAATACCAATATTTAGGATCGTATTTGAAAATATTTGCTTGCCAAAATATTTTTAAATAACAACATAAACAATAAAAAATATTTCCTCTATAAAATTTTCTGGTTGTTAAAATGCAGCTGATAATTTTATATTTTAAAACCAAAAAAGCAATATTTACTTAATGTATTAATTTATTTATTTATTAATAAATTTTTATGAAATGCAGAAATGCCTGCGTTTAATATTTTGCGATGTTCGAGTTGGTTAACTGTAACATTAAAAAAATCACAAAACAGCACATTCTTTTTTAGATATGCCTGTTATAGAAGTAGAAGAGATGTTACTCTAAAAAAGACGTTTTTAAATAGCACCTTTTTAAAAAGAACCTGTGAACAACAACAATAAAGAAAAGGAGTTTTAGAAAAAGTACTTTAAAACCCTTTATAGCAAGTACTTTTTAAAAAGAATCTTTAATATTTTGAAAAGCATATTTTAGAAATTATTTTTTAAAATATTATAAAAAAGTTCTCTTTAAAGAAGAATATTTTAAAAAGAGATTAAAAAAAGTACCTTCTCAAAAAGTACTTTTTTAAAGTACTTAAAAGAAAAGTACTTTTTTTTATTGGAAATATACTCTTATTTTGAGCACTTCATATAAAATATTATATTTCGCTTTTAAAAATTATACAAATTTAAAGTTTTTAATATAAAGGCATCTTGAGAAGCACCTTAAATAAAAAATAGAGAAATTAAAATAAAAAGAAATATATCTGCGAGAGATTATACTTTATAAAAAATACATATAAAAGTCTCTAAAAGCAGCTTTTAAAAAATGGTATTCATATAAATAGCACAATTTTTCAAACATTTATTTTTAAATAGTGCTTTTCTAAAAAGGTCCCTAAAATATATTGTTTTTAAATAAAATTGCTTTTAATACTTTTAAAAAGGAAACTAATCTTTTAAAGAGAGTAGCTTTCAAAAGAGTACGTTAGAAAAAATTATTGTTAAAAAACACCTCTAGCAAAACACAAAATGCAAAAAAAAAAGAAATGCATTTTTCTACGTTAAAGCTGGGAAAAAATATATTAAAAATAATTAAATAGTACTTTTCATTACATGCGTGCGACGAAATATAATTTTTAAAATTGCATATTGAAATGAGAAAGCTTTTAAAAAGAACCGTGTGCAAAAAATACTTTTTTGTTGTAAAATATTATGCAAATATTAAACCAAACCAAATTTATTATTATTAACAAGAAATTACCTTTTTAGTTAAAAAGTATCTTTTGAATAAAGCACTTTCCTAATAAGTAACTTTTTCAAGGGCACAAACACATTACAAACAGAAAAATAGGATTTAATGAAACATACATATTTCCTAAAAAGAAATTCTCAAAAATAGGGTAACTTTATAAAAAGTACTTTTTAAAGTACGTACTAAGAAATTGTCATTAAAAAAAGAAATTATTTTAAGTGAATTAAGTAAAAAAAAGTAACTTAAAAAATAAATATCAGCTTAATATATAACTAAACAAGAAAAAGATATATTCAGCTATACCATATCTTATATACCCTTCACCTTGCTTCAGCACTTCTAATTAAAAAAACAAAGAGATCAAAGAGAATTAAAAGTAAAAAAAAAAAAAATACATAAATATGCTACCGGCTCTAAATGGGTTAAGCATTTTTAAACAAAATTATTATTTTCTTAAAGATCTATTCAAAATCTTTAAAATGATACCTACATTTATATTTAAAAAAATTTTGAAAATTTCAGAGGAAAATATAGGAGAGCGCCAATTTTTCACTTGATTTTGTTTTTCTTATTTTTCAATTCTCTATCGTCCCATATATTGTTTTTTTTTATTGAAGTAACCTTATTGTTCCAAATGATATAGAAAAATTAGGGGTAGGCGTGGTGTTTTGCCCGCTGCGTCGAAGGATATTGACCGACCTTGCTGAGTTCCAATAGAATCTCTTTCAACACTAAGTCTGATCGATTGGCGTATTTAATTTTTTTTAGCTCGTTAAATGCCCTGACAAAGTTGTTTTTAACACTAACACGGACGGACAGACGGACATCGCTCAATCGACTTCGCTATGCATAAGAATTCAGAATGTATACTTGTACACTTTTTGGGCTTGAAAATGGATATTGACACCATCCGTGTACAAATTGATAACAAACGTGGTTGATGCACTTTTGACACCGTTTGGGGTCACTTTGTACACGTATGGTATAATTTTTTTCTCTGGGTGTAGAAACTACAAGCGGAATGACAAAATTAGTTATATTCTTTTTCCATTTTTTGTGCTGAGGGGTATTAAAAATAACCCATGAAACATAATACTTTTAAGAAGAGAACCTTAAAAAGAAATTTATTGAAAGGAGCTTTTGTTCCCTTCTCAAGCCTTTAACAAATAAATTAAGTTTTTGTTTTTTAAAGAAAAACAACAATTTTATTCTAAGCATGGAAACGGCCGACAAGAAATAACAAATTCATATATATTGAAAAACCCGGATACTTATTGGAATACATTCATATGTATATTTATATTTAAATTGTTTAAATAATTTTCTTAAAAACATATTTCACTCATTCCTATGTGAGGACAATCAAATAACTTAATTAAAATTATAATTGCAGATATAATCGTACACATAAATAAATAACAATTTGCAATTAAATTTTATTTTAACTTATAAATCAAACAAACACTGCTTATCAAACTTTTTGTTTTTGTATGAGATTTTCAACCATATGTATGGAGGGAAATGAGTATGAAATGAGTACGAAATGAATTCAATTTATATTCTTATTAAAATAAGAAGAAAAAAAAGGAGAATTTACTTTTTACAAACAAATAAATTGATCGTAACAACAAAAACCATTAAAAAAAAGACAAACGAACAACCGAGTTTAATGACAATAAAATATAAAACAACTTTTTAATAAATTTTTATTAATAACATGTCCAGCAAATGCTTTGAATATCAATCATAAGCGATAAAAATGAAAACAAAAAAATTTATGAATTAGAAAACTTCTGCTGTTTCTTTTTGTGCACGAGAGTGGTTTTAAAAGTATTTCAACTGACGTTTTGTTCACGGCACCTTAAAAAAGAAGAAGAATGCCAGGTTTTTGTATATTTTGTACTAGACAATTTTTATCCCTCAAAATAAATCACGAACTCATGATTGACATTTAAACGAGTACTAAAGAGAAAATTTTAAAACAAAAAAATTAATTGCATATAATAATGTAGGATATTAGTTTAAAAGTACTTTACAAAGTATTAACTTTCAAAAAAGTACCTTTTTATAAGTTATTAAAAAGTACTTTTTTTAAAGCTATTATTGACAGGTTCTTTCAAAAAACATACTTCTTAAACAATTTAAGCCTATTTAACTAAAAGTATCTTCAAAAAAGAATCGCCTCTAAAGAAGTAACTTCTTACAAAAAGTCCCAGTTTTTTAAAAACATTTGATTTAAAAAACTAAAAACTTGCTTTAAAAAGAAAAATTAAAAAGCTATTATTGAATTTTTTGGTCTTGTTTTATTAAAAAAATTTTTGGCAAAAAAAAAAAAGAAAAAATGTATTAAAAAAGGTACCTTTTTAAAAGTACTTTTAGAAAAGTACTTTTTTTAAGTTCTTATTTAAAAGCAGTTTTCTTTGAAAAAATAACTAAAAAAATATTTTTTCAAAATTATTTTTTTCTTTCTATTAGTACCTTTTCAAAACAAGTATTTTGCTAAAAACGACTTCTTTGGTACGTACCTTTAAAAAAGGGTATTTTTTCATAACTTGAAAAATTGACCCTTTAAAATAATCGTTTTTCCTTGTTCTTTAGAAATACAATATTTTTTTTAAAGTACCTTTTAAACTACGTACTTTTTATAAAGCGATTAAAAATGATAACAATTTAACAAAGTAATTTATAAACAAGGTACTTTTAATGAAAAGTAAAATATATTAACTTGGTATCATTTTTTTTAATATCCAAAAAAAAAATACCTGCTTATAAAAAATCTTTAAAAAAAAGTACCATTTATAAGTTTCCATTTTACAATATTTGGCTGTACGTAGGATACCCTAAAGAACCACGAAAAAAGGTCTGTAATATGCAATTTCATTTAAAATAAAAGTAAAAGCGTTAAAGTAGTAAAATGAAAATAAAAATAGACCGCAGTCGGCAGTAAACGAGATGTGTTACAAACGATCATTAAAACAAATTTCACTTACGCCATTTTATTTAACAAAAAGTAACAGTTTGCAGTGTAAATTATTTTTACATCTACTGTTTTTTTTAGCCAAAAATTATAATTTTCCCATTAAGCGTTTCAATCACATGAAGCTCCTAGAATTTTATTTTAGTTTAAAAAAAATTATATTTCGCACTAAACAAAACTATTTAATTACAAAATATTGTTTAATGATTATTTAACGAGCTGATATAAAACTGTAAGAACTGCAAGAAAGTAGAAGCTTTACAGAAAGTTTTTGTTTTTTTTAATTGCCAGTGTTTTCTTCTTTTGAATAATTCTGTAATGGCCTTCGTTTTAAGCTTTAAAATAAACAAGAATAAGAACATAAAAATATTTAAAATTATTATTAGTCTTAGCACTTTTAAAACTTTGTCCATTATTGCTGTATCAGAGTTATTACGAGTAGAAGTATTTGGAAAAATATTAAAGTTAAAAATAAATTTCTTCAAAATACCCAAACTTTCGCACGTACTTACTGCGGCTTGTAGTAACAATACGCACATAAAAAGTACATTAAAAAACTTCCAATAACAACAACAACAAATATTAAAATTCATACTTTGTATAAACAAATATACAAAGTTATTTACTTAAACGTGAAATACCGTTCTTTTATGGTACAAAAAAGTTGTTAAAAAAATGAGAAAAAAATCGCCACAAAAATCTATCAAGAAAATAATGACACGGGACGATATTGTAGAGTCGAGAATAAATTTCTTTTTAAGACACTTTTAACCTTTTTAACAGGCATACGTTTTCCACATTTGAAGTATATTAATATATGAAAGACAATGATTTTGGTCATTAAAAAATTGTGTCAAAATTATCGCCGTCGCTCAGGAAGGAATTATTAAGTTTTAAAATTATTTTATTCTAACTTTTCTTTATTTTCTTTAATTTAAAAACTTTGCTTTTTACCGCTGTGATATATTTCTAGTTTTGAAAAGTCAAAAAAGTAAAGTCAAATTCAGGACCCTATATTCGGCGTTTTTGTTTAAAGATAAAAACGTAACAACTTAAAATAAATGTTTGAATAATTTTTATCTTTTAAAAAAATATGCTTTGTAAACAAAGGATGCCAAGACTGAAGTAAAAAATAAGAAAAAAAACTTAAAAACTTAAAAAATAATAATTATTAAATAAATTAAAAAAAATTATTAAAAAATAAAACAGACAAATTTAAAAATTTTGTTTTTAATTTTAAAAATTTTGAAATTGTAATATTTAAATTTCCTCTAAAGTTTGTCTTCTATTAAAATCGTTAATCCAGCGCTGGGTGCACCCAACTATGCAAGTAAATAGTTGTAACAGCTTAAGAGTTAATAAAGCGACGATTGTAGGGACTGACTGTATAAAATGTGTGTGTTCGTTTAACATTAAGACGATAAAATACAAAAACAAAAACAAACAAAAAATCCAAAGCGAACTAACTCTCATACCAACACTTTTTTTCACATACTCAAATAAATATAAAAAGAGATATTTAGTTAACAACTCGTTACTGGCTGGTGTCGTCTTAGTACAAAAACCAAAAAAAAAAAAAAAAATAAAAAAAAAATAAAAAAAAAAATAATAAGAGAAAAACGTTTAGGTTTTAATTTTTATGGGGGTATTTAAAATTCTTGATTGGTTCTATGAACGATTCACGTGTTACGCATGCTTATGAGGTCATTTGCGTGCTTTTGCAAAACAAGTGCAAGTTAAAGTTTTTCTTCTTGTTCTTTCTTTTTCTTCTTCTTCTTCTTCTTCTTTCCATAAAATTTCAATTATTTGAATTTGTATTATTATAATTCTGTTAAGTTCATTTATAGTTTTCTGGTGTTCCATAAATTAACCAAGTTTATTAACAGTGTTTTTTACTTGATTTTAAACATTAATAGAGTTTCAACAGAACTTTAGAATTTTTTTTTCTTTTTTTGTTGCTGTTGATTGATTATTAATAAGTGATTTGCTCTGTTAATAAGTCTGACAATCAGCTGATTTTTTTTTAAGTACAGAATACATAGAAACAATATTTAGTTTCTATTAAAATATTTATTTAACTTCGTTTTGAAAGTTAATTAAATATTTAATTGATTTAATTGTTTATTTATCTAGCAAAAAATTTTTTTTTCTAGAAAAAATATTTATTCGATTTAATTAAGTACTTAATGAGAATTTTTTTTATCTATATATGAAATAAATAAATAATTGGATCCATTAAAAACTTTATTCAATTTAAATTTGAATTTATATAAAATCTTCAATAGACGAATTTTTATTATATATTTTTTATTAAAATTTTAAGTGTCCAAAATTTCAATTGTTAAGTAGTTGCTGTAATTTGATTTTGATTGATCGATAAAGGAAATAATAATATTGTGGTATTTTTAAGTCTTTGTGTTCACAGATAGAAGTTTTTTTTTTTTGCCATTAAAAATTATTTTGATTTAAGACAGAAATTATTAATTATGTCAGCTATATATTTAATTAAAAAATAAATATCAAATTGTCTATCTAAATAAATAATTGGATCAATTAAAAATTTAATTAAATTTTAAAGTGAAAGCAAATAAAACTTTTAATAGATGCAAAGAATTTTTCTCTGTATATTTGATGTTTATAAAAGGGGTTGTATTTATCGTTCGCATAATTTTTTAATTGTACTAATAGCTGAATTCTGTAAAACCATATTGGTTTTAGAATCGCATTGAGAGAATTTAAAAATATATATTTTTGAACCTTTTGAAATAATCTCACATTAAAGCCATTAACTAGTTTTTTTAATTAAAATAAATTTAAAAAATATCGTACTATTGACAAAATTTCATAAATTTACTCTTTTATTACATTAAATTATAAAATAAATATAATTTTAATGCTGCTTTAATATTTGTTAAGATCTTAAAATATCTTTAAGCTGTAAACACTTTTCTATTCGGGTTTAAATATTTGAAAATTACACCATAAATTATGCCAACATAAATGTCTTTTTCAGTCTTTATTATTTAAATGTGTCTGCGGACACTTAACAATTTTTAAACATAAACAGATTCACCTGAACATGTGCTTGGACATTCTTTAAATAAACTTAAAGCATAATATTTGAAGAAGAAAAAAAAATTATAGCTCACATGCAATTATAATAAAAATAACATAAACATTAAATTTAAAATTTGAAAAAGTAACAAAGGAAAATATTTGAGTGCCCGATAGGAAATTCAATTGAAAAACTAAATTTCGAAAAACAATTTTTTTTAGAAGCAACTTTCTAAAAAAGGAACCTAAGTTAAGGTGTCCATGTGCGTTTTTACTTAAATCTATATATTTTTTTTTTTTACATAATAAATACTATATTTTAGCGGTAACCAACAAACCTCAGCTCTATTCTACTTGGTTTAGTGCCTTGATAATAAGAAATTTCTTGATACGAGGAATTTCATACTCTCTATAACTATTTCATCTAGTTTAAGTTTGAATTCATTCTATGTTTTTTTAATTAATTGATTGATTGATTTAGTTAATATTGTAATGAGAAAGCTTTGCGCTTAATATTCAATAAAATATTTAATCGCGTCCATTAAAAATTTACTTATTTTATTTATTTATTTATTTTTTTTATTTTTTATTTATTTATTTAATTAAATTTTGATTTGATGGCATGATTAAACACCCGGAGAGGTAGTGTGATGTGGTTTTTACTTCTTCCGAAGATCGGATACAATCCGCAAAGAATTTATTTTATACAAGAATAAACAATTCTGCACAGCCTCAATATTCGGAGACTGGCTTATCTATCTTAATGTGAATCGACCGACTTCAAAAAAGCAGGAGGTTATCAATTCGATGATGGTTTTTTATATTCGTGCCTCCATAACTAGTCATTTCTTGATCGATCGTAAAATCTTTTTATTTGAAAGGTGATATTTATCTATTGGTTTTGCTTTAAGAACAGTTTTTAATCCTAAAAATTAAAGCGTGTCCCCATATAACATTCATGTTTCTTACGTGTATTATGAACTGTAAATGGCACCACTTAAAAAGTAAACAAAACTGAGTATAACCATATTTCTCAATGGAAAAAAGTAACAAAAAAAAATTTGTAAAAGTTAAAGGGTGTCCCCATAGATGACGTAAATTGACCGATATGGGCCCCAATAGTTTACTAATTAATGAAAATGGCGATAATTTTGAACAGTTGTAGCCAGACGATCGAAAATTTTCAACGAATTCAAGTCGCATTGAACAGGTGATTTCCTCAGGTAATGCGGTCAACATATGTTTTTGCTTTGACATGTATTTTGTTTTTTAAATACTTATTGAGCTGTCAAAAACGTCTGGCAATATGTGTGTATGTTTTTGTGAAAAATAGAGAAGCCACTAAAAATATATTGAAATACATGCACACATATTGCCAGACGTTTTTGACAGCTCAAGAGTTTTTACAAAAACAAAATACACCTAAAAGCTTATGCATTCACCTGCTTTAATTGCGTCACCAATGAATTTATATAACATACTCCGCTATAACAACAAGTTTATACTTTTAATTCAGAAATTAAAGTGTGTTCCCAAAATTAATGTGATTTGACCTATATTGCCATACCTTTTGAACCGTTATATACAACAATTAAAAATTAGACAAACCTGGCAAAACTGTTAAGCCGTTATAGACAGACGGTTGAAATTTACAATAAACCTGATTGCTAATTCTACGATAACATCAAATATATAATTTTAATTTGTTAACTAAAGGGTGCCCCTATAGTTGTTGTAATTTGACATATGTTGCCAAACTGTTAAGCCGTTGAAAAACTATAAAGTTTGGAAAGAATATAAAGATGTCCCAATAGTTAATATTATTTGATGTATGTGTTCATACTCTTGAACTGTTATTTACACACAGATGAAATCTGTTTTGTAGTCCTTTTTTATGCAAGAACTTTTTTCCCGTTTTTAATAAGAAAAACACACCGTCTAAGCTTAAGACACGACGTTACCAAATTTTGGTAGAAAACTTTCGATTTATTAAATTGCACGTAGTAGTTATAAAGAATTGATGTAAATAGTTTAGTATTATTAAAACAGCTTAGAGGTATTTAAAAACTTTAATTTATTCAGAACTGTAAACAAAAAATTCAGATCTAAGGCTGTTTTATGTCATAAATTGCTACTTCAGAAAATTTCTGCGACATGAAACCAGTTTCTAGTTACTTGCAGATTTTACATTTACTTTTATGTTGTATCCTTTTTTCAATTATTAAATTAATAAAATTATAAAGCGAAGGTTCATATTTTTTTTTTGAAAAATAAAATTGATCGGAATATGAAGACGCTTAAAAAAATCATTAGAAATAGTAAATACGAATCGAAATCTTTCTTATTAGAATTTATTATATGCCTGATTAATATGACGAAAAAAAGTTCGAGTTGGGCATAAATATTTTTTTGCATTTATAAATAAACCGCAGTGTTACAGGCAGAACTTAACTAACGTGACTTAAAACTTCTCTTGACATATATTGCGGTAAATGGAAAGTTTATTTTAAGATCTTTTAAGCCAATCGCGATATTTTGCAAAACATTAATTTTCTTTTTCATTTTGCTCAAGTAGCAAACAGAAACTTCGACCCGGATATTTTAAGGAGTCATTCAACAATTAAGGATTATAGAAAGGTAGCGGTCAATTATGGTATCAAAAACTCTTAATGAATTAAGAAATCCGGTTGGCTATAGCTATTTACGAATTTTTACTATCACAATTCTTGTGTATTTCTTCTTTCTCGTATTAAACAGTTCTTAAGTCTGATTTGATTTAATTCAACCTGGTAATAAAAATAATTTTTAAACCATATTTTAACAATTGCTGTTCAAACACAAAGAAACTTCTGTTTAAGGTGCCCAATAAAAACGTCTTGAAGGTTCGAAAGAAAAGAAGTCAATTGCTGGAAAGATGGATATTTGGTTAACAGTTATATTTTACTTTCTTCTTCTTTATTGTGACGAAAATAATACTGAAAACTAGTTCTTTGATCTAACCGCTTAATTGACCCGTACAGTTTTGGTAATAAAATATGGTAACGCTTTAGTAATAAGCGTGAATTTTTATTATTTTAAAAATTATATTTATATTTTTAACACAGCTGCTAAAAAACTAAGACTTTGTCATAATACTTTTTAACACACGCTGAATTCTCTTAAGACGGCTTAAGTTTAATGGCTGTTGAATGGGTGTGCAGTTTTTTTTTGTGCAACATGACAACAATCAAACTAAACTAAGCCAACTTTGAGAACAGTTAATTCAACTTAGACAATTAATAAGTAACCAAAAAATAATAAAACTCATAAAACAATAAAAATAAAAAAACAAAATAAAAGTTTTTATAAAGTTGACCAAAGTACTGAAAGCCGGAACGAAAGTACTTTACGTTTAATAAAGACTTTATTTCTTTAACACATTTATCGTTTTTGTCTTTTTTACAGTCTCCCGAATTAGACTATCGGCATGAGCTGATGGGTCGCTTACACAAAATCGAACCAGATGTAGAATTGGAAGTTTTAACAGCAACCAGCTCAGGCAATCATCATCATCATCATCATTTGCATCATCATCATCATCACCTGCATCAATTAACGGCCCAGCAACAACAGCAGCAACAACAACAACAGCAGCAGCAACAGTATCAGCAGTTTCATCCAACCAACAATAACAACAGCAGCAATGGCAGCAACAATCAACACTTTCAACAGCAACAATTAACCACACAACTAAGTAATGGCAGTAGTACCAGCAATAGCAATACTAGCAATAATAGCAACAATAACAACAACAACAATAGTAGTAATAATAATAATAGCAGTAGTAATACAACAACTAACACAAATAGTTTAACAAACACAAATCAATTAAATGATCAATGGCAACATCCCAGTAATCATGATCACACAACAACATCAACAGCAGGAGCGGTCACAAATTCATATGGCAATAATCCATGCAGTGATACAGCACAACCCACAGTATTGGTGGCGGGTTCAACGGCCGCAACAACCACCTCGATAGCGCAGCAGCACACAACACCCACCGATGCCATCAATAGCAATAATACACTAGAAAATCATCCTAATCGTTCTCCAATAACACCCGCCGCCACCAACGACATCGCTAGCAATAACAGCTCATCATACAATCAATATGATGCAGACGTTGCGAATTCCTATTACACAACAGTGTCAACTGCAGCTAGCAGTGATAAAGAATATTTATTTGGTAAGTTCAAAGTGATTTGTATATCTACTATGGCATTTGAAATATTTGTTATTTAAAACGCTTTTTAAATAGCGATAACTGAGTAAATATTTAACGTAAATTTAACGCTTGATTTATATTTAAATTAGAGAAAAAATGATTTTAACATTTTTAGCCAAATTAAAAATAAAAATTATGAAAGTGCTGTCAGTCTGTTTTCATATCATTTAACTTCTGTCATATTTTTTATCGTGTGTTATAAGGCTGAACTAATGATGTTTGTTTTTTTAAATTTTGTAAAAAAAAAAATTTTATTGCTTTCATTCTCGCATTTTGTCTTGTCTTTGTTAACAGAAAATCAGCTAGAGAAACTTTGTAATATGATATTTTTTTAAAAAAAAGAAACGGGTAAAAAATTAAGTGTTTCTATTAGAAGAAAAATTAAACTTTTTGCTTTAGCCAGTGCCAGTAGTAGTAAAACACGTTTGTATACTTAGAATTTTTTTTTATTTAATTATCCTGTCCAAAAAGTCCATAAAAAGTATTTAAATATTTAAGCTTTCCAATAAATTTCGAATTAACACAAACCTTAGTTACAATAAACGCATACAAAACTGAAAAAAATTTTTATAATAAAAAGTACTTTAAATAATTCTCTCTTATTTGCTATATTTTGTTACTTTCTATAAAAGTAGTCTTTTTCCAAAAGGTACTTTTTTTAAATGTTTATTTTTAAAAAATCGAAAGTTTTTAAATTTATTTTTGAAAAGGTGCTTTTTTAAGAGATATTATTTTAAAGGTACTTTTTTACAAGGTACTTTTTGCAAGGTACTTTTTTTACAAGGTACTTTTTTACAAGGTACTTTTTTAAAGGTACTTAAAAAAGTTCTTTTTTTTAAACGTATCCCTTTTAAGGGATAACTATTTGAAATATTCTTTTTTTACAAATCTTTAAAAAATGGTACGTTTAAAAAGGATAAATTTATCAGTGATACTCCTTAAAATATTTATTTTTGTAATTGTCTCCGTTTTTATAAAGACCCTTTTTGTAGGGCAGTTTTTTGAAAAAGTACAATCATGTTTTTGTTTGCGGCTTATATTTTTCAATAAAATCTCAAAATTTTATTCCAACTAGAAATCTCTAATTTAATATTATTGATTTTGTGTTTATCTACATTTTAGCAGACAGCAAAAATAAAGAGGCTCTTTGTAATCCCTATGATGATCCCTATGGACGCCCAGCTTTGTGGGAAGAAATAGCAAGCTCAATACAAAATATTGATCCTGAAAATGCTTCGATATTAGGCTCAAGTCCAAACGCAATGCAACAACATGCAACGCATGTCCAACAGTTAGCAAACCAAAACGCCACAACCACTGGCAATACACTGCTGACGCAAGTCAAAATGGAAGCAATTGATGATACTTTACTGGAGACGTTATCGACACCATTGCTCAGTCCTTTGGAGATAAAGAAAGAAAATCTGACGATACAACCGCTAACCCCACAGCAAACGCCCACACATCATTATTTTGGTCAACATCAACAGCAAACTTATCAGCCACAACATCATTCACTTCATACACATTCTCAACATCAACATCATTCGCACCATCATACTCATCCTCATGCTCATCAACAGCAACATCAGCCTCAACATTTGCAGCAACAACATAATCATCACCATCATTTACAGCAGACGCAACATTTATATCAACATCATCCCAGTTTAACGGAAGAACATCATTTGACAACCATTTTTACCAATCTTAACTCTCATAACCATCCACACAGTCATGCACTGCAACATCATCAACAACAACAACAGCAGCAGCATCAAAACTTGTTGTTGCACAGCAATAGCAATAGTCCTTCAAATCGTTGTAGCAGTACAGCCAGTAGTCACAATGCAGATGTTGTTCTCGGTACTGACTCAACAAGTTTAATAAATTTAAATGGTTCTACGACAGATCATGTTACCGCCTATCAGCAATATGGCCACAGTAATTATATAAACGATAGCCTAAATCAAAATTCATCAATACATCATCATTCGTCTCAGACGCACCAGCAACAACATCAACATCATCTAACACCTTTAAATGCTACAACGCCAACAATTGGGTCTCATTCTACTGCCACTACTGCACTACAAAATCTTAAAAATCTTAATAATAATAATAACAACAACAATAGCAATAATAGTAATAATAATAATTATACAACTGCTGCAACAACTACATATCCATGGCATAGCAGTCAGGTGAGTTTTATGGCCAAAATGAAATAATTTATTTAATTGCATTTTTAATTATCATTATTCATACTCGTTTCTTATTATGCGGATTTTGTGCAAAAATCTATTAAAAAAATAAATAAAAATAAATAAATAAGTTGTCTTGAGTAGAGTTTAAGTGTTGTTTTTGTTTATTTTATTTTTTTTAAATTATATTTACGTAATAAATGTAAATATAATGTTTTTTTTATATTTAATAGCCTTTTCACAGCAAATACCAAATACCAGCTCCACCACCACCACCACCTCATCATCTACAAAATGCACAATTGTGTCCACCTGCCTTAATATCGAGCACACAATCACAAACCAGTAGTGGAATTGCTGTTGCGAGCAATAGTAGTTCAAGGCATATGTTTGTTCCGCCATTAACGCCTCCCAGTTCTGATCCCGGAAGTCCGGGTAGTTCAATGGCAGCAGCAGCCGCACATGCTGCAGTGCAAGCTAATCAACAACATCAACACCATCAGTCCCATCAACAGCAACAACAGACAAACAATCGTCGTACAACACCGCCGCCGCCATATCAACAGCAGCTACAACAACAGCAGGGTCATCCACTTTCCTCAATTTGTCCCAACATTATAACGTTGCATTCTAGTTCACCCACAGCTGTGGGTCACTTACTGAGTCCGGGTCGTTCTATTACAACATTAGGCCAAACAGGTGCTCAGGTGTTGGTTAACTCACCAGCCAATAACAGTATAGCAGCTGCAGCAGCAAATCATTCAAATGCAACAGCTAATAGTAATACCAGCCACAGCAATAATAACAACGGCTCAACAACGAGGGGCGTTGGTCATATGACAACAGCAACGTCATCTGCAGCAGCTACAGCAGCACATTTGGCAAATTTGATTGTGCCATCGGTGCGAACGGTTCGTTATAATCGTCGCAATAATCCCGAGCTAGAGAAAAGACGTATACATCACTGTGATTATGTGGGTAAGTCTTGGAAGTTTTACTTTACAGTGGGCTGGGCAGTTATGACAAATTAAATGATCTGGTTTTAATTATTTGTTGAAGCAGATTTGATTGAGATTTTTAATTTAAGGTGTTGCTGTATGATCACAAGCATACGTTTTTGAAAAGAAGATATGTAATTTTTTTATCACAGCACGCACTGATTTTATTAGATGTGAAGCAAAAAATTAATAATTTATTTTACACTCTGTTAGCTCTTCTGCCAGGACAAGTTTATTTTTTATTTAAAAAATAATTTGTGTTTTTTTTTGTTGTTTTAATTTTTTTTTTAGTTTTTTTTTTTTTTAATTTCTAAAATATTTTTTCAAATGTATGCGGACGATTTTTTCTATTCTTTATCTAATGTTTCCTACCTTATGGCTCTGGCGATATTCAGAATATCTTGTTTACTTATGTCACGTTCTGTAAAAACAACGAAAATCAAATTACTCGATTTCTTGTTTTGCCACCAAGGCCTCTTAACAGCCTAAAGACAACCGCCACACACTGTAGTTAAGTTGTTGTTGCTTTTCTTTCTAGCTTAGAATTTGCGTAGGCTTAAACCATCGTTTTTGTGGTCAACTAATCGCATCTGTTGTTTTAATGTACAAACATCTCTGTTAACTCATTAGAGTTCAAATCCCAATAAACGCTTAAGTATAAAAAAAATTAATTTTTGTTAAGTACTTGCGATGAATGAATTGCTTAAATGCAGGTGAATGGAAAAAATTGTAATAGTTTCTTATTTTGATTCCAGAATATTCGATCGAAATGCTGTTTCCCATTAATTTTCTTTTACGCAACTCCTCCACCGGAGTAATTCCGGATTTTTTTTTAACATAGGGATTTGTTGGGAGTTGAACTTATGATCTACTGTTTCACAAACACGCAGATGTATTTGCCAATCCAGCATACATACACACTCACCGCAGTTGAAGGAACCAATTATTTAGATCTTTTTTTATCTAAGAAACATCCAATATTTTAATGGACCAAATAACCATTTAATTTGAATATAACAGATATATTACAGTTTAATAGGGAATCACAGACAGATATTGTAGGGAGATATAAATAGGATTCCAAACAATCAAAAATAGTAAAATAATAAAGTGTAAAAAAGAAACGAAAGAATCTCATATTCTAACGCTTGAAGTTTAGAACCAAAATATGTCACATCGCGACGTAATAAATTGAAGCAGGAAGTTATTAATGTTATGCTGACATTTTTTAACGTCTAGGAAAAGATTGTTATGGGCAAAGGTACAACTAAACAAGTAATAGTGCTATATTTTGCTATGACACATCTTATATACTCTTCACCTTGTATGTAAAATTAGTTAAGTAAAGAAACTCAAATCAAAAAATTAAATATTGGGGTCACAGGAAATAAAAATAAAAAAAAAATAAATTCCAAAAATTTTTTTCTAAAAGATCCCTTCGAAAGCTTTTAAATGATGCCCATATTGTTATCATAAGTAATATGCTACATAATCTTACTTTTCTGTGAAAAGTTCTGAAACTCATACATCGAAAAAATGAGCAAGTGCAAACTTTTTCGCAGGGATATTTTTTTCTTAGCTTTTAATTCGCTTTCGCCCTATGTGTTTGTTTTTTCCAAATGATATGGAAAACTTAAAGACAGACGTGGTGTTTTGCTCTCTGTCACAAAGTACACGGACCGATTTTGATAATTCTCAATAGCAAAATTTTTGAAACTATGTCTGCCTTGGCAAAGTTGATTTCAACACTAACAAGGACGGACAGACGGACATCGCTCAATTGACTTCGCTATGCATAAAGGCTCAGAATAAATATTTTTTTTTCTACTTTCTTGAAAAATTATTTCTCATTTTGTTTCGCTTAGTTAAAGGTCTAATATCTGTAGTTTATTAAGTTTTTCTTATTTTATGATTGAAAATATTATCGAAACACTGATAGCATACGACAAGGCCTGTATACAAAAATCGTTTACTATTACGAGGCTTAAAGTTTCAAATATTTTACGTTAGTGAAAACAGTCTTCACGTTTTACTTTAAGAGAAGATCTGAATGTGACATTTTAAACTTTATGGCTGTTCTTTTTTTCTTACTACTTTAGTTTTATTTATTTTAGTTTCATTGCGTTTTTTTCTCTTCGTTTACTACTGAAAAGCCAAGAAACATTTTTTAACTAACACATATATCTTAAATGTTAGAAAATATAAGAAGTAGTTTCATAGCTACTTGAGTCATTTATTTTTTATTCGCACTGCAGAAGATCTTAATATCTTTTTGTTATTCTCATCTTTTTCTTAACAAAATTAAATCAAAAGACTTAAGATACAAACTTTTAAAACTGACAATAATTGCACTATTAAAATAAATAAAGAAGCTAAAAAACTATTTATAATTTAACACAAATTTTTATTAATATCAACAAAAAAAAAAAAAAATAATAATAATAATAAATAAATAAAAAAAATATGAAAAAATAAAATAAAAAATTAAATCCTCTTGAACACATGCCTTTAGCTTAAACAGGAACATAACATATTATTCTAAAGTGTTCCAGTTTAAACAGCATCTTGCTACTGTGTGTTTTCTTTGTTCACTTAAATGTCGTGGGAAATTCGTTTCTTATTTTTTCTATTGGAATTTCAAAACATTTTCTGCTCACATTGTTTTCTCGCATTTTTTTTATTTGTTTGCTGTGAGTTTTTGCAATTTTTTTTTTGTTGTTGTTTAAAACTTATGCATACATACACACACAAATAACTTTGACCATAATTTGATACTAATTAATACATTTTTGCCATATTTGTTCAACATTAAATAATTAATTATTATGTTGTGCAAAGCACGCACTTGGTGGTGTTGACTATAAAAGGTTGTACAAAACACTAAAAGCCGCTGTCTGTGTTAAGTAATTACCACTTAAATGATAATTGGCTTAATATGTGTATGTAATAAAAAAAATAATAAAACATAAATTTAGCAAAAACTTAAATTAAAAAAAGAATAATTTTTATATTTGAGGGAAAAGAAAAATTAAGCAAATAAAAAAATCATATTTATTTGTTTTCTAAAAACCGTTTTAGCCAACCACCCACAATTTTTTTGCTTTTTGTTTCTTTTGGTAACAGTGTTAAAGTGTTATTTTTTCACTATTTTTCTGGTGCTGTTAATGTAACACTTTTAAGTCAAGTTGGATTGTGTTGTTTTTTTTTTTTTGTGTGCCAACTTTGTTTCAGTTTCATTTGTCATATGTTGGTGTTTAAATGTTTAGTTTAATGTTTGTTGTTGGCAGTGGTGTTTGTCATTTTTGCTTATGTTGCATGTTGCAAGCTGTAATCAGTGCTTTAGATCACCTAGTTTCTTACATGAAACGACAGCAAAAATAGCAACAACATAAACGCCAAAACTCGACAATCTGACAAACGTTACAATTATGCTCATACACTTACACCTCTTTTGTGTCTTGTTGAGACAGACTCACATGCTTCATATGAGTCTTTTCAAGTGTTACAAGAAGACAAATACAACAGCACTTTTAACAGAAAATGAAGGAAAAAAAGTGGATTTTCTGCATTAATGTCATGTTATACAACCAGGCTTACGTTTTTCTATTTGTTTTTATTTTTGTTTTTTATCAGTTTAATATTAGTTTTATTTATATATTTTTTTATTTTTTTTCATTTACCGAAGACATCGTTTATTTGCTTGATGATGCCAAAGCAGACACAAACAATATTGTGCCTAAACATGTAACACATGACATGTAACAAACCATACAATGTCAAAATAGACTGTTTTGTTGTTAGTTTGTTGTACAAAATTATTGCTGTTTGTTGTAGTTTGTTTATAAGATTATTTTGCACTAGTTTTCGTTATTTAGTTTAACATTTTTTAATTTTTGAAATAATATGAAAATGTTTGCTTGAAATTTTTTTAAACAGAAATCTATTCTCTGTTCAAATGGGATTAAATGGTTAAAAAAGAAAATAATTAATTTACGTTTGGCTTTATTTTTTTATTTAACCTAAATTTTATTTAAAAGGAGAAGAGTTTATGAAGTGAAAAGTCAAAGTGTGAAAATAGGGGCTGTTGTATTTCAAAATTTCAAAACTTGATAACTTTCTGAGACGAGACAGGGCTAGACAAAAATTATATTCCACTAATTATGGCTTATATACTTTACATTAATGTCTCTCGTAAAAAGTATCCAATTTGAATCGTATGGGCTATTAAAGCAAGTGATGAAATGATTAATTAAAAAATGAGTAACTATTAAATTGTACTAAAATGTCTCCTTCGATTAATTAAATTATAAAGTAAATTTTAACTAAATAAAATAATTTGTTGGTAAAACAATTTTATTTTGTTATTGTGCTTTAGCATTCTAATCAATGTTATAATATTTATATTAAATGCAGACACTGTATGAATTGTACCCAAATTGTTATCCAAAAACAAGACCATTAATAGCAAAAATTATTTACTTAAGCGTAGAAAATTTTTTGATATTAGACCGACATATATTGTCTGTCCAAAGAAATTTCTTTAAGTTTGAAGAATAATCTTTTTAATTAAATTTTAGAAACTTATTTAATTTTACTGAATTGAAAAAACTCAAGTGAACATGCCTGAATGAAATAAAATTATTAAATAAAATAAAAGAAAATTCAGCCAAATTATTGAATAAATTGTTTTCTTTTATTTCTTTTTATGATCTTGGTTTAACTTGTTTTATGTGTCGATTTTCTTACGAAACTTAGTTTACAATTTTTTTTTCTAAATAATTTTTAGTCAAATAACCATTTTTTCTCTATGCAAACAAAAAAAAAAAAAAAAAAAAACAACTAGTTCAGTGAAGTTACCACATTCAAAAAAATAAAAATAATCAATAAATAAAAATATAAAAATAAATGTTGGAGTGAAAGAGAATTAAAAAATAAAAATAAAAAATTTAAGTACTATATACAACTTTACATAAAAATGTCATCGGCTCTTAACGGGTTAAGCATTTTTTTTAAATATTGTATTTTCTAAAAAATTTCTTCAACAGCTTCTAAATGATAAACAAATTAATATCTTAACAATTATGCTGCACTATCGTTCTTTTCTATGAAAAGTTTAGAGGCCCATAAATTTTTTACTTGATATTTTATTCTTATTTTTTAATTTTCTATTGCCTCATATATTTGTGTTGTTTTTTCTATTTTGATTAGAGTTACTTTATTGTTCCAAATGATACGAGACAATTAGTAGCAGGCTTGGTTTTTGCTCGCTGCCTCGATAGACATGGACCGATCTCACTGATTTTCGAAACTATATCTAGTCGATTGATGTATTTAAATTTTCTCTAGCCCATCTAGTGTCTGTATAAAGTTAATTTTAATACTTACACGGACCGACAAATAAACATCGCTCTATAGACATAACAACTCGAAATATATATATATATATATATATATATATATACATATATATATATATATACTTTATGGGTTCGGAAAGGAATATTTTAAAAATTAAAAACGGAATGACAAACTAGGAAATGTCTTTTTCCACCTGTGGTGAAGGGTATAAAAACTGGATAAATCACGCTAAGATCCCTAAGCTTTATCTGATTTTGTAAAATACATAAGACACGTAGTGACTGAAATTATTGGCCAGATAAGAGCAGTGCGAATGTAATCGACAAATCTTATTGATGTCACGGGCCCTTAGAAACAGCTATTATTTAACTTCTATTGCCTATATTTTGTTTGAAAAAAATAACAAAAATTGTTTTCTTTTATTTTTAACTTGTAGTATTATCCGTGACTTCGCCAGCGTGCCATTTTTAGTTTTCTTAAAATTCTAATTTAGAAAAATAAGTTCTTAAACATTTATTTTAGAGTTACAAATTTTCCATTTAAAAAAGTAAAAAGTACTGAATTTTGTTTTAGTTCCATTATACCGATTAAATTGGGTTTTTTTTATTTGTATCTCTATTTTTTATACGGAGTGGCTTGTTTTATAAAAAATAATATTTAATATTGGATCTAAGGTTCTAAGGAACTTCCTCAAATTTTACTCAAATCCATACAGCAATTTTTACGTGATGCGAACACAAACAGATCGACATTATCGATTACTATTTCCTCTAACACCAAATTTTCAAAAAATATTTCATGTACAGGAATGACCCTGCAACAGATTTATTATATGTACAGAAGTTGTTTAAGTAAACTTACCAAGATCTTAATATCCTCGTCTTCATTAAGAACTTTTTCATCATTGTTTTCGAAGACAGGGAGATGATCGCATGTTCATTATTTAAGATTGTTTTTTTCTTGACTAACGTCTCTAAAAAACTGATCTAAGAGCTAAATGGATCTACTCATAAAAAAATATATAATAATAATCAAATAAATAAATAAATATATCTTTTAATTTTTGAGTCATTAAATGGTTAATATTCCCAATAGAAACATAAGAAAAAAGTGTTTTTGATCAATCCAAAAAGAGGAAATAATATTCAAAAACACCTCTGGAGAGAGTCTATTTTGTGCAAGAAGGATTCGTCTAAAAAATTTTTTGAAATCATAGGACAGTCGACTACATTCTAATAAGTTCTTCTTAAGGCAACACGAATAGGATCATTAAAATTCATTTTAAAATTTAATGATCACATTATTTTAAGGAATTGATAGAACAATGTTTAACACAAAATTGTTTTAACATTCGTATTGGTTTTAGACTTTTATGGTTACCTAAAAGGGATTTTTAATTAAGTTTCTTAATTTGTTTGAACATAAAGTTACGTAATAATATTCTGTTCTAAAAAAAATAAAATATTTCGAAAAAAAACTACGTGTTAAGCTGGCCCATTTAAAATTTGAAAATAAATTGCAAAATTGTAACTTAATTTTCTTTGTTATCTAAATAAGAAAAAGTTTCTCTTTTGTTTTTGTTTTTGTCTGTACAATTATTACCTGTCTAAGTACATGCAATTTAGGTTAATTTCCTTACAAACAACACCCAAGACTCAAAATTTATTTAAAACAAAAAACTCCATTAAAACCAATACACATCAAACTTCTTTCATCTTTCTTCACGAGATTAACTTTAACTTGCTGAAGAAAAAGAAAAATTTAATCTTAAAGTAAATAAAAAAAAATACAGTCAAAATCATACATTCATACACGCATTAAGGAGAAAAAAGCTCAAAATATTTAATACAGAAATTGTTAAATAAATGTCTGCGAAGCATATGTGACACGTTTATAAACCATTTTTGGCACAAAAGCCGCTAAACATGGACAACTCAACTGTCTGTCTGTCTGCCTGTCTGTCCATCTAATTCCACTAACAGTCTGTCCGCCTGCATGACCATACAAATGTCAAACTCTTTATCTGTCCGTTCTTCCATCTCGCTTATGTTGACTTGTTTAGTTTTTTCGTTTTACGAGCACTACACACAAGTGATATTCATTCACTTTACTTCTTTTTTTACATTACTGCTACCAAATGAAGTTATTATGACATAAATGCACGCATCAGATTGTTAAGATTGTAGATTGACATCTGTAATGTTGAATACAAAATATAATAATAATAATAAAAAGGAAAAATCATTTACTAAATAAAAAAAAAGTAAAAATATTCAATACAAAATATGTTTTGTTTGAATGTTTTACAGACGAAAGCAAGAAGAAGAAAAAAAAAAACAGCTAAAGAGTAAAAATTTATAAACTTTCATGCGTACCAAAGTGTTTATATGTCTGTCTGTCTGTCTGTCCGTCTTAAAGTCTCTTTTTAGCTATTTGAGCATGTGTAAATGCTTCTTCGTAGTAATGGATAGATTGATGAATTCTTACGGTATTATTACCAAAGTCTATTGTCTCGATAAATAAAGTAAAGAATAGTTAAAGTTTACTGAAGTAGACATTTCAAATACTTTGTACGTGCTGCTGTTTTATGTTGGACAATGAATATGGAGGCTACAAAAAAATTATAAGAAATAATGTACAATAGCCGCTAGAAAAAAAGCACAGAGTTTTGTTTGAATCGTTTTTCTTGAATACATCACAGTAGACAGACATCTGTAATGACAGTCAAAAGGCTACTAGTAAATGTTAACTAAATAAAATTTATGAAAATAGAAAAAGCTTAAGAAAAAATCTGGAAAAAAATTTTATCATTAAAAGACGACTCTTGAAGGACCTACTCTAAATAAAACATTTTATTTGTAACAGGTCGTCTTGGCTGGAAGAGGTAAAATTGCTGGTCCTAATATTACTCTCAAGCGATTTTTTTTTAGCGAGTGAGAGGTTTTCAAATAAATAAATAATTTTTAATTGCGAAATCATAAAAATATGGCAAACTTCAGATTAAACCATTTAATAAGTTTCAATAAGAGAATTTTCTGGTAAAAATCTACAAAATTTTGAAACTATTTCGTAAAGAATTGAAGGCTTCGTTCTTTTGGTGATCCTTTTTTCTTCTCTCTTATCATATTCTCTAGCTGTTTTATATCATAATTTCTTAAAGAAAGAATCAGGTTTAAATTATTTAAATAAAAAAACAAATCCTACTGGATATTGAGATCATAACAAAATGTTCTTCCTTTCAAACTTGTAAAGTTTTTTTTATTATTTAAAAAATAAAAATTTTTTTTTTTAATGATAAGAAAAAAAAAATTAAGTAAAGAATATTTTTAATTTTATATACTCGTTAGTTTTTAAATTAAGAATTATTTTTTGAAGTCATATTATTAACCCAGCTCTCTTAAAAATACTGTTGAACAGCATACACTTTAAAACTTTGCAATTTATTTGTTTGATTATTTTTCTTAATATTGCCATATTTTTGATCGCTGCAATTTATATCCATAGGCGAGTAAAATCGTCTAGAATCTTTTAATATAAAATGATCTGGCAGCTTTTTGTTGTTTTATCTCCTTTTTTTGTAACTTCCCATTCATACAGGCAAATTTTAACTTGACAAAGTTTTGTTAATTTTCTTTTAAACTTTGTTTGGTGTTCAGACACACAAAATTTTCCTTTACTAATTTTGTTTCCTACCGTTTGATCGTTCTTAATTTTTTGACGTTTTGCATTTGTTGCAACTGTATACAAGCAACGAACGAAAAACAAAGCAACATTGCGAGTACATCAAAGTCTGTACTGCTTATCATTCCTTCTCCCTCTCCCCCACAAAAAATCAAAACTTTGCAAAGTAAAATTTACCACTGTAAATAGGGAGCAATTATATTCCCCACAAGTTAAGAGGTGCCACTAAATTAGGCGGGTTAAAAAGTATCTCAAAAAAAGTCACATACCACCATAAAAGGGTTAAATCATTTAAATTAACCATTGATCTTTTTGAAGATGCTTCTCGTATAGATTTTAATATTAAAAAACTTAAATCGAATTAAGTGCATTACATTGTTTAGATAGGAATGAGCGCATATTGAGTTAAAAATCAGTTGTCAAAAATAAATTTCCCTAAAACTTTTAAGAATTTCAAATTTTTAATCTTGTAAATTTCTTATGCAGACAACGGACAGAAGATCATTTAAAAACAAGTTGAAATTTTACAAAATTTTTGTATGTTTTATTAGCAATACAACGTTATATGCTACACCTATAGTAGGGTGTTCTTTCAAACAGCAAATGAAAAAAACTGATACAATATAAACTCTTTTAGTCTTAATGTCAACTCTACACTGGCAATAATGTAACGTGCTTATAAAGTATGAGCCAAACAAGTGTTTTAACGTTAACAGCAATGGCAACAAACATATAAAAACAATAATATTGTTTACAACAACAAAGCAAAGCAAAAAAAAAAAAAAGAACTCGAGTGTATCTATTATGCGTAGCACGTACAATTTATTTTAAACACGTCTAAATTTTTTTCCATTATATTTTTATAAATTTAAGTATTATTGTCAAGATTAAAACCATAATAAACTAAAGGTGCCAATAAGAGATTTTTTTTTACTCTAAACAATTCAATACACAAATTAAGCCATAATTTACAAAAGTTCATGTAAATTAGAAAAAAATATATTTTATTTGGTATAATTTTTTATACCTGTCTTCACAATTCAAATGTTAATTTACAGCAAAATATAAAACATAATTAGTTGAAGTAACATTTTACCCACATTTTAGCAGGAATACAAAAATTATATATTTATATAAATTTTTTCTTGTGAAAAAAAAAACGTTCACTTGTTGTGTTGCCACTTGTTAACCATAAATATGTATTTCTAGAGATATTCATTATTTTTTTGCTCATTTACTTAATTTGTATTGAATTGAATTGGATTCGATTGGATTGGATTGGGTTGGAATAGTTTGTCTTGCATTTCATTTCAAATTCATATCTATCTTCTCATACAATTGACCCAATAAACAACCTTAATTTGTGTTATTTAAGTAAAAAAAAAATCATACATTCAAATATTTCGTCGTTTCTATTACTGTTGTTGCTGGTTACATTTACTGCTAATATTTCCAATATTAACCATATCAAGATTCAGCCAAGAAAATACTTAAAATTATTTTTGCACAAAAATTAATGCAGCAAAAATGTTTAGAAGAAACAAAAAAATTTACAACGACCACATAAAATCGCATTATAATAAGACATACAACAACAATAAATAAATCCATAAAGCAATCAAATATAAAAATGTTAGTTAGTCACAGTTTTTTAAATGTATTAGATCATACATTGGGTCCAAAAAATGTATGTAACATTTTCTTTACTGCGTTTTAGGGCAGGCTCCCACTTATTAGTTCAAAATTTTTACACATTAAATATTAAGGTACTACTATTTGCTGAGCTAGTCAATAGTCCTGACTATTTTCACAACATAGAGCTCATAAAAATTCCTTTTGTGTGCCTTTTATTTCATTTTGATCACTTAAATGCACGACTTACTTCCATTAATTATGTAAGTTTATTACACGAATCTTATTCAAAATACATTTTGGCTCTTAAAGGAAGGAAAAGCCGATAGAGAAAAAATTTATGAAATCTCTACAAAAAGCAACCGTCTTTCACAAAAGCCCACAATTTTTATACCTTTCACCACAGGTGGAAAAAGGGTATTTTGTCATTCCGTTTGTTATTTATGCAAAGCGAAGTCGACTGAGCAAAGTCTGATTGTCCGTCTGTTTGTTCGTGTTAGTCTTGAAATCAAGTTTGCCGAGGCACGAGATCATTAAGAAAAAAATTTAAATACTCCAATCGATCAGACATAGTGTCAGCAAGGTCGGCCCATGTCCTTTGACGCAGCGGGCAAAAGGCTACGCCTACCTCGATTTTTTCTAGATAATTTAGAACAATAAAGTAACTCAAATAAAAAAAAAAAAAAAATGTATATAAAAACGGTCATCCAAATGTGACGCCTAGATGTCAGCACTATATAATTTTTATATGTGACATCCTTTTAAACGACATAAGCCATTTTGTTTTATTGGAAGGTAGTACAGTTTTAACCATGGACAGGTACACATTGCAACGACGCGTTTACATCATTCAAAGTTATTATGAAAATGGGCGTTCTTTGAAAAATACCCATCGCAAAATTTTGTTTAGTGACGAAGCTTATTTCAGAATGGATGGATTCGTCAGTAAGCCAAATTGTCGTATCTGGGGTGATGAAAATCCTCGTGTTATTCATGAAAAATCTCTACACCCGCAAAAAGTTGCTGTTTGATGTGCATTTTGGGCAAATGGAATCATTGGGCCATTTTTCTTCGAAGATTATGCTGAAAATGCTGTTACTGTGAATGCTGAGCGATACCAATCAATGTTGAGAGACTTTTTATGGTCACAGTTGAATCATATTGATGTGTCTGACGTCTATTTTCAGCAAGACGGTGCTACATGTCACACAACTCGAGAAAACATTACGCTTTTGCAATCAAAATTTCCTCAACGTGTAATTTCACGAAATGCAGATTTCAATTGGCCTCCAAGGTCATGTGATCTAACACCATTAGATTTTTTTGGGGGGTTTTTTGAAAGGTCTAGTGTAAGCTAACAAGTCACAAACAATTAATGATCTAAAGAACAACATTCAAGTTGCAATTCGTGAAATAACACCAGCAACATGTCGGAAAGTCATGGTGGACATTTGAATGATATTCTATTCCAATATAATTGTAATGGATCATACTTTTAATAAAAAAAAACAGCTTGAAAAAATTGCAAATAGTTTGTGTTTTATTTCTAAGAAACATGTAGACAAGTTTTTTGGATGACCCTTTACGTATGTAAAACATATTAGGAGCTCAGATAATCTTTTAGTACTATTTCGTCACTTGAAATCAGTAAACTTATTAAGGAAATCTCATGATGGTTTTATTTTAATAAAAGAAGCGTTAAATAAACTTTAGTGATTTGAAAAAATATTAGGTTTGTAGTACTAATAAATTTAGTACTAAATTTTTAGTGCTAAAAATGTTATAAGCACTTTTAAAAGAGTTTTAAATTTTAAATTTCAGAGGTAATAAAGTCTTGTTACTAAATTCGGGAATAATGTTTTACTCTCAATAAATTGCCTTAAAAATACTCGACTGGAATCACACTTACACTTTTTAAAGCAAATCGCTACAATTTAAAATGTAGATTTCTTTCTGTATGTGAATCTTTTCAAAAATCTAAGCTGTAAGAGTTTAATTTATCATTTATTGCTCGCAACTTTAAATATAATGACACCATTCCTTTAAACTTCTGAACTTTTTGTGTGTTTGAATATCAATTTTTGTTAGTTCTTGTGTTTTTCACTATTTGTAATTTTCTAAGAGTGAACATAAAACACGACAAGCAACAGGTTGCCAACATTAAATAACATGCAACATGTAGCAAACTCCTCTACATACCATTGTTATTATTATTGTTATTAGAGTCAAGTACTATAAAGTGATTTTCCAAATCGGTTTTAGTTTTTCTTACATTTTCTATTTCTGATTTTATTTGTTTGGATTTTCTGTTGGTATTTTTGCATTAAATAGCATTTCGCCACAAATAAGGTGGATTTATTTCTGTGTGTTGAAGTATATTGCTTTTTTTGTATTTCGAATAAAATGATCCTACTTCTTCTTTTCCTTTTTTTTTCTTCTTTTTTTTGTGGCCTGTTCAACAACTACTTATTTATCTGGCACCTTTTTTATGCATTTATTTATTTATTTCTGTTGCATTACGAATAAATATGATGCAAACAAAAAGATTTTTATATTTGAAATTACAATTTACAGTTGGAGTTTAACTTTCAAATGGGGAAATAAATTTTTTTGTTGTTATTTTTAATTTTCTATTTCTAAACAACAAGTGGCAAAAGGGAAAACTTTTGTTAGTTGTGGTTTTTATTGTTGTTTTGTTGCCACCACAAAAATCGTGTAAATCGTGTTGTTGTGGTAAAATGATTACAATTGAAATGATTTCAAAATATGTGTTATTAATTTATAATTCGTTATTGTTGTGTTGATCCTTTTAGTTTTTGTTTTTTTTTTTTTTTAATAATTTAAAGTTTTTCTTGTTAACCTTTCTAATATTTATATTTTTGGTATTTATTTAATCCTGTTTCTTTGTTTTTTTTTATAATTGACAGGTTGTACAAAAGTTTATACCAAAAGTTCACATTTAAAGGCTCACCAAAGAATTCATACAGGTAAGATAATAATTTCAAATATTGTCTGATCATTAATAATTATAAAAGCAAAATTATATTTTTAAATTTAAGAAAATAATTTATTGTTAAGAAATGTGGCATCGGGACAATAAAAAAAAATTATATTTTTGTTAAACTTTTATTTTATCAAATTTATTTAAGTGTCTTAATCCTTGCTTCATACCGCTGCTTATGTATTTTGTATTTTATAAAATACTGTACTCGACCACTTTTGAAGTTAATTTTAGTTTGAAAGTTATTTGAAACATTTTATAGAAATTCAACAGAATATTTTTTTAAATTGGTATTTGTTATCGGTGATTTATATCTAAAATCGAGATAATATAAAATAACACAAAAAAATTTTTTTCCAAAGTTAATATTTTTTTTAAATAGAATTTTAATATTTATAGTTTTGAGAAATTAAAAAATGTGGAATATTTTATGAATTTTCATGAATCTATAAAAATTTTGAAGTTTATATCATGGAATTATTAAGTGTTCTTAAAAATCAAAAATCCTTGCCGATTTAAGAAAATATTCTACAATGTTAAGTTTATGTCAAAAGAAATATATTTTTGTTTAGACTTATGAAAAAAAATCATCTTTTAATTTTAAGCTGAATTTATGCTGATTAAGCGATCTTTAGTTTTGTCAAATAAAAAAAAAAAATTATAAAAATCTAAAATATATTCAACTTAACTACACCCCATTGAAACATATATTTTTATGGATACTCGTATATAACATCAAGAATAAAAGTTAAAAGTATATTCGAATAAAAAAAAAATAAAATAATGAATTTCTGTTTGGAGTATTAAGTAAACTACTTCTCTTCATTTCCCGTCTATGACCAAAAGATCTTCATCATCATTAACCAAAAATAATACTGAATTTGAGTTTGACATTTCAAATGGTATGACCTGCAGCGGATGGCATACAAAGCCACCCGCCTATAGATATAATCACGAAGATAGTAAAAATTGATTCAGGAGCCCGACATTTATTTATTATAATTTCACGGTTACTAAACTTTATATAGACTACATATGGTAAAGTTTAAATCAAACATTACGCGAGGAAAAAGGAGGTTGTAATGCTAAGGCACTTTAAATATAACGTTTTATTTTTTCAAAATTACACGAACAACTTTTTCTGGAAATTAATTTCATAAGCTTATTTAACAATTAAAAAATAACTAACTTCTCCCTTGGGTTTTCATACGCTCGGAGGGTGAAATATAATACGAATATGATGCTAATGCTGCAGTCAGGCAATAAAGTAAATTATTACATTAATATTTTATGGAGCACCGGTTAGTGCATAAGAAGGAGTTAAGTATCTTTTCACAACGCTTTAAAAACCCGATGTTATTGAATATTTTCTATAAAACTATAAAATTATCTTTATCTATCAAATGTAGTACTGAAATTTCATTTTACTATCAGTAAAATAAACTGCTTCCAAGCTATGGTGACGCTTTTTTCTTTTTTAAACGTAGGAATTATTTCGATTTTTTTACTTTTATTTCCTACTCTGTAACTCTTTTGCAACTTAAGCAGCGACCCTCGCTATGCGTACTATACGATTACTTGTATCGTAAATATGCGTCCTTAATCCAGGCAACCAACTAGATCTCACCTTATTATTACTCCCGTAGAGACTTGAACTTGCTACATCCTTTACCCACCAGGGTCTTTTTATTTAATTCATATATGACTGACACCCACTGTAGTTATCAAGTTGGTTCCCTGACTAAATAAGGCCACTTTCTGATTTATAATGCAGGAGCCTTCGTCACCTCATTTCTTGTTTTATCAACTTGTTTATCTCTGCCTCTTACAATAATTATGTTTTATTTTTACTTTAGATTTTAGGATATTTGAACTACTATTTTTCATTTCTTCGACTTTTAAACGTCTCATCTAACAACAAAAATATTTTGCTTTTTACTCAAGTCACTAACGAAAGTTAATCTATGATCAACGTTGCCGTTTGTAGTACTTCTAAGCAAAATTGTTTTTCCTCTGATGTATAGATCCGCTCTTTTGTCTCATTCTGTTTACTTTTTAATGACTCTTTTGAATGGTGGCTATCTCGCAATTTAAAGAAATTAAAATGTCTTTTGCTGTTTAGGTGCCCTTTCTCCGCACAAAACTACAAAATTTATTTTAAAACAGAAGCTAAGACATTTTAAATCGCCACCTGTTGGCTTTAATTTATCCAGTTGGCTACCAAAAGCTCAAAAAGATAAACTTGCATTGAAACTTGAAAAGAATATCCATATTTAAATAATGATACACACGAGTTTTGTCTGTAATCCCCTTTTTTATCGCTGAAAGCATTTTAAATCCAACATATGCCACCTTCTAGATTAGTATTAGATTAGGATTACTTTTTAAATATTGGTTTAAACAACAACAAAAAACGATTTTATTATTTGCCCCTATTGTGGCTACATTTTTGCATGTATTTATTTAATTATTTTTTCATTATTACTTTTTTTTTAATTGTTGATTTAAATTAACTGCCAATTTCACGATATCGCAATCGTTCGTTCGTTCGCATAATCACATTTGTTTTAAATGTTGCTATGCGAACGAACGAACGATTGCGACATCGTAAAACTGGCAGTAATTTTGGTTAATTTCTGGAATTCATTTAGTTTTAAGGCAAATTTTTTTTATTTATACATTTTTTTATAGTGGCAACACTGGTCGCCCAACATGTACTGGGTAAAATTTCCTTTTATTCTTTTGACACACACACCAGACTGCTTAGTCGTCATCCTCGTCGTTTCTGCAATTTCGTTTTTGATTTGATATTGTTTTTGCTTTAACTACGAATGACAAAGCTCAGCCCCAAACTAATGACTTGCGCAATAAAGTTGCACAGTATGAACGGGGACTTAGTGGGGGAAGTAAAAATTTATTAGCTAAGACAAAATCCAACAGTTTTTAAAATACAACATTCGCCATTGTTATTTTTAATATGTAAATGGTTTCCAAATCTTTTTTCGTTACAGAGCTCATCTTTGGTTTATAAATTAATTCACGAAATAAATTTTTATTCGCTCTATTTTAATCCAATAAATTAAGGCAGCAATTTTGATTTAATTTTAAATATAACAAACTAACATATTTTCATTTAAAGTGGTTCTCAAGAAAATAGTAGTTAAAGCAAAAACAAAAGATTTAGAAAACATACACGAAATTATGAAAGGTAAATTTTGTTCAGATTTCCTCCATTTATACCGCTTACAAATTAAAAAATTTCACCATAAAAACATACAAATATACATAAATATAAATAAATATACATACAAATTAAAAAAAGAAAAATTCTACAGCCCACATTATCAGCTGATTAAAATTAATGTCTTTCTTTTGATAAAAATTATTCCTTAAATTTTTGTTGCATTTCTTATACAAAAAACAAAAACTGAATAACAAAAGAATAAATTGCAATATATTGTTGAAAGCAAAATAAAGAAAAAGAAAGAAAAAAAAGACTCAATTGTATGACTACCCCAAATTCAAGCTAAAAAGAAATAAAAAGGAAATAAAAATTGTATTATTCTTTCATTTGCTGACCATTCAGGTACTTTTCAATACATGCATTTATTCATTTATGTACCAACTTGTTCAGACGTTCTGTCGTTTATTTTTTAGTTAAATGGATTACTGTTCGTTGTTTGTTCATTCATCATTTAACCTAATTTATAAGAGGCAGTTTGTATTGTGTACGCGAAAAAAGCAAAAGAAAAAAAAGGCTTTTGCTACTGCCACTTGTATGTTTACGTTGCGTTGCATTGTTTATTCGTTTACCTGTTTACAGTGACTTCTTGATTGCTGTTGCTTCTGTTGTCGCTATTATTCTTGCTGTTATTTTTATTATTGTTGCTGTATAACGTAATACAACAACTTAACATAGTGACCCAGAAAGCTATAATAATAATAACATCCCAATAAAGTGCATTCATTGCTCATGTACGAACAACCAAAGAATCCAATAACGAAATCAAGACTGTGGAAAATTGTTGCAACAAGAGATTAAAATATAAAATAAAGCAACAAAAAAGGATGTTGTTTTTGTTTTGTATTATTGCATACAATACAAGAGGCGTGCTGCAACAAACAATCCATAATATACAGATTTAGTTAGTAGAACGTGTCCATACCTCATTATGAAACCTTTAAACTAAATTCTTTTCTTAAAGATTTTTACTTTGACTATTCATACAACCGTATGACTCGGGTGTTGGGATAATCTTTGTTAAAAAGGTGGCTTGTTTTCATCGCACCAAAAAAAAACTCAAGACTAAAGCTGCTACTACTGCCAGCCATTTGATGATGGTTAAATATTTAAAGCCAAACAACAAGTGTGTAGCTTGCTTGCTGGTTTGGTACATAAATGCTTCGTAGTTTCTTGTTTTTATGTTGTACATGAAAATGAGATTTAATCAAATAATTGAGATAATGAATATAATCTTTATAACTGGATTAATGGTTGATGTTAAAATTTTAATGAGTTTGTGGCAGTTTTTTTCTCTTTATTTTGTTAATAAGAATTTTTAGCGTGCATACATAAACTTGTAGAATTTTATTTAGCTTCTGGAATTTATAAAAAACAACAAAATTACGATGTCGAAAAATTTCAGATTAAGAATTTTGCTTAGTGAGCCATATATTTTATATGGGGAAAATAAGATGCTGATAATTAAAATTATTGTAGTCAAGTAGTTTTTAAAACCCAGGAATCATAATTTTATATTCGCTTAAATAGATTAATAGGGTTAGTTTAATGAGGATCACACACATAACTGAAAATAAATTATCAGTAAAGGGTTTATAATGAAGCAACCCATCATTTATCAGATCGAATCGTTCGCTGTGCTGATGGAATTATCCAATTAATGTTTGTAACAAAAGTATCTTTCATAAAAAAAAAATATTTTTTTGGTAAAAAGTACTATTGGTCAAAAAGTACTTTTTGCTAAAAAGTAAAAAAAAGGCAAGGTTAAAAAAATTCTTCTTAATAAGTATTAGATTTAACCATGTATGTTAACTTAGTTTAGTGAAGTAGTTCCTATCAAAAAAACGAGTTTTGCGGTGACAGAGAAAAATTAAGAATAAGAAAAAAAATTAAGTACGATACATAATTTTACATAAAAATATCATTGGTTCTAAGTGGATTAAGCATTTTTTTAATTTTTTGAAAGAGCTTTTTAATGATACGCATATGGACAATACTGACAGTCGAAATTTTTTATGAAAATTTTAGAGCCCCGTAACTCGGTAAATATGGACGGGCGCCAATTTTTTACCTCATATTTTATTTTTATTTTTAAATATCTATTGCTCCACATTTTTATATTTTTGGGTTACTTCATTGTTCCAAATGATATGGAAAAATTATAGGCAGGCGTGATGCTAAACCTACTATCCCGAGGGACATAGACCCATCATCTGAGTTTCAATAGCACCTCTTTCGACATTATGTCTGATCGATTGTTGTATTTAAATTTTATCTGGCTCAGCTAGTGCCCTGGCAAAGTTGATTTTAACACTAACACGGACAAACAGACGAACATCGCTTTACATAAAAACTCAAAATTTATATAATTCATAGGGTCTTAAATGGATATTGTTGAAATTACAAACGGAATGATAAATTTAAGTAGACCATTTTTCGACTTTTTATGGCAAAGGGTATTAAAAGGTATCTTGAAATTTTCTCATAAAAATTTGAGTAGAATCCACTAATGAGCTATTTAAGCAGTAGCGAAGTGACCTTATGTGTTTGATTTTCCCGTAGTAGCACATTTAATTCTTAAGCTTTAACAAATATATCATGAGATACTAAGATCTCAAGCACAATTAACGTAGATTAATTATATTAAAATTTTTATTTATTGTGAAGAAAATTTTAATGCATTTAATTAAATGCTTAAATAAATAAAAGCGTACAAAATAATTAATTATAAGTATTATGAAGAACAAATTTACTTAAAGCAAAGAATATAATGTGTGTGTGTGTGTGTGTGTGTGTGTGTGTGTATGTATAAAAAAATTTATCAGTTTGAAAATTCTATTAAAATTTTTAAGGATCATAAAATAGAAAAATCGCGGGGTTCGTTTTTTCGGTGCCTAAGCAGACTTTAAGTGAATCGCAGTGATAATGCAGGGCGAAAAAGTATTTCTTAGCCGAAACGGTATTATCGTTAAAGTAATTGATATAATAAAATATTTATTTTAAAGGGGTAAAGACCAGCTTCTTCTGATGGCTCCGTTTTAATAAAAATTCGTCATTGCTGATAAAAATTCTAGCAGAAATTTTATTCATCCGTAGAGATATACTTATTTTCATATTTTTTTTGTTTTTAATTTATGTGTCTGTTATCGCCATTAAATGTTTATAAGTTTGTAATAAAAAAATTTCAAATCCAAAAAAAAAAAAAAAACAAAATTACAAAAGTGCCACAGAAAAAAAAAAACACATTAAAATAAAATTGGGTAAACAAAATTTAATATTTTAAACTGTGTAATCTGAGTCATAGTCATACTAAAGCTGCTGCTATATACTGACATCACTAGTTGTTTAGTTTTTTTTCTTCTAGCCGTGTTGTTTGCAGCAATTGTAACCGTTTGTACATCCAAAATTACTGCCAAGGAAGCTTTATAACTATGACCAACGTATCCGCTGCTTTGAGAGGGGATAATGTTGTTAGAGCTCATGCCCACTATTTTTACTTTTTTTGGTGGTTGGCTTAGTTGTTTCATTTTTTTGGATGCTGCATAATAAGACATCCATGAGGCTGATGATAATGATGGTGATGCAACAACGCATGGTTTACAGCACAAAAGGCGTTCGTTGAAGAAAACCTAAACAATCAAAATTTATATCTTTCATGTGGAGTAATTTTTCTTTAAATTATTTGGGGGTTTTGTATATTTTATAAAACATTAAATTTGACCACAAGCTTTTAAATCACGTTTTGCGAAAACTAACCAAGAAAAACAAAACCAACAACATAGATTTCAATTTGAAAAATTATTTAGACAAACGGCAGCAAACTTTAAACAGATTTGTTGTCTACTTTTATAGAATATAATAGCTTTTGAAATGATATAATTTAAGACGCCTAGATAAAAGTGTTCGTTGTGTTTGTTTCATTTTTTAAAAAAAAATTTCGTAACTTTAAACATGACTAGTGTTTGTTGAAAATTTAAATTTGGCAACTTAAAGTTTATTTGGAGAATATGCTTGTAAATATTAATCGAATAATTTGGAAATTTATTATTATACTGTTATGGTTCTTAAAGGTGATTGTGTACCCCGATATCCTTTGGTTCTTTTTGTTATATGACAATTAAGTTACAAGATCTTGCAGTATAGAACTTAACAAAATAGTTTGTCGTGAAAGAATCAGGCAATTTTATAAATTATAAATTTGGAAGAAGACAAATTATTGATTTGAAAAAGCTGCCTGAGGTTAACTGTTTAATAACCTATTAAAGGACAACTTTTATTTTGATGGCAATGATTTACGTTAGAGAAATATAAAACAATTGTGTTCTTACTTTGACACATAACTTTTCTGTGATTATCCAATCACTTACAAAATCTTTCGGAATCAAACTGCGGGGAAGAAAATTTCAATGATAAACAAAGGCCACCTTTAATTGTTCTGACACAAACTACAACAATGAGAATTCTGGTTGATCTAACAATAATTTAAAAATTACATTGCGTTATATAATAAAATTATGTTAAAATATAATAAATAAAAAATTTTAACTGTAAAACTGTTTGTGTAAAAAGGTCCCCTAGAATCTCTGTTCCAATATAGAATCAATTTTAATGGTATAATGATACTTAAACAATTATCCGCACATTTTGTTACGTAAATGAAAAATTTTTAGCACAATCTACAAAAATTTAAAATAAATATTTTAAAACAAATTTTTCTAAATTTTATTCTTAAAAAATTAAAAAGTACACACTGTAGAAGTCGAAGATACAGCTGGTATATAACATGTTAATAATAGAAATGGTAAAATTTGTGTTCGAATAAATTCGCTTACCTTTTTATTTCTTGTGATATTTCGTGAATATTTTTAAGTTTTGTTTACGTACTTTTTGTAATTTTTATGACAATAAATTAAAATTAATTATTTTAAGGCTTATTATTTTTAAATGAATGTGTATGGAGATTACAGGATTTTTTAAAACTATAATAATTTCTTTTAGGCAACCATGGATTTTTGCAGAGAATATAATATGGTCTTTGGGAATATATAATAACCACCATGTTTTTTCTCTGTGAAATTATTTTTATATATTTTATATCTTATAAATATGATGCCTTGCTTTAAATTGCTTAAAACAAACATTTTTCTTTACATAAACAACTCTTCTAATTTCTGCTTTGTTAAAAACTGTCATATTGTTTAAAACGGCGATTACTATTATTAGGCGATATAACTCGTCTAAAATGTTCTACTAAGGGATGATCTGGTAGCCTTAGTTATTTCTTTTTTATACCAATTTTTTCTCCCAAAGTAAAATATTAAAAAATATTAAAGGCATCAGATCTATTTGCGTCACAGTATAATCATAAGCGTTTAATAAAGCCATCGACCTCACTCAATTATTAGTAAACTTTAGGATAACTAGATGATGTAATATTTTCGTTTTGTTGACTCACCATTCTGCGAAAGAAATTAAAATTTGTCCATTAGTAAGTTTATCTTTGCAAAGTTTAAATATATTTAAAACTTTCCACCCTCGCTTCAGGTTCTATTTGCATAAAGTCCTTAGAATGCCACGATTTTGCAGCGTTACCTTAATCGAAGTAAGTATTTACTATCCGTAGTTAAGCAAATTATTTTTTTTTTTTGCTATCGCAGGCAAGTTGACTCCCCCTCTATGGATTGAAATGTTAATATGCCTTTTGTGTTCGATTGCTTCTAGTTTCTTTTAGGATTTTTTCTCTTTCGCGAGTTGACTAGGCCTTCATCTAGATTATTCATACCTTTAATTCTCAAATATCTTATACCTAAATTTAATTAGGTCAAGATAGAAAATATAGTGTTAAAGGATGTAGTTACACTTTTGGGCCTACGACCTAATCTCGGGATAAGCAAAACTCTCCATCATTAATATATCTGTTCATATCATCAGGCTTACATTTGCCTAGAGAAGGGGAGCTGTAGCCTTCGCTGGCGCTAAGCTATTGGGTGCATTTATTTTAAAGTTAATTTTTTAAAGTTAATTTTTATAAATCGTAATAACATTTATTCGTTATTGTTGTTTATTAAATGACACAACTTTTTTTCCATTTAATGTCACCTTGTCATCGTTGCAAATTAAAAAAAAATTAAAAAAATCTCCTCAACATTGATAACATTTTAAACTGTAGTGGTCATATTACAAGTTTGCTTTCAAAAATGCAATTCATTTTTTTCTATCCGTTTTTTGTTTTGTTTTAATATCAATTGACATTTAAATAGTTTATGCATAAATGCAATCACAATTATTTTATATCAAATGATATGTAAATTTTTTTATTTATTATTTTAGCTTTTTTTCATTTATGTTTTGGGTTTTTTTTTTCTTCATTTTTGGTATTTCACTGTTAATGTGATATTTTAACAGATTATAAATAATGTGTTGACTACTTTTGGTTAAAAATATCTTTAAGAGATATATTTGCTACCACTAACAGCACTTAACATGCCATCATTATTTTGTGTTAAAATAAAAACTTAAATTTTCCATATTTTGGGGTGTAAACAACATCAAGTTATGCAAATAAGTGAAAATGTCAGAATGTTTTTTTTTCTCAATCATCACAAGTCAAAAGGTGCATATTTAAATATTTTTCTAAAGGTAATAAAAACTTTAAATATTATTGAATAATATGACATAAAATTTTTAACTTTTAAGTCTTGTTAAGAAAAAATTGAAAATGAGGTTGATGGATTTTTAAGTTAAAATTCCGCAAATAAAAAATAATTTAAATTTTGTTTAATCTTAAGTTCTAGAAAGCAAAATAAATTATTTTTATAATGTTTATATGTTAGCAGTAAAATTTAATTTGAAATTGTAGTAAAGAGAAGCAAGCTTTTGGCATCCAGATTACTTCTGGCCTAAAAGTAGACATGTAAATTTAATCACTGTGCAGTGTGTTTCGGTGAGGGAGAGTGAATTAAGGACCGTTGTAAAAATATACAATAGATGTAATTGTCCCATACCTCAGTTTAAATTATCAAGAACTGAATTACAATGATTGCAGGGATTCCAAAAGGAGTTGCCAGTGAGGAGTTGTGCCAGATAAAAAGTCGACCCGTATTAACGTGGTCAGTTTTTCGCTCTAGGAATAATAAAAAAAAATTCCTCAAAACTAATAAAAAGTACTTTCAAAACAAATCAATATTTAAGAGAGTAAGAATAAAGAAAGATATTTTCTAAAAAGTAACTTAAAAAAATAAATTTAAAAATGTTCCTTTAATAAATAACAATTAAATCAAGTTTCTCAAGCAAAAAGAGACTTTCTAGGTAAAAGATTTTAAAAAGAAAGATTACAATTTTGAAAAAACAAGGCATTTTGATAAAATTTTTTTTGAGGAATCGTAATGTACATTTTCATGAAAAAGTACCTTTTTAAGCAGAAGTACCTTTTATATAAATGTACATTTTTAAAAAAGGGTACTTTATTTTTTAAGCAAAAATTAGCTTTTAAGAATTTATCACTTTTTAAAGGAAATTTATCTTCTTTATTAAAAGTCCATTTTTCAAAGTAACCTTTAAGCGGAAGTCCGTTTAAGGGAAATTTTTAAACTATTTAAATTAAATTTTTTAAAGTATCTTTTTAAAAAAGTCTTTGTTATTTACGAAATATACCTTTTGAGAACAAAAGTACTTTTTAGAGAAAACAAGAAAGAGTGCTATTTTCGTCTATGCCGAACCTTAAATACCCTGCCCCATGTATGTAAATCTAGTTTAGTGAAGTAACTCTAATCATAAAAACAACTCAAATCATAGAACAACAAAGAGTTAAAAATAACAAAAAAAAAAAAAAAATTTAATATTTTGTAACATTTGAGATAAAAATATTACCGGCCCTTAATGGGTTAAAGATTTTATTAAAAGTTTTGCATTTCGTTAAAGATCTCTTTAAAGGCCTTTAAATGATAACGATATTGATATCTTAAAAAATGTGGTCCACAGTCGTAATTTTCTATTAAGAGTTCAGAGGCCCATAACGCGGCAAATATGGACGAGCGCAAGTTTTTACACATGATGTGCTTTTCTTTTTTTTTTTTTTAATTCTCTATCGCCCCATAAATATTTTTTTTGTTTGGAGGTACTTTATTTTTTTAAATGATATGAAAAAATTTGAGGCAGGAGTGGTGTTTTGCTCACTGCCTCGAAGAACAAAGATCTTGCTGATTTTCAATAGCAAAATTACCGAAAGTATGTGTGATCGGTTGGCGCGTTTAAGTTTTCTCTAGTTCATTTAGTGTCTTGCCAAAGTTGTTTTTAACACTATTGCCTCCACAAAAACATTTGTAAAAAAGGAACGTATTACGCAGTTTAAAGAAAAATCATTTTTAAGAACGGGGCAACACTTAAAAAAAATCCACAATTTTTTTAATGAATTGTCTTTATGAAATAGAAACTTTAACGAAAAAAAAATTTTTAACTACAAAATGAAATGATTTATTTTCTAAAGTTAACTCCTAACAAAATTATCAGTTATTAAATTCTAAGCAATTATATTGAAAAGAAAAATAAATAATTTATAGTCAGATGTGTTTTAGCCCATAAACTATAATTTGATGTCTTAGTAATTTTCCAATTATAAACTCAATAAAATTTATTGGTTTTTATATTCTACATGGAAACCCAAATAAAAAACCTAAAATAAATTTTATATACAATTAAAGTAATTGATTGTACTTGTAGTTAAAAATGAATAAATTTTAAAATGTCTTAACAGGGTACCTTAATAATAAATTCAGTGACAATTGAAATTAAAAAATAATAATAAAAAAAAAAAAATAAAATAAATAATAATAAACATCATTTTAACAACGAGATCATGTCTGAGATTTCACCAAGATTTGTCATCATATTTTTAGCAAGCAAATCCTTCAAAAAGTCACACAAATAAAAATTGTGTCATTTGCTGGCTTTTATTGTTTTAATTTTATTTTATTTTATTTATTATGAAAAAAAGAAACTAAAAATATAAAAATTTTGTCGTTATTCGTTTAAGTACTCAGGTAACAACCATTTCGTCACAAACAATTGTTGATAAAAATTTCTACGAATTTTTAATTCTTTTATTTAGTTATTTTTTTTTTTTTTGGTGAGTGCTTGTTTATCTTTTCTTAATATTGTTTTTTGTTTGTTTTTATTTTGTATTTAATAAAAAAAAATTTAATAATTTTATGTGCGCAGTCAGATTTCGTGTGTATTTCATTTCGTTTTTATTTCTCTTCTGACACACTTCTATTATTGTGATGATATTTGGGTTACAGTTTTAGTTTAGTAAACGATTGGTCACAACGAAAGAGTTTTAAATCGTATCGAAATAAAGTGGATATTCTAAAGAAAATGAAATTTTTATTAAAGTAAATGCTCCGCGCATTATTGCTAATTTTCTAAAATTTATATGGTTATTTATTTTCTATCTACAAGAATTAAATGTGCGGAGAACTGTTCTAGTACGATAAATTTAGGAGCTTTTACATTCTTATCTCTATTTGCTCTACGAAATTACATATTTTTATGAAATGAAAAGTATTCTATATTGGAATCAAGCTTCCAAGAGGCCTCCTCACAAAAAATTATTCAAATCCATCTAGCAGTTTTGAAGTGATTCAAACACAGACAGACAAAAATTCCAAAAATATGTATTTTTTATTCCATATCGATTACTATCTTCACCAACATAAAAATTTTCAAAAAATATTTCATGTACAGAAATGACCCCATTACTGAGACTCAAGAGGATTGTTGTAAAACTTTCATATGTTAACAGGATAAAAAATTGTGTGTTCGAACAAATCTAGACGTGAAACTAAGAGTAATTCATGAAAGAATTTGCAACGGTTCGAGTGACCAAATTCCATTAATTATGAAAACACAGTTTAATTTCCAAATTCAAATTTTATATTTGCTATTGTAGCGGACTTTGAAATATAGGTTCTTTGGAAGTTTCAACTATCTATCTAAACCTGTTTAACAGTTTGGCCATATACATTAAATTACATCAACTATTGTCATACCCTTTAATTTATAATTTTAAATATTTATACTTCTACCAGACCAAGTATTGGATATTATGTCTTATTTTCAAGAGTTTTTAAATGAAGGTTCAAAAGATAGGCCTATTTATGTCAAATAACACCAATTATAAGAACACCCTTTAATTTCAAAATTAAAATTGTTAGCTTACTCTTATAGCGGCCTTTGCATCATAAGTGCCTTGTAAATTTCAACAGTCTGTCTATAACCGTTCAAAAGTATGGACATATACATCAATGAAATGAACTATTGGGGGCACCCTTTAATTTATAATTTTTAATATTATTACGTGTTACTTTAGTGGTCATTGAGGTCGAAGTTCTGTATAATTTGCAAGCGTTTGTCTATAACGGTGCAAAAGAACCGCCCATATAAGTAAATTTACATCATCTGTGGGGACACCCTTTTTTTGCCATTAGGAACTAAAGTTGTACGCAGTTTTCTTACTTTCACGTTGTGTGGGGACACCCTTTAATTTTTAAAATTAAGAACTGCTTTTAAAACAAGAACAATCTAAAAGCATCACCTTTCAAATAAAAGAAACATAAATAAAAATCGATGCAGATATGACTGAGTTGTGGAGAAACAAAAAAATCAATAGACGGTCGAATTGATAACATTATTCTTTTTTGAAGTCGGTAAAAAATAAAGTAAATTTAAAGGGATTTTAATTTGTCATTGTATTTATTTTTTGCATACCTACAATCGTCGTCATCAGTGCCAGGTGTTAAAATATTGTTAAAAGAAATTGAAGAATACGAAAACTTTAATTTGAAATATTCGATTTGGTTTCAAAAATTTAAATGTCAAATATTCTTAACCATCGTACAGAGGAATTATTTTATAATTTATAAAAAAACTATTTTTTCAGTTCTTAGCTCCTCCCACATTCCTGCATTTAAGGCTGTTTTTAATTTAGATTTGTTCAAAATTTTGCAGCAACAAAATAATCCAAATATAAATATAAAAATTTTTACTAAAACAGTTAAACGGAAAAAATTACCCAATTTACGAGTATTTGTTAATCGAATTTGTTATTAGAAATAAATAGAATAATCAATCTATCTCTTTCTATCAGTTAATCAATTTAATACTGTAAAAATGTTTAATGTAGAATTGCTTTAAAGTGAAATCATCTTCTTTGCCGTTTGTCTCTTTAAAGAAAGTAACACAATTGTTGAGTAGCATCATATACAAATCACAAAGATTGCTCTGAATTCAAAAATAAATAGTTAAATACAACAACAAGAACCTTCTCTTTTTTAGGAAACGTTTTACTAAGAGAATTTACAAAAGTTGCCTTTAAAAAATCTGCGCATGATCTTTATCAAATTGTGAAAGTTCCAATAAGAAAGTGACATAAATAAACTTAAAGATTGAAGATAATTTTTATCTGTTTTTTTAGCGTTCATCAAATTCGCTTTAAGCTTAACTTTATTATGGTTATGCTTAACACATTCACTGAGTATTTGTACATGCAAATTTCTTTCAGATTATTTTTGTCATCTTAAAGTTTTTTATATTTTTTTTACGCAAAAATAAATTGAATCGTAACGTAGATCTGTGGTATGGATGACACAAAAAAAAAAAACACTTAAATAAAACATAAAAAATTATTTTATTCATATGATTGTTCATGATTGTTGATGATTTTTTTATTTTAGTATCTCCCACCAAAAAAAAAAAAAATTATTACAAACTCTGTAAGCTCATGTAGGGCAAAAAAAAGTTAAGAAATAAACACAAAAAATCCCTGCGCGATGTATTCATTGCGTGTTGGAATTTTGATTGGCACGAGTGTTATAAAACAAACAATAAAATTTAAATTGGCAACAACAAAAACAAAGCAGTAACATTGAATTGATAATAAGGAATTGCCAAAAAAAAAAAAGATAAGGACTTGAAGCTCTAGATATCGGTTAATGATGGTTGATAGGAGTTTTGTTTAAATTTAAATGTCCCATGATATTATTTCCGTTAGCTTCGTTTTTGTTGATAAAGTCCCAGACTTGCAATAAGTCAAGCCTAAAATTATTGACCTGCTATTTAAAGAGAATTTTAGCGTAAAAACACAACAGGAACTAAATTAGAAGCACAAACATGTTACAAATTAAAATTATATGCGGTCCTTCATTGAAAGTGTTATATCTCGTTTAGAATAAAACGTCGCTCAAATATCCGCCGCGGCTTCAAAGAGCTTCTAGATTTCGAAGTATCAAATCTTTCATAACTCTGGTGTAGAAATCAAACCAAAACAAGCTGAAAATGACCGATGACATAACTTTAATGGCCACTGTGTTTTCTGATTTACTTACATGATCTGCGACTTAATAAAACTCCACAAAAAAATCCAACGGGGTTTAATTGCGAAATCTCTGTTGCTAGTTTACATTACTTTCACAAGAGATTAATGCGTTTTGAAATTTTCCAATGGAGCTTGAGCTGTTTCGAACGTAGCGCCATCTTATTCGAACTAAATATAGTTGTTAATCATATCATATATCATCATTCAACTTATCATATCATACAATCAACATACTGTAGCGCTGGCCATTGAGGGTGATGGATCGATGCCACCCGCAACCTCTCAAAATCCACATCAAACAGTGATTTTTCGGGATATATTGAACACTCTTGAATCTCATGTCGATTTGAATCATTCCGAATTTTAGAAATAGCAATGATCGATAGGAATGGTATTAACCCACATTGAAAAGCTCAGAAGTCTCTATTAATATTTTAGCTAAGTGTCGTATTACGCTTAGAGCGCGTCCTCGGACATCAACTAAAGCAAAGTGACACTAATACGGACCTATTTTAGTCTTTTATCGTTCATATTGATTTGATCGAATTTATTATCATTGTTGACAGTAAAAGTTTTATCATCGTTACGATGAACCTTAAATTTTATGACAATGAGAGTAGCAATCGCGCTGAGGTATTCTCTATTTTGATATTTGATAAATTTGAGTACATATTTTGGGCCAATAAATTCAAAATGTAGAAAACATTTTGTGTTGAAATTGAGTTAATTGCTAAAGAGTTTTTTTTAACAGTTGAGGGGTAGAAACCAACTAGTATATATTCGTTGTTATTTAAAGCTTTCGTAAGGATACGAGCCATTAAGTGTTTTTTTCATGTGAACAACTGATACATTTTTAAATAAAGTAGTTATGATTTTAATGCAATTTTGAGTCCAGTCTTATAGATGGAATAATTTATACAGTGTGTAATGAAACAGATAATCATGTCTTTGTCATCACGATGTCAGCCTGAAAACAATACTCGTTCTAAAGCAAGTAGCATATTATCGTTTCTATCATCGCTTAAATTGTAGCACATACTTCAACACCAGCCGACATTTTGCAAATATTTTCTGAAAACATTAACCTGTAGAAGACCGAGCTTTTGCATTTTAAAAATATTTTGTGAGAGTATTTTTTTTTCTACTTAAAATTTGTGCTTAAGCCAGTTTACTATTAGTTTATTGCTATTGTTTGAGCATAAATTGAGAATAATAATCATATAACTGCTCTTATACGACCACATCTCTGGTAATAACAAATTAAGTGCAAATTTTTTATTGTGGTAACAAAAGTGTACCAAATGGTTTTGTACAAAAATTCACTTTTTCTGTTACATTTTTTTACATTGTATATAAAATTATTAATATTTTATATTACAATAGTTTTCTTGATTACGTGAGTGTTTTTATATCTTAAAATTTTATTGATTTAATGAAAAATTTATGATTTTTTTTCAGATGTTTATACACATTTTTTATTAAGTGTAGTGAGTGAAAAATAAAAATTGTTTAATTAAAACAGAAACAATAAAAACGAAAAGTATTACAAATAAAATCTTTAATTTGTTATATTAATATTTTTGAATATTTTTCAATTAAATCATGCCACGATTTTCATAACAAATTTAATTTATTTGTAATAAAATATATAACTTTTGAAAAGTACCCTATATTAAGTATGCAATGAGCAATAGGCAATGAAGAAATTTTAATGCAAGAATAAAATTTGAAAAAATTGGCAGCAAAGAAGTTTTGACACTAATTTTTGTAGAGAATTTATTTTGCTGTAATAAATGATCACAATTTATTTGTTATTGTTACGGCATTTATTACAGTGATGGCAGTAACTACCTCTTTTGAATTTCTGAATTATGAGGCTCAAATATCGCAGAGGCCATCTAGAGAATTTTGCCCTAGAAGGCTCTTAAGTTCTTAAGATTCCGCCTTAAGTATGTGACTCGATGTCTCATCGTGTAGTTTGTAAAACCTGCTACCTTTGATTTCAGCATTCCCTTATAATAGTATGTAATATCTCAATATTTTTTAAACCGTCTTATAGTCAGCCGAAGGCCGCTCCTAGTGAGCGAAAGTATATCTCAGGATGTATCCCGAAAAAACGATAAATAACGCTTTGGCTGTCTGAATTCTGTCAGAGCTATACAGTGATAAGAGAACCCCTTTTTGGCCCTGAATCAAGTATTTTTTCCATAGCATTGCTAGTGGGTGTATAAAAGGAGGGCAAACCATCTGCTCCTTCATTACCCACATGTACTTATGACCAGAAAATCAATAAAATGACTGTTTATTAAGAAAACCAAGTTTATTTAGAGATGCCTCCATTATCCGCAGCCAACCTGACCTTTAGTTCAAATGAATTAAAGCGTTTTAGCGTAGCATATTATATACATACATATGTTCTGCAGACAAATGAGGATGGCGTATACGTTAGTCTAAAAGATTTTTAGAATTTTATTCGGGGAAATGACTCGTTGAATGTTCGGGCCAAAAATTCCGGCTCCTATGTTGCCACTTTCTTGCTTAAAAGTATCAGTAAGCCAATGGATCGTGTCAGGAATAAGTGGATTAAAATTCCTATGCGATGGGGGATGGCAATGCATTACCGGCTTTAACCGACGATATGTCCGACAGGCGAAAAGCACTTCTTTACGATTCTAAATGCAATGTTATGTGCAATGGAGTCATGAAGAGCAAAAGACGACTATTCCTGATAGCTTTAATCATAGAGAGATATAAAGCGATATTCCTAATAAGAAAGAGGTCGTTCAATGATGATCACAAGTTATTTGACATCGTTCAAGAAGTTGATAGTCATGCCGCTTATATTTCGCCTGATTTTTTTAATTTTCTTGTTCACAATTTTTAAATTGTATTTTAAACAGCTGTTTTTACATTACTGATTAATCCAATTTATTCCAGATATTCCAATTTTATTTCAGAAGTTTTTATTTGAATTTCAGAAATTTCTCATAATTAGAACTCTTGAAAACATAATATATTATTTCACTCCCAACTGTGGGAAATCAGTAAAATTTAAAATTAACAAATTAGAAATAAATTTAAATATTTATGTTCAAGTTTCAATCAGTCACGATGATTGTTTAGGATCCACATTCATGTACGCTCCGCTGTTGGAAAATAAAATTTCAAACGATCGAACGTGACTTTCTCTTATTAACGTCAACATTAACCCTAAAAAATATTGAAGCTTTATAAATTAAAGGATTTTTTTTCATCAATTTCATTAATTTATTTTATTACCTCTAATAAGCAGATTAAAGAAACTAGAATTTTTTTCTTTTGAAGTAAATCACTTTTAAGTCTCAGACAGGAATTAACTTCGCTAGAATATTTCTTGAACTACCATTTCTATTGATAGCAAAAGTACCCTATAACTTACTTTGTTTCTGTCATTAGTAACTCATTTTAGGTCTAACTCTTTTATACATAGAAATAATTGCTTTTGGTGTAGCAAGTCATGGTAAACATTTTCCTTCATCTCCATTTACTGACAAATGTTTTTCTATGTGTGTTTTTCTTAAGTAATTTTTCTTAAAAGTTGTTGTATTTCATAGTTTTTGCAATTGATTTCATTTTTATTATTGTATGTTGTGGATGTTTTAGTTAAAACAAAAAAATACAACAAAAAAATAAGTCTTGGCCAAAACACGTATTAGCATTTATTAAAATGGATACACTAGACCCATAACTCGGAAACCATGCCACGCCATATCGTTGTTTGTCAATATGTTTGCATTTAGTAAGAGTATCTAATGGTTTAGTGTAAGTGTATGTACATGTTTCATTTATGTTCTTGTCAATTGTTTCAATGTTTGTTAAAAATACAGACAAAACAAATTAAAAAAAATCTTTTGTGTTTTTAATTCTGTTGTCTTGTTTCAATGCTGGTTTTCTGATTTAATTTTCTTTACTTTATACTTTTTTATTCTCTTGTAAATTTATTTAGATTTTGTGTTTTTTTTTTTTTTTTCTACATTCATCGATGCATTAGAACTTTTATACATTTTTTTTGCTCTTAAATTTGTGATATGATTTTGCAACTTGCATTGCATTTGTTAGTTATTAAAATTGTATATAAAAAAGTTTATATAGATTTGTTTTAACATAAACACTTGTGTGTTTGCAACAAAATATAGTTTGTTCGTTCGAACGACATTTGACAAATTGTTGTTGATGTATTGTGAACATATTTTAATTAAAATAGAATAAAAAATAATAAAAATCTCAACAGGCAGCACTAAAACATAGAGCATTATTTTAAGAACAACGTGGGAAAATTATACAAGCATGACCGTTCATGTTTAAAAGAAAATTAAATAAAATAATAAATATAATTTAGATAGATCAAGAGCTAAGTTTGATATAATTTACATGCTGCCCATTGTTAATGGTTTATAACCAGAGTGGATTTGCAAAATATTCTTACAGTGATATAATAATTTTATAAAATTTCTTTTACTATACTGCGACAAAATTATGCTAAACGTTTTAAGAAATAAAAAAATAAAACTTACACAAAATTACTTATTTCACACTTTTCATTTTTACTTTAAGTGTAAAAATCGATTAAAAAATATATTAAATTTAAAGAAATTTAAGTTTATCACAAATCTGCAGACTTGATTCTTCAGTAATCTTCTTTAAAAGCTAAAGACAATTAAATTTTCAATAAAAGGCTACTTTTCTTCAGTGTCCTTCCACACTTTGCAAGATCTGTTGCACATTCATGAGTATATTAGTGAGAGAGAAAAGACGAATTAAAAGTAATAGAGAATTTTGTATAAAGGGTGTTTTTTAAGCCCAATAAAACTTAAGAAAGGGATAATTGACAAAAGAACTATAGCACTGCGCTCATTTTTTTAATTTCTAATCAGTACACTCTGGGAATTACGGCTTACACGTTGGTGACACCATTGCGCCTTTTTTCTTTGAAAGAATAGCCGGAGCTTTACAGTTCATTGTCATTTGCTTTTGTTTTGTCATTCTTAATTTTAAACAGAAAAGCAATTTAAGTTTTTTTCTTAAACAAGTAAGAGTGCTATATTTAGCCGTGCCAAATCTTATATACCCTTCAAAATATTTAAATTTATTTTAGTGAAGTAACTCCAATCAAAATATCAAATATTGGGGTGACAGGAATTTAAAAAATAAAAAAAATTAAGAACGATACAAAATTTTACCTAAAAATATCACCAGATCTTAATCGAATAAGCATTTAAAGAAAAATTTAGTATTTTTTGAAAGGTCTTTTTAAAAGATTTTAAATAATATCCTTATATATGTCTTAAAAAATATAGTACACAATCGTTCTTTTCTATGAAGAAATCAGAGGCTCATAACCCGGAAAATATTGCCAACGAGCGCAAGTTTTTTCACTTGAATTTTTTTTTTTTGTTATTTTCTAATTCTTTATCGTTCCATGTGTCTTTTTTTTCTTTTGAGTAGAGTTACTTCACTAAACTAAATTTGTTCTTAATGATATGGAAAAATTAGAATTAGGCTTGGTGTTTTGCCCGCTTTCTCAAACGACTTGGACCGATCTTGCTGATTTTCAATAGCAAAATGTTCGAAACTATATCCGGGCTTAAAGAAATTCTGTTGAAAGATTTTTCCAAACCGTTATATTTTCTCATTCCTTAAAAAAATTCTTAAGCATTTGTGTCAACTGCAGAATATCATTACCGCATTGATCTAAAGCAAGAGCAAATTTATGTGTAAAGAAGAAAAAGCTTTTTTTTCCTCGTATTCTGGTTACTTGATTACAAAATGTGTTGATAAAAGATGTAGCGATCCAGAATTTGAGTTCCATTGAGGCAACTAAAAAAGCTTTTTGAAACGCATAATGTTATTTGTTTTAAAAGCTGTTAGGAAAACGGTCTTTCTCTTTTTACAAGAGTTTTCTTTTTTTAAAAAAACTCTTCTTATTGTTTTAATAATTTTATTATTTTAATTTTATTTATTTATTTTCTTAAGAATTTGTTAAAACTTTGTTCTAAAATTTTAAATTTTAACAACAGTAATCACAATTAAGTTTTTTATTAAGTTTTAAATGAATTTGTTAAAAAAAAACTTTAATGGTTAAAAATAATTATAAAATGCTTTCTTTCAATAATTGTCTCTTTTATACCTAGAAAAATTTTTTAAGAAGTTTTGTTTCTATACTTCCTAAATTTAATTATCTTTTTCACAAGAAAATTTGTGTACCTTTTACCCCAAAAAGTGGAAAAAGGGTTTTTCTAAGTTCGTCATTCCGTTTGTAGTTTCTATAGTATCCAGTTCCAACCCCATAAAGTGTATTAACTATGAATTCTTATGCATATCGAAGTCGAATGAGCAATGTCCGCCTGTTTGTCTGTCCGTCCGTGTCGAGCACACATTTTTCGCAAATTTTGCAAATAAAAATCAGCAAGGTCGGTCCATGTCCCTAGAGGCAGTAGGCTAAACACCACGCCTGCCTCTAAGTTTTGCATATCATTTGAAACAATAAACTTACTGCAATAAAAAAAAAACAAATGTAAAGAGCGATAAAGATTTAAAAATAGGAAACAAACTGGAAGCAAAAAATATGGGCGTGCCAATATTTTCCGAGTTATGGGCCTCTGAAATTTTTATAAGAAAGTTCGATTGTCAATATAGTCAATATGGGTATGATTTAGCAGTTTTTGAAGAAATATTTCAGGAAATACCAAAATTTTTTTCAAATTCGTAACCCATTAAAAGCCGATGAAATTTTTATTATTATTGTATTTTAAGTTATTTTTTTGTCTTGTTTTCAATATTTGTTTTTTTTTTTTTTTTTTTTTTTTTTTTGTCAGGAGCTATTTTACTAAAGTAGATTTATATACACATATATAATATTCGGCATAGCCGATATAGCACTCTTTCTTGTTCTAAAATGATATTTAATCTTTTTATAGAGAAAATTGGAAAAAAGTTTTAATATGCTGTTTTTTATATTTTAAATGCTTAAGTAAGTTTTGTGTCAACTCTATTTTCCTTAGAACTTAAAAAAATTATCTTTTATCAAAAACAAAAATATCCAATTATGTTATTTTTCCTAATGTCGATGCATTTTTCATCAAATCAATTAACAATTTACACACAATAATTCAAAAAAGTCTTGAGCAAAACCTTCAAATTTAATTTAACAATGTGTTATGATTCATGCATAACACCAATTAATGTTTATTTTTTAACGCCTACGCACAACAAACAACAAACGGCAAACAAACAAACAAGCAAAATTTAAAGCAAAGAAAAAATATCCACAAAATGTTTTTTTTTTTTTGTTAGAACTGGAGTAAAAAAGAAAAACTAAACAGACTCAAGTTTTAACGTTGACACAAAAGTAAAAGACAAAAAGTGCAGTTTTTTTACGGCAGCTTGTTTGTTGCCAGTAATTTTTGAACTTTTTGTACCTTTTAGCTGTATCAAGAGTAATTTTGTTGCTTAATAACCCTATTTTAATGGTGGCTCCTTTACAAGTATAAAAAAAATGAGGGGAGCAAATTTAATATTACAGTTATCTTATGATATTAATGTCTAACTGCCATTTTACTGAATAAGTTTAAGCGCTACTGTATGATGTTGTGGTGGCTGTTTGAAAATTTCTAGGCTTTTGCTTTAGGTTGTGGCAAAGTATTATTGTTATTATTGTTGCAATTGCAATTATGTGCCTATTAATGGACTAAATAAGGCGAGCACGCTTATAAATGCTAAAATACTGACAACATCAATCGTTTTCATAAACATGATTGTTGAATTCTCGTAAAATAGAATTTCCACACTAACGAGCTTGAATTTGTTGTTGTTATTGTTGTTGTTGCTATTTTCTTCTTTTCTTTGTTTTTATTATTGTTGTTCTGTGTTAGTTGCTATTTATATTTGGCTGCCACTGCCACTTATGAATGCTCCACTTGCAGTTGTAAGTATAACATACGAGGTCTGTTGTATGAGTGACTTGCTATTGTTGTAGATAGCGATAGCCTCTTTGTAATTGATAAGAAGGAATATTTATATGCAGGCATGTCATACATTCCAATCGGAATTGTATTAACAAATCCGATCGAATTTGTGTTTTCAAAAATAAAAGCTGAATCTCTATTTTTTTTCTTTAAAATGGTCACAATAATCACACCAAAGTAACTTTGCTTTTAGTATCGGTAATGGCTTCACTCGACTTATATCGAGCTTTCTCAGGGATCGCACTATACGAGTTGTTATAGATGGGATCTCAGCAAGCGAGTTCAAGGTAAATTCAGGGGTATCGCAAGGTTCCCTTCTTTTCCCTACCCTATTTCTTATTTTTCTTAATGACCTTCTACGTCTGACTTTCAACCCTATCTATTCTTTTGCAGATGACAGTAGCATATGCCATTCATTTTCGTTTCGCAGTAGACCAAGCCTTCGGGAAAATAAGGCTATGAGAAAGCACATGGACGATATCCTTAATCGCGATCTTTTGGTAATTTCCGAATGGGGCCTGGAGAACAGGGTTCAGTTTAACGCTCATTATACCCAGTGTTGTGTGATTTCGCGCATGCGTACTGCTGAACATGCTACCTCATCTGTAATTATGGGTGATATATATATTAAGGAATCAGAAGCTCTCGATGTTCTTGGCATGAAAATTCAATGCGATGTTCGTTGGAACAAGCATATTTTTCATGTAGCCAAAGAACCATTCAAGCGCCTAGGTTTTCTGAAACGGTGTAAGAAATACTTCACTAGATCTGATCTCCTTACTATCTATGCCACCTTTATCAGACCGAAAATGGAATACAACTCTCATGTATGGGCCGGTGCTTCAAAGTCTTTTTTAGAGTTACTCGACCGCGTAGAAAGCGAAGAAGCTCATCGGTGACAGTAGGGTATACAGCTCTATTGATTCACTAGAGCATCCACGCAATGTGGGGTGTGTTTCACTGTTTTATCGTTACTACAACGGAATGTGCTTTTATGAAATCAGGGAACTTGTTCCTGAAAACCGTAATTTCATACGCGCAACGCGATCTGCATCAAGAGCGCATTCCTTTGTGTTCGATTGGCCAGTGAATTGCAAAACGCATTACAGAGAAAATTCGTTTTTTAGCCGAACAGTTCGTATGTGGAATAAACTCCCTGCAGAAGTCTTTTCTGCCACTTTTAATGTGCAGAGATTCAAATCAAATATCCAGAACCTAATTTCCTAGTTCTGGCACAATGCATTGCATAAGTAGGGGTCATTCCCTGAGTGCTGGTTCTAATTAAAAAAACAGGCTAATTTTAATAAGGATACAAAATAAAAGTAAATTTAAGAACCGCAAAATATAAAATTTGAAAAAAAAAATCTATTCCGTTTTGAAATTTTATAGTGATTTAATTTCGAAAAATTTTTCGTTTTTTTTTTCTGAAGAGCTAATTTGCGGAATTGAAAGCACTTTCGATCTGAATTGAGTTCTGTGACATGCCTGATAATTTCTTTTTTGTATTATCAAGACAAACGTTTTGAAGGTACGGTCAGATTTGACCAAGAGAGACGTTACCACTACAAAGTTCTACCGTTAGAGCATGTGAAGGTGTTGTAGTAAGAGTCCTTCACACCCACTTTTGTATTTTGCCAAATTATTTAATTTTTCCTCTTCTTCTCGTATAATTCTAAACCTGCCTTCGTATATTCTTATGTGTTGAAAGCAACAAAGCTAAATGGAGAGGGGTTAAGGGGATGAAAATGAGAAAAACTTATCTTTGATATTAAAACGCCTGTTTATTTTAGCTGTTGAATTGTTGTCTGCTTGTTATGTGCTTCGTTGAATGCCTGCTTCTATATGGAGTTTATTATTGTATTTAAGAAAAGTCTGTCACATATTATAAGGTTCATTTGTTGCACCAAACCAACCAGCCAACCAAGCAACCAACCAACAAACTTGAGCACTATTTTGAACATTTCGTTACAATATTATTATTAAATATATATATTTTTAGTTAGACATATATGAGCATAAAGTGTATGCGAGTGTAGGCGGCATATTAGCTTCAATCAAAAAATCTGTTGCCAAATTTTGTTGCCTGGTTTTTGTGTTCTTTTTTTTCGACGAAACTTAACTGAAATGCAGGCAATTTTTTTCTTGTTATGGGATTTAATCAATGCATTACATTGTCTTGTTAAAAGCAATTATGGTGCATTTTTTCCTATCAGCTCAAAATGTGGCAAAAATTTTCTAAAAGACGTCATTTAAACCTTTTTCGTTTAAGGTTTTTTTTCTATTTTAATCTTTTTGCTTTCAATATAAATAAAAATTAAAAACTTTAATAGAGTTGAGTTCTTGTCTGATATGGCTCATTGATTTGATGGTAGTAGGTTGTGTGTACACTGTGTGTCTGTTAAGATTTTCCTGTATGATTTTTCCTCATTTTTTTTTATACATTTTTAGTTGATGAATGGCTGTTTATTGTATTTAGTTGGCGGCTAAGCAGCAACAATAATAAAAAAAAAAATAGAAAAGAGTAGATTTTTGACATTTTCCTGGCAGTTGTGATGATTGCTTTGATTTGTTTTGATTTGCATCGTTAACTGTTATGACAATAGCAATCAAAACCAATTGCTAGAGACTGAGTTACTCACACACACAGGCACATGTTCACCTAAATATAAGGCTTCATTTATTTCATTTTATTTTTAACTGATTTAAAAAAAATTGTTTTTCCTTTTCTTGAACTGCAAATACTCGTAATAAACAAAATGAATGTGATGTCAAATATTTGATAGCAAATTTTCTATTATTTTTGTTAGATATTTAATGGAACTTCAATATTATGCAATTTTAAGAAAAAAATTCGTGAAAAGATTTGAGAAAAAAAGGCTGTGGTCATTTGCATGGTAAAATAGGAAAACTAGTTGCTGTTTTTTTTATCTAATTAATGGTATAAATGTTGAAATGAAAAAAAGATGTAAATCTAACACTATGAAAAGTGTTAAGAGTTTGTGGGTGTCAGTGTGTTGTTATAGGATTTAAAAAAGACTCTAGATATTGATATTAAAATTTGTAACATTAAGAGTTTATTATACAACAGAAAAGTTGAAGATTTTTTACTTAGACATTTTTAGTTTTAATAAAATAACTTTCCTAATTTTACCTTGCACAGTGGAGTAAAAACGAAATATTTTAGAAAAAATTATGCAATTTTTAAACAAATAATCCATTTCCTAAGAATTGCCACAATTGTCTAAGTAAGAAAAGCAAAAAAAAAAAAATAAATAAATAAATAAATAAATAAAATAAAATAAACAAGTGCTTAATGTTTTACGCAGTCTTGAAAAATTTTAAATTTGTGCTTAAAGAATTGATAGTGGTTTTTCGAAAAATATCTTATGTTAAAAACTGAAAAGCTTATAATTTTTACTCTAGCCAAATTACTATTCTAAATAACAATTGAAACTAAGGTTTCAAAGTATTCAAATAATAATAACTCGTTGGTTTTGAAGTAGTTTTAATGTTCCAGAATTATTATATACGTGCATTCACATATTTTAACTTTAATTAATCATTTAGAAGGATTTTTTCTGTTATTTTAATTGAAGTCTTTAGTTACGAATTTTTAAAAATTAATTAACTGAAAATTATTATTAATGGCTAAACTGGCTTCTTTAGTTTTTTTTTTTTGTTTTTGTTAATAATAAGAATTAAATAATTTAAAATTTTTGAAAACCAATTGAGAATTATTTCGAAAATAAATCAAAAATAAAAATCGAACAGTCAGCTTGCACTGAAGTAAGATTGTGTATTGATTCCTATAAAATAGAAAACCTATATCACCGGTACTGTTACCTCAACATTATATTCGCCTGTTTTATTAAAAGTGTTATTTAAGCCTGTTATGGTAAAAATAATTTTAACTAAATTTTAAACAAATAAATAATTTTATTGAAAATAAATAATAATTTCGGGAACGAGGCCATCATAGACTTCTCATTTTGTTAAGAATAACAGGAAAATTTTTGGTGTCAAAAATGCAATTTGTTGTTATTTTATCACCAAAAACCAATTACTCCACGTAAGCTCGTAGGAAATAATCGGTAGATATTGAATCGCAGAATTTGAAGGCTAAAGGAAAGGTGTAATTTTCGAAATAAATAAAAATAATGATTTTAATAAGTCAATAGCTGCAATCGCCGCATGGCAGGTAACGCCATCCAGCAAAAATCACATCTAGCATGGAATTATGTCATCCCTATTTTTTAAATAATAGTGCGGCAACAATTTTAACTGACTGTAAAGCGAGCTATAATTTTACTTCTGATGAAAAGATTCTAGTAAAAACTGCGAGTTTTATTATGCATTGGTTTTACTCCATTTGTAGTAATTTGGTCTTTCAATAAACTCCTTAAGCCATAAATGACTTCGTCTCTGAACAAAATTTTGCGATAAATTAATTAGTTTATTAAATAAAAAATAAATCATAATAATTTGGCAGAGAACATTTAAAATAAATGTGAAAAGATGAGTGCAGTATGACAGTTGGGTTGACATGTAACCCTTTCGTTAGTTCTAACCGGCCTTAAAAACGCCCCACATATTTACTAATCTGTTTGTGTGTCAATAAGTTCATGGTCCGGAATACACAATTATCGCTTGTTTATATTTTAATATTATATTTGTTTTTATATTCTGTCACAACGATGCTTTCATTGCAGCTGAGATATCATGCAAAAAAATTTTGTAAAAATAATTTATATATTTTATAATTACAGTTCTAAAGATTTTTTATACAGATGCTATAATTCTATATTTAAGAGTATAAATTTGGTACTTAAAAGTTCCTAAATGTACAGAAACCACTTGAAAAAAATACATGAAACAAAAATTGTTATAAAAAATTTATTTTTATTTAAAATAATTGCAAAAAATAATTTAAAATTTTTTTATTAATTCTTCTTTTTAATTTTAGGTGAAAAACCCTACACCTGTCAGTGGCCCGAATGTGAATGGCGATTTGCCCGTTCTGATGAATTAACGCGTCACTATCGCAAACATACAGGAGCGAAACCATTTAAATGCATCGTCTGTGAAAGAAGCTTTGCACGCAGTGATCATTTGGCTTTGCATATGAAAAGGCATTTACCGAAAAACAAATAGAAAAATTATTTCTTCAATGACAACACAAATTAATTAAAAAAAAAAAAAAAAACCTAAAGCAAATGTAAACACACTAATGATGTTCATTATTATCAAACAATCCAAAGGACTTAAGTTATATTAGTTTATAAAATCCATATAGAAATTAAAAGTTTTTAATAAAATTTTATAATAAGAAATAAGAAAATTATCCTAAAAAACAACAAATATAGTAAATAATAATTGTTTTTGTTTTTTGTTTGTTTAAAAATAATATTTGCCATAATTATTTGTATTAATTAAATTTAAATTTGTTTTTTTTTTTTTTTGTATTTCTTCTGTGTATATTTTTTTTTTAGATTTTCAAACTTTATTATCAAATCTAAAGTCTTTTTCCTTCATGTAATGTTGTTAACTAAACTCCAAAATTCTAGTTTTTATGTTTTTATAAATAAATTTTGTCTAACTTATCCTTTCTTTAGTTTAAACTAATAACTTTTATTTAAATTATAATTTTTTTGTTAATTTTTTTTTAAACTAATTAACGCAATAGTTTGTAAAGTATTTAAACTCTTTAAACCAGTGTCTTAAAAAAAGAAATAATCGTGTCTTATTGTAAAACTAGTTTGTATGTTTTAAAATAATTGTAATTTATATAAATGTTTACAAAGAATATTTAATTATAGCAGATTATAATTAAAGTTTTATTTAAATTTCAAACCGAAGAAAGAAATTCCTTGAAAGTATTTGTAATTTGTATGTGCGGAAGAGAAAAAGAAAATTAAAAGAAATTTTAATTTAAAGGAAAAAAAAAAAAAAAATAAACCACCAAAGTGCTGGCACAAAAATGTAATAAAATTGAATAAAAAAAAACTCTAATGTGTTTCATTTCAATACAATTTTTAACGTAGTCGTACAATTAAAATTTTGTAAAATAATTTTGCATGTTTCGTTCTTGATGAAGTGCATTCAGGACGCCTAATTTTGGGTGTTTATCAATTGTTGCTCATTTTTTAGGATTAACTTTACGTACCCATATAGCAAGTAATCGCTCTACCTTTAAAGCAAATTGAGAGGTCCATTTCTCGAAATTAATTAATCCCCAAATTTAGATTTTTATAACTCATTAAGAGCGGTTGCGGTATGGCACGTAGCGTCATCCTGTCAAAACCACATCTCAACTGGACGAATGTGATCTACATTTGCAAACAAGTAAATAATTTACTGTGATACAATAATGTTTTCCATTGAACGCCACGCCAGCTCCGGTTTCCTTTTTAAAGACAAAAAGGGTTAGTGATTCCACCAATGTGTAAAAAGGACTAAACGGTGCATTTGTTTTGGATTTAATGGAGTATGCATGGTCTGTTTTAGACTGGTTTTATGACATTTACGACATTCTTGATTATAAACAATTTCATTAAGCCAAAAAGGAGCCTGAGTGTGGCGAATTCACAACTGATTTTTAACATAAATCTAGATAAATCGGCAGTGTTGGTTAAGAGAAGATCTATTCGTGACACTTTGCACTACGAAAGTTAGTTTGATAGTTGCATTCGCCTTAAAAAAACACCCTTTACCTTAATTAACTTATTAATTTTTACCAGTCTTTAAAAACAGAGCGATCGATGGTTTGATGTTTGCATCCGAATATGCTTTTTTTTCCTAAATTTCATCAACTGCATCCGGTATTTGTGAGATCGTAAGCAATTCAAAATTTGGCATACTGAGATCTCCAATAACGATACTCTGCTCTGACCGAGTGTTGGAAGCAAAATTATGAAATTCCTTTTCCTTCCTTTTTTTACGCTCGCTTTCTGTGGAGTGCTTTTAGTTGTCTTAAGAAAAAAATTACTCTTTACTCTTTGGACACAATTTTGTAAAGATTTGTATATGGAAACAAATAAAACAAAGAATAAAACAAAATGATAGAAAATGTTTCGTTTTTCTTATCAGTAAAAACTTAAAAAGAACTAGCTAAAGGTTGGTGAGTAAATTGCTGTAAAAGTCGCCTATTGAAGGCTGTTTAAATGTCGCTGATCTACTTGCTTTGATAACTCATACAATCACAAAATTGTATTGTTTTGTAAATGCTTCGTTTTATGCTTTAAAGCGTTCCTTACTAAATGACCCAATCAATCGCTGAAACTTTGCGAAACACAATCTTCTTCTCTGCTCCTATCTGGTTTTTATTTTACTTTTTACAAAAATTAAAAAAAATTAAAGAAATTTTTTTAACAGTTTACAGTAAAAACTCATTAAAAACTAGCCGAAGGTGATTGACTTACTTAATTATTCGTCTATTGGAGGCTGTTTTATTCGTGTGATAATATTCAAGCAGAAGAACTTAACCCAATTTAGTAGAAAAAAAAATAATTCTTAAGCATTAAAATTTCCAAAGACAAAATGAGAATTTAATTATTTCCGTTTTATTTTTGTTTTTCAAAAGGTATTTTCCTGTAAAATGTGTAAAAATTTTGTTATGCTAGTGGGACATGTTAGGGAGAAAATACGAAAAAAAAAGTTTCAGATTAAATCGCCTTCGTTTTAAATTTTTGTAGATTTAAAAATGTTTGTGTGGATTCTAATAATTGTTGGTTAAAAAATAGTCAAGCCTTCATATGCACTGTAAAATGCTTTAAGTTGTTAATTGGGTTCTTATCAAAGATTTGTATATCCATTCTTAAAAAACAAAACTTTTACATAAAAATGTCACCGGCTCTTAAGGAGTTAATCATTTTTAAAAAAGTATAGCATATTCTAAAAGACCTCTTCAAAAGCTTTTAAATGAGACCCATCTTGATGTCTTAAAAATGCTTCACAATCGTAGTTTTCTGTGAAAAGTTTAGAGGCCCGTAACTAGAGAAATGTGTGACAGAGCCAACTTTTTTACTTGATGATTTTTTCTTATTTTTTAATTCTCTTTCGCTGCACATATTTGTTTTTTGATTGGAGTTACTTCATTGTTCGAAGTGATATGGAAAAATTAAAAGCAAGCGTGATGTTTTACCCGATGCCTATTGCTGATTATCAATAGCAAAATTTTCGAAGGCATATCTGATTGATTGGCATATTAAAATTTCCTCTAGCTCATCTAGTGCCTTAACAAAGTTCAATGTGGATGTAGAATGTAAAATGTATAAATTTTGAAAATCTAAGCTAAAAATTATTTAGTCAAAAAAATAACTTTGTTTTCAGATCTTCTTTGTTTTAACAAACAAAATTTTTAAAGCGCCAATGAATGATTTTTTACAAAAGTAATCTTTAAATTATTATTTTACTATTTAAAAAAATTACAACACTTTTAATTTATTATGTTTAACTTATTGTTGTTTAATGATTTTATTTTTTTTGCCTTCTCAAATTTGATTACTTACACAAGAATGAGTATCATTGTCATAACATGATCTATTGTGTAACCAAAGCAACAACACAAAAAAAAGAACATATAATTTAAGCATTTGTTCGCTTTTCTCTACATACTCACAGATAATAAAAGAAACATTTGTGTAACCTTCTAAAAACTTGTAATGTTTTTTGTTGTTTGTTGTTTTTTTTTTTTCTTTAACTATTTGCGATTTTGCAATAAACTATAACTAAATTTTGCCGAAAAAGCGAATATAAATCTATAATTGTCCATAAAAGTTAGAAAAATCATAATTCATTATGCATAAGAAACTGTGCAAAAGTTACAAATAAAAAAAGTATTAAAAAAAAGAAGGCCAATAAAAACAACAACATTAATAATAAAACGAAAAAAAAAAAACTAAAAAATTTGCAGAAAAATATTGTTTATAAAGGCACCCGCATATTAGAAAAAATAACAAAAACATAAACGTTGAATAATTATTAACGAGAGTGGATTCAGTTTTACAGTATTCTTTACATAAAAAAAAACAAAAAATAAAAAAAAAATCAAACAAGTTGGGACCTTCAACTTTGGATTCTAACTTGAGTCAATGCAGAAAATGAACTGCACAATTATCACTGACATTCTTCTTTAGGCGTTGCTTAAAATTCAATGTAAAATTACTGGGAACTCCGAAAGGCAGCGAGATGGTATCTGAGCATGTGCTAGAGATGAAAGAAGTCACTCTGTATGTTAATAGCAAAGCAATTCTTTCAAGAGTCACACTGTCCAATCAAGGCTGTTTGTGTCAGGTACGCAAATTTGAGACCACGTAGCGCTGTCCCTGGAAAGTGAATGGTAATCAGCTTTAAAATTTAAGCCAAGATGTTATGCTTATGTCAAATTTTAGGTCAATCGACATAGAACTTTACAAATAGTTGAGTTATTTCCAAAATATGTTGATTCTGCCCCACTGTGCAATGCTATAGTTGTAGTAGATGGGTTAACGGTACATCCGTTTTTTGTATGACCTGCGAGGTCGAAGATTCGGAATTTAAGATTCGAGAAGTATTTTCCACAATAAGCTGATCAAAAAGGCAAAAGGAGTGCACGAATTTTCAAGGAGAGGGTGTAACATTAATAGAGCTCGATTAAATTCAAAAATGGTTACAAAAGACGTTGGCGTTTAGCACAACGAAAAGCGATGCGATTTTTTTACGCTTCTAAAATGGCTGAAGAGGACTTTGAAATTATCAGCATTTGACATTTCGTCTTCAGCGCGGCCACAAAAGATTTTATGAAAGCAAGTGAGAGAACGAAATGAAGAGAAATGGTAGGAATTCGGCACCAATTGGCAATAGGAAAGACCACATTTTTTGCATTCATGAGCCAAATAGAAAAGTTCGGGAGAGAGGGGTAGAGGACCTCAAAATTAATAGGAAACTGCCAGAAATCAATCAACGTATAGGTCTCTTTAAACTAAATCTAAATCTATTAAGAAAATTTAACTTTTTATCAAAAAAACATGTAAAATAATTTTGGCCAAATTTCAGGTCAAATACTCCTCTGTGCTTCGGTGGCTTCACCAGGAAATTCAGGTGGATAAGAGATGGTTGGCAGGGTGTAAGTGATTCTTAATTTCACAAGCTGAATAGAAAAGCAATCGATCCACTAGATCTCCAAGTGAAGGTATCCCTTTTTAATGAATACAGCAGACGCTATTAAAAAAATTCTCTGCCCTTCTCTTCTGATAAGAACTATTGCCTTCCTGCTGAAAGAGTAGCTTAAAATCTTCACAAATTCTAGTGCTGCTATATCATATTTATTCTTACTGTTTTATTTTGCGTTATATACCTAAACTCGTCCTTCAGTATAATATTTAGCTTGCAGCCACCCTCGTATTTACCAGTTGTATAAAATAAAAAAAATCTAAAAATAAATTTATTAATAATTAAAATACGAATATTTTATAGCCATAATTATATAAGAAAAACATTTGTAAAATATTAGTTTTCTGCTTTTTGTTTAGTTTATTTTTTAATACACTTAACTTTAACAGGATTTAAGTGAATAAATAAACATTAATCATATTCATAACGAACAGCAAACATATTTTATTAATTTTTTTTCTCCCTCAAGCTAAAAAACAAAACAAACAAAAAATAAATAAATAAAATTTGCGACAACTATTGTTATTGATATGTCTTTAGTTTGTAAATTTATAAAAGTTTAATATTAATTAAAATTTATAAATAATTTTTCATAAATATGTCCGTGTGTCATTATCAAATAGTCATTAACACTACCTACTGATCAATTAGCCAAACCGCCAACCGAATAACCAACAAACTTGTCTGAAAAAAAACTAAAACTTGGCAAACGTTTAGCCAATTTACTCATACACTACCAAAGACAGACAAAGTATGCATGTGTAGCGGATAAATAAAATGTCACTATTTTTATGTTACTGAATACACTCCGTCACATTTGGACCAATGAATGCTGTTTATACTGAACTGTTTTTAATATATAACAAATAAATAGAGTATAAATTGTTAATTTTAAATAGTGGCGGTGAAAAGATTAAAATCACTTTAATTTAAAATTTTCGAAATTGAAAAATATTTTTAAATAATTTTCAAGAAAGGAATTTCGTGAGCTATTTTCACTCAAATAAAATATAATAAATAAATAGAGCAAATTACTGAATTAGATGATCTATCTACCGATACAATAAATTTTAGAAAATTAGTATTATAAAAGAAATTGGTTTAGTAGGAGTTCTTGCTTTGCTGTAAATATGATCAAAATATTGTTAAATAAATTAAAATTTATTTTTTCGTTTTAGGCTAATTTTTTAAAATAAATCCGAAAAATTTTTTTTGAAAGAAAAATTATTTATAAATGTATGTGGACGTTTTCCACACCGAAGTTCGGTACGAAGAAAAAACAAATGTACAAAACGAATTACAGAGAAAACAACAAAGAAACATTTTGAGTTGTGTGTGGACTTCTTTCAACTAAATTAATATTGATTAGTTGGTTGAATAAACGATGTTTACAATTTACACAAGTTAAGGTAGATAAATGCGAAGAATGCTGATGAAAGGTGTAGCGATCCCGAAAATGCGACATTTCATATATCTTGTTTTCTTTAAAAAATGTCCGCATACATTTGTAAATAATTTGCTTTTTATATCCTTAAAGTATATGTTTAATTTTTTCCATTTTTTTTAATTTTTAGAACTTATAAAAAATAAATCAATATAGTTCGGCTTAAGTTCATGTTTTTTTTTTAAATTTCATAAAAGTTAAATTATTTACAGATTTTTATGTCACAAAAAATGCTGTATTACTTTCTGCTAGATTCTAGTTTTTATATTATTTAATTTTTGATTAACACACAAATTTGTGAATAATTTTTCTTTTTTAAAAAATTTAAAAAATTTAGTTAATTTAACCCATTTGTTAAAATACAGACAGTTTGACTAATAATCTTAAATAATAAAATTTAGGGAATTTATAAACTTTTTAACTAGTTTTTTTGCGAAATTAATAAATTTCATTAAACAATAATTTGAAAAAAAAAATAATAAGAAATAATAAAAAAAAAATAAATAAATAAATAAAAATATATATTTTTAAATTTAAATAAAATTTGTATAAAACGTGTATAGAGCAAAATATAAATTTTTATCATAAAATTTTTCGTTATTCTTACGTATGAAATTTGGTTCAGTGTATTTTAGGTCTAATGTAAGAATGCTTTTTTTTTTTGTTAAAAATTTTAGATAGCAATTTGTCCTATGAGTTGTTATTATAAAGGATTTTCAAGGTATTTTAAAGAACTCCCAATGTTTGGAAATTCTAACTACTGCAGCGCCCTCTACGAACGGATGTAAGGATTTGATTATGTGGAATTTCTACATTCTGTGGAATAATTCATACAAACCATGAGGACTGTTTTTGAAGATAAAAAAAAATATAGATGCTTGTATGGGTCTTTCTATGGGTGATGCCAGTATTTATTTAGGCTCATTTACCTTGATATATGTGTACTTAAAGAGTCTTGCTATTCAGATAAATAATAATTGGTATTCGTTGTATAGAAATTCCATGCCCTTTGTGAATCAGTGAACTATTTCATGCAGATCAGCCAGACAATGTGGAGACTTAAAATTTTTTTTTGTTATTCTGTAATTCTTTTACAAGGAAAATTCAAATGACCTTGTATTTGAATAGAAGCAGTATCTTGGCGTCAATTGGATAAGTAATAATTTAAGAATATTTATTAATAGTTCTCCTCTATTAACATCAACTTTTATCAAAAAAGAGTATATCTTTTAATAATTAATTTTAAAATACCCTTATTCTAAACATGCATAGTGTAACAATATGTAATAAAAACTGTTTAATATATTAAAAAAAAATAATAATAAAAAATAGACCACAATTCAATAAACTAACAAATGAATGAAACCAATTAAATAAACTCAACTTAGTATTCGTACAACCCCAATAACTTTAATGTTCACTAATGTAAAATAATTAATTTATGGCGACAATTAACATGACGTACATTGATCTAAAGCTAATCACGGCATTGCACAAATGTCAATTTATCTTTGACTAAATAAAACAGCTACATAATATATTTTTGTATAATTTTTTCATTTGATTTTGTTTTTTTTTTGTTGTGGTATCGTGTTAGATTTGAAATTAAGACGACCCAGCAGTTCTGATGACAAAGATAAAGTTTTAGTTAAACATATGTTATATGAACAATAATTTTTATATAAAATATTTTCGCTGATAAAAAATATATATTTTTTATTTTTACACAAAAGTCAAAAGTCAGACAACAAAAAACCTAATTAATTAAACAATAAAGTTGGCAACATTAATGCCCTGGCGGCTAGCAAAGTGGGTTTTTTGATGACAATTGTAGGTACTCTAATCGAAAATTGCACACACACACACAATAACCATGCAGTTATATAACAGCAAAAAATAAAAAATTGATTCAAATTTTATTAATTTATAAAAAAAAAAATAGCAATTCATACGAGTGATATTTTCGTTTTAAAGTATCCGTATTTTTTGCAAAATATTTATTTCGTTTCATTCGATTAGTTACATTTTGTTTAATGGCAAAACAAAAGATTATGGTCGGTCAATGTTTATTAATGTACATGGGAAATTAGTCACTGCCGTTGGTTTCATTTTTTTATTTTTACATTTTCGCCATTGATAAATTTCGACTTATTTTAATGTTGTTTACACGAAATATTTGCAACACATAAACTGTTAACACTCGCTCGTATACAATTGTTAGTAAAATAAATTTCTAAGAATTTATTTGAAAAATCGAAAGCAAACTAAATGGACACACAAATTAGTTTAATATAAATTGCGAAAACTTTTCAAAAGTTAAATGTATTTGGATTGCATAAAATATTAAAAACTTTTAAAACTGACAAAAGCCAGGATTTAATTTTTATTGTTTGGGTTCAAATAATTCTCTTTAAGGTTTGATAAATTAAGTAAAAATATTTTCTTAAAACAAAATAAACAATTCAAAATCCAATTATGCTTCCCATTAAAAAATTATGGGATGCCTTCCAATTATACATATTTAGTTTTTTTTATGAAATTAATAACTTTAAAAGGCGGTCTCTAGCAACCAGCATAGTTTTTTAAGCTTTTCAAAGGGAGAATACTTCAAAGGCAAAAACTTAAACATTTTAAAAAGAACTGCATCTTCTAAGCTCGTGTTGTATATGAAAACTGCATTTTATGAAATCTCATACATAAAATTCTTGTGTCGCTTTGCTTGTGATTAAAATCCTCCGAAATAGCTCGATCTTTTATGTATTTGTTTAATAGAATATCAAAAGTTTTCAATAACAAATATCAATAATCTTTAACACACAATAATTTTTATGCTTAAAACGTTTTTAAAAAATATAAATCGCTTAAATATTTCGTTAAATAAAATGAGATTTTGAATCCTTCTCTGCAAAAACACATTTAAAAAATATTTATAATCGGAAATTGAGGCAACTCACAAATTTTGTAAAATAATCTATGAAAAATTCGAAATTTACCGATAGCTCAGATCTTCTATAGTAAATTTATCGCTAGCTTAGATTTTTTTTAGAAAATTTTTCGATCGCTTAGATTTTCTATAGAAAATTTATCGATTGCTTCGATTTTCTATAGAAAATTTATCGATTGCTTCGACTTTCTATAGAAAATTTATCGAAAGCTTCGATTTTCTATAGAAAATTTATCGATTGCTTCGATTTTCTATAGAAAATTTATCGATTGCTTCGATTTTCTATAGAAAATTTATCGATTGCTCAGATTTTCTATAGAAAATTTATCGATTGCTCAGATTTTCTATAGAAAATTTATCGATTGATGTGATTTTCTACAGAAAATTTATCCGTATCTTCGATTTTCTATAGAAAATTTATCGATTGCTTCGATTTTCTATTGAAAATTTATCGATTGCTTCGATTTTCTATTGAAAATTTATCGATTGCTTCGATTTTCTATAGAAAATTTATCGATTGCTTCGATTTTCTATAGAAAATTTATCGATTGCTTCGATTTTCTATAGAAAATTTATCGATTGCTTCGATTTTCTATAGAAAATTTATCGATAGTTTTGATTCTCTATACTAAATTTATCGAAAGCTTTGGTTTTCCATTGAAAATTTATCGATAGCTTAGACTTTCTTTAGAAAGCTTATCGATTGCTTTGATTTTATGTAGAAAAATTATCGACAGCATTAATTTCCTAAAGAAAACTTATCGATAGCTTTAATTTTCTACAAATAGCTTAGATTTTCAGTAGCTTACCTTTTATAAAGAAAATAAATCGATAGCTTTTATTTTCTACAAATAAAATAACAATAGCTTAGATTTTCTATAGAAAAATAATCGATACCTTAAATTAAAAAAAAATTATTGTTTACTATAAAAATTTATCGAAAGCTTATATATCTATAGAAAATTTATCGAAGAAAAATATTATTAAATAAAAACATCAATTTCTGCAGAAAATTTACTGAAAACTTACTTATTTAGTACAAAATTTATGGATAACCTTGATTTTTCTTTAAAAGTTTTCAAAATCTCTTGAGACTTTAATTTCTGGTAGAAAATTTATCGATAATTTGCAATTGCTGTAAAAAAATTAGCGACAAGTTACACCATGGGGATTTCATCTTACAGACAATAAAAAAACACATTTATGTATATGACCACTTCAGGAGGAAGTTTTTCTATAATGAGAAAGTATACTAAGTTTGAATTGCTGTGTCCTTGAACAAGCTTTCAATACTTTTGCAATGAGGAATACCAAAGTAAAAGAACCTAAAACTTAACAATTTCAATGTTAAATCTATAGATATTTTCTCATTCATAATTTTATTTCGTAAACAAATAAACTTTATTCCCATGTTCAATATTTATTAGGAACTGAGTCATATAAAATATTCAAAAATTCCTTCTTTCAGGAAATTCGAACCGATTCGATTGCAACACACATTTGTTTGAATATAAATTTGCATAATTTAAAAATCTAGGTAAATCACCACTGGTACCTCAATAAATTAAATCATAAAATTAAATGTTTAATATAAAATGAATCAATATTTAAGTAAACAATTAAGTTATATTCTCACACAAAATAAAAACGATTTTAAAAATAAAAAATCATAAAACAAAATGTAGAAAACTGACTGTATTGTTTTTTTTTTTTTTTGTGATCATAATTTCTTATATATTTAACGTGGGAATTTTTTTTAGATTTCAATAACAATTGATCGGCTAAAAAACATCAACAATAAATATAAAAAAGCGTGTTTGATGGTACAAAAGTATGTGGACATCACACATAAAAGTTACTAAAATTAGTACACACAATTGGCTTGCAAAGTCTTTCAACAAGAAAACTATAAAATATCTGTTCATCTGTATGGATTCTTAAATCAGTATTTTTGCAGTAAATAAAAGGAGAAAATGACTAAAATTCTCGTGAGACAACCTAGAAAATGGGAGTAATATCGGTATTTCCTGCAAAAGTCAATATTTATTAATACATTTTCTTAAGCAAAACAATTTTGTTGAAACTTTAAGAAAAAGATTGCGATTTATTTTTCAAATTTTTTTCATTCCTTCTTCTATTTATATTTATTAATCTACTAAAGTTTAATTTTTAAATAAGAATTATAGCAAGAAGGCATCTGAAATCTGCTGTTGAATAAGATTTTTCAAAGAACAAGATAATTTTTCAACACTTTGAAATTTATATACTATATAATGAAATAAAAGGCAAAAATATAAAATTTTATTTTTTGGAAGCAGACTGCCTTGTGACACTGTCTATAATTCCATATAAAAGTTCATGTATGTTTACGTACAGTTTTGTATGTTAATGTTTCTTTTATTAGAAATAGGTCTTCGTTTTATTCACGCTAATATATTTTATACAATCTTTGTTTGTTGGTTTGTCTACTTATCAAGTGATAAACAATCAAGCAATTTATTAAAATTTAGTTTTTTTATTTTTACAACATTTTGTTTACGAACATTTATGAAAAATTGCCTTCAGTGCTGCGTAATATATTTGAATATTATTATCAGCTACTGTGAGTTTTGTTTTCTCACATTCAAATACAACCACAATATTTCTTTGCATGAAGGCACATATGCTAAGCGTCCCAATAAGTTTGTTGACTGATTATGACCACTGGGGGATATTTAACTTAAGTGACCATTATGGTCAACGATGATAAACGAAAATAAATTATGAATAGATGATGATTGCATGAGTTATTACAGTGCAAGTTTGATCAAACAATTTTGCTTAAAAATATGTTAAGAACGAGTTAGTTTTATCTTAAGTTACGGTAATCGATTTGCTGTAGTACTTAAGACCTTGAGATATTTACAATAAATGACGATGGCTAAAAATCATCTTAAAGTTGACTTTTTGCTATACAAAATATTAAATAAAAAAATTTTTTTTTATCAGAAATTTTCTGCTCAAAATCTATCCAACGAAAGATCGTCTATAAAAATTTAAAAAGCTTTACTAGTGTCACATTATTTTTTTTTTTGTAACAAATTTTACGTTACTGCTGTTGAAAAATTTACTATGGAATAATTAAGTTATCGATTTATTTTTCCAATAGAATTCCCATATAAAATTCAAATGACTGAAAAAATTTTATTTAAAAGGAATTTAGCATACAAATTTAATTAAAAAATTCTAGACAAAATTTATACATTTTTTAAAAGAAAATAAACCTGAAAAGATTTAGTAGTAAGTTATTTACGTAGTTTGAAATGTGCCGTTTTTATAAAAAATTTTCATAAAATTTTACTTATCGATAACTTTTCAATTACTCTATATCGCCATCTCTGTCAGCCCTACCTCTTTCTTAAGAACGTAACATTTTAGTCGCCTGAGATAATTTTTTTGTTTTGTTTAAAAAATGATATCATTAAATTTATTTCAAAAGTATAAAAATTTATCTAAAAATGTTAGAGTTACATGAAAGTTTCTGAAAATATTTTAGGTTATCAGATCAACTAATTAAAAAATGTATATGTATCGAAAACAATACTGCAGAGAGTTAAAAATTTTAATAAATTTTTTTTGTGAAATTTAAAAATTCTATAGAAATTTGCTAAGATTTTTTAAAGAAAAGTAATCGATAGCTTTAAGCTTAGAAAGCCTAAGTGATATAAGCTATCGATAGCTAATATTTTCTATAGAAAATTTATAGATAGCTTCGATTTTCTTTAGAAAATTTATCGATCGTTTAGATTCTCTAAAAAAATTAATCGATCGTTTAAATTCTCTACAAAAAAAATATCGACCGTTTAAATTCTCTAAAAAAAATTTATCGATCGTATTAGATTTTCTATAGAAAATTTATCAATAGCTTAGATTTTCTTTAAAAAATTTATCGATAGCTTAGATTTTCTTTAGAAAATTTATCGATAGCTTAGATTTTCTTTAGAAAATTTATCGATTGCTTAGATTTTCGTTAGAAAATTTATCGATTGCTTAGTTTTTCTTTAGAAAATTTATCGATTGCTTAGATTTTCTTTAGAAAATTTATCGATAGCTTAGATTTCCATAGAAAATATATTAATAGCTCAGAACTTGTATTAAAAATTTATCGATATCGAGAGTAACTTACCGAAAGCTTAGGAATTTTATTGAACATTTATCGATGATAAATATTATTAAAAAAATTATCAACTACTTATCGGTAACTCACATATTTCACTCACAAATTATGGTTAACGCTCTTTTGTAAAAAAGTTCCGAAAATCGAAGCATTAATTACAAATATTTAAAAAAAAGTTATCGATAACTGGCATTTAGTGTAAAAAAATGAGCGATAATTTACACTTTACATAGAGAATTAAAATTTTTTTTTGTGAGAGATTTCATTTAATAAAAGTTATTAATAATTTGTAAATAAATTTTCCATAAAAACTTAAAACAACGATAACTAATGACCTTTGATAATAATCTGTTATTTACTTATAAGCTTGTATTGTGCCGATTTAAATTATCGTTAGGTTTTTGCACAAAATCATATTTTCACATAAATGTTTCTTCTTTGTTCTTGTTCTCATTTCTCTTGTTTTTTTATCTAAAATTTCAGCGAGTTTTTTAATGCGCTTTAACGATGAAATTTCTGAAGTCATCAAACTATGTGCATTTCGCAGCTAAGTTGATATTCGTTGTTGTAGTTGTTTGTGTTGTTTCAAATAAGACAAAAAAAGAAGAAAAGCAATTCATTGAACTTGCAAGTGTAAAAATAACTCCTCAAAATTCAAGACGTACCATTTTGCTTATTCTCTGCTTGCGTCTTTTCCAACAAACAGACACATCATGCAACTACTTTCATAACAAATTTCATAGTGTAAGTTGGCTTTTGAAAGACTGCATGATGATTCCTTAATTGTCGTTTGCAAAATATACAAACTATTACAGTGATAAATACCCCCTGCCAAGTCAAAGTGGCGCTATCAAAATAAACAAAATAATAATAAATTATTAGCACACCAGCACACATACGTTTTATTATTTAGATACGAAAACAAACTGATTAACATTTTTTCTAAATTTTGCACGTGCATAATAAACTGTTTGCTTTAGAAAAAAAAAAAAAAAAAAAAAATAACAAAAAAATAATAAAACAAAAATTCTCATAGATAGATGCCCATTAAAAATAGATAGATTATTTGTTAAGTTTTTTTTTTCTTTATTTTATCGTTTTTTGTGATACCCATTTCTAATGGGAATAGTAAATATTTGCCTTAACGGATTTTTTTTATTACTGTTTTTATTTAGAAGTTCATTAAGAAACTAATAGATGTTAACGAACGAATAATAAAAAAGTAAGAATGCAGTCATAACAATAATAAATTTAAGTATTTTTCAGATATAGATAATTGCTTTTATAGATACTAACATTTTTTTTAACACAAATTCAATCGTAAAAATATTTATATGTCTCATATTCTCTACTGCAAAATGTGTCACTTTATTTATAGTTGACGATTTAGGCAAATATTTTTCTACTTCTGTTGCAATAAATAGTAAATTGAGGTAATTTTTTTATTGTTGTTTTTGCTGAGTAGTAAAATGAGTTGTAATAAAAATTATAGAAATTGATGCCATTGGCAAATGTTTTATTTTAAATATTTGTTAAAGAAAAATCTCAATAAACACATATACATACATACGTATGTACTAATGCAAATAAATATCTAAATATCTGAATTCTTGAAGGAATTTTTAGAACCCAACAGGAATTTTTTTTTATATAAAGATAATAATTCTTTTAAAATTTATTATTAATTGGCACCTAGTTCTGAAGGCAAAGGTGGAGGGAAGACTTATCAACAGGGGCAACAGTTGTACCTCAAACAAATACATAAAAATGTCATCGGCTCCTAATGGGTTAAGGGTTTTTTTTTTTAAATCTTAGTATTTCCTAAATGATCTATTTAAATGCTTTAAAATGACATGGATATTAATATCTTAAAAAATATGGTGCACAATATAACTTTTCTTTGAAAAGTTCAGAGACCCATAGAAAAATATGGGCCAGGGCCAATTTTTTTCCCTTTATATATTTTTTTTCTTATTTTTTAAATATCTGTCGCTTTCTTGATTTAATTTCCTTCACAAAACTAGATTTGCTCCAATTAGTGGCAGGTCTGGGGTTTTCCTGCTGCCTGGAGGGACATGGACCGATCTTGCTGATTTTCATCGTTTTTGAATTTTCTCCAACTCAAAGAGTGCCTTGGAAAAGTTGATTTCAACATGGTAGACAGGCAAACAGGCAGACAGACGGGCATCGCTCATTCGAAGATGGATATTTTTGAAATTACAAACAAAATGCCAACCTTAAGTAAACCATTTTTCCACCTGTAGTGAAGGGTATGAAGATCTTAAAATGGTTACACTGGACGAGACTGGCTTCTGGCATGATCTGGAATTCTTTTTACTTATGTTGCTCAGATTGCCTATGAAAACTAATCTCTGTACTATAAAATACCAGCAAACATTAATATGAAGCAGTTAAAATTTTGTAAACTGACTTTCGACACTTCAGACAGAGCATTTGATTTGTGATTTTCATCCAAGGGAAATAAAAAATACCTCACAAAATGTTTTTAGCCGACAGGCACAAGAGCACGGATTGTCTTAACGTTGAGGTGGCGGCAGGTAAAAAGCTATTTTCTATATAGAGATCAGCGTAGGTGGACATCTTTTCGTTATTGCTAGAAATTTCGTGATCATGAATGGAAAAGGAAGCATCAAAAGATGAAACGGATGTTAATCTCCTTAGGTACTCGACTTTTTACGTATCAGAATACCTTGAAAGACGTTGACGGCTTCAAAAAGTTGTTCGAATAAAATCAAGGTGCCTTAAGTCAAATAAGTAGCGACGATGATGGCAGACTGATGATAGAAAAAGCTGAGATGGTTGCATATGATGTTTGTGAATTGGCATTACTGACTAGGATTAGTCTAAGGACCGCAAATGGGATTGTAGAACAATATTTGCAATTACGACAGATTCTGTGAAGAGAAAGAAGGTCGACAGCCTGAAGTCGAAAATAATAGTGTCAGCACAAGAGTAAGTGAAAGTAAGGTAATCGTAAACTGCTGATCGGGTACTAAACTTCATTAAGTAATGAAGGAGCCTAAAAAGGGACAATTATTGGCCTACTTCTATATAGCCCTACATTTATTATAAACTTAGTCAATGAAAAACATTCCCCTCACTTTATATAAACTTTATATAAAACAAAAAAAAAAAAAAAACTTTCACATTAATTCGTAAGCTTTAACAGCAAACTAAATAAATAAAATTTCAGTTTAAAGAAGGTAACTTAAGTAATAATTTTAGTTATAAAATTTCCAATTGGTAACATAACTGAAAAATGCATCAACATTTGTTCTTAAAATATCACCCCGCAAAAAGTTAATGCGTTCTTGTAGCTGGTAGTTGCATACTGTAACTAAATTTATACATTCATCTGTGGAAGTAGACATATGACAAAAAGTGGCTCGTGCTACAAGCATGTGTTACACTGAAACATTCTTACGAATTATTTAAGCAAGACACATGAATTTTATTGCTGCGTTAAAAAAAACAACTAGATCTGGATAATTTTGCTACATATGTATAACTCAATATACTGATAAAATTAGTCGTTTAGTTTCTAGCAATAACAACTTTCCAGTAGACTTTTTTAAGGTCTTACTCTCCATCTTTTGCCATTTTCAGAGTAGTTGGAGGAACCAAATGAAATATATAATCTAAGAAACCTAGGGATTATTGCTGACTATTATTTTTGTTAATCATATTAAAGAAAGCACTGCGAACGACATCAATGCTTCGTGGTGTCCCGAAAGTCAAAACCAAGAGTTTTCTTTAGTACGTAGCGACTGGGAGTTAACAAGGTATTCTCTTGAAAAACTAAAACAGTATAAATGTTTTTTATCTCGACGTTCATGTCATGTGTTTATGTCAAGAATAGCAAGGACCCAAATTTTAATTTTGTAATCAACTTTGTGGAGCTCTAGCAAAGAAAGGAGATTTTATTAATGACAACTACAATAGACTTCATTTCAGTGATATGAATCTGCGTAAGTTATAAGTTTTTATAATGAACTTATCGTTTACAACTCCTTGCTCGCCTGCAGCGCTTTGTTGTAAAAATTTAATATCAGTATGGGAAAGGAAAAAACAGAAACTCTTTACCACCTTCATAAGTTGTTTCTTGTGCCCACTTTGTAAAAATTACCAGAAAAACATATATTTAATCGAAAAGAAAATTCGAGCATATGGCCAATACGACTGTTCTGGATAAAACGCATTCTTGAATACTTATTTTGTCCTCCTCTTTCGAGCATTGCTGGCTGTATGTTATGGATAGCGCGGACAGTGTAGGCGCCTAAGGCATCAAATATGGCTTATTTATTAGCAAAAGTTAGTGACTAAAAGTGGTTTCATTGAAAATAATAGAGATCTATAAATCGAACGACATAAGCGCTTATCGAAACGTCAATTTCTTGAAGTTAACTTACGGGAAAATTTCAATAACTCGATTCTTTAACTATCCTGTTGCAACCACATCCCGCCCGGATCAAAGTCATCCATATTTCCCAACAAAAAATCGTTGATCATGGTAGGGTAACGATCTCCATTGAACGTTACCTGAGCTCCAAATTTATTAAAAAAAAAACAAAGTTCGATGAAGCCACCAGCTTGTAAACCGAACTAAATTGTGCATTTTTTGGAACTAAGTGGTCTGCTTTTTTAAAAGAAGAATCTGTTATGGATTGGTTTTATTTCTTTGCATTTATAAGTAGTAAAAGAAGATATTTTTACACCTATTAAAAATGTTTTTTGTTTTCAGATTGTAGTTTAATAAAGTAATTAATTGACTCAATTAAATACTTAATAAAAAAATAAATAAAAAAATTAATTTATCTAATTAAATATTTATGGAATCAATAATGTAACTAATTAAAAAAATAACTTAAAAAATCGATTAAAAATCTAATAAATATTTAAAACAAAAACTATGGTAGGTGCCAAGAATTTTTTCTGTACTTCGAGGTCTTCGTTTAACTAACCAATTGCTACTTTTAATACCCAGAAATTTTACATACTCCGATCAATGAAATTTTTTTCGTGGATTTCCTTTTGCTCAGGGCGAATAGTTTTGACCGTGATGACATGAAACAATGATGGTGTTCACCTAAAGAAACAATTCAATTGATGTATCAAATATTTTCTGAGCATGTAATTTCTTGTTTAGGTTATCAAAAACTGCCTCCAATTGGACATGTAACTCAATATCATAACAATTTCTTGTATGTTATTTTTTGAAGCAGAGCTGTACGCTCAACATTGTGACATAAATCTGTGTATAGGCAACTTAAAAGCATGGTAATATTTAACAAAAATAGAAAACGATTGTTCAACTAATGCCATGGAATCCGATTGAGCGATATTCCATAACTTATAAAATCCCTTTCTTTATACTTCAAATCCTTCTTATTTTTTCTTTTTCTAAGTGTAAACAAGTATATATTTCGTTTTATTAATCCAAAGTTAATCTAAAACCTTCGCATTACTTCGTATTGATTGATATTTACGTCAAGTAATTTTACAAAAGTTTTTTCCATATAACTCTTCATGTAGAAGAAGTATAATAATATTTTCTTTTGTTGTAAATAACCAAAGAAACTATTGCCATCATTAACGACAATTGATGATGATATTTTGCATTAATCAAGGGCTCAAGAGCAAGATCTTTTTGATAGGTCTGCAAAAAGTGACAGAGACAAACTGAAGTAAATCAATAATACATATTTAACCAAAAAAAAAAAAAAATAAATAAATAAATAAATAAAAAATAAATAGAGAAATAAAATTCCGATTCGTATAATAAAAGCTTAAAAAAGCGGGATAGAATCGTTATTTCAAAGGGTAGAAAAGAACTTGCCTTCACATTAAGGACGGACAACCAGTTGCAACATGATGCATGCGTGAGCTCTCCTACGCATTTTGTTTGCATTGATCTGATTTTTGTTTTGTTATTTTTTATTCTGTTTTTAATGTTCCTTCAATAGTCAGTAGTTTGTTAAGATTCATGTAAATCTCTTTGTCTGTCTTTTCCGGCGTTCGTCTTGTGTTTTTTTTTTTTATTATTATTTTTGCTTCTTGTAATTTTGTTTTTGTTGGTGGTTATATATAAACGCTAATTTTTTATTGATTTCTTTGTTTTGTTGCTGTATAAAAATGTCCAATTTGTATTTTATAGTTGTTGCTAATCAATCTCAATTGAGTTGTGATCTTGAAGTGTCACCAATTGGAATAGTGGGACGCCAGAATTATATTATTTTTTTGTTTCGATTCTGCAAAAGACAAAAAGTTTATAAATAAGAAAAAAAATTGTAACTAAGATTGATTAATTTAAAAAAATTTTATGAAACGATTGCAGTTTCTTGCTAGTGTAAGGTTATGCCATTCGAGGATATATTTTTAAGTCATTGCGAAATTTATTCTCCGCTTCCAATATTTATACAAAATTATTATTTAAGCTAAAGGTTGTGATATACTCGTAGTAGAACACTGATTTACGTTTTACTAAAAAAGATGTTTAGATTTCATAGTTAAACTTTGTTATTTTGTTTTTTTTTTTAACGAAATTTTATTCTATTTTCTTCAAAAAAATAAATGTGATAAAAGTTTTTACAAAAGATGAAGCTGCGATACATGTTAGCTCTATCCAAATTTTGAAAACAAAAGAGAAAAAGTTGTGCCGCTACAAAATTTACGGATAACAAAATTACAACATACTGCAGTAGATGTGTTAGTATTTTTGAGTCTTTCAGTCCCTTTTGATTTAATTTCTAAAGTTTTTAAACAATTTAATTTATTTTCCTTTAAACAAATCTATACCTTGATTTACTTTCTATATATATTTTGTGAAGTGCCTATAATTTTACTTAAGTAGCAGCAGTTCTTAATGAAAGTAAAAGCTTATTTTATGTGTTATGGTTTCCGTAAGAAGGGAGGAAAGGGCTAAATTTTTTCTAGTAATAGCTAAACACTTCTAAGCATAATTATGCCAGTGTAGAATTCAGCAACTTCAAACTCCTGGCAGGTAACATAGCTGATTAAAAAGAACAAAAAAAAATGTCATTACATGATATTTATGCATTGTGACGTAGTTCGTCTTTTCAATTATAATGTTAAAGAATATTTTGGCTAAAGATTATTAACAAATCGAATATTTATTACAAGAAGGTCAATAACAATACTTTAGCACAGCGTTATCATATTTTATTTATTTGGATATTTAGAAAAAAACAACAATCCTTCCGCCATTGTTTTTTTTATGATCACATTTTACGGCTTTAATCACTGTTTACTGATTCTATTCTTATTAAGTTTCTTCTTAACTTAAAATTAATAAATTAACTTAAAATTAATAATTTAACTTTTGCATTATATAATGCTTTCCTTATGGATAAAAAAAATGTAAATAAAATATTCAAGTTTTAAATGAAGGAAAATAGCAAAATTTCACTCTTTAAAGATTAAAATAATCGAAAATAGCAATTCTTAAAATAAAAATGATATTTATTTACTTTAATCGTGCTTGAGTCCTTCAAATTAAAAAATAAAAAATAAAAATAGTTACAGAATGTTTGCTGTGTTTTTTGTATATAAAACTTGTTGAGTTTTTATTTTATTTTGCTTTGTTGATTCAATATAGTTTTATTTAATCAACTTGGCAATGGATATAAGACCTTCTAGTTTTCAATACAAAATTTGGCTAAAATCCACTGATAAGCCAAACGAGCAGTAGTGAAATGGCCATATGGATATGCTTTCCCTGCAGTAATACATTTCGTTTTGTAGTTTTAAATAATAAATATTTTATGAGAATATCATGAAATATTTATATTTGATTGAATCAAACACGATTAAAGTAAATTATTATAAAAAAGATTCCAAAAAATAAATTTTCATTAAAAAAATGATACTTTAAAAAAAAATAAGAAATCTATTCTCGAGATAGGAGATTTTAGTTAAAATAGGCAAATATTTTTTTCAAGATAAATCTTGCTTGGGTTTTAGAGGTAAACTTAGCTTCTAAAATAATTTTCATAGGACAGATTAACGAAAAAATTTAGTGAAACCTTTACGAAAAAATAGTGAAATAAAAGTAATTTTTAATAAAATTATTACAAAATTTACTTAAATTAAGAGATTTATATATAGATATTCTTTAATAAAATCTGATCATTTGTCTAAAAAATAGTTAAAAAGTTTAGAAATTAATAAAAAACGTCCTAAAAAAAAAATAATTAAAAATATCTCGATTGTACTGAAATTGCTTTTAAACAAGATTTTTTGGGAATACTAGGAAACTAGATGTATATTCCCATAAAAAAATTAATAATAGTAATAATTATCAGAGAAAAATAGTAAAGGTTTGCACTTCGCTGGAAGCAAACACTAGAAGAAGGTTGGACAAAATATGAAGTTTTAATTTTAAAAGAGCTTAATAAGGGCTATCGCCAGATTTTCAAATGGAAAATATGAATTTGCATACACCAGAGGTTGGTTACTTTAAAGCATCGCAGGGCAGCATCGTTTGAAATTTAAAACTTATACTCGACTACACGCCTCTACTTTACCTGTGTAAAGAATCAATACATTCGGATTAGCTGCTAAGAAAACAGAACTATTTCCATTTCTTGCCAAATCGTCTACTGTGCATTATAAAAAACAGCACAGGTAAATAAATTAAGCAAATATTAGTAAAGGAAGCTAGAGTAAGTTATTTAAACGTTGATCGGGGAATTTTTTTTTTACTATACATTTTCATTTTTCTAAAGACCTGCAGACATGAAAATATTATGTAGGACTTAACTAATTTACATTAGTGGAACTTAAAACGTTTTTCCAATTGATTAAAATAAAATCTCTTTTTCGGTTAAAGCCACAAATAAATTTTTGCATAGCTTTAATTACAAGCTACTAGAAACAGGAATATTACTATATCAATGGCAAAAAATTATTTAACCAAAACCTCTTGATAATGTCTGCGAGGGAAATTGAGATGTAATAATAATATTTTTCCCTCGAAGCTCTTTATCTAATAAAATGGTATTTTATTTTAAGACGCTTGATATTAAAGATAAAAAATAAATAAAATTAATTGATAGTTTTACTAATTATTTTATTTAACATTACTAAATTTGCATTATGATTTTTTCAATGCAAGTAATTTTCTAAAAAATTCTTTTTGGGAAAACAATATGTACTTTTCTTCAATAGTTCAATGTCAAAGGGAATATTTTGATGCATTAATATTTATTTCCTTAGTTGATTTAAAATTTATTTTGTAATAATTTTACGTAATAGATTGTTTTCTAGCCTTTACAAAAAGATTTTCTACCGTTTCTTTACTAAGATTTGTGAGCTCTTAATAAAGGGTGATTTTTTAAAAGCTATAAGAAAGTTTAAAAAAAAAAAACAGCATATAAAATTCAGAAAAATGCATAAAATCTTTTTTTGAATCGATAGTACGGTCCAAATTATTTAATGTTTGAAGTTATTTCATGCAAATAATGACCTTGACTGCGCCTTAAATGGTCCATCCGCTTAGTCCAATTTTGGCATACTCTTTCTAACATTTTGGCCGGTATTTCACGAATAGATGCTTTAATGTTGTCTTCCAAATCGTCAATTGAAGCGAATTTGTCTGTGTAGACATGAAAAGAGTCTAAAGGCGTTAAATCTAGGCGGCCAATTGACCGGTCCCGAACGTAAAATAAAATGTTTACCGAACTCGCCTCTCGTGCGTGCTGTGTAGCATGTGGGACCGTCTTGTTGAAACCACATGTGATGCAAGTAAAAATGTTACATTTTGGGCAAAAAAAAAGTTGGGTATCATCTCACGGTAGCGTTCACCATTCACAGTTACGTTAAGATTCGCACCATCTTTGAAGAAGTACGGTCCAATGATGCCACCGCACCAAACTGTGAATTTTTCTGGATGCATTGATAGCACTTGCAATGCTTCTGGCTAATATTCACTTAAAAATCGACAATTTTGCTTACTTACGTACCCATTGAGCCAAAAATAAGCTTCGTGGCTGAATAAAATGAATGAACTTTCTTAACAAAGCATGCATTTTGCTAATAAAATAAATAATTTGCAAGCATTGTTCGTTTGTAAGACGATTCATGGTTAAATTATACACCAAATTGAAGATGTTTGACAGTGACACAAAATACTGTTTTAACCAGTGTTGCCAAAAAGTTAATAGCTAAAAAATCACCCTTTGTGAACTCGAGCTAAAATTATATTCAGAATCATTTCTTTTCCACGAAGCGATTTTGCAAAGAATATAATTGTGCTTAAGTGCAATTGCATTAAATTACTGAAAGCTCAAATGACCATTTGTCGTACCTTAATTTTAGCCTCGCTTATAAATAATCTCAGCATGAAATGTAAAATTTTTATTTTAATTGAAATTAATTTCAAATAATTTTTTTCTAATAATGATCCAACATTACTTCATATTATTTTTAATCAACTCAATTTAAATTAAATTTTTTACGCCATTTTTCTTGTTGTTAATTTTCATTAAACAAAAATAGCAACAACACTTAAAATGCATGTCATTTTCAACTAATTTTCATTTATTTAAGTTGTCATGAAATTTAGCGGTTTTTCTTTCGATGTTTGTTTTTTAAATGTCTACAAAAAAAAAAAACGTTACCAAAGCAAAATGGCAACAAAACAACAGATCTTTGAAATTGAATAGAGCAAGTGAAAGGCATTTGATTACAATTTAACACAAATAATAAACATGATTTTAACAGGAAATCCAATCAATTGAAGATACAATTTTTCAATTGAGAAAAGAAAAAAAAAAAACAAGTAAAACATTAAAAAATGGGCAACAAGAAAATAACAGCATTAAACTCGTGTTAAATAATGCCACCGTTTCAGACTTCTTTTTTGGAGTTAATTTTTTTTTAAATTATTTATTTTTATTTTTTTTTTTTTTGTATAAAACAGATATGCAAAGTAAGTGTAGAACCTTAAAATTGTACCACCACTTTTTGGAAAGATTAGAGTCTTAAAATATATTAATTTTAGTGCATTTTATTTGCAGGCCATGTCTGCCTGGGTAGCAATTTGAAGTTGGTATTGAAATTTATAAGTTTCGATATTAATTCTATGAGGGCAATTTTAATGAAGGAATTTTTAATGAAAGTTTTATGGATTAAAATTCAGACTCATTAAAATTTAGATTAGGATGACAGCAAACATTACTTAAGCTTTCACATTTCGAATTGATTTGATTTTTCTTCTAAAAATTTCATTGGAAAAGGGCCTAAAATGTTTCAGTTGGACCAACATTTTTCGAGCAATAGTGTGGATTAAGGGGGTAAGATCCCGTTGTAAACGTTTTGAAGTCTTTGAATAAAATTGGGATTTTTTTCAAGTACCTTGTATAAAAAAATTCAACTTTTAAGATAGCGCACCTCCTCAATTTATAAAAACAGTACTTTTAAACGTAGAAATTATTTTTAAAAGCAATCACCAAGTTTAAATAACTTTGAGGTCAATCGGGATTAAGAATGCATTTCATATGAGTACCGTTATTAGGTACATTTGTATCAGAAGTGGACACTTGTCCCATCACCGTTCTTTGCCATGATTTTATTTGTGTTGGTGTTTTTCTGCTAAATTGATTTTTTCTTCCAACTTCTAACTGATGTTTCTTTAAACTACAGCTAACAGCAAATAGATGTTGTATGTACATTTTATGTTGTTGCCGTTTTAAGTATTAAATGTCCTGTGTACAGGTCGTTTGTCTCTCTTTATTCCTCCATCTCTCTATCTGTCTGGCTGGCGTACAAAAATGAAAATCATTTAGACATTTACATTGTGTTTGTACACAACTTTTAAATTTCCTACTTACAAAATTGTTTTTCATTGATTCAATATTGTAGCAGTTGCTGCTGATTATTGCCACGACTACTTTACTTGCCACATAACAAGTGCACAATTATTGTTGCTGCTTTGATTAAAAAAGAAACTTCAGCTATAAAAAAAGAGTCACTGTTTAAAAAGAGAATGAAAAGAAAAAAGAAGTGTAATTCACCATCAAAAGCGTGACTTTAATTTTATTTTTATTTGATTTTCTATCTTATTTATTTCTTTAAAATTTTTTTTGTTTATTATTTGGTTTCGTAATAACAATTTATTTTTTTGTGTAAAGAAAGTTGTTGAGAATAAATAAATTTTGTAAGTTAACACATTTAATCTTAATTTGGTTTATGGTCTTGGTGAAATATTTAAGAATTAATCCAAGGAAATTAGTTTTTAATTTGAAGTTATAACTTAAAGACTTGAATATTATAACCAAATTTGCAGCTAATATTAACGCAAGTATTTTGTAGTTATCCAGATATATTTTGTAGTTCTAGACAAATCTTAAAAATTACAATTAAACAAATATTATTTAAATTAACAGACATTTTTTGTTAGACAAATTTTATCAATGGACAAAATTAGGTTAAACTTTATGGAAAACAGCGCATGAAATTAAATAAACTCACATCTGAAGTAAATAATCAATCACTCAATTTGTTTTACTTTTAGATACATGTAACTTTTTTTTTGTGTTTAGCAGAAATTTACTAACAACATTTAAAAGATTTGAAAACCTTCTTTGTTTAATGTCTGTTAATAAGGCTGTTTCAGGACTATGCCTGATTAAACGTTATTTATGAAACGATTTTTAAAAGGTGTTCTTTACTTCAAAGGTCATGTTTAAAGATTTAAAAAATAAAGGGTGTCCCTATACAAAATTTATGTTTTTTTGTGTATCACCTTAGTTCCTTACAGTAAAAAATAATATAAAAGAATTTAAAAATTAAAGGGTGCCCTCATAGGTAACGTAAATTAACCTATAAGGGCCTATTGTTTAAACTTTTATAGACAAACGTTTCAATATTGAATAGAATGTATATTGCTATGACCGTTATAATAACAAGCATATACAAAATAACTGCAGTTTTATCTACATGCGAATTAATACTTCTTTTGCATACTTGTATCGAAAACAAAAATAAAATATAAAAAGTTTTTTTATTTTCAATATAAATAAACGAAAGAAATGTTCGTTCGCATGTAAAGAAACTGGTAGTAAAAATTATGAATTACGGGGTGTCCGAATAGTTCATCTGATTTAATGTATATGGCCGTTCTGTTGAGCAGTTATAGAAGTAATTTTTAAATTAAGTAAGTCTGCTTTTAAAAACAAGTATAAAATTTGGAATTTGAAATTTAAGAGTTTGAAAATAGTTAATGTAACTGGATGTATGTGGCCTAAACTTTGAACTGTTATAGACGGGCAGCTAAAATTTATCAGGAACTTGTATTGCTAAGTTCGCTATAAAAGCCAGTATACAATTATATTAAAGAAATTAAAGGGTGTTCCCACAAATTATGCAATATAAATCGTTTTCGACAAATACTCAAAGATCAGACGGAATGTCTGTTTTTAAGATAGTTTTTGCAAGAATTATTATTGTAATAAAAGAAAACATGGTTTTCCAAACTGAATACAGGCACGAAGATTTGAAAAAGATGCTGTAAAGTTAAAGAAATTTTGGCAAACTTTACTTTTTTACTTTAAAACAATTATTTACGGAGACATGCAGCACAAATTTTTTTTTTCAAATGCTTTCCATGTCAAAATTTTTTTTATTTAATGCTATTGAAGTTGGACAAATATTTAAACTATGTTTTAGTTAATTTTGACACGGTTTCCTTGATTTCATATATACAAACAAATTGTAACTCAGAAGAAAAAGGAATTTAAATTCAATTAAAAAAAATCATTTAAACAGGGCCCCTTTAAATTGCCCGCAAGTGAAATATAAAGAAAAATATTTATTATTCAGCTTCAACGCTTTTTATCTTATAAGGGGATGTTTCACTTTTATACTTTCGATAATTTTTATAAAAACTTATTAAAATTAATATCTAAATTAATAATTTCTTTATTTTATTTTACAAAATTTTTATTATATTTACAGCCAAGTAATTACCAAGGCGGGAAAAGTCAGTCGAAAGATATTTCTTCAATAAAATAAATTTTCTTAATATATTTTTTTATTTAATAAAAAAAAAAACAATAAGAATTAACCAAAAGCTTGTTAATTATATAATTGCCCACGTTTCTTGAATCATTAATCCCATTTAACCTTAAATTGTTGGTTAAGTGTAGAAACTTATTTAGTGTGAAATTAAAATTATGGAAAATTCACCGGTGATTATGCTAACTTTCCTCATGACACTTAAACTCAGTAGATATTTATTTGGAGTTTTTATACTAATAATGGCCAATGTTAAAAATGTACATTGCTCTCTATTTATAACACAAAGCCAATAATCTTCCATTTTTCTTGATTTTTATTTTGTTACGATAATATTTGATATGGCTATGTGGGTCCATCAATGCATTTGCTCAAGTAACTTTAATTGTATTTAAGATTTCTTACAACGAAATATTTATTAATAATTCCTTAGTTTGTTTTCTTTCGTGATAAGGAAAAAATGTTTTTATACATTAGAAAGTTTTATGCCAATTGACTACAATTCCCATTTAGTTGAAATGTAATTTAATATAAGTTTTAAGGAGTGTGTTAGAAGAAAAGCAATTTTCATCATACTTGCATAATTAGGAGTCAACTGATTTTGATTTAGATAAAGTTGGCTTAGTTGCAGAGAATACTTAACACCGATTGGATGTTTTTTTTTTTTATCAATATTCACAGCAGCTTTAGCTAAGTACTGAGAAATAGAGATCGATCGAAAGTACACGATCTTGAAAGAGCAGAAATTGTAATAAAATTTTTTATAAAATCCTGGTAGGTTCGTTTCTTCTCAATATGTTAGAATTATTAGTGAAAATTATATTTTATGTAATTATTTTTATTAATCTTCAGAAAGGGTTAACTCTGAGTTAAAATGCAAAGTAAGTCAAACCTTAATCAGATTAAGAAGCCTTAACCTTTGTCAATACAACGCAGCCTTCTCTAAATTGGGTAAAGTTAAGTTTTTGAAGCTGTCAGCAAGCAGCTGCACCATAATTATATAATTTTTCGAATTCTAAAAATAAAGGTGTCGATGCTATGAGAACACAATATAGTGACTCATGTTATAGAAATAATGTGTCCAACCTAAGGAACTCACAGCACCGTTATTGAGATGATGATAAGTTCAAGTGGGTTTTTAGCTGTCTTTCCTTACGGGACTCAAAAGTTTTAGGATGAACTGAAGGAGAAAGGCTTTAGCATTCTAGAACTATTACATCTTCCTTCGCTTATATCTAATATGAAGGAAAAGGTTTTTAGTTCAAATAAATTAAAATTTATTGTAGGCTTAAATTAATTTTTTAATTTCTAAAAACCAATTTTTTTTTAGAAAGAAAAATTAATTCACAAATGTATGCGGAGGTATTTTAGAGAAAACAGAAAATATTAGACACCAGCAGTTTATATAATGTTACTGGACTATATATAAATTTGACAATAATATTATAGGAATTAGTGGCTTTCCTAAAATTCAATAGCTTTACCGTGCAATTCTACTGAACACTATTTAAGTGATCTGTCTAGTTTAACATATTAAAAAAGCTTTGATTTGAATCTCAAGTCTGACAGAATGAAAATTTAAGACAGTGATGTCAATATGTTAATAATTTACCTCTTTGCTTCCATATTTATTTCTGCCCAAAATAGACAATATTTTTTTTTTTCTTAATTCATAATAGATCCAAAAATATAAAATCTTGTCTTTTGCTTGAAAAAAATCGAAATCACAAAAAAAAAGCATTTCACATATAGAAGGGTCTTTTTTAACAATAATAATAAAGAAACAAGTTTAATCTCAGTTATACTAACTTTTTAAGCTGATTTGGCAAAAAATAAAATAAAGAAAATATAAAAAAAATATATCCACCAATGGTGGTCTCTGTGATCTCCAAAAGATTACAACATAAAACATTATTTACAATATTTAGTTTTTTCACATGATGTTAAATTTGTGTTTGTTTTCTTTCTAAGCGTTTCCTTAAGGATTTTTTTCTCTTCAGTTAACAATTGTTTTATGCAAAAAAAAACGCCTTTAAAGTCTAAAAAGAAACTGAAATAAATGCAAATCTTTATTCATCATTGTTACACAATCTCTATTTTAGAAATGGGAAAGAGCAAATACAACAAAAGCCAATACAAAAAAAGAAGTGGCCCCCGTGGTTGTTGGATTACAACCCATTGAGTCAAGCAGCTTAAGAAGGAAAAAAAAATTTGTTCAAATAAAACACATGTGTTTATGGAAAAAAATACTTGTATTTAATAGAAATCATATAGAGATAAAAAAATATTAATATAAAATTATTAATATAAACAATTTGTCTAATATGCTGTTGTGCTGTGGCATACAAACAGAAAAAACACGGCAAACTGTGTTCAGATTAAGGAAAACATTGTAACGAACATGTAAATAAATCATCTAATTAAAAACAATATTTGCTAACTGCGTGCATTTGTTTTATTTGCATTAAGTGTAATTATTATTACTTTGAAATTATTTTAATTTTATTTTTATGTTTAACAATGTCATGAAATGGGTGTAAAAAATACAAAACTGTGTTTTTTTATATAGCGGTATTGAATTAATTCGATGTTAGTTTAATTTTTACAGTGGAGAAGAAGAGGTAAAAGTGTTAGATTTTGAATTTTTAAATGAAAAGAAATTTCTTCAAACAAACAAAACAAAAGATAACTGTAAATTTACTAAAAGCTGTTTGCAATCATTTTTTTTATAAAGATACTTCTTGGTTAGAAAGCGGAGTTGCCATTAATATTTTTCTGCATAATATTATCTTCGAAAAATAAAAAAAATATATTTTAAAATTTTTCAATAAACAATTTTTCAGATATAAAGAGTCATATTTTAAACAAATTTAGCTTAAGAGCCTAAAAAGTTTTATTTATTTTTTTAAACAATATTGAACAGTGTTTGTTCCAGTAAAAAGTTTTTATACTTCTCATGTCGCTACACTGTTAAATTTTATTGAAAAAACTTTTGAAGTAATTTTTAGAAAAGCTTTTTTTTAAGTAGAGCCAAGCTTTTCAGGGAAATGGCTTTTTAGTAGAGCAGTTTTATTAACTATTTACTAAAAATAACATATTTTAATATTTTATATGAGGAGCAGAGGCTAAAACTAGCTTTTTGGGTAAAAAAGCTTCGAGGATTTTTGTTTAAAGCTCTTTATAAAAATTTCAAATTTCGTAAATTTTAAATATAAAACGTAAAAATTTAAGTTCTGCAAAACACAAATAACGCTTTTCTTAGCGCAAGACTTCTATTCATTATTTTTAGCAACAAATATGAAGGGTACAGAAATTGTGATTTTTGTGGAAAATCATAAAGTTTACTTATCTTAAATTTTAAAGTTTGTTTAAGCATAAGCTTAAGAATGTCTAATTTTAGCCAGTGTCGAGTATCTTCATACAAATTGCTTTGCTATAGAAACTGTTTCCATGAACATAATGTACCTTGATTTAAGTCTCACTGGAAGCTGTAGAAGGTGTCCTGTTTCTTGAACCATTTTAATTTATTTATCAATTTTTTTGGAATCCTTGCGGGTTTCTTAAACTTGATCTTTTGCCATCTTTTCACGTTATCGAGATTGACTTCCGTCATACTGACGGTATGAGTTAGTTCTCCCGCTTAATGATATGCTCTTACAGAGACAACCATTTAAATTAATAATAAAATCACATTTTTTCAACGACTAAATATGCTCCAGGTTTTTTATGTGGCCTTACTATTATTTCTTTCTTTATTCTTTTATTTTCAAAATATTTTTCTCAGTCATTTCACTGAAGGAGCTTAAAGTTTCTGCTCACACGGTTCGTTGTAGTATTTTCAAGTATTCTTTCTTCTTCGTAGTAGGCCTGGTTCAGAGATTCAGATATAAGAGCTCAAAACTGCTTCATAGATCCTCTGGCATTCATAGTAGCGATCTAGTTCTTCGTTATACTTCTGCCAGAAAAAAAAAATTTATTATGATGACAAGAGCCATATTATACTCTCTGTAAAAATATATGGTCACTAAAATTATATCAAAATAAGTTTTAATAACAATTTTTTAAAGTTTTAAATTAAATTAATAAATATTCCCATGATTTTAAATTTTAATTATGAAATTGCAAGCTCCCGTTCAAAAAATAAAAATAAATTTTTATAGTATTTTGTGATATAATATTTTTTATTTTTTTATTTTCCAACATCTTTTAACTGTATAAAAGAGGCAAAAAAAATTCAATGTTGATTATTGTTGTTTTTGCTTAACCTTTGATTTTTGTCTTTACTTTATTGTTTGGACAAAAATCTTTAGTTTATTTAAAATGTAAGTAAGAAGTTTCCTGAAGAGCTAAGTGAGCGATAGCGAAATGGCCATCGAAACGTGTTTTTACCTTCTATGTTCATTATCAGTGATTTTAGTAATTTGGTCGGGATAATTAGCACGGTTTTGTTAATGTTTAAAATTAAATTAATTAATATTCCCGTGCTTTAAAATCTTAAAAATTTTAATATTTATGTTTTAACGTTTTAAATAAACTGTTCGTTGCATGTTAAAATTTCTAAGATCCTAATGATTTCTACGTATATAAATGCCAACAATAATGTACTTTTATTTTTCATACAAATTGGCTACAACACCGTCTAAATACCTTTACGATTGAACGATTTTTATTTTAAGAAAATAATTCTATAATAAAATTATTAACAAAATAAAAAGAGCAGAAAATTCCATTAATGCAGTTTTAAAGTTCAATTATAATATATTGATCTTGGTTAGCTCAGCATATTTGTTCTGTTAACTTCCTTAGCAAAAATCTTAATTCCCGGTCTATGTTGTAACGCAATATCTAGGGGGTTCCTTGCAATTAAACAATCGAGCACAAGGCTACTAACTTTCATGATATCACCATGAATTAATTCATAATAAATATTTTTTTTACAACAAAAGTCCCTGCAGGGAAGTTATAAAACGCTAAAAACCAGTATGAATTTTGTACTATTTTGCATTATTGCTTCCATTTCCTTTCGGCCCACTGTTTGCTCCTATCATGTGCTCTTAAATCCAATGTTAAATTAAATCAACACAATATTGCTAATAATTATTATTTTGCCTTTAAGCCATTCGAACAAACAGTGTCTATTTGTGTTATTATATCAATTTGTAAATTTTGTCTTTAGATTTCAGCTCATTTGCATTGAATTCCGATTGGTCATTAATGCAACAACAGCACAACTACAACAACTGTTTGTTAAATAAATTTGTTTTATGTGTGTCTGGATTTCTATTCTATTGACAATATTAACAATCTATTTAATTTATATTTTTTTCTATTTCATTTCAAATACTTTATCATTGGCATATTGACGCCATTTTTTTTGTTATTTTTTTATTTATTTAATTAACCTGGCATTTAATGTGGTTATTTTATAGTTTTTAATGATTACAATTCATGTAATTTTTGTTTTTACCGCTAATAAGAAAAAAATTTATTTGCATTGTATTACAAACAAAAGAGTTGTAAGTAAAATATTCATGAGAAAATTGATATTTAAATAAGAAAGAATTTATAAAAAATAAATAATTTTTATTACAGTTAAATCAAGGGGATTTCTAGTTGCGTTAGTTCCGACTAAGCTTCTTAAATAATTGGCAAAATAATTAAAATACATCGATATTGATTATTGTATGTGAGAGTACATCTCAAAAAATTATTCTTCTCCACTTAATTAGCACTTCAGAAAGCTTCTCATAGATTATAGGTTTAACTAACGTAAAATAAACATTTCCGCGATTTAACTTTAATGGTTTGGTACCAGAAGTAGAGAACAATGTACCACACTGCTATGGTTGTGCTGAATGCTTTCTTATTTCCGGCGTACGAAAATTTTGAAAAGTAAATGGCAACGAATTTATCATTTTTATGTCTCTTTTGAACCCAACGTTTAAAATAATGTTAAAAAAATTAAAAAATTTTTTATTAATTTTTTTTTTTCAATTTATTAACACATCTAACCTTAAGTTTGTGTCTTAAGTTTTTAGTTTTTTGTTTAAGATATAAATCTTGTTTATTTATTTTTTTTATAAATCCAAATTGAAATTAAAATTAAAATCAATTGTCTACACAGATCTGTAATCTTCTTCCTTCGAGATCTCTATCGAAATCGTTGAAAAAAATTTTTATCTGTTGAATGTACTACAGCTTTTAAAACAAAATAAATTTAAATTACGCATGTTTAAACCAACAAACAATAAGCTTAATTTGCTGTGTGTTTGAAAACAAAAAAATATTTAAGAAATCTTTAACTTTTCGTTTTTGTAGCGGGTGTATAAAAAGGACAATAATAAATACAAACATTATCATGAAATAAAAAAAATAAAAATAATAATAAAAACTTAAGAATTCAGTATATGAATAAATTCTAAAATCAACAACAAATATTATAAAGAAATATAAATATTTGTTAATACATACGAAATAGAGGCGTATCTGTAGAATACAAAAGCCAGCAATTGTCTGCTGTAGATAATCTGTGATTTAAAAACTCCTACAGGTCAGGCGAGCACATCAATTACTTTGGCGCTCACAACTTAAATGTATTCGCAAAAAAAAAAATAAAATAAACAACGAAAATCAAATAGGAAACAACCACTACATATACAAAAAATATAACTTAAGACATTCTAAATACTCATCGTTTAATATTTTCCTTAAAGGAACCAAAAAGAATAAAATGAATGAAGAACAAAAAAAAAAACACATTTATGCAAAAAAAAAAAAAAATTTTCTTTTTACATATTTTTTTTTTCTTATTTCGGTTCACTACAGAACACAGTGCAGTTCAAACAAATTTGTATGCAATATTACATGCCAACAACAACTGCATCTGCAACAAGTGACCTCTCAATTTAACGTGGCATCTTACATGGCAGAAATAAGTGCGCAGAGTAATGTGTGTAGTGAATCCAATGTTAATCTTTTTTTTCTTTTCGGGTAGACCTCATACTGCAAACATTAACAACAATAAAGTAATAAAAACATATGTACGTGTATGTTTAACGGGATGTGTGTATGTTTAAATATGAACGTGCTACATTTGCTAAATATTCCTATGAAAAAGAAATCAAAAAACTTAAAACATACAAAACTTAAACATACGAGGGTAATTGTTTGTCTGTTAAAACACAGTTGTAGCTACAAGCGTTTTCAAAAAAAATCGTTGTGTTTTTTAAGTTTACAATAAAGTTGTAAGTTGTAAAGTTGTGCCTAAATTTGTGCGTCTGTGTCAACGCTAATGTGGATATAAAAGGAAAAAAATTTTATTTTTATGTTTTTATATTAAATTTATTTAGTTGAGGGTATTTTAAAACAACAACAACAATTATAATATAGCCAGACTTTATTATAATATATTTTCAAAAAAAATGTGATTAATTAAGTCGAATAAAAAAATATCTACTTTTTTTAATCTCCGTTTGTTATACCATCACCATTTATTTATTTCTTTAACAGTTTGTTCTTTAAAATAAAGTTTTGTAGTTTGTGGTTTCTTTGACGTTTGTGTACAATTTTGAATTTGCACTTGAATTTCAATTGAATGAAAAGTTGGTATTAAACTACAAACAAATATTTTAAAAGGATCTGATCTCTCATTATCGTCATCTTCCTTTAAATATTTTTTTTTTGTTTATTGTAATAAATATTTAATATACAGTGGTTTAAAAAGAATAAAAAATAAATGGCTTTTGAAAGCAAGAAATTTTTATTTATTATAAGTTGAAATTAAATAGGTATATGTATTTAGCACCATTGAATTTTTACTCTCCTTTGTAGCCTTACAAAAAAATACAAATATATATTTTTTTCCTAAAGTCCGTATTTTTTTTTTACAGAGTAGTAGGGCTACAGGTAATAATACCTATTTACTTATTTTCGTAACCGTGCTACATTCTTTAGAAAAGGGATAAATGAGAGATAAGACAGGTGGTAAAAAGAGAAAGATAGATGTAGCTATTTTATTAGTTATTTTACTTCGCCGGCGAATATGTAATGAAGAAGGATCGACGAAGGAGGCTGCATGTCTTAATGTTAATTCTGAATATATATTTATACCATAAACGTTTTTATTTTTTGGTTGCCTTAGGGGTTGAAGCCTGGTCAGCCAGGTTTTTGCAACGTGTTAACTACTTTGATTACAGCAGCCTTAACATAGCTGATAGGTTTGCTTACACGACTCGTAAAACATTCAAGAGAAACGGAGTATATTTAAACTCTTTTACAGTTTCTCATTGCATACCTCGAGGTTCTTGTGAACAATTGTTCGCTAATTGCTATCTGTATCTGGAGTGGTTCTTTACTTGCTCTCTGTTTGCTCTTGTAAGATTACTCCATCGGCTTTACAAATTTTTGCGGCCACCACGGTACAACGCTGCGTTACTGTGGCAAGTTTTTACTTAAAGATGTGTGCTTAAGAAACGCCGTCATCTAGGCCACAAAACACCATGTCTCTGAAAGAGAATAGAACAAACAATATTAGGTTTTACTAAACAGACAGATTGTTGAAAGGAGTTTAGATACGACTGTTTAACTTTGTGGTTATTTTGTTTGTTCTCTAAAGATTATTGCTCCAAGATATAGACCACAATTCCTTTGATTTTATTTTCTAAATTAACAAGCACTACGCCAGTTTTTAAATAAAAATATTGTTTATTATTTTTAATTTTTTTTTTTCAACATTTCCCCACATAAGAGTGGCATAAAAAAAAGAAAAACATTAACATATAACTCACACTTCCTGTGTTTTTACTAAACAGTCACATCAACCATCTTAGCTGCTGCTCATACACAATAATTATCTTCCTCTTTCGATTAAAGAGGCTTTCGGCTTAAACTTTTATTTTAGCACTTTATTCACCTTTTGAATAACTTAACCATCGCGGCAAACAACAACAATAGTCTTAGTATATATTTATGGCGCTGCTGGGAGTTATACACATGTCTTGTAATTTTCTGTTTTGTAACAAACAGCAACTAATAAAATAAACACCGCGTTTAAATACTTGACATGTGTTTGTTGTTTAATTTATTTTATTCTTTTCATAGGCTCAATTACCACGACTCATAAGATCTTTTGTATAGCTTTATGTCCGCCGTACAAGTTCCAGGCTGCAAATAAAACTTATAGTTCAAAAACTAAGAGATGTGAATCTCTTAGAAAGCAGAAAAAGCAGAGGGTCCAAAGGCATTTTTTCATTCGAGACCCCAAAACTTAATCAGTTGATGCTGCAGATATGCAAAGGGCTGTCAAATAGTTTACTTATTTAAGGCATCAAGCTATTTCGCAATAGTCGAGCGATTAAAAAGAACAGGAATAATCTGTTTTTAATAAAGCTTGCTGCTTTCTCTTCAATATAGTTGCTTTCATTCTCTTCTCCCCAGATAGAAAAATATTATGATCGTAAACATAATACCAATCAGAAGTAAATATTCAAATTACTTTACTCACAATCAGATTCAACAGCAGAAGACATGTAGAATGTTAGCAGACCAAACTCTATGTTAGTGAATATCAGATTAGCAAGATGGACTAAGTCTTATGTCAAGATTAGTGAGAACGAATCTCAGCTGTGTAAGAAAATCTTAGCACCACAAATTTATTCTGTTTACTGATAGGCATGATAAAATAAATTTTTAACAGTACAGTATATTATGAATTCATAACTTCAATAATTAATTATTTGATTAATTAATGAAATAATAAATAAAATTTTATTAATAACTAGCAGTGTCCACGACTTCGCGTGTGATTTATTATTTTATTGAAAATTAAATTTAGAAAAATTTGTTTTTAAATATTTTTTATACAGATCTGTTAACAGTGTTAAAGATTTTCCATTTACAAAAATAAAATATGATGACAACTCCTTAAGTCCATTATACTGATAAAAATTAGGTGAATTTACTTTTGTATCTCTATTTTCTCTACGAAATGTCTTGTTTTTACGAAAAAAAGGTATTCTATATTTGAACTGAGGTTCTAAGGGACCTCCTCACAAAATTTTTTTCAAATCATCCAGCGGACAGACAGACAAAAATTCTGAAAATAAGTGTTTTGTATTTCATATCGATTACTATCCACACCAACATAAAAATTTTCAAAAAATATTTCATGTATAGATATTACCCCGTTAATGTTTTATTATAATAAAAATAATAAAATAATAAATAATTCTTTGTAGAGATAAATCACAATAACCACTGTGCTATATGAAGCAAAAAAACACTTAATACAAATTTCCTCTTTTGTCGATACATCTGTAATTTAGCACGCGGCCTTATGCGCACAAAAACAAACAGACACAATTTACATTGTGGGTTTATATGCGTTGATTGTTTTATTATGATGATGTTAAATTATTGTAATCCATGCTGGTAATCTTCGACAAAATAAAAAAAAAACACACTGAGAGAGCAAGCGGTGAATAGTTAGTCGTCCGTCGATGGTATATTTAAGTTGTATTTATATTAAAGCATACAAGATATTTAATTTTTTTTGTTCGTCATCACCAGCCGCATTATCATCATCAAAAGAGCTGAAACTTTAACAACAATAAACTTTGTTGAAGTTACTGGAATCAGAGAAATCATAGTAACTTTTATCGTTGCTGTTCTTTTTTTATTTTGAATTATTTTGATGTTTACATAGTTTAGCATGATCACAATATAGATGACTCTGATGGTTATGACGATGATGATGATGGTAATCATTGTTGTGTCCTCATCTTCATCTTAAAAGAAGAGACTAACAACATCCAACAGTTTAAACAAACAAAAATTCATATTTATAAATGCAATTCAATGATAGCGATCAATATTCTTTATTATGATTTTTAAAATATCTTTTAGTTTTTTTTTTTTTTTTTGAAAAGATACCCTACATTCAGTGTTGTTGCTTTTTTTAAGGTAAAAAGTAGAACAAATATGCTTAAAGCTATTGTCTTGGCTTGTCTTTATTGATTTTAAAACTAATTTGAACAGGATTAAAATAAATTTCCCAGCTCTAGAAAAGGTAGAAAGTGGAAAACAACTAATGAAATTTGAATTTTGCAATTTTGCTTCCGGAACTCTCAAAGAAGAAAGCTTAAAAGGCTCTTATATACAAGCAAGCCCATATAAAGATTAAGGAATATGATTCTAAAATTTTGTGTTAGGAAGACACTGGAGCGTTTTTTCAAGGAACATCTAGCTTGAGATGGTTTAAGTCTGAAGACTACATGCAGGCATATACCAAATTTGAATACTACGTATAAAACCGAAACTCAAGCTGAAACTGCGTTTTATATTTTTATTAATTCATTTAAGATTGGTGATTTGCAAAGTCGGATATGGCAAATTGCAATTGATTTTTAATTTTGTTTAATTTTTTTCTTAAAACTTAGGATCTTGTAAAAAGATTTAAATTTTTTTTTGTTATTTTTTTTAGTAGTGGCGGCAACAAATATTGCTGTTGCTTATGTTGATCATTGAAAATGATGTTGTTGATGATAGTTGTGTGCTTCTAAGTGACGATGTAGCTGTTTGGTTATATTTTGAGACTAAAGATTTTATTGGTGATTGTTTTATAATTTTTTTTTTAATTTTGATTTTTTTTTACCTCTATACTGATGATGCCCTATTGTGATAATTTTGGGTTGTACTTAAGGTACTTATTTAATATGCAATTTGTTTTTTTTTTTTTTTTTGTTTTGCTCAATGCATCCCTTTGTCTGTCTATCTGTCTGTTTCATTGTCTTTTTGAACAACGAAATGGTGAGAAATAAATTTCCTTAATATTTTGCGTAAAGGGGTTTTACTTTTTAATTTTCTTAAAATAAAATTTAAGAAGGTGTTTACAAATGTTTTATTTATTAATATTTCATTAGGTTGGAGTAAATATTTTTTTTTTTTTTTGGTATATTAATTTATATTGCAACACAGGATATTTAAGACAATTGTGAATTTATTATTAATTAAAATTTAAAAAAGTGTTTTTAATCATTGGTTTAATATTTTGGAACAGAAATGAATTACAAATATTTTTAAATATTTTAAGGTCAAAAGTAAATATGGAAGGGTGCCAACATTATAATATTTAAAATCACAAAGCCATTCAGTATTATGCTTTTCTAAACTAAAATGATTTGCCGTATTCCTACATTAATCAAGTGAATTAAGAAAATATTAAGGAAGTTTTGTTATTGTAAGTTTCTAACAAAATAAAGCCAAATTTATATTTGCAGCAATTAAGCTTTTCAGATTTTTTAATCAAACCCCTTAATTCTCAAAAATCCATTTAAAGGTCTTTTAAGAACTAAAGTTGTTTTACTCAACTTCCATTATTATTAATACAATGAATCGAACTTTATGATTTAAAATTTCTTTTTATGCATATTTATCGCTTATACATTTTTATCGTAAGCAATTTTTTGTCATACATAAAACTTGTTAAAAATGGGATAAAATAATTGGATGGTTAATTTGAAGGTAATAATTTTTAAAATAATGAAACATATAAATTACAATAAAATAAAAAATATATTTGTATGTATAAAAATCACCAATACCCAGTCAGGATTCTTTATCCCATTAAAAAAAGGAATTCATTTTTGGAACACATCCAGCAGCCTTTCAACTTTAGCTGTGTTCAATTGCAAAACTTTTACAAAACAGAAAATTTTATTTTTGCACCAATTTAATTTGTTTGCAGCTTCAAATTTTGTTAAATTTTTATTTGTGTGAATTATATATTTAATCGCAAAATAAATACAATATTTTTCTACTTAAATAATTAATTGAATGAATTATAAATTTAACTACCAGTGCACACGACCTCCTCTGCATGTCATTTCTAATTATTTTAAATTAAAATTTAGAAAATTTTGTTTGAAAATATTTATTGTAGGGTTTTATAAATGGTGTTAAATTATAAATTATACAGAAATATTCTCTTCAAAATATATTATTTTTACAAAAAAAGGGATCACCTCACAAAATTTTATTAAAGTCCATTCAGCAATTTTTACGTGATGCGAATACAGCCAGACAAAAGTTCTAAAAATAGGTGATTTGTATTACACTTTAATTACTATCTAACCCCACACAAAAACTAACAGAAATAAATATTTCATAGATATAGATATAGAAAATTAGGACCATTCACATTTCTTTATGTTCTCTAGGAAATTACACATTTTTATAAAATAAAAAGTATTCTATATTTGTGCCAAAATTCTTAGAACCTCTTCACAGAATTTTATTCAATTCCATGTAGCAGTTTTTGCGTTATGCGAACACAGACTGACACAAAGACAAAAGTTCCAAATATAGGTTCATATCGATTACTTTGTGTACTTACAACATACTTTTCAAAAAATATTTCATGTAGAGAAATGATCCTCTCACAGTTTTATTATATGTTTAAATTAAAAAAGCAAATCTCGTAGTTTTCGCTTATAAAAAAAAAAATAAACACAACAATTGAAACTAAATAAACTCAAAATTTTTTTTCAAGTTCAGAAAGAAACATATTTCAAAAGAATTTTTATTGCAAAGATTAAACTAAAATCGCAATAACTGTAGCGTCGGGTAAGTGTAAAGTAATTTAAATATGCCAGCGTTTAGCTAATGAATAAATATATTTTTACATAAACATGACAAATATGGTGTAGTCACTTTTAGTGTTGATAAGAATGACTTCATTAAAATGAAAAAATAAAGGTGATTGCGTCATAACTGACAGCAATACAGCAGCAATCGCCTGGTCATGTGAGATCGACAGCTACAATTTTCATTAACGTATCCCTGTCCTGTCAAATCAAATTAAAATACATGTGAATAAAGGAAACTATTTTCAGGTTTGCGTTAAATTGCTATAAATAGTAGAGAAATTTGAGGAAGAAATCCTATGCTATCAAAGTAAAAAACCACTTATGCAATAAAAAGATTTTAAAATAACAAAAGAACTTAAATGTCGATTAAAAATGAAATGAAGTCTCAACTTCTGAGTGTTACAATTATATTCCTCTTGTATATTTGTTGGTTTAATATTAAATATTTAATAAAATATAAAATTTATAATAATATGTAATTAAATATTAATTTTAAAATAAAAAAACTTTAGTATTTTATAAATGTACAAGGCGTCGATTTTCGTTGAAGCTGAGAAGATCCGGAGGAAAAGGGGTTTGTTTTTTTCACTTTTGGCGTAATTTCCTTGTAGTAAACAAAAATATTAAGTAATTATCTTTAAAAAAAATAATAATAAAGAAATTTAAACTTAAACAAATTCTTAAGCCAAAAAAACACAATCTTTTGAATCTCAAAAATTGCTAATCATTAAATTGTTTACAGAAACAAACGAACAATTTGCAAAATATCTCAAGTGAAACGTTTTACAAAATTGTTTGCTATGAATGCACAAAATCAACAAACTAAATTACCAAAAAATTCCTTTTTTTTGTGTGGGTGGAAATTGTTTAAATAAACAACAATAATTATTTTAAAAGACATGTTATTCGTTTGCCATGGACATGGATGAAAGCAATTGCTATAACAAAATACTCAAACATAATTTCTTCTTCATCACTTAATTATCTTTGGTGTGCGATGTTGTCTTATAGCAAAAGTAAAATTGTGATTTCTTTCTTTTTTTACAAAATTTTAGCGGATTTTGTTAATGTGTTTGTTAAAAAATAAAAAGTAATAAAAAAAAAATTAACATCACTAATTGTGTTCCCTCGAAATTCGGCTATACTTTTGTATATTTAGTGAACGTTATAAAAAACTTTGAAAACGTGTAGAAATCAAGAGGAATATTAAATTAAATAGATAGAAAAATAGTCAAGATCAAGTGCTTTGTTTTTAAGATTTTTATTGAAAAAAAAAATCGGTCCTAGTAATTGGATCCGATAGCGATTGATTAATTTCTATCATTGTCACCAGAAACCGAGAAGAGTTTTACTTTCATATGTATCAATTAGACGTCTTTAAGTTTTTTCGGATTATACTTTTTTACAATTTATGTTTTATATTTATTCACTTTATTTTTTTTTTTTTTTTTTTTTTTAGTCAGACGATTTATTTCATTAGGACTTAATCTCAGCTTTATTTTAGAGTGAATTCAATTGAGAAAGAAAATTTAGGTTGTTCAAACAGTACACTGCAGTTTTATTTACGGGTTCTATCAGGAGTATATGTCGGCACAGAAGTTTATAAGGACTCCAAACATAAAGGTCTGAAGATAAATATTTTGCCGATTTATGATTAAAAATTGAGAATTTTGAACTAAAAATTAATTAATACTTTTTTTTACTTAAAATCGTGTCACGAATTGTAACGATAATTTTTATAGCAATTGCCTTAAGTAGTGTTCTTGAACCACTTGCATTCACAAAATTGTAAATCGTGATATTGAACTCGTCCTCAATTTTTGCGGATCTTGATAACAGCACAATTTTTAATTTTTCATTTTAATTTTGTCATTTTCCGAAATTGATTTGATTCCAATTTTGCTTTAGTTTTATTGAAATTGGTCAAAAATGTATTGATTGAGAAAACAATTTTTTACCCCTTCGTTGTGATAAAAAAGTATGATTTCTGTCATTAATGGGATTCCTGAACTGTCGCAGTTACTGCCAAGTAATTAATAAAAATTAAAAAAAAAAATATTTAAAGTTTAAACAAAAAGAAAAAAAATTTTTTTTGAAGACTTCTTTAACCGAATTTTAAATGAATAAAAGTCTTTATTATTAAAAGCAACTAAATGTAATTAATTATGCTGATATATCTAATAGGATTAAATAAAAGCAATAAAATGTTAAACACGAAAACAAATTAGTTAACACTGTTTCCATTAAAATTTTTCTTTTCTAAACATATTTCACATATATTGCAGCTTAACGCTTTCGCAAATGATAGAGTATATGGTTTCAACAAAGGATTTTATCAAACCAATAATAATAAATATTAATAACACAGCACCTTTTCTCGTCCTTAAGAATTCACTGAATCTATAAATGCAATTAAAAAGTATGGGGGTCATTTGTGTACATGAAATATTTTTTGAAAATGTTGATGTTGGTGCAGATAATAATGGATATGGAATACAAAACACTTATTTTTGGAATTTTCGTCTGTCTGTCTGTGTTCGCATCACGTCAAAACTGCTGGATGGATTTGAATAAAGTTTTGTTAGGAGGTCCCCTAGAACCTTGGATCAAATATAAAATACTTTTTATCTTATAAAAATATCAGATCTCGTAGAGAAAATAAAAACACAAATATCAAAGCACCCAATTTTACCGGTATAATGGTACTAGAACAGTTGTCAGTACATTTTATTTTTGTAGATAAAAAGTTTTAACACTATTACAGAATACAACAAAAAATTTTTAAAATTAGGTTTTTCTAAATTTTAAGAATATTAGAAATGATATGCGTACGAAGTCATAGGCACTACTAGTACAAAATAATGAAATAGTAAATTCATTTTAAGGTTTATCTTTAATTACTTATTCACGTTTAAAACCTGTCGTAGAAATTCTTATTATTTATTTTTATTAAAAACGTTAAGTTTTCTATTAAATACCACGAAAGTCAATTCTTAAGAGATGTCAAATTAACTTATGGAAATAGTGTAACTAAAGATACTTTTTAATCTTAACAAGAATAAATAAATACATAAATATTTGAGTAGGCGTTCATATAAATTAATCATCTTTTTATGAAAATATATTTCGTTTATCATAATTTTTAAACACATAAAAATCTATTAATAAATTTAATAAAAACCTGTTAATACAAATAACATAAAATTAGCATATATATTTTTGCTTTTGTTTCTTTTCTTTGAAAATTATATTTGTGCATAAAAATATCATTAAGGCATACAAAACTTATTAATCTTTAATAAATTAAAACGTTTATAAAAGATAAGATATTTTCACCCTACAACAATATAAAAAAGAGAGTTTTTTTTATGAATTAATCATATTCAATTGAAACGAAATTGGTTTTAAGATCATTTCAAATATCAACCTTATTGAAACGTTTACATTTGATTTTAGGGTTCCATATACAAATCATTCCTTCTGTTCAAATTTATTTTAATAGGTGACATAATTGAAAGTACTTTGTGGAAATTGTAAATATTTTGTTATTACAGTTCAAAATCTAAAGACCTAAACCTTAAAATCACGTCGCTGAAGAAACACCGTTTTATATTTTAGTTTCATTATAGTTTCTTGTACTTGTTTTTATTTAAATCGGATATAAAAACACGTCAACTTAAAGTATCTTAAATACTTAAAATGACTTGTAGGAACACCCTTTACATTTTAGTAAATTTGACTTATTTTTAAATTACATTTAAAAAAATAGAAATATTTTTGTTAATATCACATCACTTTCGGTACAGCCTTAAATTTTAAGTATCTGTTGTAATAGCAGCTACAAGAGTACAGTAAAAAAATTTAATAGTCTGGCTGTTACGGTTCTACCGATAGAGGTCTTTAACAGACTGCAAACATATTGCAGCAATAACAGTTGGGTTGGGTTTTGGATGTTTTTATACCCTTCACCACAAAAAGTGGAAAAAGGTTATAACTAAGTTTGTCATTCTGTTTGTAATTTCTACAATATCCATTTCTGACCCCATAAAGTTTATATATTCTGAGTCATGCATAACGAAGTCGATTCAGTGATATCCGTTTGTCTGTTTTTCGTTCCGTGTTAGTGTTCAAATCATCAACTTAGGCTACATGAGCTAGAGGAAATTAAAATATGTCAATGGATCAGACATAGTGTCTAAAGAGTTGCTCTTAAAAATCTGCAAGAATGGTTCATGTCCCTTTAGACAGGAGGCTAAACACCACACCTGCCTCTAATTTTTCCATATCATTTGGATCAATGAATTAATTAAAAAAAAAATTTATATATATATGGGGCAATAGAGAATTAAGAAATAAGCTAAACATGAACTAATAAAATTGGCGCTCGCCCGTATTTTCCGAGTTATGGGCCTGTGAAATTTTAATAAAAAAGTTTGATTGTCAATTCACCATATGGGTATCATTTTAAAACTTTTAAAAAGATCTTTCAGGGAATACTAAAATTTTTTAAAATATTTAACCCATAGAGAGCCGATGAAATTTTTATGTAAAATTTTTTTACATTAATATTTGTGTTTTTTTTTTTTTTTTGGTAGGAGCTACTTCTCTAAACTAGATTTATATACATGGTAAAGGGTGTAAAAGATTTGGTATGGCCGAATATAGTACTCTTACTTGTTTTTTAATATTTTTCATTAAAATAGGAGAAAACTTAAAAACAGTCTTGGAAAAGAAAAAAGTAAAAAATCTTACAATTAGAATTGATGTCGAAAATCCTTTGCCATTGTCAAGGAATGCAAAGAGATGACAATATTCAACAATTCCATATGTGTAAAAGCACTCTAAAAAATTCTCAAAGTAAAATTTCTTAATCATAAAAAAATACAATTCTGTCATAAAAAAAATTAGTGAAACAATTATATATTATTTCGATACGGATAAATACATTAAATCTATTGGGAAAATCTTTTTAATTTATATATAATTTACTTAAAAACGATATGGTCTTTCTAGGGCTTTCACTCTCATTTATCAACGTACCGGTTTCAGTAGGATAAAAAGACTAAAATCTTATTTTTGAACTGTTCCCTCATATATTACGCTTTTTGCATAAAATAATTATTTTTTATATTTAATTTAAAATTAATAAATTTTTCTCACATCACAAATTCTTTTAACTTTTTGTTTTTTCTTCCGATGAAAAAATTAAAAAAAAAAATTTCAATCACACATAAGTTTTATTTATTTTTTTTTTCCTTTTTCTATTTCAAAAACAAATGTTGGCTTTTTAATAAAAGAAAAATAAAAAGTTGGTTTGTAAATTATTAAAATCCGGTCTTGAATATCATTAATAAACAAGTACAAAATTTGTAAGTAAATGTTATAAGCAGAATTTTTTTAAACCTATTGGACCTTCACTCAAGAAATTTATGGTGGAAGCCAAACAAAAAATTAATTTTTTTTCAAACGAGTTCGTTTTTCATATATATTTCGTTCATGGATTATATTTAAGAAATTAGACTTATCTTAAATTGTTATTATGTATACTAATATACCGCCGTATGTGATTTTAAATAATAAAATGTTAATTTATAAATATTTTTACGCTAAAATAAACAACAACAGAATTATGTAAACAGAAAAAATGAGAGTATTTTTAATAAACTTAAGAATTTGTTTTTTCTCTCACCTTATTTCATAATTGTTTGTTATTATCTTAATAAAATCTAAAACATTTTATTACACACTTTAATATTTAAATCACATCAGCTGTATGTCGCTTTGATTTCCTTGTTTAGACATTTTTGCAAACAAAAAAAAAAAAAAAAAAAAAAAACAAAAAAAAAAAAAAACTAAGAAACTAAGAAATTTTCCTAGAACTTAAAAGCGTGTCAAATACGTGTTTAGTTATTTATCTGTTGTTGTTATCGAAAAAATTCTAGCTATTTATACACATACTTTTCTTATTATTTCGTGATATCAGTAATTTATTTTACGACTACTTTATACATAAATAAATGAATAATATTTTGTTGTGTTTAAAAACTTAAAAAAATAAAAAGTTAGTAGCCGAGTGAAACAAATAGTTTTTCTACAAAATAAATAAAAAAAAAAATTTAAGTAAAGTTTTCTTAAAAAATTTGGTACTCGTGTGAATTGTATTATAAAAGAATTTTAATGAAATTTATTAAATTTTAAATCGTTAGCTTTACCAACAGTTTTGTAAAAAAAAAAAAAAAAAATGCAATATATAATTGAGCCGTTTAATTTGAAAGTGGTATAAGTCACATTGCTTTTAAGCTGATAAACATATTTAAAGAATTGTGTTTTAAAGGTTTTAAATATACTGAGGCCACAAATTAGAAAAGACTTACTTGCACTTCTATCTTATGATACTTATTCCCCTTTAACAATTTCGGTCAACATAATATCGTAGCATCTCTTAACATTTAAATTTCTTTCTATCTTTAATTTTTTTTTTCAAAAAGTAACTTATGCCACTTTTAAAATAAACGTTTCAATTATCAAAATTTTTTTATCACAAATAAAAATTGTTTAAATATAAATATATCCTTTTTCTAAGGAAAGCAATCTACAAATTAGTTTGATATAGAATTTTTTATTTTAAAATTGGTTTTGACTAAAAAATTAGTTACTCTTGTTTTAAATCCTGTATTTGAATTAATTAGTAAAAAGTAAAAATTTTATACAGAAAATAATTTTAAGAGAAAAGATTGTTATATAACATTTTCAATAAAATAAATAAAAAAATTTTTTGTTTGTTTTTAGGGAAATATTGAGGCTTTTGAACCATAATAACAGGGGCCATGTTTTGGGTGGGAAAAATTAAATGATATTGAAAACATATTTTTTTTTTAAATATTAATGCAGAATTTAGTTGACGGTACGTTTTTAATCATCTTTGATTTAGTAATTAATAAAACTTATAGTTTACTCAATAATTTATTTGATTAAATTATTAATTTTATTTAACGAATAAGTTGTAGAAGATTGAATTTTAATTCAATTATTTTCTTCGTAATTATAATATTGTTTGATAGCAAATAATTTGTTCAGTGTAGTGAAATTCTTCGTACGCTCATATTTGTTCAATTCTAAGTAATAATTTGCCTTTTATTTCCTTTCACCACAGGCAAAAAAAGGTTATATCTGAGCTTGTCTTCCGTATATAATTTCTAAAATGTCCATTTTCAACCCCATAAATCATATATATTCTGAGTTCTTATGCATACCGTATCTCGATTGAACGATATCCGTCGGTCCGTCCGAACTCGTGTTGTAACCAACTTTGACAAGTCACTAGTTGAGCTATAGAAAATTTAAATACGTCAATCGAGCAGATATAATTTCTTAAATTTTGCTACTGAAAACCAACAACATTCATCCATGTCCTTCGAGGCAATAAGTAAAACATCACGCCCGCCTCTAAATTTTTAAACAATTTGGAAGAAACCTGGTTTAGTGAAGTTACTTATATAAAAAAAAATATGGAGCAATAGAGAATTTAAAAATAATAAGGAAACATCCAGCAAACTTATTTGGCGCTCGCATATTTTTCCGAGTTATGGGTCTCTACAGTTTTAATAGAAAAGTACGATTGTGCTCCATATTTTTAAAGATATAAAAATGAGTATCATTTAACAGCTTTTGAAGATATTTCAGAAAATAAAAAAGTTTTTTAAAAATGCTTACCTGTTAAGAGCCGATAATATTTTTATGTAAATTTTTTTGTTCTTGTTTTTAATTTTTTCACCACAATATTTGTTTTTTGTCAAATTTTATTTCTTTTTCTTTCGTATAGATATAAAATCTTTTGGTAAATGTTGTATTAATTTCTAAGTCGAACATATATTCTAAACATAAACTGATATAAATGTATTTTCTGGATGACTACAGCCTTCTTAACTAAAGACCCTAGCTGGGAAATCAAGCTGTCATGATTTTAAATATCTCTTGTCTCAGGATATAGTGCTTAAAATGGCTTCTCTGGTTGGCTGAACAATATATCCTTTCAGGCTTTAACGACAGAGTGCTGTGTGCAGTTGAAAGATCATGCGAATATACAATTCTAGTTGGGAATAAATGGCAGGAAACTGAAAAGAAAAAAATTTTTAAAAAATGAAAAAAATATGATCAATTTTTAGTTTATCCAGCCTATTTTTCCAGTTACCTTTGCTCATTATTAATTGCTTTTATTTACTAACTTTTGGAATAAAAAAAAGTTTCGCCACTAATTTAAATGTAGTGATTGTTTGATATTAAGATGATTGTACGGCAAAAGTAACTAAGATGAAGACTGGTCATGTTGACAGGCTCTTTTCTAGTCTTTTATTCAGTCGTTGGTATTTTTAAAAACAGTAACTTTAAATTAATCCCTCAGCTGTGTACTGCTGATCAAAATATTTGTTTTTCTTTCAGCCTAATTATGAATATTCTCAAGGAAAAAAATTTTCTTGAGAACTATGAATAGATTGGCAACAAAAAAAAAAAAAATAAATAAAAAAGTGGCATCACCGATATTTGATTATTTACTTAAAATTTTTCTTTATTAATTCATAACAACTTCTTTTTCCCTCAAATTTTTTCCACTTTCCGCAGTAAATGAAAAGGGAACAAGTTTATAATAGAAGAAAGGTGAAAAGTGAAAAGAAATCTCACGGAGTTTGTGTTTAAAATGAGCTAGCAGGCTGTTACCCTTTTAAATCTAAATCCTATTTTCGATTTTAGAAAAATTTGAATAGATTTCCCAAATGCTTATTAACATTTTAGCCAGCTCTTTATTTCAAGAGAGCCTTAGATTACAGGGTAAAATATTTCACTCTACGTTGACACGCTATAAGGTATAATAAGCATTAATTTACAATTGTAACGCTTAGATTACCTCAAAATAGTTTTACGTCTGCTTTTACTTTTTATCATTATTAAAGTTTATTTGTAAGTGAAGCGAGCGGGTGGTGCGTGTACGTGTAAGTGTTTTTATTTAAATAAATATTTACATTGTTGTTTGTCTATTTACAATAAATCTCTTTTTATTATTATTAGAGAGACATTTAGTGATAAATAAAAATCAAGTACACGTGCCAAGAATTTTTATAAAATGTTTGTGTCATTTAACTTAACAAATTCTTACAGTAAAATGACTGGTTAATGGAAATAAAGGCCTAAAAGGAATTTTTATAATAATTTAAAAGAATTGTTAATTTTGGCATATAATTATCAATAGCTTGACGCTTCAACAACGCTTAAAATCAGTTATCAATTGCTCAAATTACATTCGCAAAATTGTATTCAGGAGTAAAGCTCATTTTTAGGTAATTAAAATTTTTAACAAACCAACAGCATTTTTTGCATATGGAGTGAAATCAATTTACAATAGATCATACATTATCCATTAAAATCAAACAAAACAAAAAAATAATAATAAAATAAAATATAATAAATACCGTTTAGAGCGACGGACACGCTGGTAGCATCATGGTGGCTTATTTAACCAGAAATAAAGCCAGAGTTTACATGCTGTCAATATCGACTGTTACCTCATCATGATCAGTTATTTCTTAAAAATATGTGTGACATGAATCGGGACGAGATGTAGCTTTAACACAATTGCAAACGATAAATTATTGAAACCAAAATTTGGCTCTAAATTTTGGCTCAATAACTACTCTGCCAATCGGCCTCCAAATTCGTGCGATTTGACATCTTTTAATTTTATCAAATGGAAGCACGTGTTGTCTCTAGTCGATAAGTAAGAGGGCAATATTGTTTGTTTTATTCGTGATATAGGATGAGCAATGTTTGAAAATTTAGCCTACACTTAAAGGTCCGGAATGGCCATATCCCGAAATAATTTTCAAATGTTAATGCTAATTGAACTATCGAATTTTTTTTTTAATTTAAACATAATTCTTTGTGTTTTTCTTTTAATATTTAAAGTTCCATTGGGTTTCAAGTACCCACCTGATCATTAAAATTCCGTATTAATCAACTGATCAGCATCTGATCAACTGCCCTAAAATTTACTTTATATAAAATTTTCAAATAATTCCATTTAAGTTCTTTTTCTCACATTTTATTCAGACACTTTTGCAATTGTTTATGCGTAGATGTGTGTAGAACTTTAAATTATTTATTACATGATTAATTTTTATTTATTTTGTTTCTTTCTCGTCTCATTAACACAACGTGTGGAAAAAATCTATCTTAAAGCTTTAAAAATCTATCTTTGCTATTTTAACAATTTTTGTATATTTTTTTTTTTTGCTTTTTAACTAAAAGCTTAAATTTATTATAGGCTTTGAAACATAAATAGATTGTATGTTAATGTTTATACAAAGTATTAACAATTGTCTCTATTCTAAAAAGTTATTTTGTTTTTTGCAAGGTGACAAGTAAATTTTTTAAATTGTTCGTATAATCTACAACGAAAAGCGAATGTACAAATTGACAAAATATATAATTTTTGTTTAACATACATCAGATAATTAATTTTGGTGAATATTTTTAAAAGCAAGCGCGAGTCACTTATTCTTAATGTTATTTTGTTAAATTAAAAAAAAAAATTGGTTTTAAATGTAAATATTTTCTGTTAAAAAAAAGAATATTATTTAAAGGCTGGTTAAAGCTCTCAGTTTCAATCGCATAATTTTTTTTCTTCAACAGCTGGCATCATTATTCCTTTTTCTTATGAAGGTGTTATTTCGCTGGTGAAATCATTCAGGACAATTTTAATTTTTTTTTCTACTTTTTTTCTTGTGTTTTTTATTCTGGCTTGATTTGAGTACATGATCTCTTATTTAAAATGTACGTGGACATCCTCACCACACTCTGTAATTTCGGTGAGACCAAACTACTCTTCTCCTACTTAGTTTCCGATGAGGCTTTGACCACCATTTCTCTCTTTTACTTTAAGGTTCATTCACCTTCTCATCTGCTTCTCTAACATATGGACGCTTCCAGCACCTTATCTTTTTATCAAGACTTTTTTAATCAACTTCACCGTGGCTACTCAACTACAAAAATTTTTTCACTCAATGTTACGTTCGGACTTAAACTCATACGCAACGTCATCTCTTTAATAAACACGTAGAGAAGTTTATCAACGCAACAATCATTTTATTAGCAGCGGAAGTAGCTCATTATTTAACACTGTTCAGCATGCAAAAAAAAGACAATATTAGGTTTATTCTAGAGGGTTAAAAGGGTTTAGTATCAGTCTTATTTTCTTTGAGTGAAAAAGCGTAGGAAAACTTAAATGGTTTTTAGTAAACGCCAGCAAAATAAGAAAGTTTTTTAATTAGGTTTCATTTTATTTATAATAAGCAGAAAACATTTATATCTGGACGGAAAAGAATGCGTAAGTCTTGTTAAAGCTACAGGATTTTAGCATTTCGTATAAAGTTCCTAAGAAATTCCAAGCAGATGCCTATGTCACAAACTATGTGTAGGGTTTAATTTACGCTAAATCCGGATGTTGGAATAAAAAAAATGTTTAAGCTATTCATTTATATAAATACTTCTATGTATATGTTAAAAATTACAATTCTAGTGCATCTGGCTTTCGTCATAATCAACAATAATGCTTATCGCCAACCGTTGAGTGTTGCTGTGAACTTAGAAAATTTCTGTTTTTTGCACGATCATTTGTATGTTATTTGAAGTAGAACGGCAAGAAAGTTTTATGTTAATACACGTGCCGAAAAGAACTCGAAAAATTCTTTTTTGAATATTCCGGGTATTTTTTTTTTTTTTTTTTGGTAAAAACATTTAAAGTATAAACATGAAACTTTCAGAGCCATCGTAAAGCAGATGTTATATGCAATGGAGAACTGGACATTGAAAGTATCCAATATGAACCAAATAGAAGCCTTTGAGATGTGGATTTCAAAAAGAGTATTAAAAACAGCATAGACTGATCACATAACAAATACTGCAGTTCTTGCAATTATAAACAAAGACCGTGAAGTTTTAAAAATCAGATTCCTTGGACATATCACGCGAAATGAAAAGTACAACAAATTGCAGTTAATAGTTCAAGGACAAATTGAAGGAAAACGTAGATTGGGTAGAAAACGGGCATCATGGCTTCGCAACATAAGGCAGTGAAGTAGAAGCAGATGTATTGGTGTTTACCTAATCTAGCTAGGGACAGAGATGCATTCGACGAACTCATCAGAAATAGCATTCAGTTAAATAGCCTGACTTAGAACAAAAACAAACAAAAAAAGAAACATGGCAATGCGCTTATGCTTAAAATTGGTTAAAAATAATAACTTGAGAAAACTTAATTCACTTAAAAAAACATTGTATGGTCGCCAACATCCGATTACGAATAGGCAGATCAAGAAGAAGATGTAGAGCAGATAAAATTTATAAGCGATGATAGGAGAGGTCTAATACTAATTTATCTATAATTAAAATTAATTTAAAAAAACTGTTTGTTAGAAATTATCTGGCCAAATGTAGACCAACATTTCGTGCGTTTTATTACATTTTTTCCTTTTCTGCAATTATAGATATGTTCCCATTTTTATTGACTGTGGAAATTGAAAAAAGTTCGGGGGAAAAAGGAGGTATTCTAAATTATAAAAGTGTTATTAAATATCTAAAAGCAATACATCACCCTTCAAATTACGGTGATGCCACTTTTGAATTTTTTGTTCCAACGGAATTCATAATTGGAAGAATCGTTTCTCGGGAAAAAAATTTTCCCGCGAGAAAAAAATGCCATGAGAATATTTATGATTGGGCTTTATAAATGTATATTTTGAAAAAATTCTCGGCACCCTTTTTATGGTGAGAATATTGAATCAACCTCTTTTCTCCATCAATCTTCTTGGGGTGTATAGCTAAAATTATCATTCATAGAACCTTGCTACACGTTACCAAATCAAGCGCCTCTAGGTCGTCTGATGATTTCAGGCCGTCGACAATTAGCGATTTTGTCTCTTAATATCTGATTAAACCTATGCCTTCATTAATATGTGCATTCAATAAAGTACAGCGAGTAAACCTCATTATTGTGCCTGCATTTTGTGCATGCTCGCACATGGTGCATTGGAATCTTCGCACCTTTTAGTGAAAGCTTAACATTATTTTTCACAATTTTTATATAAGCCACATAACATCTAAAATTACCACCTCCTGTCACTAAGGCAGTAATACAGAAATTTCTACTATAGGGAATTTCTTCTTCTTCTTTTTTTTCATATACGTTTAAAATAATTTTTGACTAAAAAATTAGTGAATTACATTTTTTCATTAAATTGCTCTTAGGTTTTTTTAAATACTTGAATATATTAAAAATAAATAAATATTATATTTGGACATTAGTTTTCACCAAAAGTTTTATTTTTTTTTCATTTTTCATTTTTCCTTTAGATGACATATAACGGCATCATAACGTTATCATTAAAAATTTTTATTCAAATTCTATTGATAGTTTGACTTTGAAACTTCGCGTGCCGTAATTTGGCTCCTGGTTTTGGTAAAAAATTACATAATATTGATAAATCCATTTTTTTTTTAAATATAAATTTTAATTGATCGTAAGATTATATCTAGTAAAATAAATAATAAATGTCTGTTTGTTAAAAATTTTTAATAAATTTAGTTTATTATTATTAAATATTGCAGTTAACTCAACATATTATTTTACTTAATAATTCATTTTATTCAACGAAAAGTTATAGGAAATTAAGTTTTAATTCAATTAATGTTTTCATAATTTATTTAATTTATAATTTATTTAATTTGTCATGCAAGCTGAAAATTAATTTATTTCTTATTAGAATTTACGTTTTAGTAGTCAAATGCAAATTTTATTTCTTTCTGCGTAGAAAAAAATTTTTTGCTTTTTATGATTCAAATTTTTTTACTACATCAGCAGCAATTTTGTACTATTTATAAGCGTTTAAATAAATCTGAAGCACACAAAATTAATAAACAGGGGTATAATTTAATAACTTTTAAAAAATTAGAAAAAAAATTTGATAATCTTTCTATAAAAACTACTTTACAATTTTAAAAATTAATTTTTATTTTTTTTTCCAAACAGGATTTGAACCATGGATATTATAAACAAATTAAAATTTTACCTTTTCGGCTTAAGTTTAATTTTTTAATTTAATTTCTAAAAGTTTTTAGAAAGAAAAATTATTTACAAATGTATGCAGACGTTTTCCAAAGAAAACAAGAAAAACTGGACACTAGCAGAATGAAATGGAACATTTTCTGAATCGCTACATCCTTTATCAGCAATCTTCGTATCTATCTACCTTAGGTTGTGTGTATTCTAAACATCATCTATTTAACAAACTAATCAGTATTAATTTGGTTGGATGAAGCCAATACACAACTCAAAGCATTTTCTTGTTGTTCTATCCACAACGCGTCTTGTAAATTTGATTTTGCATTTTTACCAACCATCGGTATAGCCACATGCAATTTTTATTTAAATGCTGTTCCAGTATCATATTTAAAATATTTGAAAATAATTGTTCTTTTTAAAATTTTTTTATAAACTAAATTACAAAAAATTAATTTTTAATTTGTTTTTTTAATTTTAAAAATATTTATTTATTTGTAAAACTCTTTACACCTTCAGTTAACCGACATGTGTGAATTTAAGGAAACATACAAAATATTTGCTTGTAGATATTTTTGTTGTTTAAAAATTTTCCATTTTCAGATTTTTAGCTGACACTTAGTAACAACAAAACAAAAAAACTGGAGTAGTTTTTGTATGTTTTACACGATTTATTGTTGCAGTTAGTGTAAGCGTAATAAGTTGTTGTTGTTTTTTTTTTTTGCAGTATTATCATGAGAATTGTGTACAAAAATACCACAAATAGACGAAAAAGCTCCAATAATGAGTGGGAAGGTATTAAAAATTCAACACCAGCATAAAAATAGTTGTTGAGCGTTTGAACTGCAGCATATCAAAAGTGTGACCAATTAACTAATTAATTTTGTTGTTTATTTCGTTTGCTGCTGCTGTTGTTGTCGTTGTTGTCATATAACAGCAGTTTGTTATTGCTGCTGCCGGTGTTTGCTGTCTTTTCATTTATCTTGTACTCGAATATTTCATGTGTTTTTCTTTTTCGTTTTGCTTTTTATCAAAGTATTAATGTTTTCTTAAAGTAGAAATTTATTTTGTATAACATTTATTAGTGATATCTGTCTATCTATCTGACTATTTATCTGTCTGTCAGCTTGCTTTTTTTCTTTTTTTGTTTTTTTTTTTCTTTTTTACTTCAGGTGTTAATCTATGTAAAGACATTAATAATGCTACTGTTTTACCACTGATTTAGTTTAGTATAGAGTTTTAATTTTTTTTTTGTTTGTGTTTTATTATGAAAATTTCAATCTTTGAGTTTTTTCTGAATTTTATCAAAAATTATAATAAATTAATTTATTTAAAAAGCGCTGAAAATAAAAGAAACGAATGCATTAAGATAAAATCACCGTAAAAATTAAGTTATTAATTTTATTTTGGAAAAATAAGTCACAAAAATATTTTGTTGTTTTAATATTGTGTTAATCAGAGAAGCAAAAAAATTACAAAACTGTCAAATAATGTAAAATTCATATTTTATAAAAATGTTTTTTTTTTTAATTTCCTTTTTTATAATGATGATGGCTTTGTTAAGCCATCAAGTCATTGACTTTAAATTTTTATAGAAAAATTACTTTTTGCTTTAGGGCATATACGGTAAAATTATGGGTGCAGCAAAACTAGATTTTTTAGAAAGATGGCAAAAAAGTATTTTATGAAGCAAAAATAAAAAATTTTATTAATAAAACTAATTTTTAGTTAATAAAATTCTTAACAGTTTTATATGACCAAGAAACGAAAAACAATAACTAGGAAAAAAGCAATTCAAAAACTAATTGATTTAATTAAGTTTTTTGTTTATCAATAGCACGTTTTCTAGGACCGATAGAATTTAAAATTGTAAAATATAAGGAAAACTAAATAACTGGAATAAATATTTGTTTTTTTAAATGATCAATACGAAACCTTAAGATTTAAAAATTACTATTGGTATTTGGCCACCATGTCAGAATTTGTAGAAACTCACTCTGGACATTCTTTTGAAAGCTCTTTTTTCGAATATTATTGCCTGCATGTCACAAACTGCAACGTTTTAATTCAATCAAATTAATTGTTTCTGGTTTATCAGTACCTTTACGTGGCTTGAGAGGAAACAATTGAAAGGTGTCAAATCGCACAAGTTTGGAGGCCATTTGAAAGGTCCTACTTCTTGCCAAATTTTGATTGCAATACGTGGATGGTTGCGGTCACCGTATAATACATAGCGTCATTATCTTAAAACTGCATTCTACCAGTGTCAATGTATTCCACATACTCAAATAAAAAATCATTTACGCATAGCAGTTACGATCTCCTTCGACCGGCTTTATTTTTTAAAGTCTCATGACACCAAAAGTTTCACTCCTCATATTGCAATTCTGCTTATTGGAAGCCTGTTAAGCCAAAAATGAGTTGGGTAAACTGATATATGTAAAAAAAATTGTAACATTCCTCTTGCGTCAATCTATTAATCTTGTGTTCCTACTGATCATTAATATCAGAAAGTGATCACAGCATGACAGTTAACCCTGTGAATAGTGTATCGAACTATTACAAATATGTTCTGCTAATTTATGTTTTTAGCATAATCTCTGTAAACAGCATTTGGGCTTTATTAAACCTTAATTTAACTGCAGCAGTGGTGCTGGGTAAATTAATATTCTTTCTTGGGTTTTTAACCGAGACTTTTTAGACCCTTTTAATTGCATGAGTTTGAAGAGTTTTTCTTAAAATAGCTATTAATATTCTTTCAAATACAAATAGTTTTTTCTTGATTTCTTTAAGACTAGAAATATTTTTTAAAAGATTGGCTTTATATTAAAAATGATATTTAAAAAATATTTTAAAAAATTAAGTTTTGGACTTTTTTTTTTTTGAAATACCAAACGATAACTGCTGTTCATACGCCAACTGTAAAAATATTTGCCTAAAACTTCAATATCACTTATAAATATTTAAAGTTGGTATAATAATAAACTATTCAACTTAAAAATCTGTGTGTTATTTCTTCCTCTACACTTCTTTGCGCGCAACAAAAGCTACAAAGTGGAATCAATTTTGCATGATTCATGTTTACAAATGCTTTACTGCCACATTCAAAACTACAACTAGAAGCCAGAATTTTAATAACAATAATAACGTCATAAAAAAAACTAAAGACACCAACAGTAAAATGAACAAATATAAGAAATTGCGGTCATTGTAAACAATTTATGCATATTTTTACTTTACTTTTGATTTAGTTATTGCAACAACAACAAAATAGTTAAGTAAAAGAACAAAAATATCTAAAAAAGATCTCTGTAACAATCTTTGCAAATGGCAACAATAAAGTAAATCTTTAACTAATAATTAAAACAAAAGACTTAAGCAGCAAACTTGATTCATAGTTTTACGTATTTGGAAATTTAAATAAATCATACTTACGACGTTTAATTAACAAACAAAAAAAAAAAAAAAAAACATTTCCATACAGGATTTACGTATATTAAATATTTATTCTAGCCTTTCTTTTATTTAGTAATTCTTACGATCTTGTTTCCAACAACTTTTTTTTATCACTCTTAAAATACATAAAGTTTGTTAGATTTGGTATTAAGTTATACGGATTTGTTCAGCCAGTAAATATTATACTGTTGTGCTATTTACTTTATGAAATTATAGGTTTCTAAAAAAGATAACCCATTTTAATTTAGAACATAAAAAATATGTTTCCATAGAATTTTTTTTTCGATAGATATCAGCCAAAATGTATCGTTAGAGATTAAACTGCAACACCTAATAAATCATACCGACAAACGCACTTGTAAACGAACAATATCGAAAAATGACACAACTATTACAGATAAAAATATGTTTATGGATTCTGTAGTTCTATTACGACTTAGGAGTGAGCATTGGAAATATTCTGGCCCATCATCATTTCGTTTATGCCGTCAAATATTTTTCAATATGCAAAAGATCATAAAAAAGCAAATTTCTTAATTAGATCCAAAAAACTATTTTGATTGTTTATTAATTTTTTCTAATAACAGTTGACGAATTATAACTTTAAAGCGTGCGATTTGCAAAAATTCGCAGAAATAATTTAAAAATGTTTATAGTTCAAATGATGAGTAAAAGTATGAATGTGCAATATCTTCGCTACATGCCTGAATTTAGTGCATGGAGTTTATTTTAAAATTATCATATAAAATTTTACGAGAAGAAGGATGTTTTGATAAGAACACAACACAAAAAGAAACACTATTGCTAAAAAAAAATATGTTTCTAAATGACTGACAGAAGATTGCCCAAAATTGGACACTGGTAATATTTCCAAAGCATTTTTTGAAAAATAAAAGGAAAACAGCCTGAATTACTAGAGTCACAGGTTGACAACTTTAAACATGTTTTTTGCACTTTTTAAAAGACAAAATAAAAAATGTTATAACTCCGTTTCTAAACCGTGTTAGAAGTGAATAAAAAAAAATTGTAGAAGATATTTACCGTGGGATGATGTAAAGAAAACAAAGCAATTGAAATTAGTTTTCATAAAAAATTTAAAATGAATAGAAATATTTTCGTCGGCCTGTGGCCATGCAGGTTACTTTTTATGAAGCGAAAGGGACCATACCCAATTCGCTTTATACACATTTTAAATACTACTATTGCTTTGAAAGTTAATTAAGCACAGTGCCGCGGCTAACTTATGACTTATGTCCTGTTTACAATGCTTATCCAAATTTTCAAGTTTCTTAATTACTTTAAAAGTTATGATCTTTGCAGCGAAAAAAGTCACAAGGCCTCAGAAAGCGGCGTGACTAATTTTAGCGAATTCTGATGTTCTTTCCGTTATTGAAATAGTGTCCAACTTCGGTGAACTTGATAAGAAACTGCAGTTTTATATTTGATTTTTTACTTTAAGTCTCCCACTGTATAATGTGAAAGATATTTTAATAAAAAATTAACAGGATACTTTTTTCATACCTTATAAAATACGCAATCAATGTAATAAATTTTCCTTGACTTGGTAAATATTATTGTGATCTACATAAAAAATTTCAAGTGACACTTTTTCATATTTGTCTCGAAGCCAGCCATATAATTTTCTGTAAACACTTTGTGTGGCATAAATTTAAAATCTAAAGAAATATGTTAAACAAAGTTAAATTATTATCTTCACTTGTCTTTCATAAATTTCTTTCAAACAATAATTCATGCCCCTTTTAGTATTTTTTTTTTGGTTTTTTTTGTTTTTTTTTTTTTTTTGTTTTGTTTTGCTAACAACTTGACATAAGGAGTTTAAATGTTGATGTCAAACTTTGTTTGTGTCTAAACTTATTCCTAACAATTTATTTGTTGCAGGAAAAATTATGAATGACAATGAGTGAGTGTCACATTAAAATACTTTTCCAAGTGTTTTTCATACTCAAAATGTAACAAATAAATTTTCATGTAAAATGCAAATGCAACATATACAGAGTGATTCGAAAAAAATAAACATTGAAGTTAATTTATTATAATTTTAAATGTGTCATATTTTTAAGAGTTTTATAACTTTCGATTTCACTAGAGGTATTTGTGTTCATTTTTTTTTTTTTCTTAATTTGTAAAATTTTTTTAATTTTTGTAGCACGTCCAATTTTCAAGGTTCCTTATCAAAAATTGTTTGAAATAATCATTATTACTTTGGTTTAATTATTACTCTGACGTGTAGATACAAATATTTGCATCACCCTTTGTTTGTTATCGTAATGTGTTGGCTAGAAAAGGAGACATTTATCTTTTTTTCTGGTTGTTTTGTATTGCAGTAAATTTTGTTATCTAAGTCTTACATCTGGTGCAAATATTTGAACCCATTTAGGATAAATAAAAAATTTTCCTTATAAAAGTCAGGAACTCATTGCAGTTTATCAAAGAAACTTATTAAAGGGAATAAAATATTTTTTTAAATATTATGTAAATAATTGTTTTGTGAAATTTTTGTATAATGTATTTTTTTAATCTAAAACGAAGATTTTTATTTTTTTTTTTTTTGTGGCTTTTCAATAAAAAGATAATCCATTAACAACATTTTAATTAAAAAACTTTTTAATAGCTGTTTCATTTTAAAAGCGACATATCTAAAAACAGTTTATTAAAAAAATCATAATTGTTTGTATCGGCTACTCAAGTACTTACGATTAATATTTTAATAAACTCGTAAATTTTATTTCAAGTTGTTTAATTGACTTAAACAATATCATATTTAATAATAAAAAAATTTTATAGCTAAAAATAGTATTAAAAAACTATACAGCAAAATTTGTGAAATATCTATAACAATAATAATAAAAATACAAAAATAAAATAATAAAATTGTAATCAACTTAAAACGATTTATATTTGTAGACAGTTGGAGCGAGTTTGGTTGGCTGCCGACCCACTATTTTAACAAATTATTTTCTCCAATTTAATGGTTGTTTTATAATTTTATTAAACGATTTGATTCAAAAGCATTTAATAACTTAATTAAGAAATGAAAAGTTTTTACAGCTCTAAAGGCAAATACAGAAATACCAAAGTCCATAAACATATAAATACAAGTCTGTGTTGTGTTCACATGTACGTGCATAAATCTTTAAAAGTGGATAAAGAAGATAGAAAGGAAATCAGCCATGAGGTATTTGTTGGTATTGAAAATAAACTAAAACTGCAGAGTCGTTTTGGTTTCAAAGTCTTGAAACTATTTGCCAGTATTTGTTTTTTTTTATTTTAGTAAATTTTTGTATTTAAAAAATTTCCTTAATGCACAAAATTACTCAAAGCAGCAATTATATTCAATTATATAATAAAAAAAGGAAAATTCATTTTAAACATTGCAAGAGTTTAATTACGAATATTTATGTAAATTAAAACACACAAAAATCCATAAAATTTCACTTTTGTGCCACCAAGTCTGTATCAAAAAGGCGAAGGCATAAGTCGACATTTATTCAGTTTTAAAATCGAATAAAAATTACATACCGAATACAAAAGCTTTACAAGAATTTGAACTTTTCTATGAAGTAAGAATGAATTATAGATTGTTTATTTGTTGAAAATAATTAATATTTCTATTTCAAAACTACCTTAAAATTAATTTACCAACATTTCTCAACTATTTTCAAACCACAAAAAAAAAAAATATTGAAAGGTACTTCCAGAAGTTATTTAAAGGTGTAAAGAACATAGAATTTGACTTAAGTCTTTCTGATCGAGCTTTGACTAGAAAATAAGGAAAAGCCACTTGCAGCCAAGTTTAAAAATTGGAATGTTCAAAACTCAAATCAGGGATTTTTGCTCTCAAAATTACCTTCGATACTTTGATAAACCTATTTTTGGGAGATAAAATCTTTCTTCCAAAAATTTAACATATTAAAATTTTTTAGTCATTATCCAAATCACTGGCCTCAGCCAGTTAATGATGTCGTGAGACTTTTGTAGGAATCCAATTGCGTCTCTTCTTTAACATTAAACGAAGTTCGCGTTACGTTATCACCAACTGCATTTAGACAGTAATAAGGAAAGGGACTGTAACATATGAAAATATTCATTTTAAAGTTTATACTCACATAATATAGAGTTATGTTTTTTAGACAGATCTTTTTATTGCCCAATGTGTTTTATTGTACTTTAGTACAAGTGTTAGTTAATATACGGTCCTAATGAGATGATTAGAACCATTTAAATTTCTGTTGTGTTTACGCCATATCTTTTTAAAATATTGGTGGAAATTTAAGATTTTACTACCATCGGAAAGAACACATTCCTAAGACAACAAAAGATAATAATGAAAAGACAGACATTAACAATATTCCTTTCCCTCTTGTAATGGCGTCTAAAAAGTAAGTTTTCTTTTGTTGTATTTTAAAAGTATTAATTGTGGGCATCTGGGCCATCAAAAGAAAAAACAAAGTACTTCATGTACATCATGATCTTTGACTGGAATACCACAAACCATAAGCTTTCTAGTAGTCACTTTCGCTGCGTACATTATTTAACTTAGATTTTTATCATTTTTTTTTTCAAATTCTGGTATTGACAGTTTACAATGTGTGTTTTTATTTTATTTGGTTTAAGACCTGATTATATTTGCTGTTGGTTTGACATTAAATCAGTAGGAATCTTTGCCTTGAAATTATTTATTTGATTGATTTTGTTTAATTGACTCAATTATGTATTTAAATAGGAGAATGTTCAAATAATTATTTTATTAAATGTTTAATTGAAACAATTAGAAACTTAATTAAACTTTAATCTAAGTTAAAAGAAGCATTTAAAAGGAAAAACCATTTAAAAATTATTTCCTGTGGGCCTTTTAAAATCAGTAATTTAATTTAATCTTATCCTCTGATGGAGAGAGTATGTGTAGCTATAGATGCTACGAGTACTTAATTATTAATAATAAGTTTTCAAACATTTCTCTTCTATAATTGTGTTTCAAAAGTAGTTTTAACGAAATTAAAAATTTGGTTGCCGTCCTCTCATTGAAAGTGCTATGATTTTGTGGCCATATTTTTTGTTCACAATTTTTATACTCGACCAAGATTTTTTTTTAATTATTATAAACAGAGGATGACTAGCTTATTCTAAATAAATAAAAAAATTCTGATTAAAAGTTTTCAATTTTATGGCACTCTAAACATCTCAAAGAAACGTTATATTTTATTGTCAGTATAAATCTAACAAGATTCTTATTGCCGTCTGAAAAAATATTATCCATTTATTTAGATTATATAATATATTTCTTAGAGTTCCGTACTTATAAGACGTAGTAGCAGCGGTAGTAGCAGACATTTAAAATTTACGCGGAATATGTCATCTATAAAAATAAGTGTACAAAATAATTTAAAGATTAGAGAATTTTTCATAGAAGCCGTAACGTGAACCAAAATCGCCTTGTCTTTTGAACGATAATAGACAGACACGACGCTTTTTCTAGAGTATAAAGCGCTGTAACCACAACAATACCCAGAAAAAAAAATACATGCAAAAAAATAAGGTATTTCATAAGTTCTAATTAAAATGAACTGGTTCAAGTTATAAAAAAAAACCAACGATTTTAACATTCAGTTGTCATTGGCAAGCATGGGTTCAAACGTCCTGGCATTTAAACGAATGCTTGAAACCAGTCGAGATACATTTATTTTACTAGGTAGTGTCGTCCGCCCAGCTGGTTTGTAGTTGGACATGTCAAAAGTTGTTTATATTTTCCTACTTTTGTTTACGAATTTCAAAAAACACTAACACCAAGCATATGCAGAACAAAGATAGCGTTTGTTTTAAGACCAATTCTCTTTTAATTTCTTTTTCTATTTTTGATATTTCTACTCACAAAGCAACAATAAAATGCCATGTTGTTTTTACAAATGTTATATTTGTTGTAGAGCCGCTATTACCTAGTAAAATAAATGTACCTTGAAACCAATGAAAATTCGATGATAATGAGATATTTTTTCATTCATTTTTGTTTTTTATAATTTATTTTTTCATGAACTTTCATGAGTTTTTGAAATAATATATAAAAGTGGTAGTGTTTTTTTTAGTATTTTTAAATAAATCAAATAATAAGAATAAATTACAATCATTACAACCAAATTATTTTACCCTCTGGTGTAATTATGTTCCGTGATTAAGAAGAAAAAACTGTCAACTTATGTCGTGTGTACAAAGCTAACATCCAACCACAACAACCAATTAAGATTTAGTGGAAAAATATTTATGTTAAATAAAAATATAATAAAAAATATTACAAATAATTATGGTGGGTCTTAGTTTACGTTGTATCAGTTTTTCTCAAATATTTAATACACGAAACACTCTGGAATTTTGCATAAAAAAGTAATTAAGTAAAAATGCTGATTTATGTACAACTTTTAAAATTTAACGCATTAACACTTCATTTCATATTTGAAATAACGACAAAAACAACAGAAATAACAACAACAACAACAAATATTTTAAATTATTATACATGTTTAGAAAAATAAAATACAAAACACAAAATGTTGTTGTTGTGTTAAATTTGTCGTCGACTTGTGGCAGCTTATAAACAAGTTGCTGTCTTAAGTCTTTTGTTTTAATTTTTTTTTTTTTTTTGTAATTTTCATGCTCGTACAAACAATTTCTTGCTTGCACTTACTAATGCCTCAACTAAAGCACATAAATTAAATAATTTTACTGAAAATAATTACTCGGTAACAAATTAATTTAATTTAAAAACCTCTTGAGAACAACAATAGATTTTAATTGATATTGTTATGGACTGCAGTAGACTGAACATTTTAAATTAACATCCAAACAAGCAAATGAATAATAAGCCAAACAGCTAGTTGACATTTTCAAGTAATTAAACTTTTAAGAATTTGATAACTAAATGATTTAAATGACATTGTTACACTTTTGTTGTATAATTTAATACGCCAGTGTTGAGTTGTGTTTTAAGTTTTTCGTCGCATGTGGGTTGCAACATATTTTCATAGAGTTGTTATAAAATATAATTAAGAGTAAATGTGAATTAATTTTTTTTATTACTGTATAAATTTAAGTTATTTAACCCAATAAGGAAATGGAGGTTTTATAAATTGCGTTTACTCTTTTATGAAGTGACAGTATTTACATGACATGTGAATAATAATTACATTTATCAAATTTCATTTACAAATAGTAAATGATGTAATGTTAATATTTTCTCCTCTTAGTTTAAGAATTACGTTTATGCTTACTTTTTTTTATTAAAACACAAACTTTAATTTATTATTTTTTATTTAAGATTTTCAATTTATTTTAATAAGTTTACATGTATTTTAATTTAAGGGTCCTTTGGAGTCCTTTTTACAAAATTAAGAAGGATATAATATCCTTTTTGTTTTTAATAATTTTAGTTACACTTCTTTAAGTTTTAATATCACGCTTCTAATTTTAAAATAAAAACTGACTTCTTTATCAATGACACATTGGCTTATATTCAAAAAAGAATCAATAGAACAAATAATATATACTTATATATGTATGTAACTGATCGTAATTGTTTATGCCTAGTAACCAAATATTACTTTAAAATTGGGCATGCAGAAAGATGATACGTTATTAAAACAGAAAGCTTTCATACTAATGCATGCGCAGCCTTTTTCTACTTATCTTACATATACTTGTGTATATGTAAGAAAGTAGACATACATGACTGTGCATGCTCGATCATGATTTGTTTTTACGCTTAGCAACAAGCTTTTACAAATCAAAATCGGGAATGCATAATCAAAGTCGCTTTTTTACGTACAGCTTGTATGTACGTATGCAAGCAAACAAGAATCTGCATGCTTCTGCATGATTGGTGTAATTTGCATAGTAACAAGTAAGTATTTAATATGTTGTAAAAAACGTCATTAGGGTGATTCATATTTTCTTATATTAGTTTTTATACTTAGTATATATGTATATATGTACATTAATACGTATGTACTATATGTACATATAACTCCCCGACCGTTTGATTGAAGCTCCGGCGAGATTTAAGTTAATGAAAAAAAATTTGTGTAATTACAAATACACAAATATACTACATATTTATGCATGTATTAATATTATGCTTTAATTAGTATTTTTTTCGTGAATATTCTTAATTCATAGTTATGTACATTTATGTATAAATTAATATCTAATTTTATCTGTGAGCAGGTATATAAGTATTTAGTTTATACGAAATTCTATATAATGTTCTTACATATAGGTTTTTTAAATATAAATTTACGTAAATAGTACGTATAAATTTTAAACTATAACTAAAACTTTAATTTGTTTAAATAGTTATTCCATGTCTTGTTTTTTTTTTTTTTTTTTTTATATATTTAAAATTAACTTTTAATTGCTCAGTTTTAATTTAGTGTTTTTATAACAATGTGTTCTTTTTATAAATAACAATATCTTTGTTATTATTTTTTTTATTTAAAAGTACTTTTCAGGTAAGTAAATAAAACATTAATTATCTTTATATTTTGTGTTTCCCTTTCTTGTTTTTTTTTTATCTTATCTGTATTATATTTCAAAAATTTTTATGCATTTTAAACATTGAAGAGATTTTATTTTAACATAATTTTATAAAAGGTTAATTATTTCAAAATCCATTGACACATACATACACATATACATACACATATATATATATTCCTTTCGCTAAAGTTTGTAATGTCTGAAGAAATGAGTTATGTATTAATTTGCAAATGTTTGTTCCTTTTAATATGAGATTTATAATACTTATGTCTTGTTTGTGTAATAACGTGATCGTCATCTAATCTATCTACTTTGACCTTTCTAAACCTGGCATGATTTTTTCCACCTCTCTCTTGTTTTAAATATACTTCACCAGTTTGAGCTACGCAATCTTCGCGTTTTTCGTTTAGTTTTGATATTGCTTTTTCTTTTAACCTATTCATTCTTTCTTTTACACTTGGATAATCTTCCATAGTTATTTGACCATTATAGAAATCTATAGGTTTGTACCCCGTACTTGAATGGACGGAATTATTGTAAAACGTGATTACTTTATAGATTTTTTCCTCAACCGAGTCTATGTCTCTGTCTGGATCATGACGAAGGAGGCGAATGTGCTCATTCATTGTATTATGTAGACGTTCAACGTCTGCGTTTGAGGTATGGTTATTGTTAGATGTGAAATGAATTTCAATATTTCTTTCTCTCAAAAACTCCATTATTGGAAGTGCTTTAAATCCGAGCTCATTGTCGGTCACAATTTTTTCAATATTGCCAGTGAAACTTAAGTACTGAGTTAGAGCTTTTTTAATTTCAACCCATGATCTATTTTCGATTTTTATTGCCTGTGCAAACTTTGAAAACTTGTCAATAAAGGTAAGAAACAACGTTTTCTGTAAACTATAAAAGACATCAATATGTATTAATTGTCTGGGGGTATCAGGCGTTTCTGTAATTCTAAACATTTGCTTAATAGGTTTTCGATCATACTTTTCGATATTACATATGTGACAATTATTGATAAATTGCTGTATTCTGAGCTTTAATTTTGGGTGATATATTCTGGTTTTGAGTTGTTGAAAATTTTCGTTTATACCACGATGATTATTTCTGTGGTGTTCATTATGAATGTGATTCTTAAGATCATTCTCATCTAGAATGTCATTAAGAATTTTATTGCATTTTGCAATTTTTAATCTTGAATTTTTAAAATATCTGAAAAAAGTGTTTTGAAACAGCTCGTAAAGATTGCTATCGCTTATTAAAATTGCATTTACTTTTGTTGGGTGGAAATAATTTTTTATAATAGCTATCATATCGTTCTCTTCAAAGTTATTTGCTGTAATGATTTTTCTATTATTGTTAAAAACTTTGTTATTAACAATTTTAAGGAGATTAGATTTTTTTTCTATAATAACTTGGTATCGATACGTATTAAGAGGAAGGTTGCTTTGAATAATAACGTTGGGGTTATGATGCTCCGCTAAGTTTACTTGTGGCTCTATTCGGGATAATGCGTCCACGTTTCCGTTGTTGATTCCGCGTTTGTAAAATATTTCAAAGTCATACTCTTCTAGCTGCAATCGCCAACGAATTAACTTAGAATTGGGTTCTTTAATTGAAAATAACCATTGTAGTGGTTGATGGTCAGTTTTTATTATGAATTTTCGACCAAAGAGATATGGACGGAAGTACTTGACGGCCCAAACTACTGCTAACAATTCCTTTTCTACTATGCTATAGTTGACCTCATGTTCGTTGAGCGTTCTGCTAGCATAACATATAGGATGATTGTCCTGTGAAAGGATGGCGCCTAAAGCAAAGTTACTTGCATCCGTATTAAGAACAAATTGCTTGTTAAAATTTGGAAAAACTAAAATTGGGTCGTTTACAAGAAGCATTTTTAAAGTTCGGAAACTGTCTATATATTCCGGATCGTTTATATTCATTTTAGTGTTTTTCTTTAGATACTTCGTCATTGGTTTTGCAATTTTTGAATAATCTTTGATAAATTTTCGGTAATAACCGCTTAGACCTAGGAATTGTTTAATTTGCTTAGGTGTTTTAGGCAAGGGGTAATTAGATACACATTCTACTTTCTTAGGGTTTGGTTTTATTCCTTCTTGTGTGACAACATGTCCTAAGAATTCTGTTTCTCTTTTCATAAATTCACATTTGTCTGCTTGAATTTTTAAGTTGGCTTCTGAAAGTCTATCAAGTACAAGACGAAGAGAATTCATATGTTCTTGTATAGAAGTAGAGTAAATGATGATGTCATCTAAATAAACTAAGCACACTTTATTTACTAAATCGGATAAAATGTTGTTCATTAGTCTTTGAAACGTGGCGGGTGCTGTCTTAAGACCAAATGGCATTCTCAAAAACTCAAAGTGCCCACCTTCAACCGAAAACGCTGTTTTGTGGGTGTCCCTTTCATCGATTTCGACTTGATGAAACCCTTTCGCTAAATCTAAGGTGGTGAAATATAAACATCTTCCAAGTTTATCTAAAATTTCTTCTATGTTTGGTATGGGAAAACGGTCATCTATAGTTTTTTCGTTCAACTTTCTATAGTCGACTACGATTCGCCACTTTTTTTGGCCACTAGCATCATCTTTCTTGGGGACAATCCATATCGGAGCTGAATACGGAGAATTCGAAGGCCTAATTATTTTACAATCTAACATTTCCTGTATTTGTTTTCTGACTTCTTGCTTGTGGATGTAAGGGTATCTATATGTTTTGGAAAAGACAGGTATATCATCTTTGGTAATAATTCTATGTTTTATTGCATTAGTGAAGGACAAGTTCGAATTTGTTTCGTAAAATAAGTGTCTATAGTTTTGCAAAAGATTGAGCAAATTAAGTTTTTCTTCGGAATTTAAGTGTTCTGTTCTTACTTGTTCTATTAAAGGTTTTTTGCTACAATTTGTGTGTGATAATTTGTCATCGACTAGAAAGTAGTTTTCAGAAGAAACTGGCCATGAATTATGTTCATTGAGGTATATTATGTTCGGACATTTGGCAGTGGTTTCTATCTCAACTTTAAAATTGTGCAAGTTGTAAACTCCCTCATCAATAATAGTTGTGCCATCATTTTCATGTTTCTTAATAAAAATTAACCCGTTTTCAATATTTGAAATAAACTGAACCGTTTGGATTTTACTTTGAGTTAGCAAGGGAATAATTTTTTTGTTGATTTTTAAATGATTATTTCTATAATCAATAACAGCTTTGTATTTACGTAGGATATCATTGCCTATAATACCATCATAGTGATTGTGAAATTTGCATTCAATTAATAAAATTTTGTCATTAGTATCTCCTAATTCGGAAAACATTGGAACTTGATATACAACATCAGCGTTAACATTGCCTTGTAAAGTCTTTAAGTTCAATCTTTGTGATTTAATTTTCCATTTTGGGTTGCATATTCCTGGATTCACAATTGAATGTGTTGCTCCAGTATCCACTATAAATTTGAGACAATTTTTTAATTCTATATATGGTAATTCTCCGGAGAGGCTTGAAAAGGAAAATTTTGTACTGTGTCATTTTGGTTTACTAACTCTAATTGGGGATTTTGAATACCTTTTGAAATGTTACCAAGGGAAACATTACGTGAAATGGGTGATGCCACTAATTTATTGGAGTCTTGTACCATATTAATGTCCATAGGCTCTGGAAGAGTTTGATGATTCTGAGGATTTGGAAAATTGTTCATAAAGTGTCGACCGTGATTATTATTATTGTAGTAAATATTATTTCGATTACCGTTATTGCCAAATTGCTTATTATCGTGTTGGTACCTATTGTTATTACTTGAAATATTTACATTACCCTGGTTAGTTTTCGAATCAGTTCTGCGGCTGTATTGGTTATTCCCGTTTGAATTAAAATAATGGCGTGTTCTATTATTTCCATTTGATTGATTATTCGTACTAAATTTTACATAAGACCTATGATTATTCCTAGCATTAGAGTTATCAAATTTCTTTGAATAGCAATTTTTATTTTCGCTTCCATAATTAGCATACCCTGAGGTAAAAAGTATTTCCATTGCATCTTCAAGTGTTTCAGGATTTCTAGAAGCTAGAATTGATCTCATGGGTTCTGGCATTTTTACTTTAAATATGTTTAGTGCTGTACGCATATTATTCTTAGCAATTTGCTCACTATTTAAATTGACTCCTAAATCGGAAGAAGTTCTATTATTTAAACTTCGAAGTTTCTCCTTTATTTCGTTATAGAATTCAATAACATTCGTTCTAAAAACTACTGCCCTAAGTCTATCATATAACTCCTCGGCACTATGTTTTTCCCCAAAATTATTCGTTAGAATTGTTTTAATTTCTTCCCACGACTGGGCATGGAAATTAATTTCTACTGTTTCTCTTGCCTTGCCTTTAAGCTTGCTTTTAATAAGATCAAAAAATAAAACTTGCGAAAGGTTATCATATTGTGTAAGAAGAGGGTTAATTCTGTCAACAAGTGCAACGAATGAATACAACTCATTTCTATTTCCAGAAAAATCGGGTAATCTTTCAAGAAATTTTAATGGATCTACAGTTAAAGTACGAGGGGCGCTATTTTCTTGAGCCATAATAAAAATAAATATATATATATATATGTAATAAACTTTGTATAACTTTCTCTTCTAGTTTACAATAAAAAGTTTTTATTATATAGCTTATGCTGTTTTATTACTTTTTTTTCAGTACATTTAATATTATAATTTAAAACCAAAAAAAAAAATTTTAAATAATAAATTTTCGATTCAAAATTTTTTTTGTAATTGTAACAACAAAAAAAATCTATTTGTTTATTGAAAATTCAAAAAAAATATATATATATACTCGTCAAGTTAAAGACTTTCGTATATAAAAAAAGGAAAAACGAATAAATATTTTATATTTTTGGTATTTTACAGAATAGATTTGTTTAAAACTTAAGAAAATTGATTATTTTTTGTATTTTCTGGACAATTTTTAATTTAAATGCCTTAAAAATCTATATGATATATATATATATGTATACTTAATTATTCTGCACCAACTGTGGACCTTGAGCCTTTATCGGGTTCCTTCCAAAATAGCTGCACAAAATTCAATGGACCTTAAATATTTCAGCACGTTTCCGCAAATGAGCCGTCCATCACCAAGCTTTTATGAATATGTTTTAACACTAATGTACAACAACCTCTTTTATTAGGATGATATTTTTTATGTCCTTTATAATTTTTTTTTCTTTTTTTATTTAGTTTGGTATTTTATTAGTAATATGTTGTCCAAGCTTTTCAGTTTTAAAAAGAAGTGTCTTTTGTGGAATTGTTTTTTTTTTCACGTTTTCTTTGAACTGTTTTTTTCTGTTTGAATTGTAATTGTTCAAAGGAAAAAAAAATTTCTATTTTAATTGTTTTCCACAATTTTTAAAGGAAAAAATTTTTTATTTTGTTCAAATGTTTTCTTTTAAGGTTTGTTTAAATTATTAATTTTAGTTTTAACGTTTTTGGTTTTTTTTTTTCGCAATATTATTAAAAAATATGTGCTTTTTTTTTAAAATAATTTTATTTATTTGTATTAACACATGTTCACATTTTGTTTAGTTTATGAGAAAGTATCCTTCCTTTAACTAAGTTTTTTTTTGATGCCCGCTAGGACATTAAAATGTCCAGTACCGCTTTAGTAAAAAAAATTTTTAGCAAGGATACCCGGGCAATCCTACCGACTGCGCCAATTACGTTTATGCTTACTTTTTTTTATTAAAACACAAACTTTAATTTATTATTTTTTATTTAAGATTTTCAATTTATTTTAATAAGTTTACATGTATTTTAATTTAAGGGTCCTTTGGAGTCCTTTTTACAAAATTAAGAAGGATATAATATCCTTTTTGTTTTTAATAATTTTAGTTACACTTCTTTAAGTTTTAATATCACGCTTCTAATTTTAAAATAAAAACTGACTTCTTTATCAATGACACATTGGCTTATATTCAAAAAAGAATCAATAGAACAAATAATATATACTTATATATGTATGTAACTGATCGTAATTGTTTATGCCTAGTAACCAAATATTACTTTAAAATTGGGCATGCAGAAAGATGATACGTTATTAAAACAGAAAGCTTTCATACTAATGCATGCGCAGCCTTTTTCTACTTATCTTACATATACTTGTGTATATGTAAGAAAGTAGACATACATGACTGTGCATGCTCGATCATGATTTGTTTTTACGCTTAGCAACAAGCTTTTACAAATCAAAATCGGGAATGCATAATCAAAGTCGCTTTTTTACGTACAGCTTGTATGTACGTATGCAAGCAAACAAGAATCTGCATGCTTCTGCATGATTGGTGTAATTTGCATAGTAACAAGTAAGTATTTAATATGTTGTAAAAAACGTCATTAGGGTGATTCATATTTTCTTATATTAGTTTTTATACTTAGTATATATGTATATATGTACATTAATACGTATGTACTATATGTACATATAACTTTTAAGCTTCGTTTAAGTTTTTTAAAGAACAGGATTCCTACATTTCTTTTGAGTCATATCTACAATTGGATATATTTTACCCCCACAACTCCTCAGAAAACAGTTTCAAATGTCCCCAAAAATACCCACTACAAATCTTATTATTTATTTTTTAATTTAATATAATCATTAAAATAGGCTTGTAAATATTGTATTAGTGTCCCAAATGGATTGTAAATATAATTAGGGAAAACTGTTTAAATGTTTTGAAAAATATGAGATTTGATGGCAAATGCTTAAACATTCAGATAAAAAACATTCTTCTTTTACTTTTAAAGCTAGTGCCCTATCAGCAGATGGTTGTTCCTTTTCGATGTCTTATTTACAAACTATTGGGTCTAAAGTTGAGTAAATTAAATCCATTTCTATTGCCTTAATTATTTTGTTTATCTCCTTTTCATCTTTTGAACTACTACTTGCTAAGGAAAACTTAAATGCAACTTGTCCTTAATGCTGCCATCATCAATTTTATCACCTTGATAATCCATTTTAAGCTTCATAATTCTATTTATTACTAGCAGTGCCACGGAAAAAATATGAAAAATGTATTTTTAAATATTTATTGTAGAGATCCTCAAACATTGTTAAAAACTTTTCATCTACAAAAAGAAAATGTGCTGGGTGCATTCACATTTTAATCTCTAGCTTCTCGATAAAATGAAATATTTTTATAAAAAAAGGTCCCATATTCGAACCCAGGTTCTGAGGAACCTCCTCAAAAAATTTTATTCAAATCCGTCCAGCAGTTTTTACGTGATGCGAACACAAACAGACAGGCAAAATTTCCAAAATAGTTCTTTTGTATTTCTGAAATATTTCATGTACAGATATGACCCCGTTACTGTTTTATTATATGTGTAGGTAATCGATATTGTAAATACAAATTAATTTACTTGCTTTTTATTTATTTCATATAATTTAACTAATCTTTCTCATATTTAAAGCCAATTTCATTACAAAGTGAGAATATTTATTGTGAAAAATTTCTTTAGTATAAAAAGATAATTTTTACGAAAGCCATATGGAAAAATTATCAAAATATTTGTTATCTGTTGAACCGGCTGTTCTATAACTCTACAAACCATTTTACCATATGTAAGTTAATTTTTTGTACAGGCGAATTTATTAAACTGAATCTTCATGAGTATTGCCTGCAATTAATTACTAGCAAATATTTTAGTTATCATTAAATTAAAATTAAAATCTCAACATCCTGACTAAGCGCTTGATTTATTAACGAAACAGATTTGTATTTATAAATATTTATTAAGTTCTAAGATTGTAAGTTTAAGCAACGTGTAAAAATTTTTGTTTCATACTTTTAATAGACACACTTTAACCATAAATGTGGCAATTAAAATCTGTTAAAAAAATCTAATAAAAGACTAAATAAAAAAAGTGTGTTTATAAAAATAAATTAAAAACAAAATAAAATTAAACGTTTTATGATTTTTATGGCATTTTCATTATTCCTATTTGAATATTTGTTTAATACTTTTGGAATTATTATAACCATTTCATAATAATAAAACTTTTTACATAAAACCAGCACTAATTAATTAATTAAATTTTATTTTGAAATGCCTGATATTAATATCAACAATTTTTATGATAATAGATTTTATGACTGGCTATTTTTAGAGTTTTTTTTTATTATTAAATAAAAATATTTTTTTCGCTTATAGATTCTTGCACAGTATCGTATGCAGAAGACATTCTTGTGTTATTAATTAAATCGTTATTAAGAAGATTTTGATAAAGATTTTGTCGGGGTTTAATTCTAAATCTCTTTGAAAATTTAATTACCCAACACCTGACTAATAACGATAACAGTCAAAATTATTTTTTCACTAACTGGCTTGTGAGCCGGTTGCAACTGTTTCCTGTTTACAGCAAAAAAACATTTTTAACAACAACACTCTGCACATTGTCTATGAAGGAGTTATGTTTTCACACAAAAGTAATAAATGTTAAGGGAACAGTGTGCCAGTAGCTTTTCGACAAAACCGATTTTTGTCAATAGTTGTATTTTAAGTAAAGTTTTCAACAGAACGTCACAAAGCAAGTGCCTTACGCCAAACCGAAATTCTGAAACAGAAAATGTTTTGATAAACCGTTACGTTTGCTCGAGAAAGTCGTTTTGTTGGCCCTTTTCCAATACGAAAAACCTTTCTGTCAGTAATACATTTTTTCCTCATACGCTTCCCAGTATTAACAATTATTTGTTGAAACACTAAAATAAAAGGCAAAGCTATGTATGGGAATCTAAAAAACTGCATAACAGCAACTCACAATACAAGGAAAGTAAACAACAGAAGTGGAATCGCTACATCCGTGAACCAACAACACGTATCGTGAAAACACCTTTTTTCGATTATGACATAAGTTTACTAATGATTAGTCGCATACATTTGTAAATAATTTTTCTTTCTAAATCTTTTTTAATTAAGTTAAAAAATGTACCTAAGCCTGAAAACGTAAATTTTGATTTATTTATGATATCCACTATTTTGGAAAAAAAATTAAAAATAAGCCAAGGGAAAACTCTTTTTTTTAATTTAAAAAAGCAGACTAGAGGAAATCCTAATGAATAAAAGCTACTGATGCTCATTGATGAACTGGTAATTGAAGCATGCGATACAGGTACAAAATCGATTTTGAGCTTTACTCTGAAATACTGACCGGACTAAATCCTCTAGCTCTAGCTCCAGCTCTAGAATTTTTTAATTTGTGAATCAGTCAAAATATTACGATTCGTTTGGAATCGTATTTCATAATGCCATTTATTTCAGCTTAGAGCATACTTTAGAATACTCATAGCAATTGGATGTTACTATTTAATCAGAGAAAGACTAGAAGTGCTTTGAAAAAGAAATTCCTTAAGCGATTTATAAATGTTACAAGATATATTCGTTAATAATAAAGTGATAAAAAAATTATGGTTTTTTCATAAAACACGAAGCAGCACCGATTTTTGTAAATTTTTAAATGTTTAATGCGACTTTGCAGCAAAGCTGACGATGCAGTGAAAATTTAACTGTGTACGAACAACTGTTTCGTTTCAGGGACTGTACAAAATTTATGCAGTTAACGTTAAAACCGGCTAAGTACGATATTAAATTGTGGTGAGTGAGTGACGCTAAATCGTACCATCTACTAACAGGGCAAATATAAGTTGATAAATCAGGCAACGACCAAGAGATAAATCAAGGAGTGGAAGCTGTTAGGGACTACTTTTTTACAAGTCTTTTCTTAGCCAATTTACTCTTAAAATGAAACTATCTTAAGTTGAAAAAAAAAAATGAACCGTTTTTGCCCTCAGATTTCATACCATCTCCACAATGAATTGAGAATTTGGTTATATTTGGATATGGTTCATATATGTTTCCAAAAAAAAAAGAAAAAAATAGGGCTGACGTTTTACTCTCCACACTGCCATATGATGATACAATTTCTGGAAATAAACAAAAACCAAATATTCTGTATTTCAACCAAACAAAGGCTGGTAGATATAAAGGACTCAACAAAACGCAAAATAAATCGTTAGTCACTCGCTTATCTCTACAACATGCTAGATATCGGCCCTTGCTGCCTTAAATCGAATTTTACATCCAAAAGATGTATTTACTTCTTGTTTTTCAAAATTATTTAAAGTCTTAATTAATTCTTTCTATATTCTTTGTGTTATATTCTTTATATATATTTTTTTTTATAGAAGTGAAATAAATTTTTAAAAAAGAATATAAAAAATTAACAAATTTACAAATAAAAATAGTGCCATTTAATAAAGAAAATCTTTTATATATTATTATTTTGTTGACATTACTGTTACTGTTACTGTTACTTTTATTTATTTTATTAGAATGCACTCACAACTTTTCTGCTCGACGTTTTATTAAATACAACCATAACGCTTGCAATTGTGATTTTTATATTTAGGCGAGTAAAAACGTCTTAATACTTTCAAAATAAAACGATCTGGCAGCTCTTCATAGTTGTATTTTTAATCTTGTAAAATATAATATAAAGTGAGCAAAAATATTCTGCTTAAACAACAAAGAAATGTGTGAATAGAATAGAGATCTTAAGAAGAATTTTTTTTATTGAAAATTTTTTATAAGAATATTTTGTTTTCAGTTATATAAAGTTATAATATCCACTTACGTTCTAATATCGATATGATTTTATACAAAGAAATTTTAAATACTCCTTTAAAAGCAAGACATTTTTCAAAGAGTTTCTTGAAATTACAACTAATTTCTCTTTAGCAAAAAAAAAAAAAAAATGCAAAACAAAAGTCATAAGTAAATGCAGCTGCCATTCCATGACCACATCACACAAGAAAATGCTTAAAGGCAATTTTTATTTAATTTTTTTATATCAACAGATATTTGGTATATAACCCACATTAAAGGAGTTGTTGTAACTTTTTCTATCAAATATCGTAACAAGCTTTATTTTGGTTTAATTTAAACTTTGAACTCTATTTGCAATCAATGCAAAAGAAAAAAAAAATACGGCCACCAAAAATACACATTTAGACACACAAGAAACCTATAAAACCACTTTTATAATCACCATCATACTAAATGTAGTTGGTATGGTAAGTTTGTTGTAGTGGTTGTGACATTCTTAAGAGAAATATTTAAAAAGTGAATCAGTAGCTTGGAAATATATCCCTGGAAAATTTTACGAGATTCCTTAAAGAGAATTATTTTCTTATTCTGCCCAAAAATTTAATAATATGAAGAAATTTAATTTTATTATTTCCATTTTTTGATGCAGGGTATCATTAAACGCTTTTGGTCAACTTTACAAGCCGGCTGGTTTAATTCAACCTAAAAAAATTAAGTTGAGCGTGTTTGAAACTTCTATAGCGCGGGAGTTGTAATAAAGTGTACACGGCATAAAAGAAGCAAACAGTCGCATTCGTAACATGAAATTGACTTTAGCAAAAACTTTTAAAAAATAAACAAACTTTTTTTTTTACAATTTTGGCAATTGTAACTTTATACGATTTGCCACTATAAAAAAATGTAGTCGTTGTTGTTTTTGTTGTAACGCTGTATTACACAACTTTTACTTTCGTTAACAATATTAAAAAAGGAAACTGTTGCTAGTTGGTTGGTTGGTATCTTGGTTTTATTTTCACTGGAAAAATATAATTTTTCTTGTGTCAATATTGAAATTTGATCGATGATATGAATGCCACAATTAAAAACAAGTTGTTGATAAACACTAAAAGAAACAGTAACTTGTATTCAGGAAACTCTAAAAACAAAATAAAATAATATATTTTCTATTAGCAGATGTCGAAACATGAATGCAGGAATTGTAAATTTTATTACGAAAACTAAAAAAAATCTTTAAGGCAAACACACCGTTGACTGTATAAAAATTAATATGAACTCTAAGTTTCTAGCTCCATGACAATTTACTGAAAATTACAGCTAATATAAATATGAAATTTCTTAAATTACTTAAAATACGCGTAATCGCTTCTAATAATCAATTTCAGTAGATGTTATGAAATGATTTCAACTTAGACGCCTTATTACTTTTATATAAAAAAATTTAGTTTTTAAAATAAAATTTTGTTTTTTGTGCGAAATTATTCTATTGTTCTTTTTTGTAAAATCCTATTTGTTCAATGTTTTGAATTCAGGAAAAAATTTCGAATTTTAAAAAGTTTTTTTCTTCTCTTAGTTTTTTTTGTGAAAAAAGTGTAAAAAACTAAAAATAAAAAATTGCATTCATTGCAAAACTGATGGTAAGCAGAAAGCAAGAACAAATATATGTGACGAGTAATAAAGATAACAAAGATAAAAGCTTTGAATGTGTAGATTGGGTTTAACCAAATCAATTTAAATTGTTTAGAAATATTTCTCGTATTTTTATTTATAAAATAAGTTGGTTCAATTTATGATGTTTACAAAGTTCACAACCAAAATTAGATAAAATGAAGAGTGCTGATGAAGGATGTAGCAAGCCAAAAAATGCTGCTACTGTCCAAATTATCCAAAAAATACAAAAAAAAATTAACACCGCGAGCTTAAAAAAATAATTTTTATTGGGAACGTAAAATTTTTGTAATAAATTTAGAAATAAAAATATACGTGGACTTCGGTGTCACCTTCAACGAAAATTTCAAATTCTATAGACATATTGGTGTTATTCTCGAAAGAGCCAAGAGAATTTACTGTTCTTAAGGAGGGCAATTGAAGCGTATGGGAGGTCTCGACAAGAGAGTGCATGTTTTGGTACACCGCCCTGTCATTTCTTACGCCCTTGCAGCTTAGTTTGAAATTCCTTCTAATCAGATAAAGAGGTTTAGGAGATGAGAGAGATAATTTTGGTTGCTTGCCTAGACTTCAGGCCACATTAAGCACCAGATGGCAAATTTCGCAGGCTATCAGGTAGGTCAATCTACTGCGTTATTGATTTTGAGCGTGTAAAAAATAGCTGTGAAATTTATAAAAGGCGCACGAACAACGGAGGACTTCCAGATAAGGGAGAGCTTCTCCAGAGTAGGTAGCTTGGAGCCTGCTTAAATGTCGAGATATTTTCTATCTGTGGACCTGCTGACTCTTAGGGGCTGATGATTTTGGGTGGCTGATGAAAGCCGCTACAAAAAAAAAATGTAATAACTTTTTTCTATTTAATGATTGCGGTCCATTTGTTTATTTTGCAGATTGATTCTTAGATTTGACAAAAATGGATAACTGGGACACCGAAACAGGAATTTGGATTGTCCGCCGTTATCATGCACTGGAGTCCGTAGTTTAGGTTCAAAGAGAGTAAAGGCGCATATTTGGCGGCAATCCTCCAAGCAGATGGACCATAATAAGACTTGTAAACAATTTTGGCGAGCATGGGACAGTCAACAGAAGCTGCAGTGATACAACACAATCCAAGAGTTTCGACAAGAAGCTTATCTGCTCAAATGGGTATAAGCAGACAGTCATTACAGTCAATTATGCACAAAAATTTGGACTTATTCCCATATAAAATTCAAATGGCCAACAAACTGAACGCTGCAGACTTGCTGATTCGCTTGGAATTTTGCCAGAAGATGCTTCAAATTGTAGAAGAGGATGGAAACATATTGAACTGTCTTTTCATATCTGACCAGGCCTATTTCGATTTGAACGGCAACGTAAACAAACAAAATTGTCGAATATGGAGTGCTTACAACCCGCAGACACTCCATGAGACGGAATTACATCTACTTCGTGTCACTGTTGGTGTGAAGTTTCATAACGCTGCATTGACCAATTGTATGGAGTCATACCAAGGTCTTTATGCAAAATTCGTCTCAATAATGTCTCCGAAATGTTCAATTGTTGAGAACGACGGTGAATTGATATTGATGGCGCTTCACGCACACTTTCTGTCACAGCAGCAATATTCTGGGATGTAGGCACTGTTTTTGGCTTTTCACACTTTGGTTTATCGATGAGGATGCCAGTTTCTTTCACCTTTTTCACAAGATAACGAATATACGGAGCTGACAGTGCTTCTCTTCTTTCAAAATCCATAAGCAAGTTTTGCACACATTCTGCTATATGATTTTCAAAGTAATGTCGCAGTATTTCTTAGCATTGTTCAAGCGTATACACAACCATATTTGTTCAGCGGAAGAACTTATTATCTGCCAAATCAGGCATGACCTAAGAGTTAACATTCACGAAATAAGCACTAAGGCGGACCTTTACTAAAATAGTTGGACTAATAATTTGAGAAGTTGAAAACAATTTTCTTAATACTCGCGAAATAAACATCAACAGACCTGTCTAAATTTTTTTTTTGTGAAATTAAAAATTTTTAAAAAATCTCCGTTTCTTTTGGTAAATTCTATCATTAAAAAATATTTAGCTTCTTTGAAAAATCATTAATTTTATGGTGAGTGTACGATATTTTATGTAAAATTGTGATTTTCTTAAGTGGGATAATACGACTTTAAATTGAATCCCGGTCGTTTGATATAATTTCAGGTCACTGGTGAGCTTTCGATTTTTTAGCTTTGAAATTTTTTTGAATTTAAAAATTTTTGTGTAAAGTTATTCAATTTCGAATTTAATTCTTAACTAGAAGTTATTATATGATTTTGTTTATTTTTTCTTTTTTTCTTTTGGGTTTTTTTTTTGTGCCAAAATTGGATTTTTTGAAACTGCGACATTTTGGCGTGATATTAATTTTTAATGAAATTTCGTATTTTTTGCCGAATTGTTGTTTTTTTCTGAAATGCATCGATGAATCATATTTATTTAATAAAATAATTATTAGTCTTAAATTAGGCGTTTGGTGACCGCTGACTTTCTATAGGATACTTTTTTGCTGCCATGTTGAAATTTTGATTTATTGGTCTTTTCGGTGAGTTTTCAGTTAATTTAAAAATTTCGAATTTTTTCTTTCGAAACATTGATATTTGTAATCGAAAAAATTTTTATTACAAATCCATTAAAAATTATTCGCAATTAAAATTTAAGTTTTTTCGTTGATTATTTTTAATTTCTTTGTTGTTATAAAATTCAAATGATTTGCAATGTTTTCAATTTTAATAAATTCTAAAATGTGCCTTACATTTCTATCTTGATATTCGTATTTTTAATGTTTAACATATCAAAACATTTCACATAAAAAGAAATCAAACTTAATTGTTAATATAACAAACAAATTTAAAGACAACTCAAATTGCTTGAAAATAATCAAATGATTTTCATTCGCAGCACGTTTTGCATCACGAACTCAATGTTTTAATTTGGCATCGTGTTTTGTTTGTTTATTTTCTATTAAACATTAGCAAAAGCTAATTATATTAAAAATATTTTTTCTTTCATTTTCAAGATCCATAAAATGTGGTAAAACTCCTTTTTCATTATTTTAATTTTTTTTTTTTTTAATTTTATTTTTCATACTTTGTCTTTGAGAGGTGGTCAAAATGTTTAACATAATATTTCCTTTAATGATCACCACACACTCAAACAAATGCGAGGCAGTGTTTATAATCATGTGAGTATTCCTATTCAAAATATTGTTGTATCCACCATATGTGGGTAGTTAGTTATGGTTCCGACAGCATAAAAACAAAATCAGCTCGAAAAAAAATCGTGTGGAATTTTTTTCATATTTTTCGTTTGTAATTGTTTGAGTTAAGGCCATTTTTTCAGTGTTTCTATAGACAATTTATAATAAAAAATAGCTTTATAAACATTTATTTTATTTTATTTTATACAGTTCGTTACGGTTTTGTTCTATAGCAAATTTTCCTAGAGGCTAGAAAAATTGAGTAATAACTTTACTAATTGTTGCAGCATGCAGAGACGAAAATGTGGCACAAAAACTTAATCAGCAACAAAAAACTGAACCAGAAATTTAACAATTGATTTATTTGCGTTAACGCCACACTTTGTTGTAATAAATACAATTAAATAGATTTTACACACAGTCAAACTAACTAGTTAAACTTATAAATTTAGGTATATGTGTGTGTATATGTATGCATGAGTAGTGTTATACATCCCAGCAAATAATGTGGATGTAAAAAAAAAAAATAACAAACTCTACACTTGTCTTCTTCGTAATTAGTTTTTCTTGTACTTCTAATCCACTTTAGATTTAGGAGAGCGGCTTAGAAGACACTTCATTTAAAAAAAATGTTTCTAACGGAATATTTTTGATACAGAACCTTACAATTTTCAGACTGTAAAGTTTATTTTTTATTTTAACTTTCAAAACTTATGAAAAAGTTTTAAAATAATCAAAATTTTTTTAAAGAGAATTTTTGTTTGAGAGTGTTTGATTCAATCTTAAAGAAGATATGAGATTTATAAACATTTTTAAATCCCTTATATCTTGAGACAAAAGTTAAATTTTTATAACTTTAAGAAATTTGCTGGGATTTGTGTCATACTTTATTTTATACTCAATTTATACTGCCTGCATGACATATGATACATATTAAAAATGCATGTATTTAAACAAAAATAAAAAGCATTTAAGGAAAATATATTTTATTATCTTTCATTTCTAAACAGCCATTGTAATACACACTGTGGGTCTAGGATATTTATTTGAACATTAAAATAAATTTTAAATTAATTTTTAAAAATTTCAAATTAAAATTTTAAAGTTTTCTTTATAATCGACAAAGGCATTTTCATCTTTTAGTTAATTGCTGTGCAGGACGTATCTTCAATCTCTGATGAACAAAAATAACAATAGTCCTAACCTTAAGAGGTTCAAGGATTATTTTTAATGTAACTGGTAAAATTAGGTCTGCACAGACGTATGTGAGATTTGCAAGGGAATATTTGTGCTGATGTCCTATATATAATCGCAAATGAATTTAATATTAGAAAAAGACATGGTGAACAATTAAAACACATTTTTATATTTTTGAGTATCCGTTAGACACGGCATTCAACGCCTGCATATCTGGCATGTTAATGTTGTTGACAAACCGGTTTTTTTGCAATACATGCAATTAAGTCGAGTTTTTCGCTTCTTTTCATGAGGTTTGTAGCAAAGTGAGAATGATAGTCGAGTTGCAGAAGACACCGCATGGGCTAGTTGATCGTCTATCGGCTCACCCGGAGCTATTTGAAATAAGCATGTTACGATTTATGATGTGATGCTAATCACTACACCGAATAATACAATTTCTTATTTGATTATCTGTTTTATGTAACGACCACCAGCTTTTCTGCTAATTCCATTTGGAAGACCCGTCGTTTCTTTTTCAAGCCCTAATTTTTTATGAATGATAAATGTAGTCAAGCTTGTCACGTCAAAAGTATTAAAAAACAGAAATTATCGCCATTGATTTGTGCCTGGTTTAGAAGTAAACCATCCAGCTGTCTGAACCATGGTGTCCACTCCAGATTTATTATTTAAATCCAATATTTGAAATGGCTTTTGCACTGGCTTCAATGAATCGACCGAGCTTTTTTAATGTTCAGTCAAAATAGGAATAACAATTTGATTCTTTTTGGGAACGTAAAAGAAAAGTGTAATTTTAATATTGTGAGAAGCGAATAATGTACCGAAGACATCAGGTTAAGGATCTAACATCACCGTAGGTATGCAGCTTTTATTCTTACGCATGGTTCTCAGCCTAACATTTTGTTATTAAAAAAGTGGCCAAATTAATAGATAAAAAGGAATTGTGAGCATGTACCGTTCGTCCGGAATCGTCGTATTTTTCTATCTTTTAGAACAATTTGTTTTTTCTCCAAAATGTATCAGTTCCTTCAGTGGGTAATGGAAATTAGCATCATACATCCACCAGATCTTTATGCCGTATTTGCCTGAGTCAGATATAATATATTACTTAAATCGTGTGCAGCTACGTAGGGAAACAATTGCTCATCAATAGTAATTTGGGCACCCGAAATATATAGATGCTCTAACCCAGGAAAAAATTTAAAAAAACTAATCAAGTATGGAATTAAGCATTTTTGGTGGAAGGACTTCCCAACTAAATTACCAACCTAATGATTTAAACAAGGCATGAGACTTTTATAATCAATTACTGAGAATTGATTGCATTTAATATTGCAGCAAATAATAGTAATCATGTGTGTGTATTCTTTTTTAACTTAAAAAACCAGTTTAATTACTACTTTCTTTCTTCGTGAACTAATGTAATGTGTTTTGTAAGCGAGTAGCAAAATTTGGCAATCGCAAAAGTAAGTCGTTATGTGGCAAGTATTTTTTAAGGTAATGTCTAAGCTTTTGCTGGGAAGTTCCTCATAATCATATCGCAAATATCATCAATGGCAGCTAATTTGATTTCCAATAGCGGAGCAGTTCTCTTGTTACCATTATCGAAATGAATATATTTTAAAATTTCTTGGTATTGGGCCGCTGAATCATTGCCTTTAGATTGAATTTCCATATTTGCCCCACAACTTAAGAACTAGTGTGTTCTGAATATGCTTGCGAACAAAGTAAGGCCAAAAAGGCGTATATTTTTTATCCGTTACAGGCCTTCACACTCACAGTTTTTTATCTGGAATTTTGTCACATAATAGACGGCAAAGTTCTTGCGTCTGCCGGTTCGTTTTACGCACAATATTATCCGATCTCAGGGGCAACTATCGATATAAATATTGGAGTGGGGTTTCACATGAACCCTGGAGCAGGACATTCTAATAATTTGTCTTCAATTTTCTTTCTTTTTTCTAATGTCAAATGTTTATGTCTAGTCATATCACTTTTAACATTATTAGAGTCAGTCAGTCGACTGCACCAGCACTTTTATGTCTGATCGATTTCTTATTGAAAAGAGCTTTATTTATATAGTTCGACTTAGTGAAAGCTCTTTTTAGTTCAATGTTTGAAAATAAACTAGTTCAAATTTTAGTTTCAAATCTCTCTTAGTTCAGATGTTCTGATGACGTATTGTTCGTACTTTTTAACTTTTAGTTCAAACGTTTTCTTGAGTTCAAAGCTCTTTTAGTTCAAAGGTTTTTTTTCAAAATATGATGGACACAACACAGTATCATTGCCAAAACGAATGTTTAATAAAATGCGTGCTAGCACTTATTTCATCTCCAAAATATTCAACAAGAAAACACAGACATGGATTCTAAATCATCTTGTCTGGTAGTTCAAATACAAAAATGAACTAAGTTTATTTAAAAGTATGAACTAGTTTACTTAGTTCAAACAATGGTATATTTTGAATGAACTAGTTCGCTTATGAAATACATAAGTCTACATAAAGTACTGCACTGTACTTTATTGTAGAGTATGTATATTATTTTCTATACCTCACTGTACTGTAGTGTAATGTACTGTAATGTTTAAACCGGATGTGTTGTACTACAGCATATGAACTCTACGTGCTGTACACCACCGGGAGTGCTGTGTGGAACCGTAAGCCCTGTAAAGAAATTCATACAGCTTAGATACATTTGTGAATATGCTGTAGACTTTAGAATTTAATATAACACATAATATTGTATGTGTTGAACAGTACTGGATGTGCGGTACAGCAATGAATGTGCTGTAAAGCACTGCATGTGCTATATGTGCTCTACTGTACTGTTTATGCTGCACAGCTCTCTATCCCCTGTTTAGTAATATATGTGCTGTTTAGAACTGAAGGTACTTTACAGTACAGTATGTAATGCACTGAATATACTGTATCCTATATGCTGTACTGTATAAATAGAACTGTACAAGCTGTACTTTAAATGCTGTACTGCATGTGCTGTACAGTACTGTTTATGTTATATTGTACTGTATGCTCTGCACTGTATCGTACAGTATTTTCTAATCTGTATTTTTTGTAGTTAATTATACTGTCTGCGCTGTATGTACTGCACTTAAATATACTCTCATACTGTACTTTAATCAAAGTTTACATTGCTCTGTTCTGTTATACGTCCACAAGAAATTTAAGAATCTTTCAATAAAAGTAATGACACAAGAAAACCTATTAAAAATCCAAGGAATTTCAGCAATAGGTCAACTGATGTCATTATACCTGAATTTTGAGCTTAACAGAAGTTAATTAACAACAACAAAAGAATATGACTTAACCAAAAATATCTTATTAAACAAAATTAAATAATTAACTCTAAACAAACTGTAGCACTTATTTTTTAATGTGTCCTTTTCTCATAATAATTCCATTGTGCAACAACATCTTGCAGCCATAGTTTTGATAGTGAATGAATACTTGTTTGTTGAATTAATTTTGAAAAATTGCAAATTGATTAATCGTTAAAGTTTTTAGCAACTCTCCATTAAATCCAATTCCTTCATTTAAAAATTCAACATGCGAGTTTTTATTTCTATTTTTATTTTTCAATTATTATTTCTTTCCCATATGAATACGAGTGCAGTTAAAACAAATGAAGTTGTGGATGAAGCCTGCAGACTTTATGACTTGTATTTGTTTAATGTTCGTTTGAGCCAAACTGGCCGTATTATCTGCCAGCATCCGTAGAAAATGTAGAGCAGAAAAATTTTTTTTTTATTTCGTTTAAACAAATGGACATCTACATTTATGCAATAAGACCACTTCTTTCTCTTTCTTTTTATGTTTTAAGGTTTATTTTATATTTATTTTTTATGTCTTATTCACAAATGTACGTTTGTTTGTTGAATTTTACATTCTTTACAAGAGGCATAAGCAGCAGCAGCAACAATTTATTTATGAATGTTATTTTGTTTTAATTTTTTATTTTATTATTATTATTTTTGTATATCTTGTGTTACTGATAGAGTTATAAAAGCTCATGATATTGATTTATGACAAATACGATAAAATTGTTGTAACCGGATTAAAATGCATGCAACAAGCCATTGAAAGTGTCTTTTGATTTAAGTTGATACGTGCTTGTTGGATGATTATATAAAAAATATTCCTGATCAAAATGAAAACTTATTTCCTAATAGAGCAGAGATAGGAGGCTCTTAAAAAATATTTATTTTAATAAGTATTTTAAGCCAATGATTACAAATATAGAATTAATTAAATTATTAAAACTTAAAGATAAACAGTCTGGATTTTTAAATTGTCAGTTATTAATTAATTCTATTGTAACAATTGAGCATCATCGTGTGACAGCGAATGAAAAAAACTTTCTATAATTTTTTTTTATATAAAATTTTCATGCGAGTAATATAGAAAATGTATGGGTTAATATTTATAATGTATTGATTAATAAATTAATATTTAGTCAGTATGATACTATAGAAGTGAAATGCTTTTGCTTAGTCACTACCTTAAAATTTTTTGAAGCCATATTATCTACAAGAAAAAAAAAAAAATAAATTATACTTTAGCTAAACATCATTCACTGTAATATCTAGACCAAAAATATTTTTTTAAATTTTAATTCACAGGAATATTTATAAATTTAATTTTAAACTTTAAAAATTCGTGCTAACAATCCCGGTAGCGAAATGGCCATCGAAACGTGCTTTCACCTATAATAGACAATATCGGTGAATTAGCACGAATTTTTAAAGTTTAAAATTAAATTAATAAATATTCGCGTGATTTAAAATTTTAATTATTAAATTTCAAGTGCCCGTACAAAAAACAAAAATAATTATCATAGTGTTCTGTGATATTTTATTATTGTTTTTATTTTATTTTTCAACATCTTTTAACTGCATGAAAGAGCCGAAAAAAGTCAGCCGTATACAGTGGATAAAGAAAAATAAAGTCAATGTGGATTATTGTTGTTTTGGCTTAACCTTTGATTTTTGTATTTACTTTATTGTTTGGACAAAAATTTTTAGTTTATTTAAAATGTAAGTGAGAAGTTTCCTAAAGAGCTAAGTTAGCGGTAGTAAAATGGTCATCGAAACGTGCTTTCACCTTCAATAGTCAATATCGGTGATTTTAATAATACGTTCGATATAATTAAACGAATTTTTAAAGTAAAAACAAAATTTTTGTTTAACTCACATTTAGATCTTTAGAAAATAACTGGTAAAAAGCATTCAGCTTCTTGATTGGTTAAAATCTACAAACCCAACAAACGCTCAATAATAAAAATAGATAGAGAAATACATTTTAATTAAAATATGTACACGATTTTCTCAAGGTTTCAATTTTTCTTTTCAATTAACAAATATTTTTTTATTAAAACTATTGATGCGACTAAAACATAGTGAAGAAATTAAGAATAATTCTGTTAAGATAAAAAAATTCTGTTAAAACAGACGAAACTATCGTATAAAAAAACTACACATGGAATTGATTAAATTTACATTCTTAAAACAAATTCGATACTTTCAATATTTTTTTCTCGTTCTTATTTTACTAAAGTTTCTTGGATCGAACGTAATCACCTTATTTTAATACAACTTAATAAATGCACTTAAATTAAAAAAAAAAAAATAAAACAAGTAAGAGTGTTATATTCGGCTACGATGAATCTTACGAGGGCTGATATATATATTTCTGGCATGGCAACACTGAGTGCTGCCAAGTGCAATCTGACATTTTCATTGGAAAGTTTGTCATTTTTAAGCATAATCGTACTCAAAACGTTTTGACGTACGACCATTATTTGTGTTGTTCACAGTGACTTGAAAAAATTAATATAGAAAAAAATGGAATTAACTCGTGAACATTTTCGTGCCATCATTTTTCACAACTTTCGACGTGAATTATCACGACTAGAGTGCATTGATGAACTTAAATCTTTGTATGGCGATGAAGCACCATCCTATAGCACTGTGAAAAATTGGTATAATGAATTTAATCGTGGCCGAAGCTCGCTCAAAGACGAATTCCGTGAAGATCGTCCAAAAACGGCTGTTGTGCCAGGGAACATTGATGCCGTTCGTGAACTCATAACGCAAGATCGACATGCGACATACCGAGAGATAGAGACATCCTTGGACATTTCTTCCACCAGCATACATTCGATACTGCATGAACACCTGGCCGTAAAAAAGGTTTGTTCTCGTTGGATCCCGCACAATTTGAAAGTCGCTCAAAAAAAAAGCTCGTGTCGATTGGTGCAAAGAAATGTTGCAAAAATACGATTGCCGTGCTTCAAAAGACGTTTATAAGATCGTCACAGGTGACGAATCGTGGAGCTATGCGTATGAGCCCGAAACGAAATAACAATCGACCGTGTGGGTCTTCAAAGACGAGCAAAATCCAACGAAAGTTGTTCCTGGAAGAAGCACTTCGAAGCAAATGGTCGCCTGTTTCTTCGGCAAAACTGGTCATGTGGCGACTGTTCCGCTTGAAAAACGTAGGACGGTCACTTCTGAGTGGTACACTACAATTTGTTTGCCTGAAGTCATCGGAGAAATTCGAAAAACCAAGAAGAGAAGACGAATCATTGTTTACCATGACAATGCGAGCTCTCACACATCGGCTCAAACCAGAATTAATGGGTCATCCGCCATACAGCTCTGACTTGGCACCTAATGACTTCTTCTTGGTTCCGCACATCAAGAAAAAAATGCGTGTTCAACGATTTTCGTCGCCAGAAGAAGCTGTTGAAGTGTTCAAAAACCATGTTTTAGAGGTGTCTCAATCGGAGTGGAAAAAGTGCCTTGACAACTGGTTTGAGCGCATGCAAAAATGTATAAATCATGCTGGAGAATACTTTGAAAAACAATAAAACCATTTTTCATTTTAAATATGCGCATTTTCACTATTAGGCCAGAAATATATAGAGCAGCCCTCGTATATACGATTCACCATATCGTAAATCTAGTTAAGTGAAGTAGGAAGAAAAAAAATTAAATTAAATACTGAATCTAAATCTACATAATAATGTAATTGGTTCTTAATGGTTTAAGCATTTAAAAAAAAAATTATTTTCTAAAAGATCTTTTCACAAGCTTTTATATAATACCCATATTAATTTGCTGAGGAAATTGGTACAAAGTTTAGAAATTCATAACTTTAAAATATTATACGCGATCACCAATTTTTTCTATTGATATTTTTCTTATTTTTTATTTTCTCTATATATGAAATATTGAAGATACTTCATTGTGATATCGCAAAATTAGAGGCAGGCGTATTGTTTTGCCCGCTACCTCGAAAAACGTGGACTGTTCTGGCTGATTTTTAATAGCAAAATTTTCGAAGTATTTTAATTTGCTGTAGCTCATCTAGTAATTTGACAAAATTGATTTCAAAACTAATATAGACAGACAGAACTTAAAATATTTATAATTTTTGGGGTCAGTAATCGATATTTTAGACATAACAAACGGAATGACAAACTTAAAAATACAAAATATAAAAAATGAAAAATGAAAAAGCATTAAAATTGATTCTTTAAAATGCGATTCAAGAAACTGCATTAAGTGTACAGGTTTTAAAAGTAAAAACTTGAATTTATTTTCTTAAATCAGTTATTTAGACATAAAATACTTTAAACTACCCAAACATACTTCTCAATATTAAAAGACATAACCTGTCACATTCCCGAAATGCGGGAAATGCCCTAAAGTTTTGATGAGAAATGAGCGTCTGGTAGTTTTTTCTCTGCTAAAACTGTTGTCTTGTTTGTTTTCTGTATAAGTCCCACCCTTGATAAAAGAAATAAAGCTTCAAGAAACGCAGATTTTACATAACATCGAAGTCCCAAAAAATGTTAACAATGGCAAAGTCAGGATGTTAAAGTGATGTTTTATATCGCGTGAGTCAATCTCGTATCGACCAAGAGTGATTTGAATTGATTGAAGCTGGCAAAAAAGAAAAACGCCATAAGTCTACTTGTTGGATTGATTAACAAGCGAATCAAGGAAGAAGTTCTTGGTATAAGACAGCAATTTTATGCCCAAGGAAAATTATAGTCAAGTTACTGTCATGCAGCCTGTTAGATATCGAAAATATGAGATTTTTCAGAGGGCAGTAGTTACAACTGTAAACCTTGCAGGCAGCTTACTTGGAGCATTTAAAAAAACATGGAACTGACGAAATGATGTTTGAATTTTACAACTCCATGCAAATGGCAGAAGGCACCTCTACAGGATGGAATAAAATGCCCAGAGAGCAGCACAAAATGTGTGCATACGTCTAGCCCTCGCGAACATTTCTATAGGTATCATAGAGTCTGTAAAGATAACAGAAATTTGAAATTTTCCGAAGATAAACAATCACTAGAGTGAAATAAGTCTACTTTAAGAGGCACATACCTAGATGATGAGGGAGAGAGATTAGTGTTCGTTTTCAATATTCTTGCTCATGACGGAAAACGATAGTGATTTGACTTTCTGCACTAAAATAAAACAATTCACTTTTTTAAATTTATTTGATATTGTTTCAGTGACGCTTATTTTAAGCATAGAAAGATTTATGACCTTCATATTCATAGTTGTAACACGAATTTGCATCAACATTTCTGTAGACTGCTCATGGCGTATTTCAAAAACTCAAAAAAGTTTGCTTGTGACTGTATCAAAATATGCAATGACTGCTTTCGTTTTCCCTACAAATTTATTATTTTTTTTTCTTTAAATAACATTAAACACTACAACTCTTCCGCCAACAAAAACTAACTGTTCATGTGAATTTCCTATTAATTTTGTTGTGTTGTGTTGATATTGATTTCAATTCAAAAATAACGTTAATTATACGCCTTGTTAAGAAAATCTAAAGCCTGTTCAAAATTGATTGTGCACACAAAATTGTGCATGGAGTCTTGATTTATACAAAACATTTTCATTGGACGTGTGTTTGAGAGCCTGTGTTTCAGTGTGTTAACAAAAATCAGACGTTTGTATGACACGTACACTTTTAATAAAAAAAAACTATAAAAAAAATAAATGTTTTACAAAAAATACCAACAACAAATCTACAACTTTATAAACAATATTGTTAGAGTTTTGTTTATTTTCTGTCTTTTTTTTTGGTTTTTTTATGTTTTTGTTTTCTTAAGAAAAAAAATATTTATAGAAAATATAAATTTCTTATAAAGTCTGCAAAAATAACTTTAACTATCAAATGAAGTTATTATGACATAAAGGCACGCATCGGATTGTTAAAGATTTTAAGATTGACATCTAAACGTGAACCATATGAAACTGCTTAGCTTTGCCTGCACAGCATTCATTCATGCCACGAAAAAAGTTTTTTAGTGAAAAAAAAAAAATTACTTCAAAAATAAATAGAAACGCGTACCAACTAACAAACAGACAGACAGCTAAACAGTCAGTGTAAGGCCTAACCATTTCTTAAAACAATCTAATACATGAGTAAGTGCATGTACTACCACTTGATGTTTATGGTTGGTAGTTTGAGGAGCTTTACTTGTTGGTACTTGAGTACATAACTGAATGAATGACTGAATGACTGACTGACTTACTACTACCTGCTACAGGTGGAACGAGTACATACTCATACTAGATGCTTATTAATATTATTATTGTATTTTATTTTTTTAGCCATTAGTTGTTCGAACAGCGGACATTGTTTATCTCCTAAACAAAACCAAACTAAAAAAAAAAAAAAACAATAGAAAATAAATATTGGTTATAAAATATTGTTTAACTCATTGGATATCTTTATATACGATTACTTGGACGTTTTGTTTAACTGCATAGTTTTCAAATTATTTACTTATTGTTTTCAGCTACTTAAGTCTATTATTTGAGATTTCATTGCTAATAATTTATATGATTTGAAATTTTTTTGGTAATTAATTTTAATATCTTAGGAAGGCGTATTTAACTGAAATAATTTCCAAATAGAAAATAAAAGCTAAACTGGTAATTTTTCAATTATACAATAAAGGTCAATTAATAAATTCACCTACAAAAAGTCTTTTATGCTGCTTTATGTTTTCTTGTACTTAAGTAGCAGGGCCCAAAACTTCTTCAAAGCATCATTTCTAATTTTCCAAAAATTCAAATTTAGAAAAATATGTTTTTAAATATTTTTTACAGAATTTTGTAAACAGTTTTATATTAACAAAAATAAAATATGCTAACAACTCTCTCAAAATTGGGTGCTTTTACATTTGTATCTCTATTTTCTCTACCAAATATTTTTACGCAAAAAACTATATTCTATATTTGAATCAAAGTCCTAAGGGACCCTCACAAAAAAGTTTGCTCAAATCCGTCCAGCAGTTTTTACGTGAAGCGAACACAAACAGACATGTGAAAATTCCTAAAATAGAAGTTTTGTATTCCATATCGATTACTGTCCACAAATTTTTCAACCACAAAATTATCAATGTCCAGAAATGCTCCTGATACAGTTTTTTATATAAAGAAATTAAAGGTTAGAAGTATTCTCTGTATTAAGTTTTCTTCAGTAGCAGAAAAACGATTACATTCATTTGCTTTTCTTCAATATACGTTGCTTCCTGTTTTTGTTTCCACGAGTCAAATAAGGTTCCGCATCATCAAGAAACAAATTAGTGATTATCTTATCTAGAAAAACAATTAGTGTTTCTTGGATACCTAGTTAACTGCGGTTCGTTTCTGTAATTAAAAGAGAGAAATTTTTTATGTGAAAATTTTTGTAATTATGTTTGTAAGCTAGAATAGTCTATGACACTTTCTGTAATTTAATATTATAAATAGAAAAAGTATTCTTATTATTATTGTTCACTCTGTGTAAAATACGAGAAATATGTCTCAAATATTTTCATGTGAGAAAAATCTCACTTTAATACAGAAATGAGGTATTGGATCCATAACATTTTGTATAATCAATAAATGAGTTAAACATTTTAGATTGTGTTGACTGAAAATTTATTTAGGGGGACATTAGGTCGTTTAGAATTTGCTGTCATTTTGAAGAATTCTAAGAAATTTAAATTTCTAATTAGTTTAGTGTTTAAGGGCAGGCAGACAAGTACTTAAACTGCTTAAGAAAAACTTAAGGCGTTCGAATATATTTTCTTTTATTGACTAAAGAGCATTAGTTTCTTTACTATTTTATTCAAAAAATTAAAGAATAATAAAAACTTATATTATTGGAAAGTTCTTAACATAATGTAAGCCAAGGGTACTTTTAGGAATCAATTTAATTTGTGAAATTTGACAGTATCACTTTTGCCTACATTTTCCTGGAAATGAGATATTTTATAGGTTAAGAAGTATCCTCTATATCAGGAGTTCTCATCGAATTCCTGCTCACGGAACCCTAGTAAACTAATAATTTTTTTCGTGGACCACTCTGAAGCCCAAGTTCAATATAAAACTTTTATTATTTTTGAAAACACTGTTTTTTCGGTTCTTTATGCGGGTCCCTTGGATGGTTGATACGGACCCCCATTTGATAACCGTTGATCTATATTGAGCCAGATTGTTAGGTATCTCCCTACATAATGCTATTGAAGCTAAAAGTAATTATTCCTCAAAATAATCTGAAATGAATGAAGATTTTGTAGCTACAATTCATAAAAGGCTTTTGGTATTGCGGAAAACAACTTTTGAGCTAAGCCCAGCAACCCAAAGCCTTTACCACCGGTCTATTTGAAATTAAAAAAAGGTTATTAACTTGAACAAAATAACTAATTGTGCTTCAGTGTTCTTTGTAATTTTAAAATTTTTATACAGAAAAAAAAAATAATTTAAAAATGTATGCGGACGATTTCCAAAAAACCATCATTTTTTTAACCAAATAATTTGAATAACTAAACATACAAGAAATATACACAATCAATCGATATTATTTTGGTTGGGCCAAGTCCATACACAACTCAAAGTTTTGTTCCTTGTTCTCTCTACAAATCGTTACATAAATTTGTATGGCTGCTTGGGGTAAAGACTCATGTCTTTTTAACAACACATCGAGTAGTTCGAGTCTCGCTAGAAGCACAAATTTTTGTGAAGTGAAAGGCTATGTTAAAGCTTATATTTAATATAAAAGAAAAAACAATTCTAGCCAGAGTTACTATGTACGAAATAGAGAATTAATGAAGTACCACAAAAGAGTCAAATAAATATTGTCATACTGGTATTTGCATTCAAAACCCAAAAGGAATTTTAATTAAAAAAAAAAAACAACAAATGGAATAAAATTTATATTAGAATTGTTTTAGATAAAAATTAGGTAATGTCTGCCCCAGCTGTAAATTTAGTTATCTAAAGACTTAAAAGCAGAAAAATTAAACAGCATACCATGAACAATTTCGTTCATCAACTTTACAATCATACGTAATTTGTAATCAATAACTATTAAAAGCTTATAATCTATGAGATAATATTAAGTTACAAAAGGAAAAACAAAAAAAAAAAAAAAACAGACTAAATCATAGGAAATTATTAGAACAAAAAATTATACACAAACTAAACGATTCAAACAACGAAAAATTGCATCTAATTACCAACGTCTATCTCATTTCATTTACACAAAATCTGTGTAATTTTTGTATTTTCATTATTTTATTTCATCAAAATCTACAAGATATCAGATAGTGAGTATGAATATTGCATTTAGTAAATCAATCTGTGCGAGAAGTCTATACTTTGATTAAATTATATGATTAATACAAATACTACGCTTCAGCCTCAACTGACTATTTGTTTGAGAAAAGAGAAAAAAAAAGCATTTGGTCATTATATTGATTGACCACTTTATAAATTTCATGTTTGTAAAAACTTCGTTTAAATCATAAACACTACAACAACAAGAATTTGAATATGAAAAATATTGTTGTTCCAATATGAATTTATAAATGTGTGTGCGTTTTTCAATTTATCTAACAACATTTATTATACATGTTTGTGTGTAATTTTACACAGGTATTTTATCTTAAATCAACATAAACGTTTTACATTGAATATTGTATGTCCAAACGTCTATCGTGGGAAACGAAACACAAATTTGCGTGTGGCACATTTTAAAGCCGATTTATAGATTTAATTATGTAAAAAAAAATTTACTTTTTTAATAAAACTATGTTTATGTGTTTCATAAAAATTTAACATCTTGTTTTTATTATAGCAGTAAAATTACTAAAAGTGTTAAATATAAAATGTATTAATTTTTGAACATAATGGAAAATAAACGAGTTTTTTAAAGTTTTATTTTTTAATCAGTAGTTTTCGTGAAACTTTTTATTGTAAAAAAATAAATATTAATTGCAGTGTAATATTATTGTAGCGTTATTAACTGAGCTATTTTATGTTTTAAATAAATTTTTCTTTTTTAATTTGACTTAAGTTCACGTATATTTAAAGCGTAAATTCCAAAAAAAATTAAAAATTATTCATTAATATTTTTTATTATTTTTTAAATATAAAAAAAAAACCACAAACTATCAGAATGTATTCACTGCATCCGTCAGCAGCCTTGTTCGCTTTTTTCCACCTTTTGGTTGTGTACGTTGCAAACATCACCTACTTAACAAAACAATTTAACAAATTAAAAAAAAGAATAATTTTTACCCAATCAATAATAATTTTGTTAAAAAATTAACTGAAATTGCGACAGAAGAAATGTTTAGAACTTAAAAGAAACATAAAAGATAAAAAAATTTCTTAAAAAAAATTAAAACACTTTTAGCCGAATTCATTTTGAAACGAGTCAGAGTGCTAAATTAGGCTATGCCAAATCTAATATACCTTTCACAATGTATATGAATCTAGTTTAGTAATGTAACTCCAATCAAATAGACAAATATTTAGGTGACAGCGAATTAAAAAAATAAAACAATAAAAATAAATGAAAATATTATTAGCTCTTAATGGGTTAAGATTTTTTTTAATTTTAGCAGTTTTTGAAATATTTCCTCAAAAGCTTTTAAATGATTATATTGATATAAAAAATATAGTGCACAATCAAACTCTGATCAGTTGACGTACTTAAATTTTTTCTAGCTCATCGAGTGCCTTGGTAAAGTTGATTTTAACACTTATGCGGACGGACAGACGGATATTACTCAATCGACTTTGCTATGCATAAGGACTCAGAATATTTATATACCTTATGGGGTCAGGAATGGATATTGTAGAAATTACAAACGAAATCAAAAGCTTTAATTTTTTCCTTCATTTGGGGTGAAGGGTATAACAAGTGCTATTAAAAATCAAGTGTTCTTCTTACAAAGAAATATTAGATTGCTTCTAAAAATCAATTCAAACATTTTTACAAAAATTAGAAAAAAATTTATTTAAGTAACCATGTTAAATTAAAACTATAAATCAAAATTTGGGATTTAATGAATTCGCTCTAAACAAAAAAGTTTTGTTTGTACCTAATTTAAAGTACGCAATAGCAGGGATTGTTGAAATTATTTTTTAAGTGTAAATATCACAAGTTGTTTTCATATATTTTTTATATGAAGTTATTAAATCAATTTAATGTGCCACATTCGAAAGATCAATGCATCGTCTCAATATTTGAAAATTATTCCTGTTATACGGCAGTTTGCATGTCCAGTTTTCTGTGGTAGCATACAACGTTTTAATTGTTAGCCAGTGTTTTCGCGTAGCCCCACAGGAAATAAACGAGAGATATAAAATTTTTGCGAGCTGCGTGGCTAATTGACAAATCGATTGCTAGTTATCAATTTATCGTTAGATAATGTTTACAATATGTCGTTAATTTGAATCAATACAATCTACATAGCGCCATTATATTAAAACCATATCTTCTCTGGTTTAATGTCATCCATATTGACAAACAAAAAAAATCATTAATAATGCTGTGGTAACCATTTTCATCAAGATCAAGGCGAGCTATAGCTTCAGCAAGGCCCAGTGATGTCACCGTTTATTAACCGTAGCAAATGGTGCATTTTTCTGGATGCGCAAATTTTTTTTATTAACAAAAACTTTGATTCAAAAATTAGACTCACTGCGTAAAACAATTTTGCGTCAATAAGTTATAAGAATTGATGACTGATTTTCAAAGTAAATCTGCATCATCTAATAGAATGCAATAATCTTCGTTAATTCTTAGTCCTTCGAGCAAAACTCTAAAAATTAATTTTTTTAAAACTCTTAAGTTTTTAATTACTTCTGCCGTTCATGTTGAAATTTAATCTTTTATATATTTAGATAGTTATTGTAAAATTTTATGAGAAATATTAAAAAAAAGGGTGAAAACACGCACACGAAAGCTAAAATATTCTACAAAATTGCTTCTTGAGGTATTTTATATAAAGCTGCTGAACATATCCCATATCAAAACTGAAAGGATCAAGCCGTTTTTTTTACCGATTCGCCTTAACCCATTACTGCATAAAGTTTATTTTAGTGATAAAGTTAATTCATTTGTAATATATTTGGCATTTGGGCTCACATTAAACATTTCGTTATCAAAATAATGTTTGAAAAAATATAGTTTTGATTTTATGACTCGTCCGATATATCGGACGTTATGCAAGATGAACCCATAGCTACCATAACTTTAAAAAATTATTTATCATTTGTTTGTTATTTTATTTGTTAGATTATTAAAAAATATTTGGAGTATTATTATTTATTACTATTTTGAAATGAAGAACCGATTACGTGGTAGTCCATGAAACATTTAGGATGAAGTCCTACATCACATTTCAGGCATTTGAACTTCGATTTCCCTCCGCACTGATTTGCACATCGGCGTTCTGTGCTTATTGGCACAATCCAATGTTCTTTCCCGTCATATCGGGTTGAGCTTAATGGTTTCGCTGGCTTTTTTCCTTGATATGGTGAGGATCCTTTTTTTATAAGCAAGCTTTGGGCCACATATCTCCTAAAAACGAGTAAAGATTCTGTGTCCTTATTGCATCCATTTTTTCTTGTAAGTAACCAACTGTTTACTACAGAAATGTCTTAAACGTAGTCAAAAATTGGCCACCACCATTTTCTAATTCGCACTCTTTTACGAAGGTTTGCATTAGCTTGATCACATTTGTCAACTCCACCCATATACTTGTTATAATTAGCAATCAATGATGGTTGGGTGATTGAAACCCTTGCTTTTGTTTCATTGGACCAACGAGTGGCAGATGTCAATGACTAGTTATTGAAGGTGGTAGCCACTGCAACAGCAATATTATCATTTCAGCGGCAATAGTCTAAGGGATCTTTGCAGTTTTGACTTTCCACTGATGTTGGTTGTGGCCTGAATTCTGAGGACGAAAAGTTAGGTAGTTATTTTTTCCAAAATGTTGTCCTTTTTTTTGGCTTGTCCATTTTCTTGATTTTGTTTCCGAACTAAAGAAGAGAGTGGCTTATCATCTTCATCATCGCTTTCTTCAATTGCTTGCAAATTAGAAGGTCCGACTGGCAGCTGTCCTAAAGACGTGGACGGTATAGCATCATCTGCCTTAGCTGAAAAACGTTGAAGTTGGCATTTAGTTTGAAGCAATGTGCATCCTAAGTGGTTGAGATTAGCATCATGCTCGTCATCAGACTTGTCGCTGTCCTCATCCGTAGCCTGACCGCACCGTTCAATAGGTGGCTCAACATAAACCATTGCATTTGCGATTTCATTTTCATCTTCACATTCCAAAAGTGATAAAATTTCATGAACTTTTAAGCTACAAAAAAAAAAAAAAAACAAACAGCACACTTTAGCACTCACTGTGTATAACGTCCGATATATCGGACAGCATTAAATTCACACTCATAAAGAATTAATTAACTAAGTTTTTTTTAAATAAAGACTATTTTCGAATAAATTTACATCATTTCAACAACCACTATAACTTTTATTAGATTCTGAATCATACCAATTAAAAAATATCTAAATAATACTTACCTTTTCCTCAAACTAGTCCATTCACGATCTGCCATTTTAGAAAATGTCAAAAAATAAGCGGCACGTGCTATTAATCGTTAAAGGCAGTGTTGCCTATATAAAACAAACATTAAGCTTTCGCGTAAGTATAAAAATAGTAAAATCAATTTTTCTTTTTACAAAATACTCGCAAATTACCAACGTCCGATTTATCGGACGCTATGCTGTAATGGGTTAAAAACGTACAAAAGCAGAAAAATTCAATTATAAATATATAAAGTTTCCAAAATTGTTAATTAGGCTATATCTAGATCTGACTGGCAATATTAGGAGGATGATGGAATTTTTGACAATGGCGAGTTTATATTTGTTTTGGTATTTTTCTAAATTAATTTGGTGTGACGAAAGTCATTCTTTATTGTAGAGTTGTGAAAAATTTTATTCAAGCTGCGAATTGGGAATCATAAGAGTTATAAATGAAGACTTAGAAAAAACTACTTCTTTTCGCGTTAATAGTAGACAGCAATGGGTGAGAAAAAATGGAGTGTTACTTGAAAAAATAAATATGAAATAAAGATGAAATTTTATCGGACTATTAAACATTTGCAAAATTCTAAAATTTTTTAGCAAAATCTTTTTGTATTAATTGTTTTATCATTTTTTGAAAACCAAGATATTTAAGTAGTAAATGATGTAGCGACGTAACAAATGAATATTAAATTGCTTCATGAAAATATTCGATTACTTTACAAAACATTTTCTAGTTTTTCATAAAGTCGATTCGGTTATCAAAATTAGCCTTCTAAATTGTGTTGTTTTCATTAAATGAAGGCCTTTGAAGACATGAAAAATTTTGGGCAGACAGGATGGAAGTTAAAAAAATGGCAGGATTTTTACAAACTTCTTATATACGAAACTTCTTATATACTAATGTTCCTCCCAGCAACCATTTTTTTCGTAAGAGTTCTTAATCTGAATTCTATATGATTTAATAAAAAAACTTATCTGAAAAAAAAAAAAATTTTAATTTAATTCATATTTTGGAGCGAATATTCCTTTAAAAATACACATTATTAAGACACACATATATTAAATTTCATCCCAAATTCTCTACACCAATGTTTTTTTTTTCTTTTTCAACTGCACAGCAATTTTCTTATTCAATGTTTTCTTTTTTAATTAAACATAGATTTTCCCTTTAAAAACTTTAAAATTATTTTGCATTTTTTAAGTTTTAGAATTCAAATTAACTTCAAAGCAAATTCCCGCAGACTCATAAAATCTTTCGTGTTGTTGTCATTATAAACACCATCTAACAATGTAATTTATGTCTCAATAAAAAAGCGTTCAAATAAAAAATAAAAAAATAAAATCGAGAACAAAAAAAATAAAATTCTTATAAAATTTTTTTTGATGCTTGAAAAACTAAGATGAGTGGATAAGATTTTAAAAAACCAAATGAAGAAAAATTCATTATTTTATATCAATAAACTAAATGAATTTATTGTGATTGAAAAGACTGCCTTAACAGATCATTGTTTGATTTAGAAAATCTCCATATTTAGTAATCATTTGTGACATGTTCTTTAAACAATTTTCAATGTTCAAATAGACGCGCTGTGTGAGTCTAAAAGTTGCAACACAAAAACAATGAAAATTGATATTAACATAAAAGCTATTTTTTTGCTGTTTTTTTTATTAGTGACTACTGCCAGTAGTCGTAGAAACAATGTTTCTTTTTAGGTAAATTTTATTTTATTTTTTTTTTAACTAAAAATTTTACTATGGCTTAAGATGAAAAAATTTAAATAATTATTTAACAAATATTTCAAATCTTTTGTTTTTATGTATTTAATTTTAAACATCCCATAGTGCAGTTGGAAATATCTATTGTTTTTTGTAATGCTCTGGTTTGTTTGCTTTGGTTGCCATTATGGCTCGGAAAGAATAACTGAGTGACTCTGAATGACTGTTTGGCTTCTTGCTGTGACATTCTTAGCTGCGTAGGCAGGCAGCTGTTGTTATTGTTATTAAGTATTATTACTCTGGTTGTTGTTGCTGTGGTTGTTAATAATGTTACTGTACAATTCTAGTAGTATACGAATGTTGTTTCTATATTTTTTTTCCTTTTTTTTTGTTTTTTGTTTTGTTTTCGAATTCATGATCATTGATTATAAGAGACTTTGTTACAATATTTAAAAATACATCAGTTACCGTTTGGTGACACATTAAGGACAAGTTCGTTAACCACAAAAATGAACAAAAATATACATATTGCTACACACCAATAAACAAATATCGGCCACAAACAGACTTCAAAAATAAAATTTACAAAAAAAAAAAACTTTGAACTACGAGACAGTATGCAAAAGCTGATGGAAAAAAGGTTAAAAGCCGAAACCTTGAGCTGAGCAGTCTGCTCCATCTATTATACTGTACTGGAAACTAACATCAGAATTACAACAACAATAAAAAAACTTTAAATAACAATCGCATGAGTCAGCAAAAATGTTAGATTTATTTTAATAGAAAAAAATCTTCAAATTATTGTTGTAGTAAGTTGAAGTTGCATGTTCATTTAAACGGTTAAAATATAAAGACAAAAATGATGATGGTGATCCAGTTTTCTTTTTCTAAATTAAAATGAAAGTAAAAAAAAAACACTAGTCAGTTATTTGTGAAATCTTTTCTTTTAGATTTTATTTATAAACTGACATAAATAATGACCCTTAAACTGCCCAAAGAGTGATATTTATTGAAAAAAAAGGTAGAAGCAAATAAGGGGATAAGAATATTTAATCAAACTCTGATTTATATAATTAACAGACAAGACTACTTTTGACTTTTGTTGAATTAATTTTCAATAAAATCGTAAGGCGAAATAATTGGCTGATAGCTGTATAAACTTTGATCTAGCTAAGCTACAGGAAGAAAAATTATCCTCCCTGTGCAAGGCAAAAAATCCTTTTTAGGTCCTCAACCCAAATGTTCACTAGGTACCAAAATATTAAATCAAGTTCTCGCAATTGCTGGAACTAGCAAAACTAAAAAGCTTAGTGGACTCTCTTTAGGATAATGAGAAAATATCGAAATATAAGCTATGAACTCCACGTTGATAAATTTAGGGTCTAGAAAGATCAAATTTAACATTAAAAACTTCAAACATAATTTTATTGTGAGTAAATATTCCAATCTTTGTGGAGGCTTAAAAGAGGCAGCTCAGATTGTGATTTAAAACTAAAGAAGTTTCGAGGGAAATGCCATTTAAAGTTGAAGTACTTTTTAATTTTTTAGATTTATTAAGAAAAACAATTTACAAAATTTTGTTTCAATAAAAAAAAAACAAAAAAATTTAGTCACACACACTTTAGTTAGACAATTGCGAAAAATACTAACGAAGGATGTAGCGGTTCAGAGAATGTTGCCTTACACTAAGCTCTTCTATATTATCTTGGAAATTATTTCTCTAATAAAACAAATTTTTTCAAAAATTTTTAATTCCTTAAACAGTTCTTTTGGAAGGTAAATTTGAAAATATTTATTTTTGGATATTCGAAATTGATATTTTAATTTTAAACAACAATATCATTTTTTACGACGAATATCCTTACAAAGCAGATATAAAAACTTTTTTAAAAAACGTTTTGTTTTTGAGATTGAATAAAATAAAAGTTTGTTTACTATTGTCATTAGAATTCTAAAAAAGACAACATCATTATGAACAACAACAACAGCAACAAAAATTGCTTAAAACCATTGTCCATCTATCCATAGTTTGCCCTTTCGTTTAAAATTTCTACAATATTCATTTTCGACCCCAAAAATTGTAAATATTATAAATTCTTATGCATAGCGAAGTCGATTAAGCCATATCCGTCTGTACGTCCATGTTAGTGTCAAAGTACTAGCTAAGCTAGAGAAAGTTAAAAAAATTTTCTATTGAAAATCAGCAATATCGGACCATATCCTCCGAGGAAGCAGACAAAACACCCCGCCTGCCTCTAAATTTCCATATCGCTTGGAACAATAAAATTACTCCAAGCAAAAAAATAAATATATGGTGCGGTAGAGATTTAAAAAATAAGAAAAAAATTATCAAGTGAAAATATTGACGTTCGTCCATATTTTACGAGTTATGGGCTTCTGAAATTTTCATAGAAAAGGACGATTGCGCACTATATTTCTTAGAAATCAAAATTGGTATCATTTCAAAAGCTTTTTGAAGAGATATTTTGAAAACACTATTTCTTTTTAAATGCTTAACCCATTAAGAGCCGGTAACTTTTTTTTTGATTTTACTAAACTAGATTTAAATAATATTTTGTTTCGTTAACAGCAAAATAAATTGTTTTTGTTAAAGTCAATAAAGTTAAAATAAATAATTGCTGGCTAATTTAGCATTTACTAAACAAAAATACACACATACACACATGTATATGCAAATTTACTTATACAATTTAAAAGATTGAAGACACATACACCAAACGAATAAATAAAGTGAAACTATTTAAATTTTTGCTATCAAGATGTTTTTAAGCTAAAAGGAACTAAAATGATAAACTTTAAAAGAAAGTAAAATTGAAAAGCAAAACTTATTGAATTAAATCACGATTATTCTTTTTCTTTGCGAGTAACAAAATGAATAAAAATTTATTTACAATAAAGATAAAATTAAATTTTTATGATGATATTTAACTTTTTTAATGGAATTTTAATTTTAAATAGAAAAAAAATTGCATTTAAAATAGAACAGTAAAATTAGGTCATTTATAGGTTTAGACATTTAGTTTATATTTTAACACAAAATAATAAATTTAAAAAGGAAATTTAATTAAATGAAATTAAATTAAATAACATATCAATCTAATTTGGATTTTTTTAGCTTAAAGAAAAATATAAATATTTGTTGAAAACCTTACATTTATCATTAAATTCTGTAAATAAGTATGTGAGTTTCTTGAAGAGCTCATTAATTTTTTTTTTATTAAAAAATATTTTCAATTATCTTTAAAGCGATTATTTATTTAATGATATTTTTTTATAAAGTCGTACAAAGTTTCGATGACATGGTTACATTTTTTTTTTATTTTGCTTTGTTTTGCCTTAAAGTGATTTGTGATTATTATCTATTATGTGGCTTTTTCGTCTCCCTCTTTGCCAGTCTTATAATCACGCATGAATCATAGACTTTAACAACACGTTAAATGACACTTTAACTCAAATCCTAATTGTGTGGTTTTTTTGCTATTGAACGCTTTAAACGGTGTTTCAGGCTACCACACTTATATGTTCATTTGCCAGTGGGAAGATTAATAAGTAACTGAGAATAAACTGATCGATGCAGGAATAAATTTTAACAATCAAAAAGATATATTTTTTAAATGGTAAAAGTAGATATTTATTTTTTTTTCTATTTGCTGTTCGCTTTAAAAAAATTTTTAATTGAAATTTAACATATTCTTTCTTGTTCCATTAGGATTTTAAAATTGGTTTTTCTTTTTCTTTTTAAAATTCCTATTAACTTGCGCTTATAATATGCACTTCATCCTCTACCAGTAAACTAGCTGTTCAGTGACTTGAATGCTGTAGATTGTCATCTTATTAAAATGCTCTCTATAAGGGGAGCTTTCAGTCTGCACTGTTATCACTTTTCTGCGTTTAATTTCAGCTTGATTTTAATTAAGAGCTTACGATTCCGTTATGAAAGAATTAACTTAAATATTGAATTACTTATAAGGTTTGCAACGTTTTAACTTATATCTCCAGCCTATTTGACTCTTCGTAAATGTCAATTTAAAAATGGATTACAAGTTACAGTTTTTCCACAGGAGTTAAATGATCTAAATTTGTTTTCGTTTTTCCTAAAGAACTTGAGCCGTGATCACTAAATGTAGGCCGTTTTATTTTGCCGTTTTATTATCATTATTATTGAACTATTTCTTTTCTGGCAAGAAAATTTGTTTCATTTAGAACGAGAAGTGTGAAATCCAATAATAAAACTGGCAATTATATTTTTATCAGATAGAGTCGCAAATAACACTCTCTAGTGAGCGGCTAATGATAGCTTTTCATACAATGCAATATAAGGTGTATTTATTTACACTTGAAGGCAGCTTAAAATCATGCATTGACTTCTGTTCTTCTGGAGCTTTTATAAGACCACAGAGGTGTTTTGTTTTTATTATATTTTACTTAAATTAAAAAGAATGATTTCATAGATAAGATTAAATAGCTGAGTTAGTACTTATTACCATCACCTAAATGAGTGGTATATGTAAATAAAGCTTATACATAAAAGCGGCACAGTGGCTGCTTTAGTAGAGTTATTTATGCATTTGTTAAAGATAAAGCTTTTAGTTCAAATCCCAATAGAGTCCTCTGTAGAAAAAAAATAATTTTTATTGAAAAGACACTGTAAATGCGTTGTAAAGAATCCGATTAAATGTAAAGAACCAGTTCAACCTTCTGAATTCTAGATTAGAACAGGAATGGATGGTAGATGAGTTGGAAATGGCGCCTGTAAATGAAAACACAAGCTGTGACTTTTAAAGCGTCTTTAAGGCAAGAAAAAACAAAATCATGGTTCAAAACTGAACGGAGCCTTAAGGAGAGGAAAATTAAAAACATAACATGATGGTGGCTAAATTTGTTAAAAGATCCTGGTTGGTAAATCATACGATTTTAATATGGATGTTTCTACGTATTACAGTCACATGTTTATAAAATTAAATACTCAAAAGTTTTAGTTCCGGCAAAGTCACAGATTATACTGGTTTATAAGTCTCTGCTTTTGAAATGTTTAAAGTTTCTATAGCTTTTTTTAGAATAAGTATAGGGTACTGAATACGAAAAAATTACGTTTCTTTCATTATGTCCGCTTAAATATTTTTCGTTGAAGCATCATCCAGATACAAAATCTTGTGTGATTCAAATTTATTATCTCTCATTTTAAGGGAAATTAAAATACGCATCATTATGTAGCCAATTTCTTTTGATCGGATAAATAATGACTGAGTTTTTTAAATAGATATTGAATTTTCGGAAAAAATTTTTTTACACGCTGTTGTCGTTTGAGGAACTATTTTATCAACAAACCATAGCAAAGGCTACAGTTGTTTTTTATATATCAGTCAATTTAATTAAAAAATTTTAAGATGTGTTTTTCACTAATATCAAATAAAAATAAAAAATCTTTTATCAAACCTTTCCTTTTTATTAGGAAAAGAGGCAGAAAGGTTTTATATATTTTATAAATTTTCACGGTTCATTCGTTAATTAAAAAAAAAATTATTTTTAAATCAGTCAGCAAAGAAAACGTTATGACAACGAAATTCTATCTTATGTTATCATATCATATGATCATTAAATATGTTGAACTTTCTAGGATTTTATCTTACTTAATAAAGAAAAGCCAGCGAGATAACTCTAAAATAAATTTAAAGGTTTCTAAAATGTTCTTCAGTAAGTACCACAGACGATAACTTGACAAATACTTTTTTTGCAGAAATGAACTCTTCATAATTTTTAACGATTTGTTCGAATATGAATGCAAACATTATTTTTCAAAAAAACTCGCTAAATGATTTTATTCATCTCATTTAAAAAATCTTCAATCCATCCCACCGCTCTTCAACCTCATATAAAGTGTTTGCTTGGAAACTTTATGAAAATGCGGGCGTTGTGATGAAAACACCAGAGATTTTCAATTTTATTTTGCTTTAAAAAGGAAAAATAAAAACAAAAAACGCCAACACATATGGGCAGCAAAAACAACGACAACAGACTTAACAATAACAACATACAATCAATATCTTAAGCCTAAGTAGTAACTACATGTTGTTGTAACATTGTACAATAACAAACAACAAAACAATAATAAAAAATATAATAATAAAAAAAAAACAGACAAACACTCTGGTTCTGGCTGTTGCTATTGCTGCTGCTTTTGCAATTGTTATTAGTTGTTGCATTTTAGCCGCTTGTTGCATTACGTGCAGCAATTCTTTTCTCTTGTAACTTTTTTTTTCATTTTCGGTTTTACGAGTTTTCATTTCTTTCTTAAAAAAAAGCTAATCTTTAACGTGCAACAATTTCCTTTTTGTTGTACTTGTAGCTTAACAAAAACTAAATAAATTAATGAAAATAGTAACTAAAGTAGCAATTGTTGCAGCAGCAGCATGTTGTAACTCCTTCTCAGTATTAGTAGCTTTATAATGTTTTAAAATACTCGAAAACTTTGTTTGGCTTGGGTTTAAGTTACTTTTGTCTGACTGTTGGTTGTGGTTGTGGCTGTGGCAGAGGCTGACCTTATAAAGGTGAGAAGCGTGTGTTCGTTAAAATGTGAAAAAAAAAAATTAAAATCACAGGAAGCAAAAAATTTAAGCGTATAATGCTTCTGGTTTCTCAACAATCCTCTTCATTAATGGTCATTGATAGCAGAAAAATATGTGCGAGTTTAATGATGGAATGAATGTGTTGTACTGAAAAGTTGTTATTTTAAGTCTTAATTTTAATTCCAGCTCACGAGCACTTTAAAGGCAACTTTAGTAATTCTTTCTCAATGCAGTTATTTTTTAGTTGTTATGATTCACAATTTAAAGATCAAAGTTTTAATAAAACTTTAAAAGCATTTGTTTTTTAGTTGCATATTTAAGTTGTATGAAAAACATTATTAATTTTGATTATTTTAATTTATTCAACTCTTTGTTCTTGATTAATTAAAAACTATTTATAATCCATATAAATAGTGAGAGATGAATAAAAGTAACAGCAAAACTATTGTTGTAAAAAAAAAACATTGCAAATTGAGCTGACAGATATGAAATTATTTTAATTAATGAAATTTGAAATCATGGCATGCAGTAACGAATACTTTTTCTCGTACACACGCTTGAATTTTATATACATATAAATATAATTTTTATGTGCTGCGAAAAATAATTATATTGATTTAAAAAAAAAAAATACTTTTTCTAAAATAAAAGAACGAAAAAAAAATATTTTCTTTTCAAGGCCAAGCCAGAACATGTTTTTAAATTCTTTATTCATGTCCTTGGGCAGGTTGTGATATTGTTACAAAGGTAATGCAACGAACTCTCAAACAAGTGAACTCATATGATCTGCAAATCAAAATTTAGGATGCAGGAGCTGTAACAACCTTTCAAGACGTCAATCTTGCTAAGAAATTTATTTTAAAAAAATGTTCAAAAAAAAGCAAAATTAGTTCGAGAAGGACAATGAAAGTAGGAAGGCACGTAAAAGAAAAGTCCAAGAATAAAAATGGAGTTCTAAAAGTGGAAACGATATTGAATCTGTTAATATTATATCTTTCTCAATATGATAAATACCATCTCAAAATAAATTCACTTAATTTTGAATTTAAGATTTTCTTTGTTTGTATGGCAATGAAAACCATTAAACGTTAAATTGGTTCAAGTGTATTTGAAGATGGAAGAATATCTTCACTCAAATACAATAGAAAAATCGCTTTTGTATTAAAGTTATTATCTAGGCATTGTTCTTTATAAGATGAAGCTATCCGATACTAATACCTAAAAAATATCATTCAATACGAAAACTAATTGAATAATGGTTGTGAAGATTTGTCCCCAGATTTATGTTGTTTACTATTGCGAGGGAATATACGCATTTTTCCTCATTATAATTCTTTTTAATTCATATGTGCCGATAATTAAACCCCTTCAATTAAAAGTTCAGTTTTATTGCCTGCAGACCGAGCTTTTAAACTGTTTTTTTAGCTGCTCAACTTTTAGCTCCTTAACTTTCACCATAATTTTTCATTTACTTTATAACAAAGTTTCAATTTTTGCTATTTGTAATTGTTTATCAATTGCTACTTAAAAATTTTATATGCCTTTAAGCACAACTCAACAGCTTCTTTTTTTCTATACTCTGAAAATTTCTGATGGAATCTGAAGTCATCATCTTCTAATTAGCAAATATGCACACATTACTACCAATGCAAGAGTCGCCTCTGCAAAGTAATGTTTTTACATATTTGTGATAGCAAATGGAAATCTTCAGAAAAAATTGGGAAACATATTTGTCAAACTCACGTTCATTTCTTTCATTTTGTGGCGTACATAATCGCCCTTTAAAGTGATGATTTCGAAAAACAATAGCCGCAACAGGAAAGCATTAAAGTGGATCATAATCGGTAAATTCGGCGCAGTTCTCAGCAACTATGGTTGTATCCCTCCACTTTATGGAAGATTTTATAAGAGGATCTTGGTTTTAAAGCTTTCAAGATACAACTTGTGCAGGAATTAGAGGCAAACGACCATCGTATTCGGCGCTAATGCAGTGAATGCGTCGAAGCACAAATTGATATTGATTTTAAATTTCGATTTAAATTTTTTTTGGTGAAACCTAATTCTGGTTGAATGCGAATGTAACTAAACAGAATTATAACATTTGGAGCGAGGAGAATTCACAACCTTTTGTCAAACCACTATAAAATTCACAGAAAACTACTGTTTGGTAAACTTTAAGGGCTGACGATGATAGGAACATGATTCAACATTTTTTTGCTATTACGTGGCATAATCTTGCTAAAATGTGGTTTCAACAAGACGGAGCCACATTTACACAGCGGGCGCTACAATCGATTTGCTCAAAAAACTTTTGATGCAAAGTAATTTACCATATTGGCCCAATTAATTGGACCCCAAGATCATATTATTAAGTCCAATTGGATTATATTCTTTGCGGTTATTTAACGTCATCTACTTTAATAAACCACAAACAATTATACACCTGAAAATCAACATTCGAAGAGTTATCGGCGAAATACAGCCGCAAATGCAGTAAAAAAAAATATAAATTCCTTCTACACACCAGTCGTGGCAGCCACATGGCAGAACTCAAATTTAAATATTAATTTTATAAAATATTTATTTTATTAAAGTCCGTTTCATTAATATAAAAAATATATTTTCTTTTTTTATTATAATTTAAACTCTTGTCACTGTATAAAAAACTCTCATTATTTTTAAGAGAAAAAATTATTTGTTTGCTTCTAGTCTCGCTTTAGTTACATAAGAAATATTTAACATATTATGTTTAGCAATAATATATTATGGTTATAAACGTAATACAATTTTGGGATTTTTATAAAAATTTCATTGCGATAAAAATTTTATCTAAAATTTTTAACCATGTGAAAATTTTTAATATTTTTTTAAAAAATTTTGTCATATTTATTAAAGTCCAGGATTTACTATCATACACAATCGTACGATTTAATCACACAAAAATCTGACAGAATTCCGTCCTACTGAGGCTGCTGTAGTCAAAGTGGTAAACACATTGACTACAAACCTGGTTGGCCAGGGTTCAATTCCTGCGGCAACAAAAAAATAAAAATGTTTTTTTTTCTGTTTACTGGTATAAATTCATATTCAGAATTAACATTAAACATGCAGCCTCCTTCGTTGGTACTTCTTCATAGCATATTCGCCGGCGAAGTAAATTAACAAATAAAATGGCTACATCTATCTTTCTGTTTTCACCACCTGTTTTATCTATCATCTATCCCTTTCCTAAATAATGTAGCACCGTTACAAAAAATAACTAAATAGGCATTATTGCCTAAAGTGCTACTTCTCTTTAAACAAAAAAAAAAAACTTTAAAAATCGTTTCAAAATGGCATCGCACATGCCACACTATTATACAATAAAGATGAAAAAAAACAGATGCTTTTAATATTTTGTTGTTGCTTTTTCCTTATCTTCAAAAAAAAAAAAATCAAATCTGATCGCATGGAAAATATCGTTTTATGAATTATTTCAAAAGATTATAAAATCGTACAGATCTGCAAAAAGCCTGTCACACACATACAATTTTAATCCACACTATCTTACTTTTTGAGCACACATGCAATTTTTGACAGATCGTACGACTCAGCATGATAGTTAATGCTGGCCTTAAGATAAATTATACGTAAATTATTGTATGAATTTTGAAAGAAACCAGCAAAAAATTACAGACTAGTAAAATGTGTTAATCCATTTTCTGGATCGCTAAGTCCGTCATTACCCCTCTTCACATCTCTTTTCCTTAGATTGTGTACATTTCAAACATTATCTATAGCACCAAATAACTTTAGAAATAGAATTGCCAGAGAAAAATAAATATTAATTAGATTAGACGAAGTCTACATACAACTCAATGCTTTTTTCGTCTTTCTTTATAATTATCGTCGCATATATTTGGTCTTGCTATCTGCCAACAGTCGGTCTAGCAACGAACACAACTTAAATTGAATTTTTTTTTACTTTTCTCTTCACCTCAAATATATGTGAACTTGAACCGAATTAAATTTGTTCATTTGCTTCTTAAACTAAAGTAGTTTTAATAATAAATTAAAAATTAAGAGCCCCAAACATTTTTTAGTCCAGGCCCAAACATGTAGTGCCTTTTCATCATAACCCTCAAATTTGTAACTCTTAGCAAAAATCTGTTGATTGTGACGTTTGAAGTAATATTAACGTATATTATTACAGAAAACATACTATAGTTTTTGTGACCATATACCTTACTCTTTTCCTAATAGTTTGTTTGTGAACTTTCAATTAACTGAATGGTGAAACTAAAATTACAATTGTCCACAATTTATCAACGAAATACATTTTGATTACATAATTCATTTAAAAGTTTATTTCACAATACGCCCCACTGTTATACTAGGAAATATTATATATTGGGATATCAATATATCTGTAAGTTTTTAAAGTAATATTTACCACAATTGTTTTTATTTCCAGACTTAAATGTTCATACGTTAATATTCAAGAGCTCTTGTGCAGTGTCGTTAAAATGTTGGCGTTAACGTTACTACACCTTTCTGTCTAAGCCAGGCCAATACCAATATGTGGCATCTAAGCTTTAACTTCATACTACAGTCAGGAGTAGCCACAGTTACAACAGTCACCTTCTTAATAGCAACAACAATGCCATTGATGGTGTGGCATAAGCATGTGGAAGCCTTAAAATACTAATTAGACGTCATTGTACTTTTCACCGGTTTTTTCTCTTAACAATATTTTTTTTTTATTTCTTTAGATTTTCCCTGGAACACATAAACCTGTAACAACCAATATCAGCACTTTTAAATAAGTTTAAATGTTAAAGCTTTACCGGTTGCAACAGAAGCAGCCGTCACTTTTCGTTAGTTTATTACTGTTTTCATATGCAGGCACAGAATAAGTGGTCTGTTTATAAAAGAGTTTTTCTTTTTTTGTTTTTTTTTGTTGTTAAGTGCATACTAAAAGGGGGCATTATGTCAGTAGATCTTGTGCTAAATCTTTTGAGTGGCTTAGAAATGATGTCATAAACACATTTTATTTTTGAGAAAATTTAAATGGCAGCCTTAAAATATTTTAGCAACTAAAATGTTTTGTAATATTTTGCTAATAATTGAGTAGGTACTCACATCTGAACGTTTTAATGATTTGTTAAATTCGATGTTATTTATTAATAATATTGAATTGCAAATGCACTTATAAGATTTAAGAATATGATGAAATATTTAAGTGCTTTTAAGTAACAATTGCTTCTTAATGAAAACATCCATCAGAAAAACAATTTAACTTCAACTTAGAGATTCTGATTAAAGTAAAAAAGTTTTTGTGATAAACAATAAGTCGATTGGTACTTAAATGAATATTTTAATTTATGTACTACAGCAGGCTGGACTTGACCATTAGGGTATCAAGAAAAATTTTGTTTTTTGCGACCTTCACACCCTTAAAGACTTTGATAAATTTGTATAATTCTTAGAAAAATATTTGATAGGCTGAAAGCTGTTGTCTCTCCAAATTATTATAAATGTTTTTTATTAAACTTTACGAGTCTTTTATTTTGTGAGAATGTGTCTTCTGTTTTCTACATAAAGAAAGCACAAAATTTGTTTGCTTATCAGAACGCTATAGCTGGCTGCCTACACTAGTTGATCGGTCTTCCTGGATTTTCACAGTTTCTTATCAAATGGAATACAACTCTCATGTAGGGGCCGGTGCTTCAAAGTCTATTTTGGAGTTACTCGACCGCGTACAGAAGAGAGCGAAGAAACTCATCGATGAGAGCAGGGTATCCAGCTCTATCGACTAACTGGAGCATCGACGCAATGTGGGATGTGTTTCATTTTTTTATTGTTACTACAACGGAATGTGCTTTTATGAAATCAGGGAACTCGTTCCTGAAAACCCTAATTTCATACGCGCAACGCGATCTGAATCAGGAGAGCATGCCTTTGTGGTCGATTGGCCAGTGAATCGCGTTACAGAGAAAATTCGTTTTTTAGCCGAACAGTTCGTATGTAGAATAAACTCCCTGCAGAGATCTTTCCTGCCACTTTCAATGTGCAAAGATTTAAATCAAATCCCACAACCCAATTTCCTAGTTCTGGCACAATTCATTGCATAAGTAGGGGTCATCCCCTCAGTGCTGGTCCTAATTAAAAGAAAAAAAGTGCGCTTAGTTAAATAAGGTATTTTTCATATTTTACGAGGGAATGCCACTGGCCATACAAATTAATATTTATGCATCGTGTTGCTTTTGACAACTTGAGTAGGAACCACCTTTAAATTTTCTTTAAATAACTCTTTTGTAGATATGCATAACGTGGCGAAAAGTTGCCTGGATGTAAATAATGGACGTGGTGTCTTCTATACAAGTGAACAATTATTATCGTGTATCTAGAGAAGTACAACATATTGTGTTCTAGATTTTCGTACTAGAAATATTATTAATATGCACAGTCTACCCAAATATTGAATGGATTGCGACAGTGGAGGTGGTGCCTCCAACACAAAGAGAAAAGGTGTTGTCATATATCAAGAAACCTATAAGGGAAAGGGCCATATTGGTGTGGTACAATTACTCCCATCAGGAGAGCAGAGCGTTTTGTTTTTAAAGCAACTCGGGCTTTTGGTAGTTTGTGATTCTTTAATTTTTTATCTGTTTAATTTTTAATAAAATTTCAGGTTTTTGGAGAATTATAATTTGGTTGCAATTATTAATTCTTCAATTTGTTTCTGTCGAAATTTATTATTATTAAAGATCGAGTTTTTGCAAAAATTAAAATTTACGATTTTTTTTTAAATTTGTATCTTGAGGTGAAACTTTTGGGGAAATTTTGATTTTGGGGAAATTTGGTTTTTCTGTTGAATTTTCAATATTATTTTTCTTAACGTTTTTCTTTCGAAATTTTCAGTGATTTTTGTCGACCATATTTGTATTTATTACGATGTACCTTAAATGCTTAGGATTGAATTTCGGTTTTATACTTTTTAGTGCTATTTTAGTTTTTATTTAAAAATTTTTTTTTTTTTTTTTTGTAAAATTTGGTACAGAAATATTTTGTCGTCTAAGTTATAACTTTTAAGCCAATAAAAGTTTACTGCAGCATTTCATCCCAAATAAACAAACAACAAAATAAAAAAAAATACTTGCTATTAAAGAAATTAATCACCTGCATTTGAATGTGATTTAAAAACTACGTTTTGTGTTTAAAAATAATTTTATTTTATTTATTTTTGCCTTTGTTTTTTTTTCTAAATAGCAAACAAAGTTTTACGAAATAAGACGCATATTTTTATTTTAAAGAACATTTCTTCTACCAGATTAAATTTTAAATAAATATTTAAATACTTCTAATTAATCACTTTAATAACAAAACAAATTTAGTTATATCGTTAAATTACATTTGTTTATTATTTCATGACATTAAATTAGTCAATTGTAATTAGCAAAAGAAAAATCCTTGATTATCATGTATTTAACTTGAATAAGTCTATAAATATAAAAATTAAGCAAATCGAACAAAAAAAGGAAAACGACTTCAATAACAATAAACATTAAATAAATTGAATGTTATTAGAGACATTTAACATATGCTGACAACATACCACTTGTCTTATACTTTTAATTTCAATTTCATTTAACATAAAATAGTCGTGTGTATGTCTGTGTGTGTTTAACTTTGTAAATGTTTTTTACGGATTGTGAATGAAAAATTGAAATTAAAAAAAATCACAAAAAAAATTAAATCTCTCTTTAAACAGAGATTTACTTGAAATAAAAGAAAAACAAATGAAGGATTTAAAATGAGATATACCCAACTGGAATTGAAGTCCTTAAGATTGTCCAAAGCTTTTGGTTGATGTTTTTTTTTCGTTTTACTTAAACTTATTGCAATATTTAGTTCTATTATTCCGAGAAATCATGGTCTTGTATCAAAGCAGTAAATCTAACAGTGATTTTGCTTTTTTAAATAATTAAAATGTCACTTCTTCCATACAAGTTGGGTCTGACTTAAAGTTTTCTTTGAAATTAAAAGTTGGAATTTTTGTGCTTGAAACATATTTTCTATTCAAATAAGGACAGCCCATTTCTTTCTTTGAAACTAATCTGTCCGCCTTTTATAAGGCTTTACTTTCTGCCGCCATAGTTCGCTACCGCCCAAATTTCTTGGGACTTTGATAGTATATTATATCCTTGCCCCACAACGTTTTAAGAAAGAAAAGAAATAAGAATAGAAAGTGAACTATATTTAATTTAAAATAGAGGCCAACAGGCTTTCAAAATCAGCACACAGACGAAGTTCTCTCCATTTGAGTTATCATCGGTATATATTTTTGCACCGTAAATTAGTCGCATAATAATTTTCAAGTGTCACTACAAGGAAGCATAAGCAGGACTTCGGCAAATGTTATCTGCCAGCCTTTTATTCCGAACTGAGGTCAAGTATTGTGCCAACATCCAGGATGTACTTTGGGTTGCTATTGATTTTTAGTGCTGCAATTTTTTTAACGAATTACTTTAATGCTGTCACCTTTCAGTTTTCATCGGAATTAAAACCTGTCTGTCAATTTTAATTATTCGTTAAGAGGAGTTCTCAAAATTTATTTGATATAAAATTCAAATATCTTTCTGTATTCCATTAATATTTAACAGTCACACATGGTTCTAATAAAAGCAGATTTTTCAAACTCCAATGTAAATTTTAAGAAATTTTTCTACTGGGTTGATAAAAACATACACATTTACATGTTGCAGATTTAGCACCATCAATTACATGCCTTTAAGTTTGTTGTTGCAGTTTAATGCTTAAATGTGTTTAATCGTACATCGGTATTAACATGCTGTTTGCCATCAAATTAATTGCAGTGCAATGCAATTTTAAATTAACTGGTGTCGATGATGTTGCATACAAACACACACTCACAACGTAGAGGCATTAAAATAAACCAACAAATTTTTTGCCACAATAAACTAATGGACATATATAGGGAAGAGACTAAGACGAAGTTGTTCCAAGTTGAAGAATGAGCAAAAACGAAAAAAATAGGCATCAATGCATCAGAACAACCTACGCTTTAAGTGGTATTAAAACATAAAAAACTTAATCTTAAAGTTAATACGCATTATTCGTTTAAGTATTTATATTTAAACAGACACACACACACACACACACACACACACACACATACTTAAGGCAGTTTTATAAAATATTAACTTTATTTAAAATGTTATAAGAGATTCATTAAGAGATTATATGACATATACAACTACTTTAAAGATTTAATTCTTTTTAATAGCTGCTTTCATTTAAGAATAATCAGTGTAGAAGTGTTTTTTATGTTTCATTTTATGTACAAAAAGTTAGTGATGTATAATGACTTAAAACAGCAGACAAAAAACCACCCACTCACGCAGACAAACAGATAGTAAACTCGTGAATTGGCAACAACTGTAAGTTTAAAAAAAAAACAATAACTAAATAATAAAAATAAAACACCACTTAAGAAATAAATATGGCAAAATAAAATATAATAAAATTTGAAAAGAAAACAAAACAACATAATTACTAAAAATAATCTGTTACACAAGAGACCCATAGAAAAAACTGATATCTCACAGTAGAGATGCTGACATAAATGTGAAAAGATTTTGTTGAGATAACATTCATAGAAGACCAATTACCATCTCTTTTACGGACAATTGTAATTATTATATTTTGTAATAAAAAAAAAATATTTAAGCATATTGCCCCTGTGATATTACAAGCACCTGAAAGAAAAAATTGAAATTAAACTAAAATTTCACAAGTAGAAAGAGTTTACCAAATCAGCACAACTACAGTAGCCATTACCCCAACGAATCACTAATTAAAAATGAAATTTTTTTCTTCTTTTTTTTAAGAGAAGTAGCACTTTTATATTCTTTAGGAAAGGGATAGAGGAGAGAAAAGAACAGTTGGGGAAAGTATAGCCAATTTATTAGTTATTTTACTTCGCCAGCAAATATGCTATGAAGAAGTACCGACGAAGGAAGCTGCATGTTTGAATGTTAATTCTGAATATGTATTTATACCATTAAACAGAAAAAAAAATTTTTTTTGGTTGTCGCAGGGGTTGAACCCTGGCCAACCAGATTTGTAGTCAGCAGCCTCATACTAAGATACTTTTTGCTTATTTTGCAGCAGCAACCATAACTGGTAAATAAAAGTGCAGATGCGCTGGAGGTGCTCGCTCTGGCGACAATTATTGATTGTGCAATAGTTTCCTTTGGTTGTTCAACTTCAACGATTTTTTTTTCTTACCCTATTCAAGACGAGGATTAATACAACTATTTAAAAGAAATAAATGTTAGAAACTAAAAGTTTTGTTTCCATATTATCTTTTGAAATCTCTACTTCTCTGCAGAGTCGTTATTCATTATAAGTGTTGTTAAACAACGAACTGAAAAACAATAATTGAAGTATAAAAAGAGTTCAAAATAACTACTCTACAAATAATAAATGATTTTATATACAATAGATCTAACTACGTACTTAATTAAATTTCAGTCCGAAGGCAAGCAAATTAAGGCCCATCTAGAAGACGAATAAGCACCTAAGCTGACTGAAACACTGTCCAAATATGTACATATAAATTATATGCGGCAAGCAATAATGTACGTAAGGATCCAACTATAATGTGAATAAGATAACTTAAGCAAACTTAAGCAAATACACAAATGCATCAAGTATGTTTCCACGTCAAAATGAAGCACTTGCTTCGCTCTTCGAATCATGATTGCGAAGCATACCGTTTGCACGACACATACTACATGATACGATTTGACTTCTGCATAAACACTGGAACAATATGCAAATAATTTGTTCTAAGATTTTATTTTTTCTAAAATTTTTTTTGTTTGCATTTTACTTCATTTTAAAATTTAATTAGATTACTTGTTCTTTATATTTTAGAGAAGACAGAAATTTTTCATTGTTCGCAAATAGATTCAAACTAAATCGTTAAAAAGCATCGTGCTTCGCTCTTAATTTTTTGTATAGCGAAGCACTTTAAATCACACATGATTGTGAATGAAGAACGAAAAAGCAAAGCAAGAATATTGATATCCATGGAAACATAGTATTAAATTATATGTGGCAAACTATAATACACCTTAGAAGATTTTTAGTCAAGATTTGTCAAATATCATTTACTTATGCAATTTATGAAGCTGATCGTACGTGCATCGATTTACGGAACTCAAAAACCGGGAAGTTTAAATTTCCCCGAAATAGCGTATTTTTAATTCACAAATTAATTAGCGTCAATTTTGTATTTATAGGCCGTTTTGGGTGAGGTTATCATAGTTTCCATGGAAAAAATATTTTTTTTTTTGTGATCAGTAAAAACGCTATTTTATAATTATTTTCTAAATACAAAAATCTTTCGTTTAATTATTTAAAATTTGCATACATTTTCTTTCTTTCAGATTCCAAGATTTATGTTAATTTATTTTTTTTTTTTTAATAAAAATACCCAATTCCTGGACATTTCAACTTGCGGGTTTTTTCCCGGTTTTTAAACTCCCAAAATCGACGCTATTTCCTCGACGCTATCTTGGCACAAGTAGTTGATAATACATTCCGTACAAAAGCAACTGCTTTTACTTTGTGTTATACAAAATATATTCACAAAGAAAAATTGAGGACCGACAGTGATAAATGTTTTGTTTTAAATTTAATATAAAATTTTAAAAATAAAGAAAATTATCCAATTTTTGTGCATTTTTACCAAAGACTACTTGCCATAAAATTTAATTTTTAATTGCTTACAATCTAAGTGATGTGAATTGTTGAAATTTTAAGTTTTGTTATCGTTTATGAAACGTGAAACTAAGCAATTGCCATACATTTCGCTCAATAAATCACTTGTGGATCGAGCTGCGTCACATGCTAAACTGTCTTGTTTGAAACACACATGAACATCATGTTTTTTTTTAAGTCATAAATGAAAAATTCAGAATTTGGGGCACTATAGCGGTCACCATTGACTGTAACGTTCTGACCACCATCGTATTTTAATAAGTACCGAACAATTGTTTCACCAACTTATAAACCACACCAAGCATTCAGTTTTTCTAGATGTAACACAAATACTATAGAACGGATGACATATCCATTTAACCAAAGTGAACTCCATCGCTAAACGTAATTTGCTTATGAAATGTAGGTTCAACGGTTATCTTGTTTTGGGCCTATTTATCGAATCTTGCAACAACTTTCCCATAAAGTAGATGGACACATATTTAATTCCTGTGCATGATGGCGGATGGACAACAATGACTTTTTCTGTACGCACTGCATGACATCTCTGTGGATGCGTATAATCATTTTGGAAAAACGTGATGCGAAAACTTTCTATAGTCAAGTGAATTAATTGCTCTGATGAAAGATTATGTTGACTTTAAAATTAATGCAGTGCGCGATACGTATTTTGACCAGAACCATTATTTACAATATAAATTTGAACAATTTGGAAGCGTTGTTCAGGCATCAGTCTATTTATGGTTAAATGGCAAAACAAAGTAAACATAAAAAGTGTTGCCACTTTAAGGCCTTATACCTCTATTGAGATTTCCATTTCCACTTGATTATTTAATATTTTATTACCAATTTAGGGTCGGCATAATTATTAAATAAAAAAGTCTAGACGGTGATCTATCAAAATTAATTCCGAGTTATAGGGGCGTTGACGTAAGAACCAGAAATATTGACCATGAAAACTGGGAAATTGGTAAAGTGTTTGCTAATCAATGATGTTGTGAATGATTTATTAATATTTTCGCCACAGGCAGCCAATCCTAATTGTGTTTTGGCTTTTTAGTTAGATTGAATTTTATATCAGAAAATTGCACTAGTTTGTGTTCACTCCTCTTAAGATGAATCAGCTTTGTAGAATTCTGTATTCAAAGGACCCGCGTTCCCTATGGGAGTTATAGATAATACAATCGTTAAAGTCTGATTTTCGCAATAATCATTTATCTCTTTTTGTTCTATTACAGCCTTCTATCTGTGGGTCTGTAACACGTAGATACTGGACAGAAGGATAATTATTGCAATGGATACAATAAAAATATAAAAGGAACTTAAAAACAAAGGGTATCCGCATAAAAAATCCATTTTCATTTACATCTGTATCTTTTAAAATGTTTTGGACAGTAACAAAAAAATAACACAGCAAACTTACAAAATAAAATTTACGTGAATGGGAGTATCCATAGAATACTTAACTTTAAGGATTATTGTCGTATTTTTCTATTCTTAAATAACAAATAATAAAAACATTCCCAAAACTCCAAGATGGCCTTCATATGGTAACAAATCCTTCGAGTGCTACATTAAACCGCACTTGGCTGATTTAGTTGGAAAATTCCGTCAGTTCCAAACTGATTTCGAAATTTTAATTTACAAAACAGTTAAAGAGAAAAACAGTCGAGCATTTTATTCACACAATAAACACAAAACACACACACACACATACACACACAGTTAAAGATAAAGCTTTTTTATGTTCACCATTTCAACTTAATTTTATGGTCACATATCTTTATTCTAAAATTGAGTATAAATTTAAATTCTACATAAAGATTTAACTTAAATTAAGACTCAAAAGCTTCCTTTATCATCTTTTTTTTAATTTTAGTTACATTAAATTTTACCTCAACACTCTCACCACACATTTTAGTAATACATATCTCCTCTGCCACAAAACTCAATCTAAGTCATAGATAATTTTATTGAAACTCCTCCTCAAATATATTGATATTTCTTTGGTTTTTCTAATCATTTCAAAATTTATTTCTTTAATCCCGAATAAAACTACAGGCAACAAAAAGTTGTTAATACATAAAAAATACAAAAAAAAATTGTATCTAAAACATAAATCTTGAAAGGCAGATAAAGGAAGAAAATCTACAGCTTTACAGTTTTACAGTTCCATCCTCTAACTTTCCAAATCGATGTAAAACAATTCAAATAACCAGCATTATTTTTAAGTTTTGTTTTTCATTTTTTTTTTTTTTTTTTGTTTTCTTTGTCTGTCCGACTGTTAACTTATTTTGTATTTCTATTGACCACCTCAAAGTTTTATCATATTATCATATTTTTGGTCTCGATGGCTGGATCCTGCTGATGATGATGATGATGTTGTTACTGCACGCTGTATTCGGTCTTTTTGCTGTATAAAGAGCAGAGCAGCAGTAGGCATTAAGGCATAAAGATGACGTCCTAGATTTACTATTATTCGCTTTAGTTGCAATTGTTGCGATTTTATTTGAGTTTGTGATGTTTTTCCTTTTTTTATTTTAGCCTATAGATGCTGATTGTTATCACACTTGTTGCATAGTATTTCTTGCTAACACTTTTTTCTCTCATTCTTTTGCTTTCTGTGCTGCTTTGTTTTTTGCTTATTTTGCAGCAGCCACCATAACTGGCAAATAAAAGTGCAGATGCGCTAGAGGTGCTCGCTCTGGCGACAATTGTTGATTGTGCAATAGTTTCTTTTGGTTGTTTAACTTAAAAAGTTTCTTTAAGATTTTTTTATAAAAAAATAAATACATTTTTGCATATTGCACTCGTTGACTTGGTCGAAAAACGGGGGAATGCACATTAAGTATTTTTTTATTTTTTAAAAGGAAATTTTTGTTAATACAAATTTTTTTCAGTTTTGTGTAAAAGCTTTAGGCGGCCCGCTTGTGAAAGTAAGTTTTTTTCGTTATTGTTGTTGTTGCTTTATTGAGGTAGTCAAAAAACCATAGATGTTTGCATAAAGTAGCACCTGAAGGTTAAAATATTTGGTGGCCAATTGTTATTTCGACCGTAAACAGACATTTAAACAATGCATTGTTTTCGTTATTTCTTTAACCTTTTTTTAGTTTTATTTTTATTTATTTAACAGCATTAGATTGAAGATGTTAAGTGGAACATTTTAATTTTTTTTTTTTGTTTCTACACAACTGCTTAGAAGCAAAAATATATAAAAGAAAACTTGCAGAACAAAAGATTTTATGGAGTTTTGTTATTTACGATGCCATGCATAACTGATACGAAACATTTCAATTCAATTTTATATTTTGCTACAGTTTTCAAGAGACAATTTTTTAACAAAACCAAAGGAAACGAAATTTTTAGTTTAAAAACAAGATTTTCTAAAGTTGTCTTTGAAAATATTTTAATAAAAGGTGGACCAAAACTTAAACAATATTTGAGTTTATTGTCACTTATTAAGTATAGTGTGGCATAATTTGACAGATGACAGTAAAGGCTCTACGTAGAGAACTGTTCGTGCTAAAAGAAATATCATATTTTCACATTCATGAAAACTTCTTTTGGAATTAAGAAAACCGTCATGTCGTTGTTAAAAACGTAATGAATTTACAAATTCAAGCCGTTTAGTGAAAATATTTATTTAGTTATTATTGTTGCCTAAAGTTTCAAAAATTAGGCTGAGTAAAACGGAAGCAATGATGTGGACAAAAAGTGTTAGATTTGATTTATGAACCCATTTACATTTAAAAGCCAGTGCAAATAACAATACTCGTTGCTACGCCAATAAAATTCTGGAACACTTATGCCAAATATTATAGAATTTTTCGACTAATTATATCTTACGTAAATCCTACGTGCCACAGCATAGTAGTGCAGCTCCTCTTATGATTATTATCCAACACAAAAACCCTATTGCATTTGTTTTATGGCTTAAAAGCAGAAAATTATGGATTGTAATTTAAGCCAAAATGAAGCTTAAATTTTATTTATTTTCACCGTTTTCCACTCTTTTTGATTATGAAACAAAAAAAAAATTTACTTCAAGAAAAAATTCTTGCACAAAAAAAACAGACTCAAAAACGCACAGAAGAGCAGAGGGTCACCGGATATAAAATAAAAATTAAATGGGATCAATTTCTTAGCTAAAGGGCCACGTAAATTATGAAATATCACAAATGACTACACGATTTAATTTTTAAATTTATTTTTTTTTCTTTTGTAATGTTCTCTTAGTGGGAACATTAGAGTTTCAAACTTTTTCAAATTTTATATGGATGACATGTCAAAGTCATGAGTGTTGTTTGTTTTAGCTTTTTAAGTTAAGAAATTTTTAAAAAATTATAACCAACCTGTTTAATAAAAAATGACCGAGTTCTGCGCAATATTTAAAGTAAATATAAATTACAGTTTTTTGATATTTATTATTAAAGTCTACTGGAAATGGTAAAGTAAGAAAATAAAGCATGTGTTCACAGTCAAGAGTGTTAAGTCTTTTTTAGAAAAAATCGCAAATATATCGAAACAAATTGTCAAAAGTGTCACATTATTAGAAGAATTCTTAAAAAATTCGTCCCATACTAAAATGTTAAAAATTAAATTATCAGCCTTTTAATAGAAAATATAATCCTTTTTAGAATTTTTTAATTAAACGTGGTTAAAATTAATCTGGAATTTGGAGTGATAGAATACATATTTTCTCAATTCATATTGAAATAAAAAACCATGATCGTCTAATTTAAAACCATTAAATCTCTAATTTTATTCTCCGTTAACTGCTACATTTCTTCAGAAACTAAAATAGAATATTCTTTTTAAAAAATTTAAAGAAAAAGGCTCCTACAGCAAGCAAAAATGATTTTCTTTAAATTCGAGCCAAGAAATTACTAAAAAAAAATATTATATTCCTAAATTAAAAAAAAAAAAGAAAAAAAGAAATAAATAAATTGAAACTTAAATTCAGAAATTATTGTTTCACCAGTTCGCAAAATTTGTTTAGTGTATTTGTGGTGTAGTGATTAAAGCAGAACTCAAAGCTGAAGTCAAAATTATCGGTGTCGCTCTGTCTCATCTAGAAATTTTTCAAGAAGGGTGCAACTAAAGCAACGTTGGCAATTTGAAAGAAGTAACATTGCGGCTTTAATTTCATTTTACTAAAATGTTTTTTTAAATGCTTAAGCATAAAAATACAGCGTATCATCTTAGTCCACTTTTAATTTCACATTTAATAATTAAATTAAATTCAAAAATTTTATCATGAAGGAAGCACAAGTTTTTTTTTACGCCAGCTTCATTTCTATAAAGGATTAATTTAGGTTAAACATTATATACACATTTTTTTCAGTTTAATTTAAAAATGCTATACAAAATAAAACTGGAAAGGAAAAAAGTTTTGCACAAAATCTTTTAATCAACCCTAAGCCAATGGCTAACTATAATCGCAACTTTAAAAAGGTACCAATTTTAGGACTTTTGTTTCGTTTTGTGAGAATTTTAACTTTGCGTACATACCATTTTATAATTAAAACCCAGAAAAAGCTTCCTTTGATTAGTCTTATCGTCTCTTACTCTACCAAATATTGTCAAAGCTAAAACTTTTAATTTTATCTTATAATTTTTAATTTTTTCTATTTGTGTTTTTTATTTTTTTAAAGTGACATAAGTCACTCCGCTTTAAAGCTTATTAAGGCTGTCTCAAGAAGACTCACTTGCTTATTTTTTTCCAGTAAAAAGTTTAGTCAACATTAAATCGTAGCAGCTCTTAACATTTAATTTTTTTTAAGAATTCATTAAGAAACTTAAATGTTATTTAATAGAGTAGCTCTTTATGCTCAGCAAACTTTGGTCTACTTTAAAAATATTTCTACGCAGAAAATTTCCTTTATTTTTTGATCGACAAAAAAATACTAAAACATTCAATAAATTTTCTTCAATACATTAAAAACAGCACAAAATATCTATTGAATGAGTCTGCGTGACCAAAAAATATTTTGAGTAAAAGTGCTTGACCGAAAAATTCTAAGGACCTTAAAAAGGAGGACTGCCGAGTATTTAAGAAAAAAGAATTACGTAAATTGGTCCAGTTACTTGGCTGTAAAAATTACTATATAAATTATTAAACTCCCTTTATTGTCCTGGTAAATTTTATAATCCCTTTTAGTTCGCAACTCCACAGAAGCAGTAAAAACTTCTTTCAAATCGATAGAAAAATTTAAGAGATCAAAAACTTTAAATCTCTTAAACAAAGCCCCCTGTTATGTCTTATTATTGAAGTCCATTATTAAAGATACACAAAGACAAATAATTTCATTAAAATGAAATGGACGCTTACATAAAATAACATCTCCGAACATAGTGTCACATACAGTGATTTATACATAAATTGATCGTTTCGTACTTTTTCTCTCTGGAAGCATTAATTTATTCTTTAAGTTAAAATAAAACCGCTTCAAATGTATAAAAATGACGTTGTTTCCTCTGTTTCGTTCCTCATGATTTCTTCACAAATTTTTAAATAAGGACTCTTTTCTTTAATTTTGGGGTAACAAAAGTCCCCCCAGCGCCCTTCGAGGTCCGAGTTTAGAAAACAGCCTATTTACCTTTTTAATAAAAGATATTTAATACGGGATATTTTACAGGCCACTCAAGCCACATTACCAAGAAACTGGTAGACGCATTGTTAGGGATAAAATAATAAGAAAAATGTTTTTAAAATGAAAATAAACAAATTTTTATTTTTACAGAACAAAATGCATTTCTCGTGTTCTTCACTTTCCACATGATAGTTAAAAACTAATTAATCAGACCATAAAAAAATATCGAATTTAAGCAGATCCATAAATTCTCAATTGATAGACCCCGGTAAATATGGATTCTCTTAAATCAAACGCAAATTTCCAATTATTTTGGAATCATACTAAATAAATAACTTTTAATTCGGCTTAAGTTCAAGTATATTTCAATTTTCAATTTTATTTAAAATAAAAGAAAAATTATTTACAAATGTGTGCTTTAATTTTTTGATGAAAACAGGAAAGAGAGTGTATTACAGCATCGATGAAACGCTACATTTTTCCTCAGCATTCTTCGCGTGAGTCTTTGATTGTGTTCGTTGTAAACTTCACTTATTTCAGCAACTAATTTTTTAACGAAAAATATGAGGAATATTTAAAATCAATCAATATAAATTTGATTAAATGAAGTCCACACACAATCCAAAACTTTTATTTGCTAACTCTCAATTTAGCAGAGAATGCAAATTCGTTTTAATTTTCTAAATTTTTTGTTCACAGCACAGTAGTTGCTGTTTAAATATCATATTGATTGTTGTAAAGAAAATAAAAATATATTTGAACTTAGGCCGAATTAAAAGTATTAAACTGATATTTTAAAGAAAGATTTTAATAAAAAAAAGTATTAAAATTTTTACAAATATACCTTATTAACAATCAGCAACACAAACAAGAAGTAATTAAATATATTTTTTTTGTTCATAACATATTTTGAAAACTTATATTAGTTCACTCACTAGTCTTTCATAAAATTAAATGTTTTATTTTATATCTGGCAAATTTTAATTTAAAGTTTTAATCCATTTCTTGTATTTTAGTTAAATTGATAGTTTTATCCAAAAGTGCAGGCATAACTAACCGTATTGGTCATACATTGGCTATTCAAAATTAAAAAAAAATACTTTACCAAACTAAATAAAAACAAGAAACAAATAAAATAAAAAAAAAAATATTTATATAAGAAAAAACCAAATAGTTTTAAAGATTCATGTACAGTACGTGTAAATAAACCAAATTGGTCACGATTTTGGTATTTTGTGTAACGTTTTTTTGTTTCTTCGTTTATTTTTTTCAATGAATTTTGTTATGAAGGGGGGTTCTATTTAACAGCCGAAAGTGCTTGTTAACTATACGGACGAACAAAAAAAAAAAAAAATTGTGTGTATCTGCAACTTACAACAACCGCACAAAGAAAAAAAAACCGATTGAATTTAATTTAAACATTGTTCAAATTTCAATATATTTCAACAATGTTTCTTATTTGCTGCAGCTTGCCATTTTTCTACTGTTATTATTATGATTATTTTTTTTAAGAAATTTATGACTACAATTTGGAAATATAAATATTTTTCTTAAATTGAAATTGAAAAACTGCCACTTATTTGATGTTAAAACCGCAAATTTTCCTCAATTTTTACCAAAAACAACACACAAATAACATTTGTTTAAAAGCTTTTTCAAATACTTGTATTGTTGATTCTCCTTTTTGTTTAATATTGCACTGAGATTTTAATGGAAGTTTTAAAAATGATGTTTAATTTGTTTTTAATTTGTCTAAAATTTGTCTGCATTTATTTGTACAAACACATGCAAAAACAAAAAACAAAAAACATACTCATTTTAAAGACTTGAGGCTAAACTATTAATTTGTTTACAAATTATGCTAAATCTGGCAAAGAAAATCTTTGTAACCCAAAAAAAAAAAAAAATTAAAACAAAAAAATTATCTTTATAATAGAAATACCGACTAAATCTTTATAACATGTGACTTTAATTTAGTGTTGTCAACAACATGAATTTAATGTATTGATTGTCGCTATAGCTCACTATGTGTGTAACTCAGTTCTTATCTCTGGCGGCATTTAAAACACGCTTATATACCTTTGACGAGATAACATCATCATCAACTAACAATCATATAAACACAAACACTTACACAAACTTAAATAATATAGCAACTGTAATAAATTTGTTATAATACAATTACTTATTCGGATACATAGACATGTGTCAAGAATTGTTCGTTTAAAATCGGGAATCTTTAAAATTTTAACTAAACGAAAGTGTGAACACAAAAACTGATTTGTTCAATACCATCTCTGGAAAGTGAATATTTTTTACAGTTAACAAACGATTCAAAAACTTTATATATTTAAAAGAATTAAAAAAATATTTATTTCATTACAATTTTCCGCTTTTTCCTTTTGAAACGTAGATGTTATAGAGATTAATCACCTTCACCTTGGGCAGCCGCATCCTGTTTGAAAGCTCCAACTTGGCTTCCACTGCCACACGCTGTTCTTAATTTATTACTTTCTTTGATTCATGAGTGTCTCTTGTTTTGCTATGCAAGTGCCTTGCAGACTTCTAACACAAAGGAGCCTTGGCTTACTCTCCTGCTGCGGCTAAGTTAAACCCTGTTTTACTTATCCAATTTCCCTGCTTCACAGTTACCTTTGATGATCTTAGCTGTTGTTCCGCAATAACAAGCTCCTTAACCATCTAACTGGGTGCTCTAGTAAATAGGCGACTGCACCAATTTATCTGACGAAGTTACACGTACTAATTGTATTCTCTTCTTAATCTAGATTATGGGAGATTAATACTTTTGTTTTTCAATTTATTCCCCTTTTTAAAAAACTCGTCAATCAACAATTAGTTTTTTTCAAATTCCTTGCATGGATGGGAGTCGAACTCACGACTCTATGGCTTATGCAACATGCAGAAACCACCATGAGCCCAAACGCAGATAACAAAAACAATAACTTCTTGTGCTACACATTGAAGGAACAAAAATTGAAGTTAAAATTAATATGAATTTTAAAAGAACACTTCCCTTACTTTCTGTCTGTCTGTAGTTGTATATTTAAATTCATTTTTTTTTTTTAATTGTTACACGAGATATAACATGAACACCAAACAAATCGTTCAAAATAATACAATATCTAACACTTTATTTAAAATAAAAAAAAAATCATTTGCTGTATATTTCTAGTCGAACATGACGATGTATGTTTAATACAATAAGTATGTTAAAACGCTAATGTGTAACATGCGACATGTCATGTTCAGTTTAATGACAACAACCACAACAAAGACAACAGCAACTAGAAAACAGCAGTAGCAACAAATGTATCAATATTTGCTTTCATACAATACAAGTGAGGACGTACAAACAAGAAAAATATAGAAAACACAAAATAATTAATTATTTGGCATAACTAAGCATTTATATAAAATAATATTATTTAACTAACTTGTACAGTATTAAGATGCAATATTAAAACGATGTTTAAATAATTGAAGTGAATTAAACGAAAGACTTAGAAAACAAACGCAAAAAAAAGACGACATAGTACAGTGAAAAAAAATTTGAGTTGAAATTTTATTTAAACTACTTTTTAGTACAAACTAATTTTTGTGATTAGCTAGGCCAAGCTTCTATATTATAAGTGATTTATTGAAAAAATAAAATTAAAAAAACTCTACTCTGCCTTAAGAGTTATTAAATAAAATTTAAAAATCTCTTTACGTGTTACAAGAAAACACATTTCTCTCCACTATTACACATCCAACTTTTAATATTCTATCGAAAATTTATAAATAAATAAAAAATAATTTTGTCTACTCAAAAATTATTATTTTTTACCATGAAAGTGATGTAATTCATGCTAAGCTATTTCTAGATTATTAAAAGACTGTTTTCAAGAATATTTTTTGACACATATTTTTGGAAGTTATAAAAATTGTGTACACAAATTGATTGAAAGTCTGATAACATAAGAAGACAAAAAAAAAAAAACAAAAAAGAATTCTAGCAGACATGCAAAGCAAAAAAGAAAGACTTCCACTAATAACTTAAGAAAACACCGCGGCTGTTACTGTAGTCAAGGTAGTAAACACGTTGACTACAAACCAGTTCAACCCCTTCGGCAACCAGAATATCCAAAATTTAACATTACAGCATACAGCCTCCTTCGTTGGCGAAGTAAATTAATTAATAAAATGGCTATACTTTCACCACCTGCCTTTTCTCTTCTCTATCCCCTTCCCAAAAAATGTAGCACGGTTGCAGTAATTAAATAGGCATTGTTGCCTACTACTAGGTTAGGTCAGGCAGGCGGCCGTGTTGCCACAGCCCACTTGTTTCCATTGATTGGTCCCTTTGTGTTAACTGCTGTTAGAAGGGAGAGAGAAGAAGAAACAGAGAGAAAAGATAAGGATAGAATTAGGGATGAAGAGATAAAAAGGGGCAGAAAAAGTAGAGAAAAAAGAACCGCGGGTCCGAGAATACGGAGAATGCCCGAGAGAAAAGTGCAGAGAAGTATCCGCTAAGTGGGTCCAGTCAACCTAAGTATGCGCTCATCCCGGTCACGGTGTTAGGTTGTGGGCCGATGAACCACCCAGTGTACCCCAAAAAGGAGCTAATCCTGCCTGGACCCTCATAGACCCCAATAGTACGGCTGACTTAGTCGTATACACTCCAGCGCAGGGCATTGACAGAGGAGGTGTTCCACCGTCTCCTCCTCCTCGTCCTGACAACTTCTGCAGAAGTCATTAAAAGGGATACCCATTCTCCTAGCAAGGGTTCCGAATAGACAGTGCCCAGTGACTGCCTACTACTACTTCTCTTAAAAAAAAAGACAAAAAACAAAACAAAAAAAACATTTATTACTGGAAGCTTGATAGTTACAAAAGATCGTACTTTTACATCCTTGTGCAATCCACTCCCTTCATATAAAAGCAATAAAAAAGAAAGTGTTTTTGTTTCCGTATATACCAGCTTCTATAAGCGCAAAATATTCAGCTGGGTGAAAAAATTTATCACAAATACGTTATGATAGCAAAAAGAAAATTATATATGTATAAAAATCAGGCCTGTAAATTATCATTATTTCAAATGTGATAAATCTGCATAGTGACAACATTTTCAGTCATATATTATTATAATAAATTTAAACTGTTTGTACATTTTTTTTTTTGACAGAATTTAATAAATTCAATGTGGACAGTTAAGCCAATTTGTACCTTCGTTTAGGAAGTATGAATAACATGATCTACGAAGCTTATTTTGTTGATAGAAACAAAAGAATATACAGCCAGGATATGTTTTGTGATCATGTTGATTGCAGCTTTGTCAATTAAATGACGCAAGAACCTACTTGTTGAAAACCTATAATATTCACATCAGTGTTTCCTGTTTAAATAAAAACAAAAACCTTTTTGTCATATCGTTATGTACAATATTAACACTAACCACTACGGGACCAGCCTTATTTTCCAAGAAATTTTGAACAAAATCTGAGCAAAACAGTGCAGCTATTTTTTTTTTTTGCTGGCATTAGGACTATTTAAAAAAAACCGAACTTTTTTTTCTAAAAAATTTCTTTTTCAACAATAAAAGTGAGTTTGCCGTCAACATGTTGCATTAATGGTTGAGTATTAAAATATGTCTATTGCCATAAAAATTATTTATGTCGATTTTTTTTACCGCTAAAATTTTATGCTAAACGGTTAGTTTTTCGTCGTTTCTTCTCCTATATATTTAGTATTTTTCGTGAATTTTAAATTTTTTGAAGTTTGTTAAATATTTTTTATTATAGTAAATATCGATTTGTGATGAAATTTAATTAATTTTAAAGTCAAGGAAAACTTTCCTTTTTAGATGTTTTTCGATTCTTTATTTATTTATCTAATTTATTTTAATTTTAATGTTATTATTATTATTATTATTATTATTATTATTATTATTATTATTATTTTAATTATTCGAATCTAATTTGCTGGTAACTCCTTTTTTAATTTTGTGTTATTTTATTTTCTTCTTGCAGACAAAATATGAATTTAAATTTACACTTTCGTCCTCAAAAACAAAAATTCATTATCGTTAAAATAATTTTTCACTTGTTTAGTTTATCTAATTGCTTTTTTTCGTAAACTTTAATTGTGTTAAAATATTTAACGAAAAATTTTGTTAAATAAGTTTTGTCCTAAAGTAGCATTAGTGTTTCCCTCCATCACTAAATCATTTTTATTAAGATTTTTTTTTGTTTTAGCTTTTCTAATAGCAAAAAAATCACGATCAAATTCCAAGTGAAGTTCAGTTCGCTGATTAATTAAAAATAAGAAATTAATTTGACATTTATAAAATAAAAATTTTTTATTTCATATATTTTACATATTTTTTTAATTTTTTATCATAAGCCTCGTTTGTAGCAGGACTGTTATAACTCAAAATTTGTATATATTTTATAAAAATGGCTTTGAGAAAAACGTTTGCTTATTTTTGTTATTAAAAATATTTGCCCTTAATAAAACACCTAGAACTGATATTTATTTATAAATCTTGTTGTTAAAAATTTTACAAAATTTTACTTAAAAAAATAATAAATAATTTTATATTCTAAAATCAATTATTAATTTAACTAAAAAAAATTCTTAAATCACTTCAAAGAAAATTATATTTAATTTTACTTTTAGTCTGCACATACGAAGTCAAGAATCGTAGTATTTTAAATGCACTTAACACAATTTCAAATATTTAAGATGCCAGCTTGTGTAACTTTTTTGTTTTCTGGTTCTCTGCCTCAGCTTTTTAATTCAATCAATTTACGATCTAATTAAAAATCTCAGGCATCACGTTTTTTGATTTAATTTATAAAAATTAGTTAGACTTGCATTTTTCCCAATTCATTATTTATATTTTTTCTGTGCTTTAATACCAACTTAATCTTATTTGTAAATTACTTTTGTTTAGTAAAAAACACTTTTAGCATTAAATTTGAAAAAAGTACTTAAAATTTAATACGAGTTGCAAGTCAAATATCAAGAAATACAAAACTCAACTTGAGTTTAACTTGATGTCATGATCGCCATTGCGCAAAAAAAAAACAACGAATATAAAACATAAAAATAAACATTAGTGCCATAGAATTTTCAAATGAAATGAAAAAAAAAATCGCTTTAAAAAACATGAAAACCAAAATTAAAAATTTGTTCATAGACTTGCTCACTTGTAATGAAATATTTAAAGAACCAGAAGGTTTTGATGGGGGCTTAATATTAGATTTTCATTGATAAAGCTACTGTGGTAGTAATTGGAATTATTATATTTTCAGTAGAGTTAATTTTAGTTGCAATTACAAAAATTGCTATTAACCCTTTCAGGGGTAAAAAAACAAATGAGAGAGCTTAAGTCATTTTTCTTCTTTTAATTATAATGCTATAACAAATTATTAGAAATGAAATGAAAATGTTATTAAAAAGCAAAAAGAGTTTTTTATGCCTGGATATTTACTCATCACTTAATTAAAATGTGATATAATAAAAAAATTAGCTCTAATCGATCATTAGTGAATGTTGAAGAACTTAATTGCCACTGCACGGATTGGTAAGAATTAAAATAAAAAACTTTTCTAAAAACTAAAAATTTTTTATTTGGCTGGTGTAACTTTATCTGAACTGGTAAATTTTAAACCCACCTTTCATCATTTCTGGCCTTGTTTTCGGTATAATGCCAAGTCAATTAAATTATTTCTGTCTATTAAAAAGAACTGCAGAAGCTTGATCTGACAGCATTGTATCCATAAGACAGCTCGGGTTCTAAATAATACTTTGGCCAAAATATATGAGCCTGCATTCTCATAATTGAAGAAAATGTATTAAAGTTACTCTTTTTCTTCCTCATCCAAGCAGTTTCTGCAATTCTCACAACAGAGAGTTTCCCATATGCGCCGACATGCGTCCAATCTTACAATCCTTCGTTATAATGTCGACAAAAGTCATATTGAATTTTTTCCTGATGGTCAGCTGAATGCGGATACCATTCTAATTGAGAGGGCCAGGGAATTGCGAAGCATCTACAATTGTTTATTGATGACCACCTTAGAGCTCTTTACTTTAGAGTTCTACTTTTGCATCTGATACGTTCAATTTCGTCCTATTTTTCGCACACTGATCGGACATTTCGTTTCCACAAATGTCTTTAAAGCTGGAATTTACTAACCAGCCAAACTCATTGTCACCTAGGTAGCGTCACAGTTTGAATGGATGCCAGCACATATCTCGACATCACTATTTTTAAATCATGATCCTTAATGGCAGGTACCCTATCGACAAAAATGTCAACAGCCGTCGGTTGCGTTATAAGTTTTCTAATTTTCCTGGTGTGGAATACGGTGCAGCTGTCGAACAACGGTAGTGAGACTAAAATGGCAAAACACCTGGTGCTGCCTCCATGTCTACCTTGATGCTTTAAAGTTCGAAGCTGCATTCTTTTGCGTTATATAGTTCGCCTCTTATTGATAATTGTTCGACATTTTAGCAGGGGTCAAATAGACAACCTACACGTTCAAGATAAATTCACTTACCCAACGTTGATTAATGAAATGTCCAGCACGATTATGCTCTATTCCGCCCGACTGAGTCTTAAGGCCAAGCTGCTAGACATCGTGGCAGTAAGATTCATCATTTTCCTTAGACTTGCCTGAGGAGATATATGCTGGCATTGCACCTGCTAATTTGAGGCTGGCTAAGCTCTGCTCTGCACAACAGTTTCCACCAGAAAGGTTTTCCATGAACACACCGGATGATCATCGTGCTAATGTTATACAACATGTACGATGTAACTGGGCCTTCCTTCCAATGGTCATTTTGAACGCATTTAATAAATATAGGGCCTCTTCGCAGCATTTAGTTTTCATGAGGGCCTTAATCCCCAGATTACCCCAAAAATTTGAAAAACTTTAATAATTACCCAGTGGAGCTGGAAAATGTCTTGACAGTGAGTTCCCATGATCATTTAAAAATTCTGCACCATTGAAAAAAAAATTTTGAAAATACCAACTCCAGCATTTAAAGGATTAATTTATTACACTTTAGCTTTTCTTCAAAAACAACAAGAAATATAAAAAAAAAAATACAGTAAGATATTAGTTACCAACTAATATAAGAAATAACCTTGGCTCATTAAAATTAAATATGGCCCCAAAAATATCACAAAAAGAACACAAGAGGTCTTTCTTTCTTCAAAACTTCTTACTAACTTTTGCTTTGCTAACAATGTATAATTTATGCCTCTAACAAACAAATATCCAACAAATCATTTGTAAGTTTCATTAAGACAGGGAGAACGAGAAAAAGAAAAAAAAAAAAAAACTCGTAACAATCAACGTAATTGTTAGTTGTGGCAAACAAAAGCTTTAAAATACTTTGCAACACTTCATCTTTAACAACAGCCGTCATGATGAATTACATGTTGGCATTAGTGTCGTTACTGTTTGATGTTTTTGATAAATTGCAATTTTTTTAACAAAATAAAAGAAGAAAAAACATCAAAATAACCCAAAAAAATAAAAACGCAAAAAGATAAAGACAAGGTCGTCTTCGTTTTAGTGGCAAGTTACATTTGAAGCAAAAAAAAAAAAAAACAATATTAACTTAAATTTGGGCCAGTCATTCTAAAATGAGGTGTTGCTAAAATAACACTTAAAATGGAGATAAAAATTTTAAGGCTTTTTAGTTTTTGCAATTTAAAAACCCTTTTAAACTTTTCCATTTTGACAATTTTATTTGCAAAATAATTATTTGTTGTATGTAATTGAAAATTTATTTATGTCTGCTGTTTATTGTCTTATTTAGCTTTGAATTTGTATTTTATTTTTAATCTTTTTCTTTATTTTAACTATTATACAACTCACGACAATGACAATTCACGCAAGGACCTTTCATGACCCATCACCATGTTTAGTGTTTTATGCCGAAAAGTATTTTGTCATCTTATTTTTTTCATACAAGCCAGCAGTTCAATAGTATTTGTGAGCAGCTTTAACAGGCAGATATATTTGCTATAATTAAAAATGATTTAAAATTCATGAACTGTAACGTTTGCATCGGGATTTAATAATTGAATTATATGCTCTACAAAAAAAAAATATTTTATTTTTATTCGTTTTAACCTCTTAATAACAGTGGAAGTTGTATATTGAAAAGCTTTATTATATTTCACTTTTAGATTACATTAGTTTAGGCAGTTAGCATTCGAAATACTCTATTTGCTCACCGCTTGTTGAAACCTTTTTTTTACATGCAGAGTAAAAAGGAAGAAAGTAATGAAAGGCAAGTTACTAAAGGCAGTGTAATAAAGAAACGAAATAAAAAACAACAGCGATAGCGTGGTCTGGATGTAATGCGCAAAGAATTGCTATGACGTCATTTATGCACTGCTCGGTATAAAGTATCAAATACTCTGATACTCCTTTTCTAACAGGCCAGCGGAATATCAGTTTCACAAGAATTGCAGATGACGGCTATGCAGCATAAAACAGAAGCAGAGAAGATAAGTTTTGACCTCCTATGGTTCTACATCCTTACAGGGTATCCCTGATCTATTGGAATAGTCTTAGGCTATTCATTTATTTTTCTAGGTAGCTTTAGTATCGATATTGATCTAGAACGTTTTAATCTCGGCCAGTTTATTTGCCTACTCATATGCTTGATTTATGGTTTCATGCAGGCCTAGTTAAATATTCCTACGAAAATTGTCTAGCTGTTCATCCCTTTCTACTGCCCCTGCATTTAGCAACCCAAAAGCAATAGGTTTATTAACAGCATCCCTTTAATCACTCCCCCAAAAAAAAGTGGTCTTTGAATATTCCACCATTTTAGTTAAGAATTTCTGGCATTCCTGGACTAATGTTGATGAATTGTGCACGTCCTTGTCCGCTAACTATTCTCGTTGTAGATGCCATCACTTGCCTTCATCTCCCTCTTAGAACCAACAATACATCTATAGTGTTGGTGGTATGGGAAGGCGCAATCCTCCGAGAATAAAAATTTTTTATAGAGGAACTCGTAAATTAGCTTACCAGCTCTAAAACAATATTTTGTATACTTAAGGCCTAGATTTTCCATAAAAAATGATCGGAGATGGTTGAAAATTTAGTATTTAAGAGCTTTTTATTTTCTTTGCTTTTTTTACTAACAAAAAAAAATATATTTTTTAACAAAATATTTATATTTACCTAATTGCTCTGTAATTATCATAATTTCATGACAAATTTTTCCAATAAATTATATTTTATTTATTTTTCCTTAACATTAACTAAAAACCATTTTTAGTTTGTGTTTTTCGTATCATTAAAAACATTAAACCTGTTGTAACTAAAATAAAATCTACACAAAATTAATTTAAATATTTCTTTAAGGCTTTTAATTTTTTTCGGTTCAATACTCTTTTTTTTTAATCTTTTTCTATGTTAATAAAAATTAACCATGCAAAAATCGTGACAATTTATAAATTAATGATTGTAAACTGTGCTTAAATATAAAAAAAAGAGAAAAGAAAACTATGTTACGATTACAAATAAATTGCTTGCAACATTAATGGGCCTTTAAATGCAATAATCGTAATATGTTGCGATTTATTAAATAAATTATTCCGTTTTTATTTAAAGAAATCCTTTTACATTTGTCGCTTTAAAGCGGTTAAATGTTTAAAGAGAAATATTTATTAACAATTAAAAGTCAAGATCTGGTTCATTATTCATGGCTGTTTTTTTTTTTTTTTTTCTTAAAGAAATCAAAAAGCTTGAGCAAAAAATTTGCTTTATAGCAAAATAAATTTGGAATTGGCGCAAATTCGATCATTGAAATAACAAAATTAATTAAATGCAAAACGTTTGACAAAATTTTATTTCAGAGAAAAATTTAGATAAGAAAAGTCCATTGGCTATCGAAGGAACATGACCATAAACCAATGCTGTAAATAGGTGGACAGTGAAGAATTCGTAATAACTAGCAGAAATTGAGAGAAGATTTGAATTTATTAAGATCTTTGGAAGCAACTACTTAATTAAGACGAGAAAATAAAACCACATTAAGCCTAGTAATTCCAATTGTTTATGTGTGAAAAAAGTATGAAAATTGAATTTGTCTACCTGTCAGAAAACTAACATTTTGTACAAATTAAGTAGCTACTGTATGAATATAAAAAAAATTCATCGACAACATCAACTTTACCACATTCAAGACCTAAAAAAAAATCTATTCCCAAGGCCACTTTTCCTTGTCTGAATTTATAAAATACATATGAGTCAAAATGGCTGAAATTACTGAAATTCAAAAATCAGCACTGGGATTGGAAGCGGTATGTCTTCTTTATTTTGAATTCAATTAATGGTCTTAACAAAACGTTTGACCTTCAAAAGAAAAACAATTTTAATGTAAGACTTAGTATCACAACATTTACACTATGCAATTTTTAATGAAATTAGCATAAAATTTTTATTTATTGGTGAAGCAAGAGAAGCAATAAAGTACAGTATTTCTTGAATTTAGAAGGGATGTTACTGTTGCTAATATTTATTTTTAAATAACGCATATCCCTGCATCTTAAATAGAGAAAATCGAAATCAGGTTCACAATTGTGATGTAGTGAAAAGAGTGAAGACAAAACTGTATCCACATGCTTAAAAAATTTTGTTAGTTAATTGAATGTCATGTAACAACGGAACGATCATTCTCCAAATCAGACATAACAGCAAAAACATTTTAGATTATATATTAAACAAATAAATTTAATGAAATATTTAAACTGTAAATAATTTTTTATTAAAAAATGTAATGCTAACTAAAGGAAAATAGTTAAGTCAAGCAACCAGCGAAATGCCTACAAATAGCAGCTTTTTCAATCAACAAATAAAGTTTCAATATAAAATGGTATGGATTATAAGCACAATATTTTTCAAATTAATTAATTAATTACTTCTCAAATAAATTTTAGAAATACAAACATGTAAATAATTTATGTTTTTACTGTCGAAAATGCCCAACGTTTTCCGGACTAATCGTAAAGGCCGGGATTCACTATCATACACAAACGTACGATTTAATTACACAAACCTCTAACAGAATTTTGTCCTGCTTTAAAAATCGATTAAATATGGCGTCGAAGGTACCACACTATTATACAAAAAAAGATGCAAATAACAGATGCTTTTAATATTTTATTGTTGCTTTCTCCTCATCTTCAAAAAAAATCAGCTCTGATCGCATAGAAAAAATCATTTTATGAATTTTTCAAAAGATAATAAAATCGTACAGATCTGTCAAAAAGTCAGCCACACAAATAAACTTTGAATCTACACCACCTATTTTCTTAATTTCTATCCACAATAAATCCGTTGTTATTTCATGATAATAAGCAACATTCAAGGTAACTGCTTGGCTGTCCTCATTTTCAAAGAAGTACGGAGCTTTGAGGCCGCCAGAATCAAATCGTCACTCCTTCTGAATGCGTCGGCTTTTCAACAATCGGATTCCTATTTGCACCAATACAGCAATTTTACTTGTTAACGAACCCGCTGAGGTGAAAAAGTACCTCATCCTTGAAGATAACTTAATTATTGAAATCTCAGCTCACTTCTGTCTGCTCTACCAATCATTCGGCGTATTGATGACGCTTGATATGGTCACTAGGCTCCAACTAAGTTCCGGCGCATAAATTCAAATCTTTATTCAAACTTTGCATCAGTGTATCCTTGATGTTGTTTTATTCTATGCCGAGTATGCAAGCACTTTTAGCAAAAAAATAATAATTCTCTTTTGTATGTTGAAACTCTGCAAAAACCTTTACTACTAGAAAAAATAAAAATTTTTAGAGTTAAAAATTTCAAAGGAATCACTCAAACTGATATTAAATTATTTTTTACTTTAAAAAAGAACAATTTCTAATTCCAAATTGTTCACTGCGTCTGATATTTAAAATTTTCTGGAGGAAACTTTACGTCATATCAATGCTAAACTGATTGAGATGGTATTTATATTGATGTTTTCCCATCTTTATTGCGTTTAGATTTTATACTTTATTTTTATTTTTTTGTTTTCATATTTTAATTTCATAATGCACCAAAATTTATTTTACATTTCAAAACAAAAGACTTAAGCAACAAACTTGTCAAACCAAAAAAAAACCAAACAGTTGTTCTCCGACAGTTAAAAGATCCTCCTCCATTCACATTGAAAACGTAACACAAAATTCAGAACAATGAATCATGTTAAATCAATTGCCCAATATTTGTTGGTTTCTTTAATGCTCTCAGTATTGTGTGTATGTTGCAATCTACTGCCAACAGATCTTCTAACAACCCATCATGAATAAACACACGTAAATTTGTATGTTCGTCAAACACAGTTTCAATTATGCGCCAATTATAAAATCATACTCAAGCAGCAAAAAATAAACTAAGTTTTTATTTCTAACACCACAACCACAGAACTATAAATTTTCACACTTACTAAGATTATTTATAACAAAAGAATCAAACCAACAAAACAAAAAAATGGCAACAAAAAACCAACATAAATTGCAATGTATTTAAATCAATTGAAAAAAAAACAAACACTTTAAATGCATTTTTTCATTTGTATACATTATTTGTTGCTGTAGTTTTAAGCGTAGGAGTTACATTAGCATTATTTATAAACTTAAATTTTTAATGAAGAAAAAAATGAGACTTTAAAGCATTTAATAAATAAATAAAAGCTTAAAATATACGTGTATGAGCTTTAAATTCCCAAGCTATGAAAAACCATTGAAAATTGTGTTTGTTTTTTTTTTCTTTTTTGTAATTTATGATTTTAACAAGAAAATCAATCAATAAGATCATATTTTATTCTTGTTGGTTTTAAGTTTATATTTTTTCTGCTGCTGCCTGCCTAATATGGCCAACAATAATTGTTAATTAATTTCTTACTGTAGAGATTTTTGGGGCGAAATTTAATTTATTCAATTAAGTTACTTGCGCCTATTTAGAAGTAGATAAAATTTTAAAAAATAGTTGGTGGATTAACGCTACTACGTAAAGTTTAATTCTTCTCCAGTGGAATATAATTTATTGTAAAGTCTACCGTACAGATGTTTCGAGCATCAGGTATACAGGCTTCGCCCATTAGGGAATTGGCAAAATCATATGTAACTTTAATACTAAATGTCTGAGGGCCACTTACATCAAAGTCCCTTTAAAGCTGTTGCTAGAATTTTTTTGTAAGTTTTTATTTAAACCCAAATAGAAAACTGCTGTAATATAAAAGTGCAATAATCCAACGTCCTACATGGTTTATATGGTAAATACATGGTTTATATGGCAATAATGCTAAAATTGTCTTCGATTGCTTTAAGATGGCAAAAGACAATAATAGACATACAGTTTCAACCTGGAGAAAAGTTTAAAGGCATGTAAAAATTACCGACACACCAATTTAGGTTCAAGATTTTGTTGCAGTTAAAGAGCTCTGTTGGCAACTACCAAATTTCTTGAGAGTTATTGGAAACATCTCTCATATAAATTATTTGCACCTCCTTACAAGAGACTTGAAAGTATTTTAAGACCTTAAAGTTATAAAATCCACAAGTTTTTTTATTGATAAAAAACTTGTTAATAAATGGGGCAACATATCAGAACTATCGCAAGTGTAAAATATATTATCTCAGTGCCTTAAAATTCAAACTAGCTGTAAAAAAGAAAAACATTTCAGTATCCCTTTAAGGCCAATTGGTATGGTCCCAGCAAGAAATGAGTGACCGAGACTTATACATAAACAATTATCTACTACCACATTTGCAACAATTTTATGCTGAAACGGCGTTGCAGTTGTAATTGCGTTTAGAATTAAATTTTAATGAACTAAAATTTAATTTTTTCTTAAGTTAATTTTTTAATTTCTAAAAATCCTTTTTAAAAAGAAAAATTATTTTACAAATATATGCGGTCGTTTTTTTTTTTTTTTTTTTAATTAAATCAAAATCAAATTTGATTAGCAAAGTCAAGAATGCAGCTTATAAAAAGATGAGGAAAAATTTTCATTATATTTTTGAAAAAAAAAATTACTGGTAACACTGTTTGCTAAAGACATCACACGTATACAAATGTTAACATAATTTTTTTTATTTTCCCATTAAAATTGTGATAAAAAATTTTCTACGTAGTGATAATTATTTCCACCATCAGTGATTGTCATTTAAGGAATCAAATGATAGTCACTATTCCTGTAGTGTTTTTATTAGTGTTTTTAAGCCAAATATAAATTAAGTTTTATTGTCATTAATACTCAGTATCATCATGACCAAATTTTTGCTTAAGCAACATAACCAAGTTGTCCAGATTTACTTTGAAAATTAGTTGCCGCAAGTTATAGCCGCAGCGATTAGTTTAATGTTTGGCTTAACAGATTTTTAAATAAATATAAAACCCTACAGACTCAGATACAAAATGCACTGTTTAGTTCGCTTTACGCTCTGGTGGTAACATTAGAGCTATTTTTCTTTTATTTTTTTTTTTTTTTCAATGAAGCCTGAGCACGCAAGCTGTGATTTCTACCGGATGGCGCTAGATGCCATACGGCTACCGAAATCAACAGCTAATTGAAATCATTGACAAAAAGCCGACTTTGAGAAACTGACCTATCAATTTTTTTTCAATATCACACGATTAGATACCCCTCAACTATTTTTTGTAGGGCCATGTGAAGTCACTGGCTTTTGTGATAAACCAACAACCTTTAAATCCTAGGAGGCCAACATTATTTGCAATATCCTTGACCTAAGGCCAGCAGCGGTCCAACACTATACTTTTAAAATGAGCCCCATATCGTTTTAAAATATTGGTGCTATGTATTGATTTATCAAACAACTGTTTAAAATTAAATTTTCATATAATTCCAAACCACAGAAATGTTAAAATAAATTAATTTAACTTTAAAAATATCGTGCTTATTGTCTCAATTAAATTTATTGAATTAAAAATTAAATCATTAATTGAGTAAGCTTTGAATTTTACCTTAACATTATTTGAATATTAATCTTTGGTTTATTAAAAATAATTTTAACAAGTTTCGCGGTAGCAAAATGGCAATGGAGATGTACTCTCACCCTTAATAATCAATATCGATTAATTTAATAAATTTATTGAAGATAATTGGCACGTTTTTTTTTTAGTTTAATAAATTTTAAAATTTTATTATTTATTATTATTTTTACAGTTTAAATTTTATCGAGCTCAAAAAAATACCCTTTACATACGATAAATAATAATGAGCCGAAATTTTCAGTCCGTTTGAAAAATACTTGGACTCCTATATGCTCAAAAATATCTAAAGTCAGATAGCATCAGTGCAATTTTTAATTCTATCAATCAATAATTGCAGTGAGTCCCTTAAGATTTTAATATCAAGTCAAGCAACAGGTCTTTATATTCTGATAAGTATTAAGGCAACAAAACAGCGTAATTATAAGCTTCTTATTATCATCAAAGAATGCCAAATAGCTTTTTAGAAAATCTTTCAAGCACAATATTTTTACTCCAAAGACTTAAATAAATTTGTTGTTAACCGGAATTTCACTCAACATATTCCAACTAAATTATCTACAAAATTTAATATAAAATATAAAATGTACAACAAACGGCTAAGTCAAAGTAAATTATATTTAAACCAATTATTATGGTCAATTTAAGTTCGACCCACACTTATTTGAAAAACAAAATGTGTTTTTCATTTTTAAACATTTTATTTAAATCACTTGTGCGTGTCTAAAATCAAATGCTATTATCATTTACAAAACCACAGACTTATTGAGAAAAAAAGAAAAATACAAATAAGAAATCCAATTAGAAAAATTAAAACATTTAAATGCAGCTATTTAAATTAGATTTTCAACGACTTACTTTAATACTCCAAAAATATAAATTTGTTAAAATTTTTTTAGAGAAATAAAACTTATTTTAATACTTTAATAACCCGGAAAATATTTAAACATCGAATGAACAAATTAAGTTGACATTTTAGTAAATAATTTTTTTTTGTTTTATTTTTAAATTAATTAAAATTCAATATAAAAGTGGATTCGATTTTTAATTTTTTGCGTGTGTAGTAGAATTTTGTTTTTTTGTTTTTCTTATAGGTTAAATTCACTTGACGGAACCCTGCAGTTCATTTAATACTTAATTATTATAAATGCGACAAAACTAAAGTTAGTTTTGTGTCCCAGTCAAAAGCTGCATTTTCCAAAAATTTTACAAAGCTTAGGCCGACATATGACTGAACTTAATGAGCAAGACATTTGCCCTCTAAGGATGTGGTTGTTTGGATAGCGTACCGTAGATAATATACAGAGTAAGGCTTTTTTATCAGGTCCCTTTCTAAAATTTAAATTGGTACGTATGAGATGCAGAAAAGCTTAACAAGGCACTAGAGACCTGAGTTTAACATTTTACCGCAAAATATCTTTAAGAAAGAATTAATAAAATTTTGAAGATTTTAGTTTTACAAAAAACTAAAAAGCTGTAAAAAAGTTTAAGTAGTTAAAGTGTCTAGACCACAAAGAATGGGTCTGAGCAAAATACTTAAGCTGCACATTCTAACTGACTTGTAAGAGTAGGGAAAAGCATTAGACTTTAAAAACAATAATCTTTTAATCTATGGCCCTCTAGGAACGTAAGAATGTCTTCTTTAAATGTGTGGCCAACATCTACACAATGGGTACGTGAATAAAAGCCTGCTTATATGTTAGAGTCCATCTATTGGCATTTTCTATTGCGTGATATTTTCTATTCAGAATAGTGACCCCAGGTAATTAAATAGGAGAAAGCTAACCGAGGGCGGACAGGTAATCTTAAACCCCCAGCCGCTGGAGTCCGTTATATCATTATTTGGAAAACAAAACTCATCTCTTGCAGTTTAAATCTCATTTTAAACGAACGCAAGATAAAACTAAATCTAAAAAGTGGACACCTTAATAGATTTCTGTCCATCCTATGACTCTTTTAACAAAATATTATGGCATTATGTACGTGCCAGCTGTATAAATTAATTTTTTTACATTTTACAGCGGTCATTGAAACTAATACTTTGGGTAAATTTAATAAAGATCTGCGAAATTCACGTTATCATTTGGACACCTTTTATTTTTAATACTTATAGTAGGAACTAGCAACACATTCTCCCCTAAAATTTATAGTATCAACCTATTATGGTTAAAAAAAATTAAGCCAATTGTAAAAACTCCGTTGCTATTGAGACACCCTTTAATTTAATTTTTTTTTTTTATGTCTTAACATTTGTCCTTATAGCAGACATAGCAGCACATGTTTGTGAAAATTACAAGCGCCTGCGTATAACGATATGCGAGATAGGACTATATTTTTTAAAGTCGTGACCACTATGGAACACCCTTTAATTTTTAAATTTACTGCTCTTGTCTATTTTTATGGGGATATATTTGTGCATGCTCTGTGTAAACTTTAAATGCATGACTACTGCGGTTGAAGATTAAAAGTAATATGCGGCAGGGACACCCTTTATATTTTAGTTTAATTTTTAATTTGTTTTACCTGTTCTAATAGTGAACATAAAAATATTTTATCTTAAAGTACATAATTAAATATTCTGGTTCTTAAATAAAGACCGCACATGTAAAAATGACGTCATATTGGAGCACCCTTTATATTCAAGGTTTATTTTTAATTTTCTGTAGTTGTTCGTATAGCGGATATCAAAATATTTAAACTTAAATTTCCTGCCTATTGCGGAATCGTACAAAGAAATACGTTACTATTGGCACACCCTTTAATTTAAGGTAGTTTTTTATACTTGCTTCTTGCTGCTTGTTTTACATACAGTGTGCAAAATTGTCATGTCTGCCTATCGCATTCAAAAATTAACAATATTTATATGAATATGACTTGACTTGCGGAGCACCCTCTATTTTGTTTCTATTTATTGTTATAGCTGCTACAGTAATGCAGCTTCTGTAAAGGAATCTAACTATTACCGATTCAAAAATAGAGGACTGTGATAGACGGAAGACAAACAAAAATTGCAGCGAAAACCACAGGGTCACATTTTTTTTGGGCAAGAGGTCGAAAAATAAATTAACGGGCAAACTTCTATCATTTTCTTATTTGTTTTTTGTATTTTGTGTTGCACTTAAATGATCAGCAGTATAATAGCGGCTGTCTCTACAATTTTAAATGTTTATTTTTTTAATGGATCTTAATGTATGCCAAAGGAACTTTAATAATTCTCTAGATATTTCAACATGCATTTATCTGGCACACAACGTAGAATATGCCTTAGATGTACCATTTGTTAGTACTGTTAAGTACATTAAACGTAACTCGTATTGTCATTTATTATATTAAAGGGGGATTATTTTATCAATTTCTTAAAATCTTTAATTAAATAAGAATAATTCTTTTTATTTTAAGCCGCTTTAATACCCATAAATAAATAAATAAATAAAAGTTGCATTAAATAAATATCGTATGATACATAAGCTCGTTATTATTGTAAATAATTGCTATTGGTCCTGTTACTTTATTGCGATTAAATACAAAAATGCACTTGTCTCACTGTCATGGTGACTGTTGAATATTTTTCCTTTCTTTTTTAAGCCAACAACGAGCAATGTGGGTCATTTTGAGACTAAAAATTAAATTGAAATTTCTATAGAATTTTTAAATACTCAACATATTGCAGACTACATAGCAGTGCTCACGACTTCGTCCGGGTGTCATTTATAATTTTCTTAAAATTCAAATTTAGAAAAATGTGTTTTTAAATAATTATTTTAGCGACCTGTAAACAGTGTTAACAATTTTGCATCTATAAAATCTGCTGTTTTAGTACCACACAGCGCATGTTGTAAGGAAAGAAGTATGAATGGTTAAAAACAAAAATTGGATTCGTGATAAACCGATGGTTGGTGCAAAGCAAAAACAAAAACAAGAGAAGTTAAAAAGAGAACAGTGAAGAAATACTTTGGTTCGTGTGTCGAATTTGTTTAACCAAATAAGTATGGATATGAATACTCCTCGTATTCTTTTTTAAAAATAAGTTAGTTGAATGAATGATATTTACAATGTACCAAAATTAAGGCTGAAAGAGAAGAATGCTCATGAAGGATGTAGCGGTCCAGAAAATGCGGCATTACATTCTGCTTGCGTCTAATTTTTCTTATTTTCTTTGATAAACGTCCGCATTAACTTGCACATAATTTTCCTTTCTTAAAAATTTTAGAAATGAAATTAAAAAATGAACCTAAGCCGAAAAAAGTAAATTTTAATTCGTTATAATATTTCATGGCTCAAAATCTGATTGGGAAAAAATTTATAATTATTTTTTTTAGAGCCGATGGCCTCACCACCCAGTATTCGTAATTTTGTAACTTATTAGAAATTATTTCTTTCTAACTTATTCAATTAAAAAATAAATAAATATTTTTTGTATTCTGCTGGGAATTGAACTCATGTCTTTTTGTTTAAAAGGCAGGCAGACACCTTAACTAACACAATTAACGTACCTGGCTAACAATCTATAAATGATAGCTTTTACTTAAAGTAATTTTGGAATTTAAATTAACAACCACACTTCTTAGTGGTTGAATATTATTTTTCTAATTTTATATTCGTAAGCATACATTTTGTAAAATTTTTGTTTAACCTTAAAAGAATCTTAAGAGAAGTGCATTTTTGGCAAAAAATTATTCTATATGGATGTACAGATATATCAATAAGAAAACAAAGTGCAATTGGGATTGAAAAAATTAACTTCATTAAAAAACATTTTTAGTGGTCATATTTAAAAGTGCTGCAAATTCTTCTACTAATTTTTTTAATTTTATGGTCTCTTTAAAGGTTAAGATTTTTTTCATTCGTTTTTATTTATTTTTTTTTTTTTTTAATTTTTTTGCCTCGTAATCATGATAGAAATGTAATGGTTTTATTTGATTAATATCTTTTATTCTTGCCATTTTCGTTTGTAAGCCGAGTTAGAAAAATAATAAAAAAGGAAAAAAACTATTTGAAAAAAATATATATGAACTTAACAACTTGTCATTGCTATTTGTGAGTTACAGGTATTAAACCGGGATCTTCGTTTCTAAGATCACATGTATGTACGTTTGTATTTGTATGAATGTGTGTAAAGTATTGTTAGCAATTTAATTTTTTATTTAAGTTATAATGAGACTTGAAAGATGAAAGCTCTTTTGTTTTATTTTGTAAGCGGGTGGTTTACAAGTCAACTATTTTCTTTTTTTGTCATTTTCTTGTATTTTGTTGTCGTTAACTTTAAGAGAAAAATAGTAATTGTAAGATCCTTAACTAAAGATAGCCTTTTTTTATATTTATATTTGATTATAGAATGTAGCTGATCTTTTCTTAAGGCAAACAATTTTTAAGCTGTGTTGTTGAAAGAGGACATATTTAACTGCTGCTTTAATTACATTTTTTACTAAATAAATTAAAACAGAAATCTTACTTTATAAGAAAGTGCCTGAAAATGACATATAAGTCATTTTGGAATTATAATAAAGAAGCTTTCGTATAAAATACTAATTATTATCATCACAATACTAATTAACATTTAAGAGTCATCTTAAAGAAGAGCTGTTAATAATGAACTTATAATTTGAAGAGCCCCATTATTTTCGTCGTATGGCCAACTTGAAAAAAGTCAAAAATACTTCTAAATTAAGTTTAACATCGTTTTTAGGAGTGATAAGCAAAATGCACATTTGATAAGTAAAAATCTATTTGATTTTATTCCATTTATGATTTGGTTTTGTGATGTTAGAAGATTAGTTTGATCCTAAATTTTTGCTAAACACTTTATTTTACATGTTACTAAAAATTATAATTTAGCTTTTATTCATTCCTTGGTAATGACGCAAATAAAAACTTATAGCTGCTAAAGCAATTCCACACGTTTTACATTTGAGTTGAAACCATCGTTCGTTCAGTAATTGTTACTTTTTTCATTATTGAAGTCCAAGGTAGATCTGTGGTCCTCACTTTTAATAAATCTGCTTGAAGTACCGAAGTAGTTCCGGAAAGAGATTGAGCTACGAGGGCTGCTCTATATATTTCTGGCCTAATAGTGAAAATGCGAATATTTATAATCAAAAATGGTTTTATTGTTTTTCAAAGTATTCTCCAGCATGATTTATATACTTTTGCATGCGCTCAAACCAGTTGTCGAAGCACTTTTTCCACTCCGATTGAGACACCTCTAAAACATGGTTTTTGAACACTTTAACAGCTTCTTCTGGCGACGAAAATCGTTGACCACGCATTTATTTCTTGATGTGCGGAAACCAGAAGAAGTCACTAGGTGCCAAATCAGGGCTGTACGGCGGATGACCCATTAATTCGACGTTTTGGTCTCTCAAAAACGCTCTGGCTTGAGCCGATGTGTGATAGCTCGCATTGTCATGGTGAACAATGATTCGTGTTCTCTTGTTGGTTTTTGAATTTCTCCGATACTTCAGGCAAACAAATTGTAGTGCACCACTCAGAAGTGACCGTCCTACGTTGATCAAGCGGAACAGTCGCCACATGACCAGTTTTGCCGAAGAAACAGGCGACCATTTGCTTCGAAGTGCTTCTTCCACGAACAACTTTCGTTGGATTTCGCTTGTCTTTGAAGACCCACACGGTCGATTGTTGTTTTGTTTCTGGCTCATACGCATAGATCCATGATTCGTCACCTGTGACGATCTTATAAACGTCTTTTGAAGCACCGCAATCGTATTTTGTCAACATTTCTTTGCACCAATCGACACGAGCCTTTTTTTGAGCGACTTTCAAATTGTGCGGGATCCAACGAGAACAAACTTTTTGTTTGCAGCCAGGTGTTCATGCAGTATCGAATGTATGCTGGTGGAAGAAATGTCCAAGGATGTCTCTATCTCTCGGTATATCGCATGTCGGTCTTGCATTATGAATTCACGCACGGCATCAATGTTCTCTGGCACAACAGCCGTTTTTGGACGACCTTCACGGAATTCGTCTTTGAGCGAGCTTCGTCCACGATTAAACTCATTATACCAATTTTTCACAGTGCTATAGGATGGTGCTTCATCGCCATAGAAAGATTTAAGTTCATCAATGCACTCTTGTCGTGATAATCCACGTCGAAAGTTGTGAAAAATTATGGCACAAAAATGTTCACGAGTTAATTTCATTTTTTTCTATATTAATTTTTTCAAGTCACCGTAAACAACGCAAGAAATGGTCGTACGTCAAAACGTTTTGAGTACGATTATGCTTAAAAATGACAAACTTTCCAATGGAAATGTCAGATTGCACTTGGCAGCACTCAGTGTTTCCAGGCCAGAAATATATATAGCAGCCTTCGTACATGTAGAAAGCGACATTAAATGGGCTTGAACCATATTAAGATCAGCATCCAAAGTAACCCGAGGAGAGACAAAGTGTCTTACTCTTCAAGGAATATAATAAAAGCTGTTAAGTCTTCTTTAGAAACAAACCAAAGTCTCTTGACTATGACTGCAAGTAAAATTAAAAATATTTGTTCTTCCAGATTTCCTTAAAGCTTTTCAACCAACTCAAATATACTCACCATTTAAATAAAACGGAAAAAAGCGTAATGGCAATCGAGACGTTCTTTCTCCTTCAATAATCAATATCGGTGATTTGATCATTTAATTGGAATAAAAAATAGCACGATATTTTTGTTATTTAAAACTATTTAAAATTAATGTCTGTAATGCCTGATCGAAGGAAAGGAGAATGTCTTTGATAAACAAAACTGCTGTTGTTTTAAGTGCAACCATTATGACACTTTCGTAAGAGGCACTATGTCGCGGACATTGTGTCAGTTTTGGGTGCGACGAAAAGCCCATGGAAATTATGTTCGTGGACACACTAACACGCCACCTTCTTTAAGTCCATTTAAACTGATTCGTTTTGAAGTTTCGTGCCAAGCTGTAGGCATTTGCTCTTTTCTGGAGATGTCTGCATCATAGAGTGTTGTTTGTTTGTTTTTTTTTATTTTTTTTAATTTTTTTTTTTTGCTGCTAAACGTCAAGATGTTAATAGACACAGGTGCTCAGCTGCCAATTTAACATTTTACGGACACAGGCTACAAATATTAATTTGTTTATTTTTACAAGCACCATTTTATCATCAACCATCAAACTGTGGAAAATATTGACAATAAAAAAGTGAAAAGTTATTTAAAATATTTGCAAGAAGTTAACTGAAGAGCTAAGTAAGCGGTATAAAAATGGCCATCGAGACGTGTTTTCACCCTCAATAATCAATATCGGTGATTTGTTAACTTAATCGGGATAAAAAAATAGCATGTAATTTTCTAAAAAAATAATTTAATTTCATATTCTCGTGGGTTGTTTTAAAAATGAAAATAATTTGGCAGTTTCTAAAGAAGCAAATCAAATGGCTATAAAATATGTATAATAAAGCTGCTAAAAGCAGTCAATGGTGGACACCTCATAAATTAAAAAAATTAAATCGATTAAATTTGAATAAATAAATAAAATAAAATAAAAACAAATTGGGATCAAGGCAAGGTTTATGGGCTTATGTCCTAAGGCTTGGACGACATTCGACTTTAAAAATTTATTCACTCACTTTAAACACTTAAGCCGCCTTGTGTAAATGTTTTTTTCAATAGTGGAAGATATTTCGAATCAATTTGTAAAAGATTTTTCTGTTGAGCGAATAAAAACAAAAATATCAATGAATTTTTTTATTGAAAATAAAAACTCAAAAAGTTGCTTTTTTGACAAATAAAAAACGATTAACATAAAAAAAATAGAAATCATGTCCCTTCTAGAACCAGGGTCAATTTGTACTTTATTTATTTTGTCATAAGAGCAGACTGCATAGATTTGTTAAATTAGTAAAAAAAAAAACAGTTTTTTACTGAGTCAAAAGTGTACGCCGGTTTAGTTAAATATATGAGGTGCACAACGTATACAGTCTAAAGTAAATGTGAAATGAATATTGCTAAGGAAGAAAGCAATCTATAAAATGCTGCATTAAATCCTGCTATAGTCTAGTTTTTCCTGTTCTCTTTAAAAATTAACACAAACATTTTTCTAACAAGTTTTTTCTTTTTAATAAACTTAGACTTTTAATTATCTGTAAACTAAAGTCGAATTAAAATTAGTCATTTAGTTATAACACCAAAATAGTTCTATTAATAATTTCAAATAAAAATTATTAAAATATTTTAGAACTTTTCTGCTGTAGATAAATTGATAAATTTTTTTCATGCTCCCAAAGGCCACTAAAATAAATTGTTTAGTATTAGAAATTTCGTTAGAGTTTTGTTTTATTTTTAATCGGATATAAAATAAATAAACATAAGTTTAGCAAAATGAATAAAAATAATACAACTTCCAGGAAATAAAAATTCCAAACTCATTTTATTTATCAACTTTTGCTAATTTAAAATGGTTTATGACTCTTTTTTTTGTATTCGCTGCTTTAATTCTTTATCTAATTGCATTTAATTTGCTTTAATATTCTCCTAATATATTTTATTTTCTATTTTTTTATGGCATACAATGTTTAAGCATCAAAATTGCACATGATTTTTTTTTTTGTTTTTTGCTTAATATTTTTATTTATTTATTCTTTCCTGGATTTTTTATTTATTAAAGTTTAAACAAATGCTGTAGGCATGTGATTTTTCATTCATTCAGTCATTTTTGCTCTTTTTTTTTTTTTTTTTTTTTTGTTATAAATTTTCTAAAGATTGACTATCTTTTTATTATTATTATTATTTTTGTATTTTAGTTTGGTTCTTTAGTTTTTTTTTTCTTAAGATTTCGTGATTTAAGCAACCCACTTGTCTTTTATTATTTGAAGTTTTGTTAGTTTTCTTTGCACGTTTATCGGAGTACAATTTAAAAATATATTTCAATTTAATGTTTGCCAAAATTTATTGACAGTTTTGTACAAGTTTGTTGAAATTATCGTTTCAATTAGTTTAACGAGAGAGTGCCAGTAGGAAAGGTAAAAAACAAAAATCTTAGGCGAAAAAAATATTAGTGGGTTTTAATTTGTTTGATTGCATTAATAGTCGTTTGAAAATTGTTTGAAAAGAATAAAGCAGCAGATAAAACGTCAGCAATGTATATATTGGTCTGATGTTTTTAAGTTACTACATTTGTAATGTAATTTATGCTTTTTTAATATGTTAGATAATTTTAATGAAAACAGAGACGAGAGCAGTCTAAGAAGTAGCATTACAACACCTCTAATAAATACTCATGAAAATTGTAGTTTTATTTTACAATTTTACATTTTGTTGTTTTTAATTAGTTTTGCAACTCTCCACACTGCACAAAATTTTATAGGAGATATTAAACAAAAATTGGTAAAACCTTAAGAATAAGCAAAGTTAAATTCATTTTTATTCTAATCCATGTGCAATTTATTTAAGTTAATAAATTTTATTCAAGTCAACAGACATTTTTTTATAAAAAATATTTTATAATAAAATCTGTTAATTCCTCTGAAAAAAAACTTAAAAAAATTCTGTTACGTTTACAAAATTCTTATCAAAAAAAAAATTGTAACTTGTCATAAGACAATACAGAAAATTAGTTAAATTTGATATCTAAGGGAAGTTAAACTGAAAAATTTATCCGTTTATTTCACTAAATTTTCCTTTACCCGACCTTAAAAAAAAGGAAAAGATTATCAACCAGCTTAACTTTTTTTTAGCCCACAGAAATTCAGTCATTTTTTAACGGTTTTTTAACTTTAATAAAAAAAATTTCATAATATTAAAAACTAAAGGGTGCCCTCGTGTACCATACATGATTTTCACATGTCTGTTGAATTGTAAGGAAAACTCATATACAAAATAAATAATAAAAAAACTTAAATCTTAAAGGGTGTTCCCATTACAGATGAAATTTGATGTCTATGTTATTATCTTTTAACCATCAAAGATAAACAGACAGTTAAAACTTACTCAGGATGTGTATTGTGTGCCTATAATAAAGGGTGGAACTTAAAGGGTGTAACCATTTGTAGACACTTGTGTATTGCACAGTATGGATACTGCTATAAAATAACAAACATAAAATAAAAAATTATAAATAATAAATTAAAGGGGCCTTCATAATTGATGTAGTTTGATGCGTGCGTGTTTCGTATTATGTTTTTTTGGCTTCTTTTATTTTACTGTGATTAAAAACATGTAGACTTTTTTTTATAGAACCTAATTAATTTGTTTTAGTTAAGTAATAAAGGATTTTTTATGTTGTATATAAAGGCACATTGACTTAAAAAGTCCTGTAAAGTTGAAAAATTATCGTTAAATTTAATTTATTTGTTTAAAAAAAAATTATTTAATTTTTCTATAAACAATTTCTTTGCCACAATTAAGACATTTCATAATTCATGGCAAAAACTAAAATTATAATTAAAATATTTTTATTTGGTTTATAAAAATTTCCTAACATTTGCAGCCCGTTTAGTAACGAAGCCAGAATAGTCATATTAAAGAAATTTTCCAACATAAAAACTTATTTTTTCTTTAAGCAAAAACAATTATAGAATTTATCAAAAAGTTTTTTAATTTTGTAATAACCTGCTTTTCCCCATTTTTACACTCCTTATTAAGATATTAAGGTAAATTTTTGATTTAGTGTATTTTTTTAATTTCATAATGAGAATAATAATTTTGGGCATTTTTCGAACTACTGTCGTATAGCCCCATTAAGCGATATCTTTTATTTAATGTATTATTTTTTCTAATTATTTCACATATTAAGATATAAAACCTTGTTATGGATATTTAGCAATAAAACGTTACAACAGTAGCCTTTGAAAAAAGAAAAATCCCACGGATATTTAAACAATATTATTTCCTCCATTTTGTTTACGTTGCTGTTTAAAATTATATTAGCATCTGTATTATTATATAAACTTATCATTAAATTGTTTAAGAATAATAAGCCTTATAAAACACTTAAATGTAAATAAAGGAATTCAATTTCAAATTGTTAATTATAAATATAATTTGTATTTAGTTTTATATAGTCACAAATTTATACTCGTAGCCATTCAAGAGTTGTAGCAATTGTGATACACACCCTTGTAAGTATTTTAAAGTTTGCTGTCAACAGTTATTTAAATTGTTTCCATAAAACAATTGTCACTTAACATTAATTTGTACCAGACACACAAAAGAAACATTTAAACTTTTATATTCATTTCAAAGTTTATAAAAATTAAATAAAATATTTAGTTGAGTATTTATTTCAATTTTTAACAATATTTACTTTAAGAAAAAATTAACGGTTTTAATGGTAAAATTTACAATTGATACTTGTTGTCTTACAAATGACAAGAAAGAAAAAATTATTTAAATGTTAATATTGTAGCTTTTGAAACGTTTTATAAAGGATGACAGATTGATATTAAAAGCATGAAAACTTTTGAAGCATGTAACTTTTAATGGATTTCAGTCAGTTTGTATCATTGCTGCAATAATAAACAAAAAGAAATATTTTTTAGTTTTTTGTAAAAAAATTATTTAAAAAAAGTATTCAAATTCGAATTTATGTGAGTTATTCTTTCACAGATGGCTAAAGCCTGTTCCTTTAATTCTACCCCTGATAAAGAATTCAACTGCAACCCAAAGACTTAAAACGAATTCTATGGTTTTTACTGCACTGTTTGTTTGGCTTTCTGTCTATCTGTCACAGCCCTTTATCTCTACAGCCGTAGCTTCGTCTACTGCTATAATCGAAAATACTTAAAGGGTGTTCCGAAATTGATATAATATTCATAAAATTAAAGTCATTTTTCAACTGTGATAGGCAGACATAGTGCATGCAAAACTATCCTTTTGCAAGGATTAAATTAAAATTTCAATTATAGAGTGCCCTAATAGTGACATGATTTTCAGGTGCATGGCCGCAGTAGTTATACAATTTGTTTAAATATTTTAATATCCACTATAATAACAAGTAAAAAAAGTTAAATATGACACTAAAATATAAAGGGTGTCCCAATAGTGAATTGATTTTTACGTACGGAGCATTGTTTTAAAACGCCAATTTTCAAACATTTCAGATTTAAATATTTTTATATCTGATATAAGAACAAGTACAGGTGAAAAATAAAACGAATCAAAAGGGTGCCCCAATAGTGACTTGATTTCCAAATGCGTGACCGCAGTAGTTAGACACTTTGCTTAAATATTTTTATATCTGCTACAAGAGTAAAGTACAAAAATTTGAAAATGACACTAAAATATAGAGGGTGCCCCAATAGTGAAGTTTTTTTGTTTTTAATCACAATTTTCAAGCAATTTAAATTTAAATATTTTTATATCTGCTATATAAATAAGTACAAGAAATTAAAAAAAAACATAATATAAAGGGTGCCCCAATAGTGACGGAATTTTTACGAACGTAAGAACTTTTAGTTTAATAATTTGTGCGTTCTCTATAAGAAAAAACAAGAAAAAATTTTAAAGTAAATTAAAAATATAAAGAGTGTTTCTATAGTGACTTGAATTTAGCGAACCCTGCTTTAGATTTTTAACCGTAGTAGACATAATTTGCACAGAATATGGATAAATTTATTTGTCATAAAGTAAGTAAGTAAGTTAAAATAAAAGGGTGTTTCCATAGAGGCCGCGATTTATACTATATTACCTTTTAAACCATTATAGGCAGACATACGCTTTTTTACAGCAACAAGTAATAAAAACATTATATTCAAACATAATTGGTGGTCCGTATATCATACGGAATCTCCTGTATATAAGACCAACTGGCATTTCACTATTTTTTTTTTTTAATGTAATTTTTTTTTTCAGGACAGTTTTATGAAAATATTGCAATTGATTATTTTCTTTTCTGTTATTTTAACTGCCACCTCAAGAAAAATAAATATACCATTAGTGCGACTTTTTTAAAGAAATGGTTAAGGCATTTAGCTATAAACTTTCATTTAAATTCTAAAAAGCCTAAGAAGTGAGCACGTTGTTCTAAAGTTCATACATAACCCTATTCCAAGTCCTTTATGTTCCCTAGAAAAATACGCCCAAAAATATTGTTTCAATTGAATTTAAATTTGCGTTACTTTATTACATTTCCTTATACAATTGAATTCTAATCAATAATTTTTAACTTCTAGTAGGTTTTCCATTAAAAGAAGTGATAAAATCTTAAAAAGTGATTAATCTAACAGTATAATTAGTTACGCTATTTGTTTTAAAAATTGTAAAAAAAACCATCTGAAACCCACAATTATTAACAGCAAAAAAAACCTTCTCAATTTCCACTTGTTTTCTTGCAGCTTATTTAATCACAAATTTTTTTTTTTTTTATTTAAAGGAAATACATATTTCGCAATAATCATTTGTCTTTAAGTTGTTTTAAGTAATGTAGGCTTAATGTTTACTAAAAAGAATTAAATTTGTTTATTGCCAAATACTTGCACACGTTCAACTAAAGTGAAAAATAAAAACAAATTTTCCATTAAAAAAATACAAACAAAAAAATTATAATACAATCAATTTTTATATTGTCTATACGAATTTTCCTACAACAAAGTAATAAAATAAATTTACAACTTATTTTTGCAGAAAAAAAAAGACATAAAAAATTCTGCAAGATACACCACAGGTGTAACTAACGAATAAAATCTTAGACGATTATGAGTATTTGTAATCGTTGTGGCTGTAAAGTTAAAGAAATCAGGCAATTTCTAAACTTCTCATCGTGCTTGAGAATAATAGCGGGTTGGTAAATCATAAAAGTTGTATATTTGTATGTGTGTGTGATAATGTTTTTGTTGCCGTATGTTTGTATGTTTGTAGATTTATTGTCGATTTTTTTAGTAGTAGTTACAAATTTTAACCAAACTTGGTATTTTGGACTTGTACTTGATGGTTTTTTTTATGACGGTTGTTGCAATTGTTGCAACTGTTGTTGTTGTTGTAATTTTTTTATTTTTAGCAAATGTTTTAACACCCACTTTGGCAACTGTTTAAATCAACATACAAATAATAGAATTTTAAACGTGTGTATGTTGTTGCAATTTGTGTCGATATTTTTTTACTCTTTTAATTTTATTGTGTTTGTAAATGTTGCTGTTTCTGTACCTACAAATACAAATTTCTTAAGTAGTTTTTCATATTTTTAGTTAAAAGTATTTTTTGGTTTTTTATTTAATTTCATTCCTGTTGCTGCCTCTGTTGCTGCTGCTGTTGTGTTTATTTGCTTTAGGCTTAATTGCAAACATAATCAATATTAATTGCTGCACATGTTGCAATTGACAAAATATGTGTTGCATATAACAAAAAAAAAAAATTAACTTACAAACATTGAATCATACAACTGCAGAAATGCATTTTTGCTTCTTTAACTTCTTTACTTCTTTGCTGTTATTTAACTGGATTTTGTAGTTTGTAGTTTTTACTTTGCAACTGCCACCTACAGTGTTGGCCACGTATGGGGTATAAGAGTCATAAATATTAATAGTGTCATATCTTTATGTTTAAATGCAATAATGTTTTTGAACAATAATAAATACTAAAGATGCCTTTAGTGGAGGATGAAAATTGTCTTTGAACGGCCACTAACCATGCATTCGTCACCATCAATTATGGCTGATAATTAAAGTTTGCATCGGACAGAAATTTAAACGTATGTCAGTTCACTTGTAAGCACAACTTTAAATATTTTTTGTAAATTATTAATCGCATTTAAGCAGACAAGGAAATATATTTTTTATTAAATTTTATAACATATTTTTAGTAAAACTGTTCTGTAACTTAACTGCTGTTAAAGAAGTGGACAAAATTGTTTATCAACATCTTATTCTGTAACACAATTAGCATCTAATATTTTCGACAAAGATAAGAAGAATCTCCTAATAATAGTAAGCTTCCGTTTAATGCAAACAACAAGTTTTTGCGCCTTTTTAAAATTTTATTTGTTTTTAAATTAAAATTTATTAAAATGTTACTTGACTGAATTAAAAAAATTAAAAATTAAAAATAATTTTTCTGCTTTTCTTTAAAAAACGAACGAATGAGGGCTTTTCTGATATTTCGTCAATGGGTCCAGGCAGGATTAGCTCCTTTTTAAGGTACAGTGGGTAGTTTACCGGCCCTAACCGGACACCGTAAATCATTCAGGGAATGAGCGCATACTTTGGTCGACTGGACTTAGCGGATTCTTCTCTGCATTTTTTTCTCGAGCATTCTCTGTATTCTCGGACGCGTGGTTCTTTATTCTCTCCTTCTCTTTCTGCCCTTTATATCTCTTCATCCCTAATTTTTATCTTAACCTTCTCCCTGTTTCTTCTTCTCTCTCCCTTCTAACAGCAGGTAACACGAAGGGACCAATCAATGGACCCAAGTGGCCTGTGGCAACACGGCCGCCTGTCTGACCTAACTTAACCTAGAAAACGAACGCATACATTTGAAAATAATTTTTTTTCTAAAATTTTTTTAGAAATTAAATTAAAAAATGAACCGAAAACAAAAACAACAAATTTTATTTCATTTAATAAATATAATTTAAATTTGTTAATTAGAATTTCTTTAAATTTATCATATATTTAGTTACAAAAATGCATAAAAAATTGTAATTAAAAAAATAATTGACTCTATTAAAAATTTAATTAAATTTTAACCTAAAAACAATTAAAACCTTTTATAGGCACACAAATTTTGTCTGTGTTAAAAGTGGAAATTATAGTTCTTACATGCACCTCTTTTTAAACCGTAAATATTTAGATGGCCCTTTCAATGTTCCATTTATACAATAAAAGACTTAAGCTACATGCTTGAGCAGTCTTAAATTTTTAACATATTTTATGACAGCTTGAGCAATAAAATCGAATTTAATTAATTATTAATTTTTAAATCAAAAATTTTTTAATGTAATTTTTAAGTATTTTGTTAAAAATAATCATTTTCAAAGTAAACAAAAAATTAAATGGAAAATTTTATTAAAACATCAATTAAAACAGTAATGAAACCTTAATTTAAGTTCAATAAAATCTTTATTCAAATTAGATTATTCGTAATTTAAGGCTTAAATTTTTTTTAAATGTTTGTTAAAATATTTTATGTTTATAAGATAAGGTTTCTTTTTCTTAAAAAAAATAATATTAAAATTTTTTAATTAATATTGCTCTCTTTATAAAAATATTAGCTGTATTTTTTATTGAAAATTTTTTTGGGAATTTTTATAATATTATTTATTATATTACGCTAATATCCCATTTACATTTTAAAATAAAAATACAATTTATTTGTTGGTTGGAAAAGCATGCATCGTTACGTATTTCACTAATTACTTAAGATAGCTCAACAGGACACCTTTATCCAATTTTTAGAAAAGCCAAAAACATTTCTTTTAAAAACAAAAACTTCAAAAACAACATGAGAGTTATTTCAGAAGCCAATGCAAAAATGTTAAGGCTTTAAATAAACTTACAAACAAACAAACCACGTTTTTATTTTTTCTTACAATCCCTTCTGCAATAGGTTGGTTACATGACGACTTTTTATTCAGACGTAAGGCGCATTAAAAAAAAAAACAACAAGTTATTTTTTAATTTCTCAAGAGGAGGCATAAAACCAATAATATTAACTTTATATTTGCTTTCTTGTTTCACTAAATTGTTGCTTTTGGACTCATACACATACATTTTTAAAGGATTGTGTTTCAAAATTTTTAAAAGTATTAACGCTAAGTCCCGAGAAGACTTATTTGCTCTCCTTATTTCAGGATGCTTGTTTTTTCCACAATAAAAACTTCCTTCAAAACATAAAATCATAGCAGCTCTTAACATTTAAATTTTTCATTTAAAGCATCAATGGCAACCTAAAAACTCTTAAAATATCGAGGGCTTGATTTAAATTAAGGCCAGGATTGACTGCCATACTTAGCGTGCTTAAAAAGTATGATAGTGTAGATTAAAGAGTGTATGTGTGTGACAGACTTTTTGATAGATCTGTACGATTTTATAATCTTTTGAAATAATTCATAAAATAATTTTTTCTATGCGATCAGAGTTGATTTCTTTTGAAGATGAGAAGAAAGCAACAACAAAATATTAAAAGCATCTGTTTTTTGTATCTTTATTGTATAATAGTGTGCACGTACGACGCCATTTTGAAACGATTTTAAAAGTAGGACTGAATTCTGTCAGATTTTTGTGTGATTAAATCGTACGATTGTGTATTATAGTGAATCCTGACTTTAACATGTTATTTCTACCAAAATCGATATAAATTCAAATGTAATCCAGAGCAGATAATCTGAAGTTATTTTAGTCTGGCCACGTTTAGCTTAAATTTTTGTTACCACTTCATTTTAATTTTTTCTTTCTATATTACATTTTTGAAATTGTTTTAGGTTTCCCACATAGAACTTTTTGCTTTAGGATGTAACTGTTTTAGATATTCCATAAAATTTTACTGTTAATTTTGAAACCAAATTTTTTAAAAGCCTTTGAATATTTTTTTACAACACAACATCGCCCTAGATTTTTATATTAAAACGTAACGTTCATGGAGAATAACACACTTCTGAGGAAATATTTATTAAACACTTTTTAAATCAAAATACAATGACTCCTAATCTTGGAATTGCATTTTTTTAAAACAAATCATTTTTTTCTCTTAATCAATTTTATCTTAAATAATTGTGTCAAATTTAAAAAATTATTTGTTTGTTAAAACAAATTGCCAACAAATAGTAAATTAATTATTATTAGACAAAATCTTGCTAATGAAGTATAATGTAACCACTTTTTTATCACTATTTGCTGGTTATTTTATTCAAAGATTTAAATATTTTTGTTCTTTATTTTACATTTAAGACCTTCACAATGATTTGTTGTACTCTAGACATTAATTTGGCCCAGAAACTTATTAATTTATAACATTTTTCATCAAGTTACAAAAAAAAAAAAAAAAAAACACAAGAATTAAAAAAGAACTGCCATTAAAAGTCATCAAGTTTTGACATAAGAAATATTAAATCTTAAAAATAAGAACAAAATCTTAAAATAAAACTTGGCCAATAAATTCAAGTACAATTCGCATGCTTAATTCATTTATTCTCAATAAAAAATTCAATCCATTTGTTGTTTATATAAAAATCTTAAAACTTCTAATGTGCGGGTGCTGGACTTAAAGTTTAAAAGTGTTAGTTTCGTTGTTGTGTGGTGGATAATATTTTGGTGTTACATTTGTTATATTAAACAAACACACACACACACACACATATATATATACCATATAATATTCATCTGCGTGTGTATATCTGTGTGTGGCTGTATGAGTGTGTAGAAATAGATCCGTGTGAGTATATTTATGTTTAGAGCGTTCTGTGTTCTAAAACTATGGCGCCATTGTCATTATCGCAAAGATAAATTATGGTTTAACATCAAGAAACCTTTTATTTCGGTGTGTTTTTTTTTTTTATTCTTATTTTATATTTTTAAACTTGTATAAATTGTTGTATTGAAATTAAAAGGCACAAATTACAACAATAATAAAAAGTAATCTGGTACTCTATAAAGAATTTATGCAATGACCTCTTTTTTCTTTCAAACTACACGAAGGCTATCTGAAATGTTTCGAAGAGAAACAGAATTAAAACTGAAATTTTATTTTATTGTTGTATATTAAATTGAAATTATTTAAGTTTGTTTAATATTAAATAAATTTTAATACGTTAAAATATTTCGCACATTCGCAAGATCCTAAAAGCAACATTATGACATTAAATCTTATAAGAGAAAAATAATTTATAACTATTAATAAAAATATTGTTGTATAGGAACTATATTTATGTTTTATATAATAAAATCTTAATAATATTTAACATATAATATGATCATAATTTGATAAAAATTGTTAACCAGATTCGGAATGTTTTTTTATTTCTGTACAATTTTCTATTGTATTTTGATTTTATCTTTTTATTTCTGTATTTTTGCTGTTTTTGAAGGAATTACTATTTGTTTTGAAACTGAAATGTCTTTAAAACTTAAAATTTTTTGTTAGTTTGAAATCATACATCGTTACTCGCTAACATATTATGGTTATTACTAATATATTATGGTTGTTGAAACTATATTAAATTTGGAAAAATTTTAAATGTTTTTTTAACTTATTATAAATTTAAATGACACAAGAAATAAAATTTTAATAAAAAAAATTTGTTGTCAAAAGATCAATTCGTGACATTGCATTTGTTTGGGCAGATGACTTAATGAACGTTCAATTTTAGACAATTTTTCACGTATTGCTGGTCGTATATCATGCGTATCACGAAAAATATTTTTCTCTTAAGAGTCAGCGTTGCTTTTTCATCAGCATAAAGCAGACTTTACTTGGCTCTCCAGGTAATAATCAAGAGGTGTTCAATCCCACGACCTTGGAGGGAAATTAATAAGTCCATTACTTGACCATCACCAACTTTTATTTCAAAAGGTCGATCGGTGGCTTGAAGTGGCGTATGGTATGTTGTGGCTTTAATTATCCACATTTTCGAACAAATATGATGAATCGTAGTGTCACAAAAGTATATGTCGAACTTAGCGCGAGTTCCGGCTGTACTTTTGAAAAAATAATGTCTAACGATGCCACTAGCGTTTGAGTCTCACAAAACGTTGCATTTTTCTTTATCTAAAATAGTCTTTGGGTCTGTTGTAGACCGTTTTTTACACCACATGCGTTATTTAGTGTGAAAAATAATCTACAACAATGAGTCACATCGCTAAAAAATAAGTTTGCGAATAGAGGTTTCGCGCACTCATTATTTATTTTCAAAATAAATCTTGGCAAATTCATTCAGCATCAATTTATTCACGATAATTTACCAGAGTAGACTGATCATAACTGTTATAAAGTTAGAACAGTGTATTAGTCCATTTAGCAGCTAAATCTTTGTTTAATTTTATCAGGTTTTAAGAAGCACCCTTTAAAAAAAGTGTATGCGATTAAATTTTTAGAGTCAGATATCTAGTTCAAACCAATCTTGTTACAATAATAAGCTGATCTTAACAAAAACTGGTTTGACATAACTAAAGTATTATTGAAAACAAACAAAATTTGTTTACCGTAACCATAATTTGTTACTGAGAATAGTTCACAAAAGTGTTTTTTTTTCTTTATTCAAAGAATAAGTAAATTATATTCAACATCATTCTCAATCAATTTCAAACAAAATCATGGAAATCAGGCACGAAATATTAATGCTACAATAAAGTACTAGAAATCAACAGAAATTAAATTCTGTATTTCTCTATATTTTGTATTTTTTAGTTTTTATTAAATATTTAATAAGATTTCAATTTATCAAGCAACTTCCTAGATTGCCCTCCTACACTGATATGAAGAGTAACTGTTATTTTCAATTTATATTTACAACATTTTCAATTTACATTTACAATCGAATGCAATACTACTGTGTATTTTAAATTAACCTTCTATTTTTGTCTTCGATTATTTTTTTACATTTTGAGTGATTGTAAATTATGAATCGTTGATGTTTATTAATTTCAATTAACAGTTAACGATAACTTATCTTAAGAGGATAATTTATTAGGTAATAATTCATCATCACATTCATTTCGATGTTTTAAAAGGGGTTATAAATAATAGAAATTAAAATATATTGAATGCGGTTATAAAATTGGTGAGAACAAACAATCTTTGCTTTTAATTATGTTTAAAATTTTTATGGTTTGACATTTTTATTAGATTTTTAATTGAATCTGTTCATAACAATAGCAATATTTGTACTAGTAATGAACTATTATTTTTAATTTGTTATAATAAATGATTGAAATTAGCTATTTTCTAAAAAAAAATTAAATATTAAATTAAATATTTTCAAATTATTTTTAATTTTAGTTCCAGCCAGGGGTTGAACCGGTGATTATCATAAATCAATTAAATATTTTCTTTGGCAAATAATTGCGCTCGCAAAGGAACCATGATCATTTAACTTCATCTTGACACAAAGACTTAACACTATTAACCGACACTATTAAAGCTGAAGCTTATTAATTCGACTGCGTTTTTCTATATATGTACTTGTGCGGACAGAACTGTCATTTCTGAACTGATTTCCTGATTAAAAAAGGTTTACAATATTAAAAATTAAAGGTGTTCCATACAACTTTTATATATCTATTGAATCGTTTCGGATACAAAGTTAATTTAAAAATAATCTTAAAAATTAAAGGGTGTCCCACAGGTAAAACTACTTGAATTATACGGCTCTATCTACTGAACTGCAATAACCAAATACTTCACAAAATCTTTGCTACAAAAACAACTATGTATAACATTGAAAATTACAGGGTGTCCCCATGGATAAAGCGGTTTTAAATATATGGCCTAATCGTTTCCACCACTATAGACAGACAGCTGTCGTCTATAACAAAAATAAAATTACAATAAAATCTTAACTATGAAGTTAAAGGGTGTTCACATAGGTGATGTTATTTGATATATTTTGGGCTTCTTTTTTACATTTTTAAAAAGAGACACTTAAAATTTAAATGGCTTTAAATATTATGTCCACAATAACAAGTAGAAAAAACCAAGAGGGTGTCCTCATAGCTAACACTACTTAAGTTATACGAATGTTTCTTTTAAAATGTTAGAAAAGCAGTACAAAATAACACAGAATGCGTAGTTCTATGTCTGCTATAAAAAAAGTAAAAATATTCAAAATATTAAATTAAAGGGTGTCCTAATAGGCAATAAAATTCTTTATGTATGGACTCATATTTTAAGCCTTATAGATTGAATTAAAATTGAAACAATTATAATTTTTATTTTATATTCGGTGGCCTTTGTTGTGTCTGTCTGTCTGCTTTGAAGTCTTTTTTATCGAAGGATCATTTTGAATAATCTGATCAATAAAAATGTCGAGGTAGGCTAAACATGTTGCAAATAAATGTTCATTAATAACATGGGATGACTGATTATGCATGTCGTGAGAGATTTTGATTTAAAAGCAATTGAGTATTACCCAGAAGAACATGAGTATTGTAGGCGGAAAATCACTACAGTTATATCAACTTCAATTTCAAACAAAAAAACAAGATTTCAGAGATGAGTACCACATGCTCTTTTAACCTCAACAATATAATAAAATTAAAAAGAACTTATATTTGGTCAATACAAAAATTATCATCCCTCATATAAAATTTCTATAATCCTTGATTTTAATAATAAATATAAAAAATACATTATGCGAGAATTAAAAAAAAACTGATATTTTTTGATTTTTTTTTTTGCATTTTTATTTGTTTAAGCCACAGGAAGATGTCGATTATGTTTAAGAAGGAAAAAAAAAAAATATAAATATCCATCATATTCATATAGACAAGAAAGACAATAAAAGCAACCTACGCATGTCTTCCTCCTGACACAGCAACCCATAATCATAATCATCAAACTGTAAGTTTGGTTCAAATTATTAAAGTTTATTGCAGTTGAATCATTTTTTCTTTTTTGTTTTGTTTTTGTTTTTTTTTATTGCATCACTTTTTTCAACATCAAGTTTTATTCACATTTTGTTCGATGTTTTCAATCAAACGAAACAATTGTTTTGATGTTTTGATTCCTTGTCAACCAAATTCTATCTGGTGGTTTCTTAATTTTTCTTTTTCAAGTTAAATGGATTAACTGGGAAATATTTATTATTCATTAAAATTAAGTAAAAACAGTAAAAATGTTTTGAGGTCTGGATATTTTTTAATAAAACATTTCTTACTAAAAAAATTTTTTTAACTGTTTAAGGAAATAAAATTCCATATAAATTTAAAGGAATGATGTCATGAAGGAAATTACAAAAGCTCCAACTGTCAAACTGCATTCACTATTTAACATTTATAATCACCATACTCTGGCAAGTATTTGTAAGTCAAACAAAATAGAATAGCGCTTCAATAGCGCCACCAAATCAGTTTTGAAAATCAGCCATCAACTCAGTTATCAAGCAACTATGGGGCCCATTTTTCGCTAAATGGGCTTGTTAATAAAAAAAATTGCTGCCTTTATAGTGAAACTAATTTACAACAAACCCTATAGGCTGGAGCCCTAATTCCATTTTATTTCTTCAAACATGAGAATTTGAAGCTCACATTACCATAAATCATGATCTTTACCACGCCATGAACCATGATTTTTTGTTAAAAAATATAAATGACTGTGATCCAGAAGTAATGTGCTTTCACTAGGATGGCGTTAAGTGCCATACTACGCTCACAATCATTAACTTGTTGGAATCAATCAATTTGGCAATGAATTAATTAAAAGAAACGGACCTGTCACTTGACATCCAATGAAAAGCTATTCGACACTTCTCAATTATTACAATGTGTGAGATCACGTAAAGTGACTGACTTATCCTAGTAAACCATGAACAATTTAAGCTTTACAAGTAAATATTGTTCGAGTTATACGTGTCATCTGAAAAACTGGACAAAATTGGTCATCTAGAATGCGCTTCGTCAAAAACAGTCGTAGTGGCCATGTGCCTGAAAATTTTTACAAATATTAAAAAGAAACTTATATATTTTAAAGGGTGTCCTTTTAAAACTAACACCATTTTATAGACGGATTTTTTTCATTTAAATTTTTTGGATAAATGTTAGTCCATTTGTCTTGCTTGAAGTAGTTGTTTCTCTGTAAGAAATATTTATATTTTTAGCAGAAAAAAACTATGCACCATCACAGATATTTATGTATTTGTTTTACTGTGAAATTTAGTTAAGACTTCAACTGATTTAATTTAAATTTTTAGTTAAAACTTCAGACAAAAATTTGGTCAAAAAGAAAAAAAGGACTTTCTAATTAAATACAAAGTTAATCAATTAAATGTTTAATCAAACCGGAAAAAGTTTTTGATTAAATAAATAACTAAAACAATAAAACATTTAATTAACTTTCAATATAAAACCAAACATATTTTTTACAGGTGCAAACATTTTTTTTGTATATTAAAAATTAATACCAAAATATATTTTTAGTTTATGGCTTAGTTTTCTTCCTTAGTTAAGAGATCTGAAATAATATACTCTTCATCAAACTGATATTCAGTTCTAAAAAGAAATATTTGGAAATATACGGCCATTCCATATCTATATATTCACATATTTATGTATCTGTATATCTGTGTTTTTTGTTTTTTTTTATGTCTTGATACCAACTCTATCACACGTGCTTAATTGCTCTGCATATAAATCATTTCTTATGTTGTATGAAATTTTTTTCCTATATCCATTAAGATGTTGGTGTGTGGAAGTATAAACTCCTTTTTGGAAAATAACTACCATTCGCTCACCATATGAATACTTTAAAACTGTGATATTAAAAAAAAATTTTAACTGATCACAATCGACATCACGCACGCGCTTTTTTATCATTGTAGCAGGAGTTGTTGTTTTTTGTTGTTGATTTGTGGTTCGTTTGTTTTTTTTTTTTTCTGTTTGGCCAAATGAAAAATGGAGCAAGTGCGTCACAACTTCATTAAAATATAAACACGCAGTTGTTAGTTTCTTTTTAAGTTTTTAATGTTTTTTTCTTCTATAATTTTTGTAGTCATATACTCATGGTAAAAGATCAGCTGATAACAGAAAAAGCAAATAATTTTTCTTTTAAAGTTTGTTAAGCTGTTTTTATTATTTCATGTTTTCATGTTCTAACTCCATTTGTTTATTGACAAGCCTATCATAAAAACACTCATTCTTGCATTTAACAATTTATCAATTAATCAATTTTTGTATTTTTTTTCTTCTTTGATTTATTTTATTTTGACCAATTGGTTTCTTATTTAGTTTTAAAAAGCTGCTCACTATTTGCTGCAAAATATTAAAGTATTAGTCATTTACGTTCAGTCATTAGCAGCGGTCATAGAAATTGGTTTGCAATTTATCAACCAGTTTAATTAATACGAAATTCGTTTCAAACGGTGATAAATTTTTTAAATTGTTTTAGAGATGGCTGTCGATTAATTAACTGAGTAATGGAAATTTCTTAAACAAAAACGTTAAATCAATTTATTTTTTTTATAAAACAAATAAATCGCATTTGCAATTTTTGCGATTAATTAATTTATATTTTCGCTGCAGGTTTCCCCAAAACTCGTGGTGAAAATAAAAAAATTCGATGTCAAAAGTTTGTTAAATGAGTGAACACATCGCATAGAGATCTTCTTCCTGATCTTAATTCGTAAACATTTTTCTTAATTTAATAAAAATTAGAGCCGTAAGAGCTGCCTAAATTCGACAATTTTTTATGAAATTAAAAATCCCGAAAAAAAACACATTTTTAAATTAAAGTATTAGAACCATTGCCGTTTAATCATAAATTTTTTGGTATTATTTTAAAGCTGCATTTACTTTTCATTAAATAAAGTAAAAAATGTTCATCGGATGTTTTACATTTTCCACAAAAAATAACAGGTTTTCTTAAAATATAAAGGAAGCTGCAACAGTCCACAGTGGTATGAAAACGATTTATTTTGAACATAACTTGGTATATCATGAACCTTTGAAATTAACTTTCACAGTAGCAAATCAGAGCTGTTTCTAAGTGAAGCTGTGAACGGTCGACTTCTAAGAGCAAAGTAGGGTTTCTGGATAGGCTCCCAAATTTTAGTACGAAAACTAATTTTAAGCTCTGATCATCTACAGATGATAAAAGAAAGTACTCCAACTTCTTCTAATATTTTACCCACAGACATAATACAGAAGAACTAATAATATCGACAATGAAACAACTATTACAAATGCACCCACCACAATGCGGGAGTACTTATTTGGAAACAAAAAAAAAGATTTTTTCTTACAAAGTCCATCATGGAAAAAATATATAAATAAAAAATTGGATTACTGTCCGTAATGTAATTTTACTACTGATTGAGAATTAAAATCAATCAATAAAATTGAAAGGCAAAAAACTAATCTTTGTTTTTGTTTGCTATTAAAAAAATTATTTTTTTAATAAAAAAAAAAATTAAAAGCATTTTACCCAATATCCAGCAACCTAAAACCGATTCTCCTAGATCCGGAGCAAGGCATCACATAAGTAATGGTCATGGTCTAAGTAATGATCGCATTAACCACAAATTCGCATAAAAATAAAAAAAGGCTTAAAGGAAGAGTTTACTAAGCGTTTCGCCAGCTAATAACGGTCAAGCACTAGTAAAGACAAAAATATTAAAAATCAAAAGATTTAAAAATCAATAATATTTTTCAGAAAGTCTAATCAATCAGTTTTGTTTTTTTAATAATATTTTTCTTTCTGTCGGATGAATTTTTTCTATACAAATTCAAAAGGAGATCGCTGTGACGCTTAGTAGGCTTGCAGCTACATTGTGTTTTTAAACCAAAGAATTTAAATATATAAAATACTTTTTCTTTCTTCTTTCATAATAACATAATTAACGTACGAGTATTTCATTTAGTTTCCTGTAGCATTTATGAAATAGAAATTAATGATTTTGCAATCATTTAACCACATTTTTTTTTTTACTTCAAATGCATTTTTTTTTTTGTTAGTGTTAAATCATATTAATTAAAATTATACCACAAGACAGTCGATTAGTTTTGTCAGTTGGAAATCTAAAATCCGTCATATACTCCAACTCATACTTGCATGATGGCAATGGTGATGATGATGATTCATGTATAAAAATACGCAATTACACAAAAACATAAAAAACAATAAAAAATAAATCCATATCAAAGTAAACTGTGTTATAAAAACCAAAATGAGATGTGTGTGTAGGTGATTTAATGAAACTTAAAAGACATTTCCAGCTAATAAATTAAATAAATCAATTTAGTGCCAAAAAGAGTAAAGAAAAAGTTAAAAATTATTATTACTAAACACTGAGATGCCCGCTGGTAGATCTAGCATAACAGAAAAAAAAAAGAAAGAAAAAAATGAACAACAAACCGCAACAACTAAAATGATATGTATGATGTGTGTAACCAGTCATCATTCATCATTTTAAAATGTTTTTTTTTTCTCTTAAATAAATTTTAAAACAGAAGAATAAAAAACACAAGACTCCAATACATTAAATGGCATGAAGGTGATAAATCGTAATACAGTAGCAAACAGCTAAACTGACAACCAGAGTTGACGATCGGTTTGCTTTCGTAGTGTTTTTAGTTTCGATTTCTACATATAAATGCCATGATATTCTACTCAATATTTACTACAACAACATTAACTATTTTAAAACGGAACAAGTGACAAATGTTGTAAGTTTTTCAAGGCAAAAAGTAATTGAAAATTCCAGTACTCTACAGGTTGTCTTAAAAGTGTTACGGGTTCCTTTAAAGATCTAGTTAAAGACACTCCCACTAATTGTCTAAACAGCATGACATCTTTTAATATTTATGAAATATTTTTTTTTTATTTTTGTATTCGATCGATTTTATTTTAAAACAACAATTCTTTTCACAAAAAATCAATCAATCTTAATTAGATTAAATATTAATTATATGCACGAGGATGATCCCCAGGATATAAAGCAACAAAGCCAACAGCAGGAAGGTATTTATAAGAAAATACTGATTTAAATAAGCAACATGTTAAAGAATATTTATTTAAAAATTTTATTTGAGCTCAGGATTTAAATATATTTTATAAAAAAATTTAGCCTATTTTTTTTTTAATAAATAAAAAGAAAAATTTTTTATAATTAAAAAATTAATTAAACCAATTAAATATTTAATTAAAAAAAGAGAAAAAATTTATTCTAACTAAATTAACAATTAAACTTTTTAAACACAACAAAATTTTAGAAATGATAATAATTTTTTAACAATTTTTTAACAAAGGAAACAACAAACTTAAATTTACTAATAAAATATTTTTCAATATAAAAACAAGCAAATAAACATAGCAACAGAAAAGAAGTTAGAGCGCTATATTCGGCTATGCCAAATTTAGTAAATCCAGTTTAGTTAAGTAGCTCCAGTAAAAAAAAGGTTTGAGATGACAGAAAAAATTTTTACATAAAAATGTCTTCGGTTCTTAATGGGTTAAGCACTTTTTAAAAATATAAGTATTTTCAGAAAGATTTCTTTAAAAGCCTTTAAATGAAACCCGTATTGATACCTTAAAAAAATAATGTAAAATCGTACTTTTCTGTGAAAAGTTCATAGGGCCATACATTTTTAGACTTGATATTTTTTTCTTATTTTTTAATTCTCTACCGGTTCATATAACTGTTTATATAATGAAGTTACTTTATTGTTCCAAATGATATGGAAAACTAGATGTAGGCGTGGGGTTTTGCCCGCTGCCTTAACGAACATGTTCAGATCTAGCTGATTTTTAATCGAGATTTATTTTATCGATTGACGTATTTAAATTTTCTATAGATCTATGTTGGGGGGCGGAGAGACGAGCATCGCAGAATGGACATCGCTATGCATAAGGACTCGCAAAATGTGCACTTTATGGGGTCAGAAATGGATAAAAATTGCATTCGTAACTAAACTGACGATGAGTAGAAAACAATAAACAAAAACAAATATAATGTGGCGATTTATAAAGAGAGCAACTAAAAAGATTTTAAAGGAATGTATGTAGGTTTCGTCCTCGTATTCTCTGTGCTACACGTAATACGTTTCTCTTGGTTTTTATTGCAGTTGCCAGATCTTTTTATGTCAGAAGGATCTAGCCTTCTTTACTCGCCTAAATAATAGAAAAGGCAAGTACAAAAAATATTACACTATTTAAGAAGACATCGAAAAAAGAAGTTTCTTATGCCTATTAAAGTGTATGTTTTTAAACAGTGTTGTTAACACATATTATTTTTCATTTTGCTTTGTGGTTCAGGAAATAATGTAAACTCTGTTTTAATTCAATAAATTTTATATTTCAGAAACATTTTATAAAACTGTTATAAAAATCAAACTTACAAAAAAACAAAATGAGGGATTGCAGACTGTCACACAAAACTCGTTCTTGGAGATTGCAATATTTTGTATGAAAAACTAATGCGTATCAAGAAAATAAACAACTCTATGAGGCAATTTGATTATAATAAAAATTTTTCATTTTTATAAAGTTTTAATTTTATTTTTGTAATAAGTAAAATTTACATACATATGTGCATATGTATGTAGATATCGTGTGTTTTTTTAACCCGATAAAACTTTAAAATGAAAAAATAACACAAAATTTAAAAATTATATTTTTGTGTCACGAACAACATAAACAATGTTGCCCTCTAAGGCGTCAATTATTGCTGTTGCCAGTAACTTCACTAAGGAAATAATCGGGAAACGTGAAGGACAATTGACAAGTCTATTTTTCCAAATCCATTTCCCGCTAAATAGTGAATTCAATAAGTTGATAGTTACGGTCGCTGTATTGCAAATAGCGAACATCCTGTTGTAATCATATCTCTCCCGGATCAATGCCGTCCATAGTTTTAAGAAATTAAAAAAAGTAATTGATTATGACGCAGTAACTATATACATCGACCATTACACGAGCTGCAGCTTCATTTTTTGAGAAATAAACTCCTACAAGGCCACCATCCTGTAAACCGCACTAAACTGTGAATTTTTCCTGATTTACTAAAATCTTTAGTATCATTTTATGTATTGTTTTCAGTCTATCTGTAGCAATTTCGTTTATTAACAAAATCATTAAATTAGCCAAAATCAGCCCCATCGCGTCTATAACTTAATGATGATTTATTTTTTCGAAGTAAATCTAGATATATATGTGAAGTTATTCAAGCGTGAAACTATTCATGATGATTTACCAAAATATATTAAACATAAAACGTGAGCATATGTTATATAAAAGCTTATATAACAGTTTTTAAATTCTAAATGTCTTAAAAAAATAATCTTTACGTTATCTAAAGATTTCCGTTCATCAGTGATTTTATTGGTTATCAAAAAATTAAAAAAAAATACAAAATTTTGTATCATAAAGCAAAAGTATTTGAAGGATATTCCCCATTGATTCATAATAGATTCAAAATTATTTTGGTTCTTATGGAAGTTTCTAAAACTTTAAATATGCTTCAATAATCTCACTTGAGATTTGGGGACTACGACCAAGGTCTCATATAACAAATATTTTTATGATGCTAATGATTTTATTTTGATAACGTAAGATAATTAGCTGCATTTAAAATAATTGTAAAACAAACTATTTTAAGAACTTAACCTATATTGTAGTAGTTAAAAATGCCTATAGGATCTTGGTATTTTTGGCTGATCGGCCAAGCTTTAAAACTCCATTTTTATAGACTCCTATAAAGCAATACTTTTGCATTTTTTTTTTACTACGCGTTTATTTAGTAGACAACTAATGCACATGTGACATGACAGCTTTATGGACTACTACTTTTATAACAAAATAAAATTAAATTAACAACAAAATCGAAACATGCAATAATTAAATTAACCGACAAACTAACTACCAACCAGTGCAACAAAAAATAGCATAATAATCATAATAATCAGCCAAGTCTATAAAAGTCTAAAGACAGTGTGATTTTTTCAGTAAAATATCAGCAGGAGTTAAATCATTTAAACTGGTTTTAAAAATTTTCCTTCTAAACAGGAAAAAAAAAACACATTTTATAAAATACTTTATTTATAGATAATATTTTAATATTAAAATCACAAACATGTTATTGGAATTATGTTAAGTAAATTATGAAAGGTATTTAAATGTTAAATAAATTAAATTTTAAGTTTAACGGTCATATTCGTAGTAAAAATATTTTTCATTATTTTAATTCAAGTTTTTCTCTAAAGTCTTTTGATTTTTATAATTTTTTAATGCAGGATGTTTTAATACCTACCCCATCGCCAACAAAATTTTATTAAAAAAATTATGAAAAACTTACTTGTTGGCTTTCTTTCACTGTTTTAATGATTGAAGTAAAAAAAAAAACAAAAACAATTGTCGACCCAAAAATTTATTTTAGGACAGTAATCTTTTTCAAAATTAAGCGCCTAAGTTTCTAAAAAAAATTTATATAAAATAAAGGGTTTACCATAAGTCATAAATAGGTTCGCATATTTAAAGGTTACCCTTTAAAATCCAACACACATTTAAATACAAATTGCATGCAAAATAAACATTAAATTAGTTTTGGCTTTAATTTTTTTCTTTGCAATTGCTACATTTGTATTCAGAAATTATGATCTTAAACTTAAAACTATTTTTATTCACAATTTTGTTTCTTGCTCCAAGACAACTCAATTTTATGTCTTCGTTACATTCACAAACCATTGGATCCAACAAACCTTGTTATAATTGCCAATTGCCAGAAATACAAGGTGTAAAATACTGAAAAGTAAAAATTCAATTTTTCAAAAAGAATTCGTTAATGCCATAAATAGCCTCAAGTTCTTATTAAATTAAATAACAAAATGAGATAAAGATAAAATAACAACAACAAAAAGTAATAATAAATAAATTATATTGTTGTAACTTTATTAATATTTTTAATGAAAAAGTAGAGAAAAAATTACAAGTTGATTGAAGATTATAATTTGCAAGGAAAAAAATTTTTTATTTAAAAAAAATAATAAATTCATTAAAATAATAAATGAAAATTAAAAAAAAAAGTTATGATTCTTTGCATCAGAAATTCCTTGTTTGTGCCGCAGAACTCAATAATTTCTTAATTGATTTTAAAAATGTTTTCTTTAACTGAAATGTTATATTATCAGATTGGTCCCATTTTAGAAACAATAATTTTAAAAACTATACAACATACATATTTTGTAGGAAGGTGTAGTATCAATCTTAAAATCTTTAAAATTTAAAAAAAAACTGTGTATCACAAAAATAAGGTGACGTAAATTTATCCATCTTATAAGCCGTTGTAGAAAAATCCCTGAAAATTGGTCAAAATGTCAATCGATATGACCATTGTAATAACAAGTAAAAATATTCCAAATTATGATTTATGCAATGCATTGTGCCAGAGCTAGGAAATTAGATTGTGGAAAGGGGGATAGAGAGAGTAGTGCTTGTGGACATTTGATTTAAATTTTTGCACATTGAAAGTAGTAGGAAAAACCTCTGCAGGGAGTTTGTTCCCCATACAAACTGTTCGGCTAAAAAACGAATTTTCTCTGTAATGCGTAGTGCGATTCACTTGATGCAGAGCGCGTTGGACGTATGAAATTACGGTTTTCATGAACGTGTTTCTTGATTTCATAATAGCACATTCCGTTTTAGTAACGATAAAACAGTACAAGACATCCCACATTGCGTCGATGCTCCAGTGAGTGAAAAGAGCTGGATACCTTACGGTCACCGATGAGTTTCTTCGCTCTCTCCTGTACGTCGTCGAGTAACTCCAAAATGGACTTTGAAGCACTGGCCCATACATAAAACTTGTATTCCATTTTCGGTCTGATAAAGGTGACATAGATAGTAAGGAGATCAGATGGAGTGAAGTATTTCTTACACCATTTCAGAAAACCTAGGCACTTAAATGCTTCCTTTGCGACATGAAAAATATGCTTGTTTCAACGAACATCGCATTGAAATTTCATGCCCAGAACATTAGGAGCTTCTTATTCCTTAATATATATATCACCCATAATTACAGATGAGGTAGCATGTTCAGCAGTACACCTATGCGAAAGCACACCTGTTCGCCAGGCCCCATTCGAAAATTACCAAAAGATCGCGATTAAGGGTATCGTCCATGTGCTTTCTCATAGCATCACTTTCCCGAAAGCTTAGTCTACTGCGAAACAAAAATAAATGGCATATGCTAATGTCATCTGCAAAAGAATACATAGGGTTGGAAGTGTGACGTAGAAGGTCAGTAAGAAAAATAAGAAATAGGGTAGGGGAAAGGACGGAACCTTGCGGTACCCCTGAATTTACCTTAAACTCGCTTGATAAGATCCCATCTATAACAACTCGTATAGTGCGATCCGTGAGAAAGCTCGATATAAATCGAGTGAAGCTATTACCGACACCAAAAGCAATAAGTTTTGATATGAGTGCAGCATGCAGCATGCCACACTCTATCAAACGCCTTGGAAATATTTTAAGCCACACTCCTACTTTCGCCGAAATGGTGAATGGATTAACACCATTTTACCGAAAGGAAGGCTAATAAGTCACCCGTAGAACGTGACCTACGGAAGCCGTACTGCCGGTCTCCAAGTAAGCTGTTGAACATTAAGCATACTTTCCATTATTTTGGAAAGTGCAGGGCAATTTGCGATTGGGCGGTAATTTTCAGGGTTGCTAGCCTCTCCCTTTTTGGAGATTGGTGTTACATTAGCAACCTTCCAACATGATGGAAACTCACCAACATGGTACAAAATGTTGAAAAGTTTGGCTAATGGACGCGCTAACGTCGAAGAGCACTGCTTCAAGACCAGTGCTGAAATTCCATCCGGACCCTGGAAATGATTATTTTTTTTTTTTTCAACAAACCAACATCCACTCATTGTTTTTGAATAATCTATATTTTTCTCTTGTTTAATTCTTCTTTTTTTAAATACTCAGCTGTCGCATTTATTTAGAGTTTTCCAGAACCTTATTGGAGTTTATACAAAACTATAAATTTTAAACCACATTTTATCTGATTTCGAAGAATAATTCAAATTTCTGGTCATCTTCTCTCCTTGTTTGCCTGCATTTAGTTTTTCGCACAATCATAATTTTTTTGACTTAATTTTTTTTTAATTTTAGTAAAAATGGTGATGTTTTGGTGAAATTTTTATCGGACAACACATTGTTTTTCTAAAATTTGGGTTTTAATGCAACAATAAAAAATCGATTACATCTTATGAAAAATCAAATTAGAGTGTGTGCTTATCAAATTTCCGCAATATTTTATTATAAAAACTAAAAATTTCTTCAACAGGGATTAAAGTGCTCCAATGTTTAAAGTAACTTCAAAACTATCTATAAAATACATTTGTAAACAAAAATATTTTTAAAAGTTTTAAGTAGTAATCATTTCTATCTATAACAAACATTTTTTTATGGAAGCCTATTTTCTAGTTATAATTGCAAAGAAAATTTCAACTATAATAAAAATTAATATTTTTAAGTTCAAAAGGTTTTTAAAACATTTAATATATTTAAAATTTCCCATGAACAACTATAAAATCTTTTTCATCAAATTAAGATTTATTAAAGTTCTTGGAAATTAGAAAAGAAAAACTTTAAACTAATGACTCATCTCTTTTAAAATCCACATTCAATTACAGCAGCTTTATTAAACCGCTGCTAAATTGTTTTTTTCACTTAAGCCATTATAAAATACAAATTTAGCAAATTCGAAAAAAAATAAAATGTGCCCCACCTTTTACCAAGTGCGAAAACTTTAATAAAAACAAAAAATATTAGAAAAACATTTGAAGTAGAGGTTGTAGGTGTTTTAAGGTGTTTGTTTTTTAACGACAAAAAGAGCAGCAAAGTTCAGAGATCATAAAAAGTTGAGTTATTTGCTTTTTAATAGGGTGAGAATATCAACAAATATCAAAATTATTAATATCAAATAAATAAAGAAATGTTGATTGAAAAAACGTCTATGTGGAGCCACAAATAAAAATTCTAATATATTTAAGTATTTAAAATATTTCAACGATATAAAATAAAATCCTTGACTATTTAAAATGAAAGAAAAACTGACTCTAGATCAATCTTTAGTATGTAACACTTTTAGTTCAATTATAAAATTATAAAATTAAATCGACACAACAACAACAACATAAAAGCCTTTTAAAAACAAGATCGATAACTTGCTGTCATATTAAGAGCAAACTAATTATGATAAAATTTTAAAAACATGTTGATGCCACATTAAAGTAAATTGTCAGACATGTTCTTTTCATCATTATCGCCATCGTCACTGTCGTTGTCTTTGCAGTCACAGTCAAAGTCATAATAAAAAACAGACGCAATATACTTTTTTTACTTTAGTTGTGTAAATATTTAAATAATTATTAAACTTTAATAAACATTTTCATACATGATCTCAAGTTTATAAAGACTTTGTATCTTGGGGTGACATATAAAAACAGTCTATGAGTCTGGTCTATGAATGTTACAACAAATCAGTTTGTAAAAGAGCAAAAAATTTGTTAGTGTAAAAATTATTTAATATGAAATTAATTTTTACAATAAATCGAATCTCAGCTAAAAAGAATCCAGAGATCAGATCATATGCGTAGAACTGAGATGCCTTTAGGTGATCCTTTAGTACAATTTTTTTCCTTCAATTACACCCATTTAAACTAGATTTTTGCAATTTCTCGTATTCTTATTTATCAAATTGGTTAAACAGATCATGTTCACAACGTACACAAAGTAGGGTAGAATAGATGCCAAAAATGCTCATGACTAATGTAACTATACAGAAAACGCTGAGCTACATACTATTGAAGTTCAATTTGTCCTATTTTCTTTAAAAATTAACAAAAACAATTTTTTTCTTAACAAATTAAGAAGTATTGATATACGCGAACTTAAGCCTAATTTAAATTTTTCTTATTTTACAATACTAAAATAGTTCGACTAATAAAATAAAAAATTAAATAAAAAATCGTTAAACTGAGTTCTGCTAATTTAAGGCATTGCATCGTCAAAATTTAAACTCGACTAAGTCCCTAAGTCCCTACTAAAGCCGTGTAAAGTATCAATATAAACTGCCTTGACATTTAAAAACTACAGAATTATTTCTTTTTCTGTGACGAAATCCCCTGCAACCTACGTCCTCCAATAGATAGTTTACGAAAAATAATTTTTTTTTCTTATTAAGAAGGAGACTAAGAATTTCTCATTTGATGCGTTCATTCGCAGAGTTGCATTTCAAACGAAAACAAAAATAATTTTCTTAGAATTTAATTTTCGAGATCGTGTAACAGGCAATTAATTAAAAAACACATTAGTTTCCAGAAAATTCAATACTAAAGACTTTAATCACTTTATTAACACAATTTATTTTAGGTTCGGCGTCGATTAGCAATTTATTTCAATGCAACTTTTTATTGATCAACTGTGGGCAATTATTTATTTATGCGATTTTAAATTTGTAAATTTATATAAATTTTTTATGATGCAACGTTTACAATTTTTGTGCTTCATTTGTTTCAATATGATGTCGCAAATCAACAATATTTAATTGAAAGCAAAAAAATTTTTTTGTTTGATTTTAAAGAGATTTAATAAATTAAATGTTTGAATTTAAGAGAGTTTAAATTTTAAGACAAATAAAAAAATTAACGCGTGAATTTGTTATTAGAGATTATGGGGGATTGGCTAAAAAAATTAATCAAGACTGTTCAGCAGAGATTGGTAATGTAGGACAAATTCCAAAACTGTTGCTTCTTTTGTTTATTATTGCCCTTAATTTTCAAGGCAGTAACGAATCCTAGCTATACAAAAATATAATTGCAAATAATACTTTTTTTTAATTATTAAAAAAATGCAATTTATTCTTTTGGCACACTCATGCAATTTCTGTAATAAGAAATTGCTTAAAACTAATACGATAAAAAATTGCAGAATATAAAAATTGCTAGTCGATGTTTAGTCTTAGCCATAATATTGAAGTATCAAATTATTATAAAAATTTTTTGTTCTTCTCGGAACTCCTGCTAATGTGCATTAAGACTTGTTTTAAGTTAAACGATAAATTCCTTAAAATATCTGCTCAAATGCTTATAATTTCTTTCCTAAGACAACATTAAAATTAAACTCCTCTTAGATTAAACACATGTAGCTGAGTTAACAACGAACAAGTTTAAAACCATAATAATAATTAGTGTGCTCTAACAGATATTGTTGTTGCAGTGAGCATTTTTTAAATGCAATTTTTTATTTTAAATTTTTTATGAAATTCTTGTTTTATATCAAATCCAACCATCTCTTACATTTAGTTAAAAACAAGAAAATTGTACAAACTATGATTAAACTTAAATAAAAGAAAAATATGTATAATGACTGCATATCTGCGACTCCAACTTTGATCATAAATAAGTAAGCAAAAGTGGCAAAAGAGTAAAGCGATGAGACCAGATATTTCAATGGACAACAAACTAAGACAATTTTTTTATTTTTATTTTAATAACTAGTTTTTTTTCTTTCTTTATTTTATTCTTTATTAAAGTCATAAAATTTTTATTAACTTAATTAAGATGAAAGATGGCTTCAAACTGTAAATAGATTAATAAATATTAAGTAGATTTTAATATGTAATGTCAAATTTAATGTTAATTTATATTAAAATAAATAACTTTTTTAGTGCTTGGTATATAAAAATAATGTTTATAATTTTAAAAAATAATAATATGCAAACGAGAGTTGGAGAGTTTCAGCGTTTGTTAAATTATTTTCTTCAGTAAATATAAAAATTCTAAATTATTAGATTGATTTTTTAAACATCATTTAATCAGAAACACATTTCCGGTGGCCCATAATCTGTTGCTCTTTACGAACAGAAAGACATATTGATTAACAAAAAACTGCTTTAGATTTGAAATCAGATTGCACATTAGCAATTGGTATTTATTAGTTTATAAAAGTTTTTAATAATTAACAAAATTTGATTATTGATCTTATTAAAATAAAATTTTTAATGAACTCTATTTTGATAAATTGGCTTAAGACGATTTTCTTTTTTGCACCCATTTAATTTTTCATATTCTATCGCTCTAATTAAATTCTTTGCGTAAAAACTTGGTTTCTAAGACAATATGAATGGTTGATATAATTAACAACAAAATGGAATTAACTTTACACGATTATTTATAACAAAAAAAGAATATTAGAAGAAAAAATAATGAAGAGCAATTAAGAGAGGAGTTAAAAGGGAACGAGGAGAGAAGAGATAACAAGGGTAGGGTTTAGACGAGGAAAAGAAAGGCGAAAAGAAAAGATAAGAAGATATAAGAACAGAAAAGGAAAGAAAGAAATAAAAAGAAATGAGGAGAATAGAATAGAATGGAACAAAAAAGAATAGAAAACAGAAGAAAATATAAGAAAATAAAAAAGAATAGAATGAAATGAAATAGAATAGGATAGAATACAATAGAATAGAATAGAATAGAGTAGAATAAAATAGAATAGAATAGAATAGAATAGAATAGAATAGAATAGAATAGAATATAATACAAACAGAAGAAAATAGAAGAATATAGAATAGAAAAAAATAAAACAAAATAGAATTGAATGGAATAAAATAAAATTAAACTGATTTTAAATGAATTTATTTGAGTTAAATAGAAGAGAAGAAAAAAATTTTTGCGGAAATTAGATGATTGATAATCCTTTAGTTTTTCTTTGCAATTTTTATTTAATTTTATTTTCTTCAAAAACTTGCATCTTTTACACATGTGTTGTTTTAATAAATTGCAATACTTCATTAAATTTGTTATGAGATTTTGACTTGTAGTAAAATTAAAAATTTATTCAATTAATTATTTTAAATGAAATATTATTAATTAAAATTTTGTTTTACAATTTCTAGTTTTAAGTAGATTGTTTTTCGGAAGTTAAAATATTTTGTGGACATTTTTATTATTTTTGTTAAAATATACAATCTCCGAGGGAGTTATATTTTTAACTTAAAATTTTGCATTTATTTTTTTTTTTTGTTTTTTTTATTTTTTTTAAGTTTCTATTTGTAACAACACTCCACATTTATGAATTTTTTTTTTTTTTTAATTTTTTTAACATCCGATTTTAATTGAAGTTTTTTCATAATTACAAATAATATTTGTTATCTTTCAATATTTCAAAAAGTTTCAGTTTTCTATTTTGCGAATTTAATTTAAAACTTTGTCATTTTCATAGAAGAAATTTAATTAATTAAATATTTTTTTTATATAAAATTTAATTCTTTGGTAACACTACGATTTTTTCTTAAATCAATTTCTTAGTAGAATTTCTAGGTAACATTTTTATTTCTTGCAAAATTTTTAAAAATTTTCATAAAACATATTTTTTTAAGAAATAAAAATTTTCTGGTGTCATCGTGAGTTTTAACTTGGGACACTGAGTAAACTTCATTATTTACTTTAAGACTCGCTTTGTTTTATGCAATCGCTATTCTTTCGAAAAATGTTTTTGTTTTTATTTATTATAAAGTTTAAGTTTAAATTAAATTTTTTGCAGCAATATGTGATTGTATCTACAAACTTAACTTTAAAAACTTCAGAAAAAGATATTAATATTTACCTTAAAACTTAAACAGTATAAAAACTAAATAAAGTTCTTCGATATTTTAAAACAAATTTTTTACCAAAAAAAAAAAAAAAAAAACAACAAATCTACAAAACACTTCAAGTCAGCTGTAATTATTTCCTCACACCGGCACTATTAGCATTTAATTATTAGCCATCAAAATATATTTCTTTAAACAACAACAAAAAACTATTAAAGCAATTATCATTTCATAAAATTAATCTCTTAAGACCAGTCAGTGCAAATAAAACAAATGATGTCATTAAGATGATGTAAATGAAATATTAAATGTGGGTTTAAAAAATAATCAAACTTTAGTTCTTCCGCAGACTTCAATTATATGTAGGATTAAACTAACAAAAAAAAAACAAATTTAAGCATTTACTAAAACTTTATGATTATTGACCATAATAAAGATTTCAGAACAAAAAAACTACAACTTTAAGTGCAAATAAATGCAGCATTTAAAAAGCATTTTTAAACTAAAATTTCAATAGCAGACGATAACTATAATTAAAAACTAAATTTGTTTGGCTTTGTTCTACAAAATGCAAATTAAATTATGGACATCATGGCCAAAGCAACTCTGTATATTGTATGGAAGTTTTGCCTACAACACTAGTTTAAGGGAAACTATGAATCTATACATGTTGCAGCATAAATTTTAAAATATTTTTTAAGTTGTATTTTTGGCAACCATTCATTATTGAAGTATAAAATTGTAGTGATGATGCTGTTGTGACTTGAACATGCTAAAAACAGTAGCAAAATGCATAATTATAATCAACATGAATTTGTTGTCACAATATCATCGACATCATATACATCATCTTGGCTGATTATAGTCATTAATTTAATTATAAAATCTAGTACATGACTCAACAAAACACAATGGAAAATTTCTAGCATAAAGATAACAGCTATCATTTTAAAATTTCCTTAAAATAGATTTTTGATTTTCAAGGACTAATTGCCTCTACAAAAAAAAAGAAATAGTTTTTAAGACAAATATTTTGTTGCTTGTTGTTGCTGTGTGAATTGGGTCAGTTTAAGGCGCTACAAGGAATATTAATAACAAAAGCATTGTTAATAATTATATTAATACTATTATTTACTCTTTAGATTCATTTGACTGCAAATGAATCATATGAAGAACTACTGTACTCAATGTCACTTTATTTACTCAGATCTATATAAATTTGGTGACACCGCCGCTACACAACGATTATTTTACTAATATGTTTATGCAACTGTTTTGTTTTCCTTGATACTATCATACTGCTCGCAAAAGCTATTTCTAGGCGATTAAAACCGTCTAAATTTTTGAAATATGGAAAAATCTGGCAACCTTTTTTCTTTTGTTTTTTATTTAAATTTATGTTTAAGGATGAGTCAATCAAAAGCATTCTGTATTTTTCTTCTTAAGAGCACGTTCGCACAACAAAAACTTAGAATGGGGTTGGCATGGGTAACGAAATTTGGTCTCAGAAATATTTTTCCATACGGTTTGTCTGTTGAAAACTACTTTATTGTATAAATATATACCTTGGCTAATCTTGGTATCAAATTGTGCTTAGGGGCTCTGGGATCCTGCTCTTTTTCGTCCATTATATCCGCCTTAAGCAAAATTTTTTATTTTTTTTTATCTTTTTATTTTTTTATTTTAGGATCGTAATGATCACAAGATCACTTTTGATTACAGCGATTTAAGTTTTGTCTATAAAACTATTCTTGATCTTTACAGTAGCAACAATGTTCTTTTTGTTTTTTTAAAAACAAAAATAAATCTTTTAAGTGATCCGAACCGTCTTAACTAGAACTTGCATTTTCAAATACGTGGTTTTGTTTTTTTTTTTTTTTTGTTTTAAGATTTAAAATCTAAATTTTCTTTTTGAGAACGTTCAAACATTTATTTCAGATTAAGGAAGCCATACGTCATGCTGAATCATATCATTTTAGTTCACTAGTTTTCGCTGTTAGGAACATTTTATTTCCGTCCCACCGTGCATTGGTAATCCAAAATAATTCTTTAGATAAAAAACATTTAAAAAATTAATGCGTCATATTAAACCGAAGGTTATCATTACCTTTAAGAAGCTCTTTTCAAACCCTCTCTCTATTTAGGACTATAGTGCCTTCAGCCTATCGGCTAATAAAATGATTTCGGACATATGACCACCGTGGCTGCTCATGACGAAGCACATTCTGGACGTCCAATTTTGGGACATTTGTCAAGTGCTGCTGGCCGTAAGTCACGAATAACACAAACAATGTTGGACTTCATAGCGTCAATTTTAGCTGGTTTATCAGCGCACAGGAAATAATCGAGAGGTGTCAAATCGCAATTGACAGGTCCATTTCGCAAAATCAACCTATCGCCGAATTTCGATTTCAGCAAGTCGATGGTTGCGGTCGCCACGCAGCGCCATCCTGTTGAAACCACGTTTCTTCTGGTTTAATGTCATTCATATTTTCAAACAAAAGTTCATTAATCATGGAGTGGTAACGATCTCTATTGACCGTAACGTGGTCCGATAATGCCATCAGATTGTAAACCACACCGAAAGGTGCATTTTTCTAGATGCAATGGAGTCTATAGGGTATGTTGTGGATTAGTCTCACCCTATACGATGCAATTTTGTTTATTTACAAGTACGTTAAGGCAAAAATGAGCCTTATCGCTGAACACAATTTGGCGATAAAATAACGGGTCAGTTAATAACTGCTCTACAGTTTAAGCGGCGAAAGAAGGCGAATATAATGGTCTCGTGGCTTTAATTTATAAACTTGCTGTTTCTTATACGTGTGTAGACCACGTTCTTTGCGCAAAATTGTACACGTAGTGGACGGACAGAGTCTCACTTCCTGCGACAAGCGACGAATCTATAAATTTGTATCTTCTTCCACAGTTTCGTTTACAGCAGCGATATTCTCTTCAGTACGCACATTCCTTCGACGTGTTTGTGTTACTGCATCCTCTAGAGAGTGTGTGGTACGAAATCTTTCCACAGTTCGACGGATGGCTTGCTTATACGGACGATCTTGTGCACCATAAAAACCACGAAGTCGTCTAAAAGTTGCTCGAATTGGTGACTGATTTTCAAAGTAAATTTGGATGATTTGATAGCGTTTTATAAGCGTGAGTCTATTAAAAATGATTTACCAGAGTTGACTAAAAATAATGACAAACAAATTTTCTTCAAGATTTAATTGAGTAAAAGTTCTGTCAGGTTAAAAAAACAGCCGAATTTTTTTAAGAAGATTTTCAGTATTCGTACGTTTGAATTTGGAACTTTTGGCACCTAAAATTCAACTTATTTAATTTTGTACTTGAAAAATAAAACATTTCAAAAAATTTCCTTAATCGAGAAATGCAAATGAAATTAAAAATTATAAAAACTTAAATGTTTTTTTTTAACACATTCTTGGCTTAGATTGTTCTTTATGGAAGAAAAAGGTCAATTGGCAGCACAATGCAAATGTTAAAAATTTTCAGAACTAAAAACAAACCAAACACCATATTGACATCAATTGAACAATGGACATACAAGAAGAAAAAAACTATGTTACAAACATGTAAAATTTAACCTTGCCAGCCATATATAGACTAGTTTACATTTGAAACGCACACAAGTGAAATCGATATTTAAATAAATATTACGAAAACTAAAATTGTTTTTGAATTGAAAATTAAAATTAAATTTATGGCAAATGAAAAATTTCAATTATACGAAAGTAAAATTCAAGAAATCATATTTGTAGATAACAAAATAAAACAAAGTGCCAACCAAAAAAATTTTTTTAAAAAACTCAAATCAATTTTTAACCTGAAGCTAAGAATTCGTGACACATTTAACCTAATGAACTGAATGTTTTTTTCGTTACAGACACTTTTCTCTCGTCCGCTCTTATTGTCTTGCTGCCTTTAAATATTTGGCATGTTAATACTTATCTAGTGACTTTCGTTCCCTTATTTACAGACCGAGTGGCGCACAAAAAGTTGAAAGGAAGATTTGAAAACGAAAACAAATGAACGAAAGTGTTCAATCATGTTAAACATGCAGAGCTGGAAAAGCTGGAGGGGAAAAAGTTGTGTAGCAGTAGTAACTCAGTGTAAGGAAAATCACACTAATGTAAATGCTGCTGGGATCACTTTGTGCCCTGGTCACATTTAAAATAAGTTAATAAGCGTAAAAGTCTTAAAGTCTTTAATGCCAGGAATTATTGAATTATTATTTTTTTTTTTTTTTTTGTGTTGCAACTTTGTTTAAGAAAAAAAAACAATTATTTGCTTAATAAAACTAATATTTAGGAAAATCGTTTATCTACAGCTTAAAGCTTATTTTTGTTTCGTGTTTTTTAGAGGTGAGAGGTTCTTTCTGTTGACAGGTTGCGTGTTAAAGATTATAAAGGTTTTTTATTCAATTTTTTATTAAATAACTGAAACAAAACAAGGCAAACTATAAAAAATGAAAAGGGCAGTCGAAAAAAAGCATAAATTACATAATTTATTATTATTATGTGATTTAAGAAAAAATATTAATATTTTTTAGTTTGTGTCTTAAGTTTTGGGTTTTGAGTGAATTTATATATATATATTTTTTTTTTATCAACAAAAAGGTGAATCACTAGAAAATGTCAATTAGCAGTAATTTAAATTAAATGAATTCCTTAAGATCTTATTGAACCTGTCGTAATAAAACAATTATTTTATTTGATCGAATATTAAAAAAACCTCAATTTTTTCTAAATAAAAAAATAAGCAGATTTAACTTTAGAAGCCAACTGTGGCATGTAAAAACAGTTATAATGTTTAGTTTAAAGTTTGTTATCAGCAAATTATTAAATATTTTAGAAACTCTAAAAACCACATAATTGCTGCTATGAACCTTAAAAAAAATTTTTTTTGTTATAAAATATCAGGCGGGGAAATACAAAAATGATAATTCGACATAATTGTGATAGAACACTTCCTCCATCTCAAGTAATATTTTTAGAAATGACACAGGCCTTGGGTTGTTATTTCTAATCGATTTAAACAAATGGAAGGGTATTTTTTTTAACTCAATCGGAATTTAAATTGTAAATACGACAAAATTTTTACTTTAATGATCAATACACGGTATTAACATTTGAAAACAAACAGCGCAGCTATTTTTGACGACCCTTTTTCCAAACATTTAATTGTGGAATGCTTTTTTCAGCTTTGCTGGATGTATTACTCAAACAACATGAACAATATTGGCCCTCAAGTCGTCAGTTTTAGCTGCATTATCAACATAAACCAATGAGTTACCGTGGTCCCTAAAGAAGTAATCGAGAATTGTGGAAGCCAATTGAAAAGTTCATTTTTAAAGTCAATTTTTTTGTTAAAATATGATTTTTATAAATTAATGGTTGTGGTCATATTGCCATTCGGCTTAAAAATATCTCTCGCCTGAATCAATATCATCTATTTTTTTTAAATCATTAATTAAGGTGAAATAAGGATCTCCATCGACCGTATCGCAAGCTCCAGCTTCATGTTTGAAGGAAAAATATCAGTGATGCCACCAGCCAACCAATAAACGTTAATTTTTCTGGATGTTATGGAGATTATACGGTGTGTTCAAGATTGATTTTGCTTTATATCCAACAATTTTATTTATTAATAAATCCATCACTAAACATTTAATTGATAACCGATTGACAAAGCAAATCTGGATAATATGATAACATTGTTCAAGTGTCAATCTCTTTATGATAATCGGAAAGAATCAAACGTGAGAGCTGTATTACAGTTAGTTTGACAGTTAATCTTTTCTTTTTTTTTATTGGGCTTAAAAAATACCCTTTACAAAAAAAAGTTAAACAAATTGAAACAAAAACAGCAGCGGAATATGTCATTCAAATTGTTCCTCTATTAAAAAAAAACGGTGACTAAGAAGGGCATAACCCTTTTGACAAAGCTGTCACACTAGTATATTTCACCACAACTCGAGAACGACTTATGTGATTTGTATAAATTTAATTTTTACAAGAATTTATGTGAATTATAGGAACACTCTTAGTTTCTAAATTCAAGCACAAGTTCTGTGAAAATTTTAACCGTCTATCCAGAACTGTTCAAAAGAATAGCTATACACATCAAATTAAATAAACTTTTGGGGTACCCTTTAATATATATTTTTAAATATTTATAATTGTTTTTATAAAGGTCATAGTAATCAATATTCTGTCAAATTTTCAAGCATTTGTCTATAACGGTTCAAAAGAGGAAGTCTATATAGATATTTACTTCAACTATAGGGACACCCTTTAATTTTTAGGTTTATTTTGTATTACTTTTTCCTAATGGGATCTATAGTGATACCAAGTTTTTTATTATTTTTAAGTGCCGTCCTTTATAGTTCATAATAAACATAAAAATCATGTATGTGTTATGGCACGTGTTCTCATCAAATACCTGCTCACGGACCCCTAGTAAACTAATTTTTTTCGCCCAAGTTCAAAATAAAACTTTTATTACTTTTGAAAACACTGTTTTTTCGGTTCTTCATGCAGAAACCTTTGATGGTTGCTACGGACCCCTTGCGGTCCATGGACCCCCACTTGAGAACCGTTGTGTTATAGAGACACCCTTTGATTTTTAAAGTTATAAACTGTTTTTAAAATTAGACCAATCTGTAAACATAACCTTTCAAAAAAAAAACTAAGTCCTGCAGTGACAAACATACAAACGCAACATTTAACAACAATCCTTTACTTTTGAAGCCGGTTGAAAACAGTAGAAGATGCTGGATAAAATGCGGCTTTACGTTCTACTGGCGTCTAGTTTTTCTTTGTTTTCTTTAAAAAAACGTCCGCATTTGTAAATATATTTGTTTTAAAAATGTATAGAAATTAAATTTTTAAAAATGAACAAAAGCCAGGAAAAATAAATTTTAATTTACTGTCTTCAATATTTATCTCCTCAATAATTTTTTAATTATTCAGAAAAAAATAATATAAGAAAAATATAAAAAATTTAAAAGACTAAAAATATCAATTATTCGTAAGGCCGCTTAGAGACTACAAATTTGTTTCTTCTTTGTTTTCTAAATCCCTCAATGTATAATAAGTCTGGAAATAGCAACTTAAATTATTAAGTCCCCAATTTGTCAATTTTTTTTTCTTTTTTTTTTTTTTGTGGAAATTATAATTTTGTTTAAAATTTTTATAAACTTTGCAAAAGCCTCACCTTATTAGCTTTCGATTGCTATTGGAAAAAAAAATAATAAAATGAATAAACTGAATTAAATTAAAAATTTAATTATTATTTGAATTTTAACAACTTATTTTATTTTATTTGTATTTTTTTTCTAAATACAAGTTAAAATATTCCAAATGAAAAAACACATCAAATTAACACAAAAATCTGCTCTAGTTAACAACACACATTTAAATTAGTTTTGCGTGTAATTTATAATAGAATGAATTAAGTAAAATCGAAAGAAAAGTGTACAAAATACCACAACATGCAAAAATGCCAACTAAATTTGTAAGCAATGACGTGGAATACATGCTGTTTTAGTAATTTACAAGTAGCCAAACACATGTCATTGAGTAAATTTTAAAAATTAACAAACAAACAAATAAATAAACAAACGAATAAAATCAATAAAGAAGGCGAGTGATGGAGAAAATAAACCACAAAAATTACAATAAAACAAAATACACAAAAATAGTTTGAAATAAAAAAACAAAAAAGACTGTAGTTACAGATACTTTTGGTTGGTTAATCGTTCAATGAAAATGTAAATCAGTTTTGGCTGCATGTGTCTTAAGTCTTTTGTTTTACTAAAAAAATTTAATTTTCATTGCTATGAATTGAATCGCTGTTGCCAGTTTGTCAGTTTTGTTGTGTTTGCATACGAAATGGAATGTAACGGAATGAAATAAATGATTGTTGTCGATTTTTCTTCCTTTTTTGTTTAGGAATTATGAAAAAAGCAACAACAACACATTTATTTAAATATTACAGCAATTTCAATCATGTCATTTTTATAAATTCTAGCAAATATTTAATATTTTTCTTAAGCTTTTTTTTTCTTTCTTGTTGCCATTTTTAAGATCTAAAATAATTGTTGACAGAGTTTGTTTTATTCTTTTTTTTTTTTGTATTGTTGTAACTGTTAGAAGTGTATAGACAATAGCAACAACAGCCATAACAATTTTACATATTGTCTTAGTTTTGTTGGTTAAATATTGCAACATGTGTCTGCTGTCATTTAAATGTTTGTTGTCTATTTTTTTTTTTTATTTTCTTTTTTTTCATTCTTCTAGTTTTTTTTATTTTTTATTGTTATGTCCTCTTCTACATTTTTCTTTAAGTAAATGTTGAATCGCTTTTTTATGTTTATGACTTAAAATACGGTGGTTTTTCCTTTTTTTGGTCTCATTGTGTAAGTTTTATTTTTATTTCTTTTGTATATTTTAAAGATTGCCTGTGTACTGTGTATTTTATATGTTTTTATTATTTTATCTGTTTGTCCGTCTGTTTGGTTTATTATATTGCTGCAATGGTTTACCAAAAAGTACCATATTTTTTGTGTTTCTACACTTTGCATTGCAAATTTTTGTAGCATTTTTTTTCGTTGTTCTTGCTTTTCCTTATGCTGCTTACTTCTGCTTTAAGATAAATTGCTATTTTTTGCATTTCTACGACTACATTTATTGGCTTTATTCTGCAATTTTGTTTCAATTGCATCTGTATATTTATGCAAAAGAAAGGAGTAAAAAAAACTAATGAAACTCCTTTGAAGCGAACATTTTATTTACATAAAACTTTAGAAGAGCAAAAACTATTTTGCTAAAATACCAATTTCTCTGATGTAAAAAATCTAAAAATAATATAATTTTTTTTAATGCAACACGTGCGTAAAATGTATTGAGTATATAAAAGTTTTTTTTGTATTCAACTTAAATTAAAAATATTTTATCGACTCTTATCTTAAACTAAAATTTTTTCACCATATAATAATTTTAATCTCGCTTTAGCTCATAAATTGTTAATTCTTAAATTTCTTATTACAAGAGAAAAATTATTTTCATACGATGTATTGATTAAAAAAAAAAGAACAAATCTTGACACTAGCAGAATGTATAGAGCCACCTTTCCCTTAAGCAGTGAAGCCGTGGCAACAGAAAAGCATCATAGAGCGCCAAATCTAGAGAACTAGTTGGCCTCAAATTTAAACAAATGTTTAATTTTTTACTTATTGCAGCACAGCACAGAAAATTACAAATTTACAGCATCTTACTTTTCAGGATAAATTTACAAGCTAAAACATAACGCTTTCACAAGTGTTTTAGTTTTTATGCAATCTAATAAAAAAAACTGTTCACTTAAATTCCGTAAGCGAAAATAAAAACATTAAAATAATTTTCTTCAACTATAACAAAAATGTTCGTCCAAATTTTTAATCGCTTAAAGAATTTTTGTAGAGTTTTATTTAAAAATTAATTTCAATTCAAAATAAATAAAAAAAAATTTTGTCGTTAAATTTAACTTTTCTTAAAAAAAAAAAAGTTAACTTTGTCTTACGCCTTTGATGTTGAACAATATTTTTAATATTTTTGTGATAAATATATCCGTATTTTTTAATTCCACAGATATAAAAATAGTTTTTTTCTATGCCATTAGGAACAGGAATATGTTTCAAATCAATGCACGGTAGGTAATTTGACGCGAAATATTGGCAAAAATAATATTATCTTTAACGATAATAATGTTTCTGTTAATAACGTTCGATAAAGAACATATCAAACAACATAAAAAGTCTAAATTTTATATAAATTAAAACGTTTTTTCATCAGTTATAAAATAAAATAAAAAACCCTTCCATAATATGGAGAAGAGAGGGAATAGTTAACAAATAACTCTAAATATTTTGGTAGATATTTTTGCTTTTGTTAATAAAATGTGTTTTTTTAACATAATTTTAAAAAAATAATTTTTCCATTAATATAAACTTCGCATAACCTTTTCTTAATGTTTGCCATAGATTGCTGTGTTTTTTCTTAATGAAAAGTGTTAAGAAAAAATTCTTAGTTTTTGTTTTTTAATTTTTCATTTTAATTTTTTCTGATTTTTTAAGTTTTTGATTTATTTCATTTCCTTTCAGACAGCCTCGTCTTGATATAGTGATAGTTATTTTTTTAAAAAGTGAATTTGGGAAAAGAATAAAAACTGAAAACAAACTTATATTGTTTTCAACTTCATTATGATTGAAAACGGTTTAAGTAATGTTTCAAAAAATATTTGACTTTCTTGAAGCAAATAGTACAAAGTTTTTTTTTTTTTTTAATCTATCGTTAAGTTGGTGCAAGGGCCACGAAAAAATTAACAACTTTTCCTAGCAAAACCAAAATTGACTACCACGTACCTTCAATTTACAAACTGCCTTGTATCTGGCAACACCTGCTTTATCTTCCAGAGGTCGTCCAAATAAATTGCGGGAAATAGAAAATTTGCAGTATCGGCATATAAGCCAAAGCAATCTGATACGGTTGTGTACTTTAAGTAACTTAAGCTAGTACAGATAGCCTTTCAAAGATGGAAAATTAATTTGGCTTTAAATTTAACACCGATTCACTAGACTGCAGACAAAGCTATAGCTTCCTTGTTGGATATGGATTTCATGGCTAACGTGCCATTTTGTTAGCCACTTGCCTTTTTTATTTAGCTGAAAAACAAACAAAAAATTATACGTTCGTTTTAGTGATATTTATTTTTTTAATTTTTTTTGTAGCGCGACAACCTTAAAAACCTTTACTATTAAAAAGATTAAAAAACCCACCATTAAAAAATCATTAAGAACTCGTAGGTTCTAAATTTCAGTGGCAAAAAAATGTTTGATAATGACCGCAAACGAAATTGAAAGAAATTTCATCTAACAAAGAGATATTTTATTCTAATTTATTACCTATTTAAATGAAAAATAACTAAAATTATTTGCTTATTTAATTCAAATTAACTAAAGTATTAGAATGTTTGCAGCCCGTTTAGACAAAAGTAGTCGTACTGAAGAAATTTCTAAAAAAAATTTCAAAAATTAACCAAAAATTAAGCTTTTTGTAAAATAATCTACTTTTATTTTATTCCAAACACCATATTATCATGTTGAGGTAAGATTTTTTTTTGTGAATTTTGTTCCAACCAAATGAATACTGATTAGTTGGTTAAAAAGATGATGGTTACAATATACACAACTTAAGGTAGATAGATGCGAAGAATGCTCGTGAAGGATTTGGTAGTCCAGAAAATGCAGCATAACATTCTGCCATCGTCTAACTTTTTTTTCTTTGGAAAACGTTCGCATACATTTGAATAATAATGTTTCTTTCTAAAAATTGTATAAAAATTTTAATAAAAATTTACAAAGAGTCTCCACGGAACACCTACTTTTGCTGCATATCTATATGTTCTAAGTTTTTTATAACAAATAATTAAAACATAAATTATAATATTGGCCGCTTCGTGTATAAGTACAACAACTTGGCACTTCAAGTTATTTATTATATTTTCATCGCTTAATTTATTTAACACAACAACGGGTATTGTTATTTAATGGAACAATATTTGAGAAAATATCAATATTTTTTATAATTTATTATAGTGGACATTCTGTCTAACTTCCCAAGTGTTCGTATATAACGGTTCAATAGAGTCATATAGGTCAAATTACATTAATTTTGGGAACACCCTTTAATTTCTAAATTCAAATTATAAACTTGTTGTTATAGCGAAATTAGGAATACAAGTTTCTTTTAATTTTCAGCATTCACCTACAGGGATTAAAAAGTTCGGCCACGTTCATTAAATTACATCAATTATTAAGACACCCTTTAATTTCCAAATCCATATTTTATACCTGTTTTTATAACGGAGTTAGTAATACAGGTTCTTTGAATATAACAATTGTCTATTTAAAACTGTTCAAAAGCATGACCGTATACATCAAATTAAGTAATATATTGGGGCACCCTTTAATTATTAATTTTGAATATTATAATTTCTTACAATAACTTTTATAGCAATTAACATTCTGTACGATTTGCAAGCCTTTATCTAAAACGATTTAAAGTATAGGCCCATAAAAGCAAAATTGCGTCACCTATGGGGACACCTTTTAATTTAATTTTTCCATTGGGTACTATAATGATACTCAGTTCCTTAGTTTAAAAATGGCGCTTTTTACGGTTCGTAATACTGCTAAAACACGGGTATATTGTATGGGGACACCCTTTACTTTTTAAAATTACGGACTGTTTTTAAAACAGCATCAATCTTTAAGCATCCCCTTTCAAATAGCAGATTAATTTATGAAATCATTTAAGAAATGACTGAGTTATGGAGGCAAAAATATAAAAAAATAGCAACAATCAATCAAATTGATAACCTCCTTCTTTTTCTTAAGTCAGTTAACAAAATGACTGCTGTTAAGTTTTTAAAACAAATTTTTACTTACACCATTAAATTACTAGCAGAATGTAACGAGTTACCTTTGTGACCCCTTTTACATGACATTTGAGTCATTTGTAGTAAAATAAACAAAACACAACTGACGCCAAATCATAAATTGCGGTTAATGTAAATGGTAGTTCAGTCAAAGCAAAAAATTTTTGCAGAAAAAAAAACAAATACTGTCTTTAAATGTCTTCAAGTTAAAATAATTTCACAGGGAATAAAATAAAAAGAAAGAAAAAACAACAAAAACAATATTCTAGATTCACTTTTGATGTTCAAAAAAGAAAACAAGACAAAAACTATGTTAAAAACTAAATGGTTTTTTGTGGTTTCTTGGAGAGATGTTAAAATTTTATTTCATTGTTAAAAAACGACAAAAAATTATTTTATAAAATAGCATTTAACTATTTGTTAAGTGCAGACACATCATTAATTATAGTTTAAAGGAGACTAAAAAAACAACAACAAATTACTTGGTGGAAAAACCAACATTTAAAGGTATTAAAATTAAATAAATATCTTCCTGCTTTTTCCCAACTTAATAAATATTTGTGTCTTAATATTCAATCAAACTCAGCATATTAACCATATCGATATTAACTTGTGTGCATTAAGCACATGATTTAAAATACTATGTTAAAGACCTTGCAGCAATTTACTTTGGCCAAATAATAGAGATTTTCTATAATGATTTGTTCAAGTTGAAAGGAAAAATCCAAAAGTTCTATTCAAGTCTTTGTTTTTCTTTTTCTCTGGATACAATTTTGATTTTCTTCTACTAAATAGCAAAATTATCATGTAAAAAATTATCATGTAAAGTAATCATGTAAAAAATTTAAGACCAAAAAACTTTTATTTCTGCACTTGGGTGGTATTATTTGGAGGCAGTGAAAAAATTTTTAAAAACCCATGTTTTAGTAGTTGCTTGTTCATTGTTGTAGCGTATGTAAGTATGAGTTTATATTTCTAATATTTGATTAAAGCTTTTAAAATTTTATGTTAATTATGGATTTCAATTTTTATGATTGTAGTCGTATTATTTATTTTAGTATTTTTTTTTATGAAATAAATTTATAACGATGAAAAATCAAAAATTCAGAAAAACCAAAATAAAAGTTTGTGTCTTAAGTCTTATGTTTTGCTTCTTTATCTTGTCTCGTTACTTGCTTGTGTGTTTGTTTGCTTGTTAGTTGTAACAGAGAGGTTACGCCAGCGCTAAAGTTGTTACATGACAGTTATAAGAGAGATCATAAGAACAATTTAAAAAGATTTTCATCACAAAACAAAAATAAATAGAGTTCATAAATACTTAAGACAGTTTAATGTGGCTGAATAAATATGAAAAGATTTTTGTCAACTAAAGAAACTATTACAACAAATTGGCAAAATTCGTGTTTTATTTGTTTATTTTTTTTTTTTTTATTTGTTTATATATTTTTGTTCTAATAGCGGTTTCAGCAGTCGTAATTGCGCTACATTTAAATATCTGATGTATTAAGTTACCAAATGACAGAATGATAAGAGGGTCATGTGCAGAACAAAAATCATATATTTACAGTGGCTTCAATAAAACTTTCTAAAATAATTTAAAGGAACTTTTAAAAGTTTTGTAAATTAATTAAATTTAAGATCGTAGAAAATTTCCAAGTCTCATGGTCATGTGTTTACTCATAAGCCAGACACTTGAGAATTATGCAACAAAACCTTAACACATATAAAAGTCCTCAGTTTTCACTCGAGTCGTTGACTGCGCGAGTTTTGCCAAGTAATCTTTCATTGGCAAATTTATTCAATTTTTTATGATTTTAACGATTTCTTTGAAACAGACAGAACATGTGCTTGAAAGCTTTTAATTTTGCCACCTATTAATTTTGATCAAAGTCCACATTTCTTCTTAATTGAGGTTTCCTAGAAAAAGTTCTTTCTAGTTAACGCTATGTAGTTTTCGTGGCTACGAAGCAGTAGTTGCCCGACCAACAACTTTTTATATGTTGCCTAATTATTTCATTTCTTCAAATTTTATACGGTATTGACGTTTGCATATGCTACTGTTTATTTGCTAATAGAACTGCACATTCCTCTAGCTATCGAAATTTGTTCTTTTCGGGAAGGCTCAAGTAAATTTCAGATACCGGTTCTTCGACTAAATGTTGCAACCTAGTCTTTTGGTTTGGAAATTTGGAGCAGTAGCAATTTGTTATAACTAAAATAATATTCAGTTGCATGGGTTATATAAGCAACTTGAAAGCTGAGGGCAGAAATCTGTAACTAAAATAACTGTACTTCTTGGTATTCGAGTAAAAAATTTCACGGCATCATTGAGAAATATTAAGAGTTTACTTCTGTTTTTTATTAAATAAGAATCGCTTTCATTTGAAGAATATCAGAATTAATATAATGCGCATATCTTTTTTTAATGTGCAGCATGTCGACTGAATTATGACTATCTTTTAGTTCTATTTCGCTTTTCCTTATAAAACCCTTAAAATGTTGCATAGTGAATTTTCAGCAATTATTTGCCTGAAATTCTGAAATGAAGAGCATTTGTGATATGTTGTGGTGTTCGTGAGGCTCAAAATATTATTCATAATAAAGATAAGCAGAAATCTGATAAAAACCGAACTCTTTAAGAATCCTTTATCTACCAAGCCTTCCCTCAATTATATATTTAATTGAAAATTAAATTAAAAAATTATCTATAAAATAATCAGTTGAATGAATTATATATTGAATTGAGGAAAAAAACATGTTATTAAAATGTGAAGTTTCCTAAGGAATTCTCATCAAGGCGAATTTAATTTTAAGTATTTAAACAATTAAATTTTTTTAAAGATAAAAGGTATAAACAATCTTAAACCGAAAGCATTGGATTAAATAAAAGACGTTACGTATATCAAAACTACGAGAATAGTATTAATTTGCGTACTTTTCTAGGATTCACAAGCCTAGATGTTCGTTAGCACGTTGACTGCTATGCTCTTTATGTCTTAATTTTTCACATGCCAGTATCTGTTTTTCTTCAACTAAATCATTCTTTTTTTTCCTTCTTTTTCTGGATTATTAAAAAAATGTTAGTTATTATTTATCTTACAAAAAATTTTAATCTCCTTAATTAATAAAAAAAATCCAAAAATTTAAATTAACTAAATAAATTAAATAATTAACAGAAAAATATCGCCTTAACATGACATAAATGTCTCAAATGCGTTAAAAACAAAACGACACTTGACACAAAGACTTTGATAAATAATTGTGATACAATTTAAGAAATAGTCATTTAAGAAATCAACTGGGTGGAAACTGCTGATAAATTATGATAAATATAAAGAAAAATAAATCAATTTTTTTAATAAATAAAGCTGCAAGTTTTTACAAAATTTTTAGTTAAAAACTCTTATTTCATTGATTTGTCAAATAATTAAAAATACCACTGCACACTGTGCACTAAAGAGTTAAATATATAAACAAACTACCATAACTAACAAATACAGGTCTTAGTTAGTCGCAGCAATTATTTAACAACTCAATAATAAATAAAAAAATATAAACAAACAAGTAGACTTTCTAAATTGTTAAACAAATTTGTTTGTATTCTCTTTTTCAACTAATTTCAAATGCTACAGTTTTTAAATTCAAATCAAATTTGTTAAAAGACAAAAAAAAATTAAGAATTGAAAAAAAAATCAAAAGACTTAAGAAACAAGCTCATATGTTACCAACATTTACTTGACTGGATAAACATGTTTATTAACAATTTAACCAACTACATCTATAATTTGTTTATACATAAATATATCATTTTGTTAACACTTCATTTATCAATTTTGTTTTTCTTATTATTTGCAAATAAATCATCATTTGCTTAAATTACTTTTTGTTTGACTTTTTTTATTCTACGCTTACGCTCTCATTTGTGTTAAATGCTAACAAATCAATCAAAATTATACAGTTCATATTGACTTCTGGTGAAGAGTTGGTAGTACGTCATATGCATTTATGTCCAGCCATCACTTTTGCCTTTAAGGTTTTTATCATATTCTTTTTTTTCATAACTCATTTTTCTTAAAAATTTCTTACCGTAAAAAAAATGAAACAAGAAAACTTGTTACACATATTTTCTTATCTCTCATCATGACTTATTTTAAATAGATGTAAGATTAACTTGATGATTTGTTATGATATGGGGAGTTCCATATGAAAGTAAGAATTTATATATAAAATCATTTATTATCTTAACAAATATATTAATTAAAATAATAAAACTTTTCGTTTAAGTAATAACCATCAAAACAGTTTATGGCAGATTTGGTTAAAAAGACCGCTTGACATTTTTCATTTTCCTGTAGCGAGTCACCACTCACTAAAGAGTTTGTGAACTATCATTTGCTAAAAAAAAAACTGCTGTCTATAAAATTGTTACGTAAATAAGATCTGGCAAATATTTCATATCTGCAAAACCAAAAAAATCTTGTTGCTGTTTTTAATGTGTGAAAAAAGTCGTCCACCACTAAAAAAGTGTGGTGCGTGCGAATAGAAAAAGTAGATTTTTTAGCTGCACTGGCATCAATAAATTTGTAGTCGTTTTGCTCTTCTTCTTCTTCTTCTAAAACAAAACATCACTAGTCATAAGTTCAAATCCCATCGAAACCAAGAATACTGAGAAAAACAATTACCCGTAAGCAACGGTGATTGTTAATCTATGCGCATATGCGAATAAATGTAAAACAGAAGTTCTAACTGCTCATAGTTTCAGTAAGAAGAGAAAAGCAGTTGTTGTGTAAATGCACTAGATGAGTTGGTGAAGGCTCCTGTAATTTTAAAAAGCAGATAAAAGCGCTTAGGCGCTTCTTGGTTAAAACAAGAAAACCTTAAGCCGAAGTAAAGCCCTTGTTACAGAAGAAAGTAGAATCTTAACATGAATATGTGGCAACTTTTGCTGAGGCCAGCGTGATAAAACAAGAAGCCATAAGTTTGATTATATCTGGGTACACAGCGTAGACTGATGCTTAAGAAGCAGAGGGAGTAGAGAGTGAAAAAAACTGCAGCAAAAAAAAAACAAAAGAAAATAATGTCAAAAGAAACATGCTTTAAAATTATTCTTTTACTTCTTACTGATACTAGACGATTAAAAAAATATTTGCGGAAAGCAAGTAACCAAAAAATTATGCAGGTCCACTATACGCCAACAAGAGCCTACACGCAAAGAAAAAACATGGTTGACGTAACTAAACTAAAAGAGCAACATATTAAAGTTTTACTTTTTGGTAGTAAGCAAAGCCTAATATTGTTACATTCAATAAAAATATTGTGGATTCCGGAAGCATTTTACTGTCTATCATAACAATAATATGATTAGGTAGAAACATAATTATGTTTAAAATGTAAACACTTTTCCATTATATGCAATTATATTATGTTTTAACTATTTTTAAAATATTATGTTTACCTTTTTATTTGTTTTGATGTTTTGTATATAATTTTTTTTTCTTTTTTTAATTGTTTTTAATTTTCGTAAAAATTAAATAAATATTTAAATTTTAATCTTTTTTACATGAACCCTTAGCCAACCAAACCAAGCCACTAAACTGATAGATAAGCATCCCATCATGTTCTAGAACAAAATATTTTTAAGAGCAAACATTATTTTTCCGATTTTAATCATACTTTGATCCATAATAATATATTATGGTTAAATTTTCTATATTATTTTTAATACTTATAAAACGTTGGTTGCAACTCGAATTTTTTTTTTAGCTAAAACAAACCATAAACAAATTTATCGTCCCTGATGTATTGTTGCAAACAACTATAATTTGGTTGCCGCAACTATACATTGTTACGGAGAACATAATATGGTAATTGTGACAATATCACAACCATGTTTTTTTTTTTTTTCTTTAAATATAAAATAATCTTGGACAGTCAAGGAATTTAATTATTTTAAGTCCTAACGCAACTAGATATCATTTGAACATTGAAAGCGATAGCTGCCACGATTCCTCCAGCATTATGCCTTAACACTTTTACTACAAGTAAGTGTTAAGGAATTAATCAAATTGATAGACTTTTCCCATGGAAACATAAACCCAAAACAAAGACACTATGGATGTTTAATCTCACAACCTAAATTTTCTAGCTTCCATTTAGGAAAGTTTCCAGAATTTAATTATGAAATTCCCCAGTATTGTAAAATATCATAAATTTTCAATACTTTAAATCTTTTCTCCTTTGGTGTTTCTGCTGCCACAATTTCTTTTCCTTATCTGCATTTCTATACAAACTGATGAAAATTTAAGTGTGGTGTTTTGCAAAAAATTATTATTGCTGCCTAAGGCTCGATAAAGACATAAATAAATTGAAACAATATAAGCGGCAGGAAGAATAGACTTATGAATGCATGACAGCAGGATGGTCAATCATTTCAGCGGCTACTTGTTTCTATTTACGTAAAAATGTTTTAAATATGTTAATATATTCTACAGCAATAGCATATGGGATCTAGTTTACTAAACTTTTAACTGCAGAGTCTTTTAAAGCGAAGATATTAGCATCACTTGTTTCATAAACTAGTTAATGATAGACAACAGGGTCTTAAGTAGTCAGTGGTAAATGAAGAAGGAGATGTTAAAATAAAGGATGATACCTGTCAACACATCTTCACTAACTGCTTTAACTAGTTTCAGCTACTTGTGCCTTGATCATATAGAATTATTATTAAATACAAAGTTATATTTAAAAATTTGTAATAGAACCGCTCAGCCCGTATTAATGTTTAACATTAAAACTGACAAATAAAATTAAAAAAATTCATAAAATAATTATAATCCAATCAGAACTTTTTTATTTGAAAAAATATGGCACAGAATAGTATGGAATGAACTGAATAAATAAAACAAATTGTGAAGGAATATTAAAATAATATTAAATAAAAAAAGAGGATTTACGAACAGTCTGTACTTAGCTCGACGAATAGAATTCTATTCGCCATCACTTTTAAAATCATAATTTTAGATTTTTTATGCTAATTTTTATACACAGCAGTTGATTAAATTTCCAGGGCAATTTTCGTATATATTTTATAAATGGCTTTTACAGTCAGATTCATCAGAGACATTTTTGAAAGCCAAATATCCTGCATTAGAAATAAATAAATTTTATTTTTTTTTCAGATTCCTTCGCAATAACTCACACTTTAAAAAATATAGCAAAATGTGATCTAAAGGGAAAGAAAACTATTTATTTTAAGACACATTAAAATTTTTTTTTAAATTTTTTAAGAATCTTTAAATTTTAAACATTTCTCCATTTTATAAAAAATTCTAATTTTAACATTAAAATTGATTAAATAAACCCTGATAAGAAAATTGTCGCTTTGTATCATTACGCTTTTGTTTTAAAATACAGTCGGCCCTTGATAATTTGAAACTCAAGCAACCAGAGAAAAAGCTCAAATAATCGAGTTTTCATATTAACGATACTTCAAAATATCAAAAGAAAGATCAAAAAAATTCAAATTAACAAGAGCTTATAGAGCTGACATAGAAACTAAAGAAAACGGTTTAAATTTCTTTTAAAAAGAGAAACAAAATTACATTAGCAGTTCAAATTATAAGATATAAAAAAATCGAACTTTAAATTTTAAAATGTTGCCAGGCAAGATGTCATTTTGTAGCACATCAAAAAATTATAAAAATAAATACATATTTGTTCTATTTTTGAAAATTAAACGATTTAAATTATAAAGCGTAGAGCTAAAAAATTCATTTATGGAGAGTAGGCGATCAAAATTCCCTTGAAATAATTTTAAACTATTGAGGGGACCAAATTAAAAGATTTCTTCCAAAACATTGAGTGTTTTTCAAGAGACCTAAAAAACAGTTCACATTATCGAGCGATTCAAATTAACGAGTTTCAAATTGCCAAAATTCGACTGTATAATTTAAACAAAAAAAGGCCATTTAATTAAAAAAATAATTTACAGCTAAACTTGATGAAAATTACAAGAATTGAGACGCAATAAAAGTTAAATTTATTTAAATTTATTGTACATGTTTTAATCATATAATTAAAATATTGCAGAAAAAGATAAATAAAGTAACAAACCTACACACGGTTTTATTTACTAAATGATCTTTTGCCACAACAACGAAATAAAGTAAAAATTTATGCAACGTTTTTTCCGTTCATGTTGTTTTTGCAAATACATACAAATGAAATTAAATTGAACAATGAGTCATTTTCTTATGAATTTAAATATTAGACAGTTAGACTTTTGATTATTTACCCAGGCTTGCAAATGTGTGAGAGTATGTGAGTTGTTAAGGTTTTTTTTAAAGAAAAATTCAATATGCAATAAACATTTATTTTAATTTCAATGACTAGAGGCCACGCATTATTTAAAGTGCAACAAACACTGCAGGAGTTTTAAAAAGAGGCGGATAATTGAATGTTATATGAAAATTATAAACGTTCTATTTGCAAAGTTATTTAAGTTTTTCTGTTTTATTTGAAAACTATTTTAAATATTTAAAGAAATATTTGCAAAAAATAAGCTCTGAAATAGATAAATTATTGTGCAAACTACTTTAAGAAAAAGCTTTATATTTTGGGTTAATAACTACAGAACTAATGTGGATGATTTTATGGAGACTCATTGCTGGGCAAAGTATATATGAACTAACCATAACTAAAAAATCGAGCTTAAAATTTACACACTTTTATTAAATTGCTTTGCTAAAAGTCTCCATATTCTGCCTAGAGCTATGCATAAGTGGGTGTGGCTCCATACAACTACTTACAAAATATATCTAACAATGACAATCTTAAGCGTTTGTACCGGTAACTCCATCATAAAGATGACGTCCAAAACTGACACTGATGTGCCAAAGGATTAAAAATTTTAGCAACAGACAAATATTTATCTGCCTACATTTGGAAAAATTTGAACTGTGACAGTGTTTACACTTCAAATACATAATCTAATTATCAACTTAATTAAAAATATCGCAAAGCGAAAAAGACCCAAAGAAAGATATAATTAAATAAAAAAGTTATTTTAAATAATAGCGAGTCAAAGAAATTAGAAATGAGGAGAATAAATTCGCGCTGACTAGAGTCCTGCAGACTGTTTAAGAGTCAACAATGGTAGATCAAAGTAGACTTCTTATTTTTCTTATATAACTCTAACCGTGGATCACAAAGCCTCACCAACACTTTCACATTTGTTTCAATCCCTGGCTCTAATTATTTTTCCCCCGTTGATAGAGTTTTTAGTCATTGAAGAGTTTTTTCTATCATACGCTTTCATGTTTATTTTGGTCTTTGTGCTGCTCTGTTATTTTGCAGGTTTCACTAAGAGGCCTGGCTACAGATTTTGGTTAATTGTTTCTGTAGAGTTTTCCCTATCCATTTCTACCCTCTCCTTTTGATCTCTAGTTGTGTTGAAATTTTTTTACATTTATTACGCAGTTCTTTTTCGATCCATATGATCTGAAGAATTTTTTCAAACACCTGCTATCAAACATTTGAAGCTTTCATGCGAATGTTTCCATCATTGTCTAAGTCTCGCTAATACAACAATACTGTTTTAAGGTTTAAGTTGATTAAAAGTATTTTTATATGAATTATTACATATCAAAGAGGATCTGAGGTTTACATTTATAATTAAATCACTGCCCACTTTAAAATTAAAGCTTGGCTTAACCGAATTTATTTTCATTGCATTCATCTTCTCAGATTTTATCTGATTGCTGCATGCAATTTGGCAACAATCATTGACTTTGCTTTGCATGTCACTTTGCCTTAATGAGGACAGTAACATATCGTCAGCATATGCGAGTTCTAAATGCCACATGAGGTTGAAAGTTCTACCGAATTCATTTATTGTCCGAGCATAAGTTTCATTTGACGAAACATTGCTCAGTAAATTATGTAGAATTCATTTAATTTTGAAAACAGTTTTAGATACTCCATCTTTATCATTTTAAGGTCCTTACCACATTATTTACCCGTTTTTCGACTTCATTGTTAATCCGCAAAAAACAAAATATTTACAAACAGTTCAACAGTATGTCCATATACATCTGATTACATCAACTATTGTAAGACCCTTTAATTTATAATTTAAAATATTTATACTTCTTATTAAACCAATTATTAGACATTCTGTCTAAAGTTCAAGTGTTTGTATATAACGGTTTAAGAGATACGACCATATGGGTCAAATTACCTTATTTTTGGGAACACCCTTTAATTTCAAAATTAAAATTAAAACTGTTGTTATAACGGACTAAGCAATACAAGTACCTTTTAAGTTTCAGCATTCTACCTACAGGGGTTAAAAAGTTCGGTCATGTTCATCAAATTACATCAATTATTAAGACACCCTTTAATTTCCAAATCCATATTTTATACCTGTTTTTATAATGGAGTTAGTAATACAGGTTCTTTGAATATTACAATTGTCTATTTAAAACTGCTCAAAAGCATGACTGCGTACATCAAATTAAGTGATCCATTGGGGCACCCTTTAATTTTTAATTTTGAATATTATAACTTCTTAAAATAACTTTTATAGCAATTAACATTCTGTACAATTTGCAAGCGTTTATCTATAACGATTTAAAAGATGGGCCCATAAAAGCAAATTTACGTCCCCCATGAGACACCCTTTAATTTAATTTTTCCATTGGTTATTATAATGGTACTCAGTTTTTTTAATTTTCAAATGGTGCTTTTTACGGTTCGTAATACTGCTAAAACAGGGGTATATTGTATGGGGCCACCCTTTACTTTTTAAAATTACGGACTGTTTTTAAAACGGGATCAATCTGTAAGCATACCCTTTCAAATAGAAGACAAATTTATGAAATCGTTTAAAAAATGACAGAGTTATGAAGACACAAATATAAAAAATAGCAGCATTCAGTCAAGTTGTTAATCTCCTTCTCTTTTTTGTAGTCGAATAATAAACATCCCTGCGCATATAATTCTCTAACTAAAATCCCAAACTATTGAAAAAAATGTTCCTCAAAAAAGAAAGAAAAGAAATCTGTGAATGAAATTATAAACTTTATGGGTAGCAGAATTAAATTTTGTATTAAAACAACAGCTCTCTCGTTAGATTTGCTTTTTTGCAATATTCTTTTAAGAGAAAAAATTATTTTTTTGAATAGAATAAAGAACATTTCTATTACAGGGAGGCCTTTCCTGTTTTTTTTTTTTTTTCTTTTTTTCTTATACTCCAAAATCATTTTAAGGCTTTAGTAAAATAATGCGTAGTGTATGCATAAATGCATTAAAAAACTTTGTTGCACTTGTACACTCACATGTGTATGCTGCACTTACGTGTGTACATTTATTAACCTACAATTGTTGTTGGTGGTGTTGGCAATTACAATATTTATATTATTTTTTATTAAAAAATTTAAATTAAAATGTTGTTCAAAAGTTAAAATTATGTTTTTTTTTTCGCATATTCCATATTGCTACAACAACACATATGTATATTTTCAAAGAATTGTTGTTAATGTACGTATTTTCATATTGCATGTCAATGGGTAATTTTTATAAAGTGTTTGAATAAAATATTTAAAACATTATTAATAATTCATCGATAAAAAAAACCAAAAATATTAATATTCAAAGTGAATAACAACAAATATTATTTAAAAAAAATAAAATAAATTATATTAAAATGTTTTGTCTTAAACTATTTATGATTTGGGATATAAATTAACCAAGAAATGTTAATTGTGGTATGCGGCTTTTATAATCTGATTAAAAAGACTTTTATATATCTAGAAATTTGGTATTGAGAGCTGCAATTAGACAAGGTGGACATATGTGAAGTATGAAATATAAATCACTTAAAAAGCAGAATATTCATATGAATGTTAATTAATAGTATTAACTTACGATTTGTAGTGTATGGGAATATAATAATATTTGCCTGCAATAAATAAAAATATGCAAATTTATTAGTAAAATATTAAGAACGAGCGGGCTGGCAATAAAAATCCCACGGTTAACAAATTATTCAAGAAACACTTTATTTAATGAATTCGATAATAAGAAATGTAATGCTGTTGGTACTAAACCACTAACTAAAATGGTTTTAAAGTCGACAGTCTGTCAGGATTGCTGTAGAGCAACGGTTCTCAAATGGGGGTCCGTAGCAACTATCCAAGGGGTCCGCATAAAAAACCGAAAAAACAGTGTTTACAAAAATAATAAAAGTTTTATTATGAATTTGGGCTTCAGATGGGTCCGCGAAAAAAAAAATTGATGGCATAACTCCTGAAACTAACCAAAGTCTCAGCAAGCCCCTCCTCACATTTTGAAACTAACAATAGTCCTAGAATGTAGTTATGGATCACTATAACTATCTACAATGATTTCAAGAGACACTGAGACCCTGCTCAATTTCTGCACTCATGCCAAGCTTTAGGTCTTCAAAAATAAATATTTTATTACAATTAAATGTATTAAAGTATTTTTACAAACAAACTCTTTTTTACATAAATGAACACATCAATTAAATTTAAAAATATATTTTCATTATCAACAAAAACTGCATTTTATTTAAAAGAAAAAGTTTGGATCGCAGGTCAAACTTAAATTAAGGGACAATTTACGGCATTCGATATCGCTCGGAATTACATTAGAATTTATGTATAAATTGCGATCGGTATTGAATGCCGTAATTTGCCCCCTGGATTTATTAACTATTCCAGAGTCCTTTAGATTTATTGTTTTCTAAAATCCGCCTATTTAAAAAATCTGACCTCTAAAGTAAACTTAAAATCAGATAAGGCGCACAATTTTTTTTTATAATTTTTTTTCCTTTTATTTTTTTATTTTTATTATTATTTTTTTTTTTTATAAATGATAAAAACTTTAAATTGACATCTGTTCATGTGTGGCACTTTTGAAGGGATTTTTTAAAAAAATTATGAATCAAGTTTGCTGCTTAAGTCTTTTGTTCTGTCAGCTACTCTTAAAAGCTAAAAAACAATTATAAGTTTTTTTATTGCAGATAAACAAATCAAACAATTTTAAGGGACTATAAGTGTATAAAAGTTTTTATATCATTTAACAAAAAAAAATATTTATTTAAAAATATAAATTTTTATTAACCTCAATTTCCTCAGAGTCACACAGCCATTATAAAAAAAATTAAAGCTTAAACGAAATATTAGTTTGTATTTAATGCATTTTGTTTCACACTCAAGGTATTTATTTTTATCTTAATAGACGTTTATTTTATATATATTTGGTTCTCTTTAAGAATTCTTTAAAATAAAATGCATTTGGTGCAATTAACAATTTAAATAAATCATACAAAAGTATTAAGACAGTCAATATGTTAGCATTTGTACTTACAATTGCGAATTCTTAATATTTTGCGGTATATAAATAGGAGGCCAGTTTCAAAAGTTCTCGAACTATTTTATACAACTTCTTTTTAAATATTAATAAAAAAACAAGGACATTTTGTGACAGAAACTTGTTTAGTTTATATCTTCCAGACCTGGTAAGTCCTCGCCAGGTTATTGAAAAACACTTTAAGGGCTGCTGCAAGACAACAAATAGTAAAAATGAGCAAATATAGTGCTTAATCGTCTAATAAAAAGCATTAAAATTTACTCGCTATAAAACGCATAAGAAATCTAGGGATAAAATCGTTTCGAAGTTGACTTATTTTTTAAATTTTAAATTTAACTAAATTTCCCTCTCATTAAGAAACTTTTTTTTAAAAAATATAAAACATCGGACTGAAAGAAAAGCGTCTAAAGTTTCCAAATTTATTTCTATGCTTCGTTTGAACATAAAGTTTTGGGTTTTAAGCGGAAGTAAAGAATAATTCAGTATTGAAGTCAATAATCTAAAAATTTTTATTATGACTCTCTATTGCAGACAAGGCAACATAAGAAGTTTTTATAGTTCAAATATGCAGGGTTAAAATATGCACTTCTTGAAGGTGTCCAGTAAAATTTAAATATTTATTATTTATATATTTGCTGTTTCGGTTAACTCTACAAGCGTTCTCATAACAAAAAATTAAAGTATAAGTAACTAACAAATAACAAAAAAAATACGAAAAGAACATATGCTTTAAAACGCTCCTAAACCCAAAAAAATAACAATTCAACGTAAAGTTCTTGTTCATTAAAAAAATAACAGTTGATTCTTTTGTTCTATGCCCAACGACAAAAATAATTAAATGAAATTAAATTAAATTAAATGAAATTTATTACTATCAAAATTGTTTAGAAACAGCAATTAAAAATTTAAATAATTATTTCTTAAACATTACTGTGGCCAGTTAAGTATAATTGAAACTAACAAGAGCCAGCCCACTGTGTGTATGTTTTGTCTTTTTGGTGAACATAAACATCTGAACATTCATTTAATTTTATATTCAATTCAATTGTTCTTCGTGTACAACAAATGTGTTCTTACTGTTAGAATTAAATAAATTAAGACAGTTTTTTAATTTGTGTTCATTTGTTAAATGCCCTAAAAATGCATTCTTATAACATATTGACACTTTAATTGTGTGTTTTATTTAATAAAAAATAATCTCATTTAACTATTCAATGCATTTGTAAAACCTAAAATAGTGTTAAATTAAGTGAAAAATTAACGACACATGCTACAAGGTTTTAGTTGATTATAGGAAACTTTAAATAACCCTAATTAAGGAGAAGTTTGAACTCTCTTACTGTAGTTGCTTGTAGTAAATGATATTTTATGATCACTGGTTGTAATGGGTATGAAAATTATGGTATATGACGATGCTTTAATGGAAATTTCTAGATATTGTATCCAAAAAGTCGTAGTGACGCAATAAAAAAACTCTTTGTATGGAGGCTAAATATGAACCCTGATAAAGCAAAACTTACTATTTTCACTGCAACTCTGAACGCTTATCTTAAGCGACTAAAAAATTCCCTACAATGGTATGAAGCGAAAGACTCTCTAAAATTATTAGCTTCAATTGGCTAAATTAAAAATGATAAATGTTACATAAGGCGAATTGTTTTCAGAGAAGCAGGGAGTGAAGAAATCTTGCTGCTTAAGAGATATTTATATGATGACAGCAAGACATATATCAATGTCAATATGTAGCTGCAATTGTTATTTATTTGATAATCAAGCTGCTATCATTGCTTCATGGCATCATACATGATTAGATCCAAGGTAGTCAGCAGCTGATTCTCTTACTGTACAGAATTATATAAGATTCTAATGGACACCGGGCCACAAGAATATTTCAGGCAATCAAAAAGCGAATGAATTATCTAGAATAGGAGAGTTTTTATTACCTAAAATGAGCCGTTTATTTTAAAAATGGCATAAGTCACTAATCAAAAAAAAAGTAATTAAATGTTAAGTGCTGCTACGATATTGACCGAAGTTTTTATTTGGGAGAAAATAAATACCCTGAGGTAAGAAGTGCCACTTAATCTTTTCGAGACTGTCTTCAATTCTTTTTAAACACAAATATGTGTATCAGCTTAAAAGCAAAGTGAATAATGCCACTTTAAAAATAAACGGCTCAAATGACGGATTTGAATATTCACCTCACCTTTCTTCACCTTAATTTTTCCAGCGATATGGCGAGAATTGATGACTAAATGGATTGAGCGATGAAATAAATAGTGACAGATGCACAAAAATAAAATATGTATGGAAAGAGTCGAACATCAAGCAGGGGCATTATTATAAGTCATACCAGTATTGTAAAACATATTTTTCGAAAAAAAAATCCGGCAACTCCTAGACACAACAATAGTGTCGTTTACAGCGTAAGTGGTTTGTGGATGGTTTAGTTTACTGAAACAAAGCTTCATGAATGTAATTTTTTTCGCCTTAATAAGACAGTTTTGTATGCCTACGTTAAGAAGCATGCATTCCGTAGAATTAATAGTAAAAAATAGAGAATTTTTAATTTGCTACAGTGTAAAGTAAAATGAAGAAAAAACATTAAAAAAATCCGTGCTGGCATTTCCAATGAGAAAAACGTAAAAACAATACTAAAGGAATGGGAATTATTTTTATTATTAAATTTTTTTTATTGTTTATTGTTGCTTTTTGATTATTAAAAATTATGTAAACCTCAAGAATTATTTCACATTAATTTCCATTTCAAAATATTAAAAACAAGTTATAAACTAAATTTTAAAGTAAAATAACCCAACTAAATACCCACATTAATTACCCAATTTCGTCAGTAGTGTGATCATTAAAAAGTCACCAGGAGATTAAATTAAAACGATAGGAATTGTGTTTATTCTCATAATAGTTAAGGCAACTAAGAAAAAAAAAAACGAACAGTTATTTAGAAAAAAATCTAAGTACGACACCTGTTGCTTAGACTCATACTATAATGACTACGAGTACAAAAACTATTTTTAAGCCTTTTAATAATAATTTTGTTTGTTTGTTTGCTTTGAAAGATACAACTGACTAAATGGCGTGGCCAGTTAGTTAGTTTTAAATATTTCTATTTTTTAGTCTGGTTACAGCTTAAATTGTTATTATTTTATTTATTTTTATTTTTTGGTTTTAAAATACAAAATTGAAATAAAGCGCCATCATATCATGCCACAAGATATAAACAAAAATTTATACCCGCTCTTTGGCATAAATATTTGTATATTTTTAATTTACTAGTATTAGTACGTAAATAAATACGATTACGATAATTTTTGCGGCAAACATACTCTGATAGCTGCCAAAAAATCATGCCGTGTTCTTTTTTTTTTTTTTTTGCATTTTAGTTTTAATTTCATAAATTCTATTAGTGCACTGCAAGAGAGAACCTTAATTTTGTGTTTGTTAAGAAAAAAAGTATTAAATTTGCTAATCTTATAAAATAGTCACATTTAAAATACAGTGAGAGAAATATTAAGTTACAAAAATTTAAGGAAAATTAAAAGAAATGAAAGCGTAAGAATGAGAATGAATACTTTCTTATTAAAATTTATAACACGATTTACTTAAATTAGCAAATTTTATTTAAATTATCAAATTTTATTCAAAGCAACAAATAATTATTTATTTTTTTTTTTTTTTTTTTTTTTTTTTGCAAAAATACAGTTCAACTAAATTTATGACTTAATTTTCCTTTCTTTTTCTATATTTTTTTTTATTTAAAAAATTTTATTAAGTTTCAAATTGATTCAATTATTTTTATAATTAGAATACAGTTTTCTCCTCTTTAAAGAAAGTTTTGTACTTATTTTCTAATTAAATGTATAATTGAGACAATTAAATTTTTAATTAAATTTTATTCCAAAGAAACTTGTTCTTAATTGGTTCCAAAATCTGGAGAATTAATAACAAAAAATTCGTAGTTGTCTAACAAACTACTTTTTTAAATTCTACAATCCCTTTACCGTATTTCGAAAATCTTTTGGTTCAGTGTAAAACTTCTACAGACTAAGAAATTTATATGAAGCCCATCACAATACATAAAGTGGTTCACAAAAATGCAAAATAAAAATAAGCTACATCATTCCATTTTGTTAAATTCCATTTTACACCCAGTTAGGGACATAGCAACTCTAAATGCAGACTTAAAGGGAAATAAAAACAACGCTAGCATAGTAAAATGTTTTAGGAATAAAACAACTGAATCGATTAAAGAAATTTTCATGCTAACAACCGGAAGTATATGTCTTAAGTTTTTAGTATGAGCTTTCTACAGACATGTCAGGAGCAGCTCAGAAATTTGTTAAGGATTGCCAGATATTTTTTATGAGATTAAAGAAAAAATGTTAACAGTTTTAAAATCCTTCACAGAGCCCGGAAAGGAAAATAGCTATAATTCAAAACAATTTTTTTTTTAATTTGGAAAGTATTTGTACACTAAATGCTCGTAGTTCCGTAAGAAAAAACTAACTCATTCAAAGTTTTATCAGGAATTTATTCTAAATTTTACGAAAATTCGAAAGAATTAACAATAGTTAACCTGAAATTAATGGATTATTCTTTACAATATTTGAATAAAATTTTGTCTCTATGCATATGTTATCAATTAAAATAAATTGTGATATAAACTTTTTGAATACCAAAATTCCCAAATCAGGCATCAAAAATCCCAAAATTGTTTTATTTTAAATATTTTTGACAATAACCTTAATCATAGAGAGATTTTAAAAATAGGTTACAGTTTTTTGATCCAAACATTGGGGTTTTGTAATATATGACCTTGAACTGGGATTAAGTATTTGGGGGAATTAAATTGTTAATGATATAAATGTTTGTTAATAACAGACTTATTTAATTAGCCATGTCACAGGTTTTGTACGAAATTGAATTGAATTCGTATTTCCGAATCGTAACGTTTTACTTTTGCTTCTTCAGCTTTCGTACGTTTTTATGAAAACGGGAAAAAAGGAAATGGTATTATTTATGTTAAAAATATGGTTACATTGAAATCAAAACAGCTGGTTAAGCAACCGGCGCCAACAATATCGGTCCGGCTCCAGACAAATTAAAAGAAAGTAAGTAAACAAACAAACTAAAATCAAAAAATAAATAAAAAATTAAACAAAAGAACAGTATGCCTGGTGTTTCAATTGTTACTGTGATGGAAGAAGACAGAAAGATGCATTTAGCAATCAAATTAAATCGCAGAAGTTTAAGGGATGCGTCAGATCCTTTGTCCTATCCAAGTGGAGTGTAAGTAAATGTATCCATTTCACTTCTTACTTTTTTCTTTGAAACATATGGCAGGATGTTATTAGAAACCCGGGTGGCAATGGAACATCAATTACGTTTTCAGTTTGTGACCAATGTTTTCTACGATTTACAAAAATATTAAAATTTTCATACTAGAAGTTTTTAAATAAAATTTTTTTAAGTGAAATTAATATAGACAATATTTATAATTAATTTTCAGTACAGTTTTCCAAATTTTTCGTCTTTAAGTTGTTAAAAATATCAATTTCACTTTAGATTTCAAGACCGTTTTCAAAATGAATTTTTTCTCATTTTCTAGAGAAGCAAAATACGTTTTAGTTTTCTAAATCGTACAAAATTTCACTCTGTGACATGGCTGAATATTACAGAAATATACAAAGCAAATGAAAAAAACAAAATATTAAGTTCGACTAATGTAAATTCCCAGAAAAGTCTTAAGAAATGCCACAAATGATATTTTTGTTTTTTTGTTTGTTTTGTTTCTTTATACTCGTATAACAGAAAACGAGCTGCTGGTATATTCTAATTACAGGGTAAGATACAATATATTTGATCATTACACTCAGAATTAACTATTTGTTTTTCAATTGAATTCGTGAGATAAAATCTGGTTCAAGACTTATTTAAAAAAAAAATGGATTCATTTATAGACACTTGACTATGATTTGCTATTTTAGGATAAAAAAGTACAAAAGAAGAATTTAACTTAATTTAGAATGAATTTGTATTCTGCGCAAAAGCTGCCACGGTATCTTTTTTTTATTTAACGATGCAAAAAGATACTCAAGTTCTTATATCTCTTTACTACAGCATGATAATGATCTTCCAAAAGTGTGCTAAAATTTACTTTCCCAGAGACTTTTTTTAAACAGATCTTTTAGTGTGATCTGTTTTACAAAAATCACAATAATTAACAAGAACGGCGTTCACCTGACAACAATTTTCTCTTAGTGTAGAGAATAAAAAAATATACTTTATGTTGCATGCAGGAAAATTTTTATTTTTATTTTTTTTTTTTTATTTAATTCTTGATAAATTTTGATGCAACAACAACAGCAGGCGAACAAACTAACTAAGCAAAAAAAAACTAATGCAAAATAGCAGGGTCGAAATTAAATCGAATTCATTACTAAAATTTAACGTAACTTGAAAAAATTTATGACTGTTTTACCCCTCCCCCTTCACAGCATTTTAGCTGAAATGAATACAAGAAAAAGAAACAAAACTTTTAAAATTTAATAAATAAAATGAAACTAAATTAAGTAAAAAATAAATAAAAGATATTAAAAAACAGTACAACATGGCTTTGGCTTAAAGCGCTTAGATTATTAATAGTAACTTAACCTTTTGCTATAATTGTGAACACAAAAATCTAAATGGAAAACATACAAAAATTAAACGAAAAATTCTATCAATTATTTAGGTCTCCATGATTACATGAACATGCAAATTTAGACAAAAAAACAAACTGCAAATGCAAGAAAATAAAACAAAGTTTTATTCTAAACTGCAAACATGAAGTTGCAGTAGATACCGCTGACTTTTGCTAAATGAACATGTTTCGTTACGCATATAAAACCATAAACCTTCACAAGACAAAAAAATGTGTACGACTTCAATGTATGAATACAATAAATATTTTAACAAACAATGACAATTTAAAATGAGTTTAATAAATTAATAAAATATATTTTTTATATTTAAATGGACAATTCATATTATTTTATACACGAAACTGGGTTGCACAGGATGATTGTCTGAATGTGTGTTGTTGCGTCTTAAAATTAACATTCCTTTTAGTCACAGTGCCTCAATAGAATAAAATTCGTAAAAACTGCCACGCCTACCTCTAATTTTTTCATATCATTTGGAACAATGAAGTATCTCCAACCAAAAAAACAAACAAACATAGGAGCCGATAGAGAATTAAAAAATAAAAAAAAAACATCATGTAAAAAAATTGACGCTCGCCCGTATCTTCCGAGTTAAGGGCTCTTGAAATTCTCAAAATTTTTAAAATATCAATATGGGTATCATTTAGAAGCTTTTGAAGAGATCTTTAAGGAAATACTGAAAATTTTAAAGAATGCTTAATCCATTAAGAGCCGGTGGCATTTTTTTTATTATATATTTTTTTGTTTTTTGTTGTGATTAGAGTTACTTCACCAAACTTGATTTAGTAGCCGAATATAGCACTCTCACTTGTTTAATACTGAAGCCGCAAAATCTAATTTTAAAGATCAGTATTTTTTTAGAATTTTCGCAGACTTTTAAAATTTAATTACCAGATTCTTAATTCCTTTAAATAATTTCAAACAGCATGTTTCCCTCTTATAGTTGTAGCACATTCCCACAAGTTTTGTCCGATTTGTAAATTTTTGTATATTGTACGTTTTCTTAATATAAAAATGAAGATAGAAATTCCTAACAAATGTCTTTTTGGTTAAATTTTTAATAAATTTTTAATTGATTCAATTAATTATTTAATCAAAAAACTGAATTTATTTCGTATTTAAAATTGACTTAGTTTAAAGCTTAATTAAGCTTTAGTCTTAAAACACATAAAATTTTTTCTTGTTGCAAACCCTAATATTTTTGTTACAGACACGACTGCCGATGGAATTCGGGTTCACCGAAAGAAAGCAAGAATGAAGTAAAAGCCAACGCACACAAAAATCAAAGACGTACCCTATTTTTGATGAACTTAGAATTAAGTTTATTGAATAATTGAAATAAAAAATCAGTCAATAGCGAGTTAGATTCACATACCAAGGGTTTCATATCACATACAGAACACACTTTAAATTTGAGTTTAATTTATTATTAATTTTTTCTTTAACTTCAAGTGTTCCGTCTATTATATATCTACGGATAAAAAATATTTTCCAAAATCAAATCAATAGCAGGACACCCTTTTACTTTAAGTTTGTACTTGTTGTTATGGCGGACGTATCTTACGTGTTCTCTACCACAGATCAAAACCTAAGGACATTATTATAAATATCACGTCACTTTCGACACACCTATCAATTTTTTGTTGTTGTTATAGCAACAAAAGGAGCACAACTTCTATGGAAATATCAAAAGCCTGTCTGCTTGGTGCAAGAGATACATAATACGTTATCAAAGGCAGACAGTCATTGTAGCGAAAACACTAGAGTTACGTTTTTACCTTTTGGGTTCGAAATCCTAAATAGAAAAAGAATAAAATATATTTAAAGTTTAATGAAACCAAGCATTTTTTTGAGTGAGAATTAAATAGATTATCTTTTTTTTAATTTCTAAATTTATTAAGAAAAAAAATTAATTTTTAATAAAATTTAGTTTGTGTTGAATAACTGCAAGATTTGGCGACCCTTTACATATCTACAACAAAAAAGCTTACGTTGACTTTTTCCGTGTATGTTGAGTGTGTTAACAGCTGAATAACTTGTAACTTCACCACCAATAAAGTTTATTATGCCCGAGTAGAAAATAGCCGCAGTGAGTGAGCTGTCTGCTTATTGTAAAAAAAATATGAGTTCAACTTTCATCGAATGCATTAATAAAAAAATCTGAGTGGAAAACAGCAGTACGCACTTGCAGCAGTAGGCACTTGCATTTTAAACACGTCACCTGTAAGATCAACTAAGGGCATTAACATTTAGTTAAAAAAGTTGTGGTGGAGCTGCTTAAAAGAGAATGGTTACGTTTGAGTCTCTAACGAAGTTGCAGAATATTGGCGCCTCATCAATGATTTCTTGTTCGACAATATGGGTGACATTTATACGGGTGACACGTAACCATAATCATCTGAATATTTGTGTTATTCGTGACATACAGCAAGTAATGCTCAAATAAGTGTTCCAAAATGACCTTCACAGAATGCGTAAAATCATTTTTAATGTCACATTTTAATTAAAAAATAATTGTGAAGATACAAATTTAATTTTTATACTCTTCACCACAAGAAGTGGAAAAAGCTTACATCTAAGTTTTTCATTTCGTTTGTAATTTCTACAATATGAATTTCCAACTCCATAAAGTATACATATTTTAAATTCTTTTGTATAGCGATTGAGCGATTTCCTTTCCTTCTGCCCGTCTGTCCGTCCTTGTTAGGGTTAAAATCAGCTTTACTAGGGCACTAGATGAGCTAGAGACAAGCTAAACACGCCAATCGATCAGACATAGTTTCAAAAAGTTTTCTATTGAAAATCAGCAAGATCGGTCCATGTCCCTCGAGGCAGTGAGCTAAACACCACGCTTGTTTCTAATTTTTCCATACGATGTTAAATAATGAAGAAACTCCAATCAAAAAAACAAATATGTGGGCCGATTATTTATTCTCTATAAATACGAAAAAAACAACAAATTGACGCTCGCCACTATTTTTTGGATTATGGGCCTTTGAAAATTGCGATTTTGCGTCATATTTTTGAAGATATAAATATGAGCATCATTTAAAAGCTTTTTAAGAGATCTTTCAGAAAATACTAAAACTTTTTAAAAATGCTTAGCCCATTGAGAGCATATAACATTTTTATGTGAAATTGTATATATTTCTTATTTTTTTTTCTTAAATTTTTATTCTCTATAACCCAAATTTTTTTTTTTTGTATTAGAGTTACTTCACTAAGGTAGAAGGGTATATAAGATTCGACATAGCCGCTTACAGCCTTCTTTCTTGTTTGTGTTATTTTATACAATTTTAAATTTTGACAAGCCTAAAAATCCTTTAAAAAAAATTAACAGGCTTTTTTGGAGACTATGTCTTGCTTAAAACTCTTCTTTAAAAAATTAAATATGGATTTAAGAAGTTGGAGAAATGAAGAAAAAAAACTATAATATTCCATATGTTGCTCCTAATATGACTCAAATATTACTCGCATAAGTTCATTTATGGTGGACAGGGTATTTTATCATAAAAATTATTCATTCTTAAAATAATCTCCTAATTAAATTTTGTTCAATATGATTTTATTTGCCATAAATTTGTAAACACGAACATTTATTCTAACCGCTCACTTCTGAGTTTTCATTTTCTTGTAGAAAAAATTTAACGAAACAAAAAAATTGTTTTAAAACACTTGTAATAAAATGCATGACCGTTCATTATTTGTTGGATCGCTGTTTGATTTTTATTTTTCTGTTGTTCGCAGATGGCTTAACTCACGTTTAAGGTGAAATTGAATTCATCGTTTAATGGTTTTATGGCTGTTTTTTTTTTTTGTTTTTTTTTTTTGTGTAAAGCTACACCATAATATTTTGTTCAGAAAACTATTTAGACCAACTATTAGGCTTAAATAGTTTAACTGCTATTTTTTCTGGACTTTGATTTTATTTATTAACAATTTGTGCATTAAATAGTGTTTTAGTTCGTTTGCAGCATCACTCTCATATTTATATGATACAAGAAGCTGCATGAAAACACTGAGGCCATATTTCTGTCAGTTTATTTCTTTTCCTGGTTAACTGAGTATTAGTAAGTTATGTTGTTTTTTCACTAGGTTAGTGTTACAACTAGATTTCGAGAGCATTCCTTCCTTTATACATTTAGTATTTAAAGTAATTGATTGTATTGGATAGAAATTAAATAAAATTGAAAAATATAACTTAAAGATGTTTTTCATTTTTTTAAAAACTGTTTGAATAAATTTTACATAAATACAATAAGTGCAATAAAATAGGAGGAGCATTTTATCATAAAGTCAGGAACTGCATTTGCTTTATAGAACTCAGAGAAGAATTTGTGAAAGGAAAAGTAAGAGTACTTAGGTCGAATAAATAATGTCTTCTTAGTAAAAAGTTTTTGCATGCATTTAATAATTTATTTGTATTCAGATTAAAAATTAATTAAATTTTTAATTGTTTCAATTAAATAATTAATAGAAAAATAAATACAAATATGTAAAATTAAATAATTACTTAAATTTATTGTTATTTTGAATTGAATCAGTTATATATTTAATTAGTAAAGATAATTAAATCAATTAAAAATTTAATTAATTTAAAATTTTTAAACGTAAACAACTTTTCTAAAAAAAAATAAAAACTGTTGTTGGTTAGAATTCTTTAAAATTATTGAAGTTTGGTTTATTGTAGCGATTTGTTACTTTTAAAAACAACAACACAGCGAAGATAATAAGAACAACAAACAAGATTTTAAAATGAAATGAAAACTATTTTGAAATAGTAGAAACACGCAGGGAAAACACATGGTTGTGATATGATCGCAATAATCATGTTAAAATTTTCTGTCACGATAAACATTTTTTGTAAATATTTTATCATTATATGGTTGCACAAAAAAAAGCAATATTGTTATTTTTGCTTTTTTTGTTACTAAAAAAATACGAACGACAACCCAAGCTTTATATATTATTAAAAAATATTGTTATTTATTTAACCATAATATAGTACTATCAATAAAAGTATGATTAAAAATAAATTGATTGATTTTAAAAATTTTAATTCTAGAGTTGACAAAATGCTTTTCTATCTGTTTAGTGATTTGTTTGTTAGCTATCGATTCATGTGAAAACGTTTACCAATAAAATTATGATCTATTGTTGTAGAAAATGAAACAATAAACATAAATTATTGTAGAAAATAAATAGCAACTGATGCCAGCTAGCTGAGTAGCATCACCAGAGCATGTCCCAACTCACAGCTGCTGCCCAGAGACAAATAGCTATAAGAAAAACAAGTTTCACAAACAAAGCAAAATTTAACTAAAACACAAAGAAAACACTACAAAGGGAGAACAGAATATTGATGTTCCCCACTCGCCCACCCAACCTAGGACACCAGCTCCATCGATATATTCAAAGGGTCGCCACGTCCACACACAAATACTTACTCCGACGAACGAACCCACCTTACCGCACATAAGCCTAACCCTGAAAGAAAAAAATTAGTACGCGCACATGTTCGGTTGATTTCTTTTTATGAATTTGTGTTTCTAAATAATTTTTGTAACAAATCTTCTATTCAAGAAAGACCATATTATGGTTCAGTAACTTTTTATGTTATTTTCAACCACATAAGTCTCTCTTTTTTTTAAACATAATATTATTACTTTCAATTATAATATATTTTCATCTCAAACATAATTTTGTTTATCTTTTATCATGTTATCATTAAGCTAGAATACAATATGATTCCAAAACCAACTATGTTATTAATAAATGTAACAAAACTATGTTTTACTTAAAACAAAATATTGCAATCATAATATATTGCTATTATATTATGGTTACCTCAACTATGTTCTGTTGCGTAAATGATGAAATTTATTTATTTTTATTTTTTTTTATTGTCTTTTATTTCCGAAATTTTTGACCTAATAATTTTGAAATTATTAGGTCTAATATTTATTATAAATCTGAAGTAGACTTATAACTTGTCATTAATAAGTTTGTTTTAATAAAAGTTCACTTCCAGATTGAGTCGCTATTGTAAAGCCGCGTTTAGATTTCATATAAAACGATCTAGCAGCATACATTTCTCATCAGGCGCCTTGTCCTTTCAATATAAAAAATATATTTTTACATTATATTTATCTTCCTCGAAAATTTTCTAACAGGCAACAAAGATTTCATTTAAAAAAAAGAATATTTAAATACCAATTTAAAAAATATCTTTAAACATCATATTAACATTAATTTAGTTTCTTGTTTTTTTTTTTTTTTTTTTTTTGTGAAAATCAATTAAACAATATTCAATAGATTTAACACAAGTCAAACAATTTTGGAAATCAATAAATTTTCAAATCAAAAACTATACAACACGATCTTACCAATATAAAGTCTACGACCAATAAAAAAATATTAAAAATGTTCATAAATCTCCGAAAAATAAAACACAGATATGGTATCATGAATAGAAATATTTAACCATTACTTATCTATATCTTTTTTTATTTTAAATTAATATTTTTTCCATGTAAATATGTTTTCAGTTTCCATGTACAGCACATGATTTAATATTTTCTTACTTTATGTTTTTATAATATTTTTTTGTTTGTTGCACAAATTCATATTTGAAAATTGGTAGCATAAATTTTATGTTTAATATGCGTTTTAATAGTTTTGCAAGTAAATGAGACACGAGGCAATTTATTAATATTTTATGTTTCTATAAATATTTATGTGTCGAACATTTAACAACAACACCAGCAGCAAGAAAAAAAATTCAGTTGCGTTATAAGAGAATTTTCGTTTAATAACTTAACAGTAATAAAAAAAATAAATAAAATGAAATTAAAAATTATTGGTATTAAAAATTACTATTAAAAAAGCTTAAATATTTGCCGAATGAATAATTAAATTTGGCTTAAGTTTATGTTTTTTTTTTTGTTTAATTTCTTAATTAAGAAAAAAAATCTCTATTTTTTAACAGAAAAAATTCTACTTTTAGTTAACACTTTATTATATATTCGAGCTTATAATTTTACAATTGCTTTTGCTTTTTATCGGGCTTTCAAAAAAGAAAAAAATTTTTATTAGAATTTTCCGGATCGCTGTATCCGCATGCAAATATCTTTCCTATTTAATACTAATTTGGTTAGATAAAGTTCAAACAAATTTTAAAGCATTTTTTCTTTGTTCTCTATATAAATCCTCACATTCATTTATCTACTACTACTACTGCGCTTCGATTTAACAATGAGCGGATTTTTTATTTTTATATATTTCCTTTTTTCCTTTACATGACAGTAAATCTCATTTCAATATTGTTATGAATTTTGTGAAGGATGCATGAATGCTCTGTGCCGTGCGTGTCAATTAATATTTTTTATCTTTGAAATTATAGGTCGAACTATTTTAGTATTACAACCAAATATTTAATTTTAATTCTGCATAAGTTCACATATAATGAATACAATAGGTCGGTGATTACTAACTTTTTTTGGCCTGAGTTGAAAGATTTGGTTACCAACACATTTTAATTTTAAAAGAACATCCTACGCAATAAATATCATACAAGGTATTCTGCACGAGTGATCAAAGATCATAGCATTCTTAAATGAAGGTGATGAAAATTGGCCAAAGAAATCGTATAACTTGAGTCCGTTTGATTTTTTTGTGAGGTTTTCCTACGCCGCAGAATAAAGCTTCTTTTGTTTTCAGAATGAAATTTAATTAATTTTTTAAATAAAATAATTGAATAAATAAAATCGTATCACAATTTTCTTTTGCCCAGCTTATATTTTATTTATTACACTAAAAAATTCAAAAAATATTTTTCAAAACTTTACTGGAAATTTTTGGAATTTGCATTAATTAATGCATAGTTGTTAATAAATTTAAGATTCAAATAATGTCTGCTATCTAGTTTTTTGTATTTTTTAAATTTTCTCTCATCGCTTCTTTTTACAGGTCCACAGGGGCATATCTTAGTTTATCATTCCGTTTGTAACTTCTACAATATCAATTTCCAAGCCGCAGAAACTATATATATATTCTGAGTCCTTAGGCATAGCGGAGTCGAGTGAGCGATGTTCGTCTGTCTGTCTGTGTTCGAGTAAAAATCAACTTTGCCAAGAAACTGATAAGCTAGAGAAAATTAAAGTATCTCAATCGATCAGACATATTTTCAAAAATTTTTTAATTGCAAATCAGCGATATCGGTCCATTTCTACTTTTTTAATATCATTTGGAACAATAAAGTAACTACAATCAAAAAATAAAAATATGGGGCGATAAAGAATTAAGAGATGAGAAAAAGCATCCATTGAAAAAATTACGATCGCCCATATACTCTGAGTTATGGGCCCTTAAACTTTTTAAAGAAAAGTACGATTTACATCATATTTTTTTTAAGATATCAATATGGGTATCATTTTAAAGCTTTTGAAGAGCTCTTTAAATTTTGCAAAAATGTTCAACCCATTAAGAGCCAACGAAATTTTTATGTAAATTTTTTTTTTCTTATTTTTTAATTCTCTGTTTGTTGTTTTTTAATGGAGTTACTTCCCTAAACTAGATTCACATTTAAGATGAAGGGTATATAAAAATCGGCATAGCCGAATACAACAAAGATCTTGCATTAAGAAAAAATACTTTATTTGTTTTTATTCACTCTTATTTAATTTATAGCAATTCGAAAATACTGCTCTGCAGAAATTCCAGCTTTCAACAAAATTAAAATTAGTATGATGGCGGTTCAACGTAAAAACCTCTTTTGGATTTATTCTTTAAATTAAAAATTTGTTAAAGGGAGTGGCAGTTAGGAAACTCACAATAAAATAAAATTAATTTAGTCATTTTTGCCCAATTGCAATAAAACGATCCACTAAAGTCTTCATAGAATCCATTATATCTAAAGCTGAAATTTTTAATAGCATCATAGTACCTTATTGTTTCTAAAATAAAGCCGAAGATCGATGGAGATCGTTACCGCGCTATAGTCAATGATTTTTTGTTTTGTCTAAAAGTATAGATGACAGTAATCCGAGCGAAATGTTTTTTCAACAAGATGGCATTGCGTGCTATTAGTAGACCGTAAACATCGACTTATTAAAAACAAAGTTTGGCGATGAGATAATTTTGATAAATCGGTCTATTAAACCTCTCTGCTATTTTCTATGGAACCACGTAAAGTCACTGGTTTATGCTGATAAATTAGCAACAATTGTTAACTTGGAGGCCAATACTAGTCGTGTTATTCGTAACATACGGTCAAAAATGTTTATAAAAGTGGCGTAAAATTGGACTACTCTGCAAGGCTGTATTACCAAAATAATTTTTTTATGTTGAATAAAAAAAATTTTTTATCAAAATTTAATTTTTTAGTTTATTTTTATGATTTAAAGTTCTATCGTGATACTTTGGCACAAAATTTTTAGTTTTGCCATTTTCCCTTTTTTTTAATAATTTTTTTTTAAAGCAAATAATTTCTGAACAATTCTGTAACTTTTAAACAGAAAAATATGTGTTCGAAAAATATGACATTTTATCCTAAATTTTTTCGGTTCTTAAGTTATTCAGTTTCGATAAACCAAAGAATGATATATAATAATGTATCCGCATTATCTGTTTTAATCCTTGAACAAATCTTTATGTTATAAAAAAGAAAATTATATTTTGAAGGATTTCTTTGTTTTTTTTTTTTTTTTTTTTTTTTTGTTAATAAAGAATTTTAATGTCTCTTAACATTTAAATAAATTTTACTTTTGAATCCCATTTCACTTAGAGTAAAATCATATTATTTGAGATATTTAAAAAATTTTGAAAGTCATGCATTATTTTGATATTTTCTTATCATTAAAAAAACCAGAAAAAATTCAAACCTAAAAGTGTAAATTACAACAAAAAAAAAACAACAAAAACTCTTTATAATTTATGACAGAAGAAAAAAATCAAACAATTTATCTAATCACTCAAAAAACGGAATATATTTAATGGTCACTTGTCAATATTTTTGTGGCACAAACATGTCATTTATCTGTTTACGAAAAAAAAAAACATTTAATTTAAAATTTAAATAATAATTATTTAATGACAACAGAAACCAACATAAATCATTTTCGGGATCAAAAATATATGTACATTTTCAGTCTTTAAAATTATGACTTGAGTCATAATTGAATTGAGTGAATAACGACTGTTTGTATGTGTGTTAAACCACATAAAATACTTTAAAATTGCATGTTAAAACTAAGTTAAAATCTCTTTAAAGATTTATTTGCTGTTTAGAAAAAGTAAAAAAAACAAAATCAAGACTATTTCGTGCTATAAAAATTTATATAAATAAAAATAAAATACAAAAAATTAATTTTAACTCTCAAAAAAAAAAAAAAAAATTATAAAACACTATTTTAAATTCATTTTCTGAAAACACGGCAGACCTCTATTGGAAATATTTAAAAACACATTTAATTAAAATTATTTAACTTAACCAATCACCTTTTTTAAAATGCAAAATTACAATATTTCAACAGAAGCAATATTTTGCAAATGAATTTTAAAATACTTAATTTTTTATTTTTCTTGAAATTCATATAGAAAATAAATACTTAAATTGTTTGTTATTCTTGTGGGTCAGCCTTTTTTCAATAATAAATTTATGGTTATTGATGTAAAAATAATTTTTTTTAAATTTAATTAATATTTTTCGTAACCAAATATTTAGTGGGTGACCACTTTATTATTATATTCACTTATTTATTATTATGAGAATATAAACGGCTTCATTCATTCAGTTTGTAGCTTAAAAGTACCTTAAAAGAGTAAAAACTATTAATTAAAAAAAATTAAATTTAAATTAAATTTAAATATTTTCTCTTTTAAAAAATTTATTTTACTGGCGTTAAAATTGTTTTTTTTTTTTTTTTTTTTTTGATGAATTTACTCAAAAGCGTTTGTCAAACAATAAATAACAATCACTATAATTCTTCGAAAATATTATTAGCATGGCAGTGACTGTTGCTGTTGTACATTACGAAGGAGTAATAGAATTCCTTTAAAATTTTGTTTTTTTTTTTTTTTTTGATAGTGATACACAGAAAAAATTTTCCGCACTCTGTTGAAATTTTATTTATTTTTTAAGGTAAAATTTAAATAATTTTTTTATTAATTCAATTATATATTTAATTAAAAAAATAAAATTTTTTTTTAAGTTGTGTATTGAACCAATTACATATTTTATTAAAAAAACCAACAAAAAAATATTTCATGATTAAATAAATAAGAGAATCAGTTAAAAGTTTGAAAGAGTTTACAACCTAAACATTAATAAAATTTTTAGTGGCGCGTGATCTGCTGTATGTTTTTTGAAGAACTATGCCCAACAACTTAAGGAACAATTCAATAACTGCATGAGTCATTTCCTGGTGGTAATAAGGGTCATTATTATTACAATTTCAGTAAGAAAAACTGTCTTGTTCTGTCCCATGATACGAGTACCAAAATGTTAGGATAAAATTTATTGTTTATAACAAGAAAATTATTTAATTCGGCTTGAGTTCATTTTCATTTTAATTTACATTTACAAATTTTTGCGTTTTTTTTTTTTAATTAGACTCCAGCAGATTTTAATGTAGCATTTACTTAATCGCTATATCCGCTATCAACATTTTAAGCATATACGTGCCTTCGCCTGTAAACATTGTAAATACCATCTATTTAATCAACTTATCTTTTAAATTAGAATATAAAGGATGTTCATAATCAATCAATATCAACTCGGTAAGAAAAAGTCTACTCACAAACCAAAGTTTATTTCCTTGTTCTCTTTATAAACCGTCACATATATATTTTTTTTTTTTGCTTCAAGCATAACTGTTATTGTTTTTACGAATACAATTAAAGCCCCCAAAAGTTATTACATATTTTCAAGTCTCTGTCTTTTCATACAAGAACAACAACACTAACAACAATAGCATTTACCACAAATATTAAAAACAAAACACAACTCTTTACTTTATTATGAAAAACAACATTTTCAAGAACATTTCAGAATAACAAGATGTTGTTGCACGTGTTTAGGACTGTTAAAATTCATTTTTTAAACTTGTAACCACATTTACATCTACATACTCGTCTGTCTAAGAGTATGAGTAATTTTTAAAATTTTTTCATTTTTCTTTTACATAGAAAAAAAAATTATTGTTTTAAACGAAATATTGCTAAAGAAACTAGACAAACATTGTTAGGCAATAGCACTCAAACCTTTTTTTTTGGTTTATTTTTTTTATTTTGTCTTGTGAGTTGTTAAAATTAATACCAACAAAATCGTGTTTAGCTATTGGGGGTGTTGGGTAAATTTGGTCAGTAATTTAACTTAAAGAGGTTAAAAGTTTATGTTATAATTTGCTATAAAAAACAAAACTTAAAATCAAAAATACTTAATAATTTACAAAAAAAAAATTATAATAATAATCAAAAGCATATGAGGGCTATAAATTTATATTCATCAAAAAATACCTAAAACTAAGCAAAAATCATAATTTAGTGTTAGCGTATCAGCTTAGTCATTATTTATCTGGGCAATGGCCTAAACAAATTACTTTATTGAAAAACTAATGCTGGCCTAACAGCAGCTATAAAGATTTTCTTTTTTTTTTCTATGAATAAAATTAAACAAACAAAATTTTTGAATTCAATTTCATTTTAATTACTTTGCGGAGTCTAAGCAGGAACTCTGCCAACATTTCAAAAATGATAAATTATTAAAATTCTCTCAATGTAAGTCATTTAGAGCATATTCACGGCATGAGTTCAAAAGAAAGGAATTGTATGAAAATAAATAAAACAAAATAAATTATTTTATAAAGTGAAAGAAAATTTGCCAGAAAAATATATCAATGTCTAAAATCTTAAGTTGTAACTGGGCATTAAAGTTAATAAACATTATTCACTTGTGGTTCAATTTATGTAAAAATAAAAAGAGTATTGCTTAAGTTTGCTACCTTTAAAGTCTTATATTATTTATTTGCATGCAAGTAGGAAAACACTTTAAATTTGTAATAAATTAAAAAAAAGGAATAAATAAAAATTATACAAAATGGCCGTCAAAATTTCGGCCTCTTTTTTCAGTACTGCTCACCTTATATTGCAAATAATATGAACAATTTTTACACCCAAGGTGGCGTTAATTGTTGCTGGCTTATCGGCATAAGCCAGTGACTTGAGATGGCCCAAAGAAGAGGCGTCAATTCGCGAGACATTAACAGCTGCATTTTCTAAGATCAACTTATAACCAAATTTTGAATTAAAAAATTCTATAATTGCAGTTAGCGTATGGCACGTAACGCCCTCAAGTAAATCATTGATGGTGAAGCAATAATCGACTATAACGCGTGCCTGGGATACACTCTTAGAGAAATAGGTCCACTGATCCCATCAGCCTGTACACCGTACCAAACTCTGCATTTTATAGACATAACAGATTGGTTATAAAGTTTTTAAAGTAAATCTGAACAATTTGTCACCGTTGGTCAAGTGTCAATCAATTAATAATTTGCTAGAGTATACTGATCATAAATGTCCCAAAGGTTTCCGCAGTGTAACAGCCCGTTTGACTGTTAGGCCTTTCGTAATTTCTATCGAGATAAAATAGGCACTTCTTTTATTAGAATAAAATATATCATCATAAATAAAATTTAATTGAACAGTGAGACACAATGATAGCAGTCTAGAAAAACACAGTTACCCTGTTCTGTGGCACAATTCATTATTGTTTCGTTAAGCTGAACTGTAGCATCCAAATGCAGAAAAAAACTTTTATGGATTAAATTTATTAATTAAATTAAATTCGAAATCTTGCCTCTAGAAGTGCTAATTTATTAAGACATTATAATAAAATTTTAAATGTTGAACACAAGAGTCGCGCTCATCTCAACAGTAATTGTAGTCAATTACACTTTTATGGGATTTGATGGCAAGAAAAAATTTTTAAATCGCACATAAACCATAAATTTGTTGCAACCAAAAATAAGTAAATATTCTCTAAAAGATCAAATGTGTCAGTAAAACGAGTAAGTGTCATCATTAATAGTGGTACGATCTAAATGTTTTTATTTTATTTTATATAATTTAATGAAACCAAATATGAAGAAAAAAAAATAAATAAAAAAATATGATGAAGCACGATTTAGAAATAGATGGTTGTTCCACTTCAAAAATTTTTCACGTTTGGGGGAATTATTTGAAATATATTTTTTATAAACAAAAAAATTTGCGTTGCCAAGAACAAAAAATATTTTGAAAATATTTAACAAAATATGTGTAATTTTTATAATAAATTTAAATTTATATTAATAAAATTTAAATGTTTTTAACCACAAATATAAGACTACACAGAAATAACTTCTTTGAATTTTAAAGAAAATTATATAGACGACCTTAAAAAAAATTCTCTAAACTGTAATTCAAAGAAAATTATTTTAAATGTTTTTCTTATTTAATTTTTCTGTTTAAAAAGCGAACACATAAATTCCTTATTTGGCTTATTAAGGCCACCCTCCGATAGAACGTTCACATATGTTTGTATAATTTCAATATTTTTTCTCAAAGTCTTCAAACTTTAAGCCTTTAACCTCGTTTTATAAATTATATATCCCGAAAAGTTTTCAAGAGCACCATTTCCTGTAACACATTTACTGCCTTGGCAAAGTTGATTTCAACCCGGACACGGACGGAAAGATGGACAGATGAATATCCTCCAATCGACTTCGCTAAGCATAAGGACTAGGAATATAAAGAAAGACAAACTTAGATACACCCTTTTTGAACCTGCGGTGAAGGGTATAAAAACAATTCAAATTCCGGTCCCATTTAACAGACAACATCAAAAGAAAACACACATGAATTTTATAAAACCATCATCATTGCTGTCATAAATATCGTTATGTCGTATTATTTAAAAAATGATTGAGGCTTTTAACGTTTCGTGTTAAATGTTGCTTTAAAAAAAATTATGGTTTAATCACAAGTTACCTTTTAGCTAAACAAACAAACACACGCATGCTAACACTAGACCAAGATATAAAACACATGCACGTTTTTAACTTATTAGCAAATAAAAGCTTTTGGGCAAAAATCTCTGCAACAGCAACAGCCAAACTTATTTATTAAAACAACAAAAAAAACGAGGTTTATAAATAATAGACATGATATCGCTTTAATTAAATTGTTGTTTGTTGTACATTAAACTTCATACTCTGATACTTGTTGCACTCGCAACATATTTTACAAATATCGACATTTATGGTTGATGATGTTGAGTTGTAATGCGTACGTGATGGTAATGCACTGGCAACATAATAAAATACGAGTTAATCCATACATCTCATAGAGTACCATGACTTAAATAGTCTTTAATTCTGTACCGCACACCACCTCTAATGGATGGATAAATGAATGGATGTTTAGATGACTTCTATGTTGCTTTCAATTTGCAATTTATGATTTGTTTTATTTAAACACACAAACTTAATTTATTAAACAGGAGTTGTAATAGTTTGTTGTTTTTGTATATTTACTACTTAGAAAATAATGTCAGTCAGTCAGTCAGTTTGGATGTGATTTGGTAGCTTGTGAACGGCGTAAAAACAGTGATTTATAATTTGAAGAGTCTGTTTGTTATTTTATTTTTGTTTTTCGCTTTTTGCTTTCGTGGCACAAATAATTGATGGACTATTTGGCATAAAATTTTAATTTATTAGAATTAAAATACGATGTAGTCATTTGTAATTTATATGTGCGGTGTCTTGTTCAATTATTTAGCATTAAAAATATATTTTTGCTCTAAACATTCAGGCGTATCCTAAGGAACTTTTGCTTGTCTGTCTTATAAATAGTGTTTGCACTCTTAAATATTTTTTTTAATGAAATGAATTCAGTGATTTTATAATTCGAAAAAATTGTTGCTTCAAGGATGTCCTCTAAATAAAGTAAAGCTTTAAAATCGATTAATTGACGTTTCAGCTTCTTGGAAGTTTTAAGTCTGTAGTCCAGACTAAATCGGATGTCGTTAAGAAGTCTAAAAGAGAATTTCTCGTAAACACAGGTTGGGGTTATTTGGTTTTTTATGCGAAATACTCGCAAACTTCATCCATTAATAATGTGTTTGTTAGCAACATAAAAAATATTGCAAGTGTGTTGATTTTTCGTTATTGTGTAGAAACAGATAAAATGTGTCTGGCAACATTTAATGGAAGATGTGACACAAGCTAAATAAGTTCTCTGTACAAACTTTCGGAAATTGTTTAAAACCTTTATCTTTTTATTGCTTTTAATTATGCAAGTTAGAAAGAAATAAGTGCAACTTGTTTAATGTTGCCAGAAACATTTTGCAGCTGGAACACATACTGCTGGAGAAATTTCGTAACTTTTTACAAAATTTGTATAAAAAAGTAAGAGTACTGTTTCTGGCTATTTCGAATCTTATATACCCTTTACCATATATGTAAATTCATTTTAGTAAAGTAACTAAAATAATAAAAAAAACAAATATTCAGGTGACAGAGAATTAAAAAAATGAGAATTAAAAAATTAAATTAAAAAAGAAGTTTTACATAAAAATATCACCGGCTCTTAATAGAATGAATATCTCTTTAAAAGAAAGTTTTCTATGAAAAGTTCAGAGGCCCCTTATTTGAAAAATATGGGCGAGCTCTAATTTCTTTACTTGAAATTTTTTTAATACTCTTTCTTTTTGATATAAAAAAATTAGAGGTAGTCGAATGACATGGACCGATCTTGCTGATTTTCAATAAAAAAAAATTGTCGAAACTCTGTCTCAGCGATTGGTGAATTAAAATTTTCTCTAGCTTATCTAGTACCTTGGCAAATTTGATTTCAACCTGAACAAAGAGTAACAAACGGACATAGCTCAATCGACTTTGCTACGCACAAGAACTGGAAATATTAATACTTTATGGGGTCGGAGATGGATATTATAGAAATTACAAACGGAATGACAAACTAAGATACACTCTTTTTCCACCTGTGGTAAAGGGTATGAAAAGGCATGAAAAAATGTTGCAGTTCTACCACTCTGATTTTGATGAGAAAAAACATATAAAATGTTTCTAGCAACATTTCCTCAAAGCTAAACAATAATGTTATTTCTGTTCATTGTACGTTCTTGGTGATAAAGAAAATTTGAAGCTGCCAAAGACTTTTAAATATCTAAGTAAAGTTTATAAAATTTATATTAAAAAATTTAAAAAGGCACCCGTTGTTTACAAATAAAAAAAATTCTTATTGAAAGAAACATAACATTTCATATATCAAACATTTCATATAAAATAACAAATGTTCCTCAACATTTTTCATTAGCCTTTCATAACATGGACTAAGTCTTTCATGTGCTGATCATAAGTAATTTTCTGTCTTAGGTTATCAAGTGCTTCTTTTGGTATATTTTTTTATTATTATTTGATCATTATGCATTAGCCTTTTGCTGCAAATTTAATTTTTATTACATTATCAAATGCATTTTTATCTTTTAATGATACTTTATTTTTTTGCGAGATTTTTGCATTTTTTCAAATTTAATTTTTGTTTTGATAAACTTATTGATGTTTCGAGTTTTTAATGAAACCTTGTTCTAAAAAATTTGGAAGTTCATTATATTGTTATTTTATGTTATCGTACTTCTCTTATTTTTACTGCTTTTGAATTTCGTATAATATTTAATTTTTTCAATGAGTTTTTATTGTTTTGCAAAAAAAATTTTTGAACTAATTATTTGAATTATTTTCATTTTGTTGACTCTAATATTATTTTTAAAAATTAGGTTTTTTTCAGAATTTGATATGTAAAACAATCCGATTTCTAGGTCAATTTTTGGACGTTTTCCATTTTCCATTTTGACATAAAATTTCAACAACTTGATAAATGATCGATAGAGGGATATTTTGTTCCTTTAAACAAAAATCGATTTTGCAATATTTTTAGTTTAATTTTTGCTTTTATTTTTATTTTTTTTTTTTAAGTTGCAGCAATATGCGTTATTAAAAAAACACAAGCAACAGCAGCATCCATTCACAATTCAAGCAATACCAAGTAACCCTCTTGCTTCACCAAAAAACAAATATTTTATGCTAGTTTCATGAAAAATTGCATAGTGTAAATACCGTATTTCTAATTTTTTATGAATTTTTTCTAACTTCTGGTTCATACGCTTTTGTGGCAACCACTTATGGAACATTTTTAATCGTTCATTATATAAATAGCTGGTTCACACTTCAGTTCTTTGTTTCCTAAATACCTTAAACGGATCAGATTTTCTCTTTTATATTGCCGCTTGTGTACAAACTTAAACGCTAAAATATTTTTTTTTCAAAAACATGAAAGAAATTTCATAAATAAATTAAGTTCCTTAGAAATATGTGAGTATGTTTTCTCTGTTCAGAAAATAATTTTAATCGTTATCATTAATTCTATATTTTTCCAATATCCACACTTCTTTTTTAGTTATCATAATCTTATGCGTTGAAAAAATAAATTTACTTACGTATCAAAAGATTTTGAAGAAAAATCTCTACTACCATAACATTTTCTTATCCTGGTAAAAGCAAATAAAAAGCATAAATATTATTAAAAGCCTTTTTATATCTATTTATTTCTGAAAACTACATTCAAATAACTTAAGCAAAAATATTTAATCCTAAAGTGTTAATCGGGCTAAAAAAAATACGAAACGATTTTCCATTAAACATACAAGTTCGCATATGTAATATTTCTTCTTTCTAAGCAGGGCTTCCCAACATTGTGATACCACAAATATTAGAAAAATAAATGCTTTATCTTCTATGAATCATTTAAGAGTCTCTGTTTATGCTAAAGTTTCCTTTGAACAACTTTAATACAGCAGATGACTATTTGTAAATAATAACTTGAGATAAATGCCGATATGATAAACTTAACGATTGAGAAAAAAGAACAACAAAAATAAGCTTAAGAAAAAATAAAATTGCATATAAACGCATGTTTAACAAAATTCACTTATTCATTGATTCACATAAATATTATTGAATGCCAGAAAAGACTTACTGAAGTGAGGAAACTCATATCGATATTGTGGCAGTTTTATCAGTTTAATGGTTGCTTTAAGGTTGCTTAAATAGAACTTTTCTTCAGCAGCGTATAAATTTCAAAAGAAAGAGGATTTAAATATGAAATCTATAGATTCAGTTATTTAATGGTACATGAATTTACCTCTAGGTGGTTTAAAACAAACAAGAACAATTTTTTTGTTTTAAATTAAGTCGTAAATATAAGTTACGGTTTTAGTACCTAAAAAATGTGTGCAAGTCATTATTGTTGTTGGTTTGTTATACCAAAATAAAAACAACAAAATAGTCGATTAGTCTCTAAATTAAATTTCAGTTCTTCTGGCACAATTTAGAAGCCAAGTAGCTAAATTTAACAACTTCTAAAATTTTTAGCCCAAAAGGAATAATCCTTCCCATAATGAGTTTGTCCACAGCGGCAATCTCCTAAACTTGCCTTGCAATATCCGGCAGTAAACGAAAATATGGTCCTTACTATTCAGATAAATCCAGTAAGTCCTCCCAAAAATTAACTATAATTACGCCTCTAAAACTTCCTTACCGAAACCTTCTATTTCCTGGCCCGCTAGAAATAGCTCTTAAAAAATATTAATCCGCTGAGATTGGTGCCTATATTAACATACATTTTTTTTATAACTGAAAATTTTTAACTCTTTCAATCTACGTTGAATTTTCAAAACAACAAACAAAAATTGCACAAAAAAACATAAATTCCCTACAAGAACAGTGACCATCATTTGATCCATCAAATGACAATCACTGATGATGGAAATATCCATCATCGCGTAGAACAAAGTTTCTATCACATTCTTAAAGGAAAAATGAAAAACTTGATGGAAACTTTTGTGTACATGTGATTTTGCATCTCCCTCTAACTAATGAATCTTTCCATTATGAAATACATATATCTGCACTGCTCACACTACTGCAGTTTCCTATGTAGTGTTGACAGAAGTACTTATCACACTTGATGGATATACCCGTCACGATTGATGGATATACCCTCATTTGAAAAATCGAACTTTTTTTAATAAAACAAAATTTAATATTTTCTAAATATATACATGTTTCTTTTTTAATATCTAAATAATATTTTACAGTATAAAAAATTACTTTATTTATAATAAAATAATTAGTTCTTATCTCTTTAAATATTTTTTTTTTTTTTGTTGCAGTCTGTGGTACTGACTTCTTCACACTTTTTTCAAAATCAAACGCTCCTTGCTGTTGGAAAACACCTTAAAGTAAAAGAAGATATGCATTTATTTATAAATAATTTAATACGCAATTAACAAATATCTTTTTGTTTGACTAATCTGTAGTACATACCTCGCAGGAAGTTATTGACCAAAGAGAGCCTTCAGAGGGCTTGCTTATCCCACCTTCCATCCCAATTATGTTTTTCTAGTAGTAAAAATTGAGCGCATCACAGTTCTAACATCCTGCGATGTCCCCTTAATCATATGTAAATGTGATGTCTTAAAAAAAATAAAAAATTGTAAGATTATTAAAATACTTTAAGCATGAACTTAAGTTCTTTACCATTGCTTCAGTGAAACCTTTCGACTCCTCCAACTTTCTCTCTAACTCTTCCACCGCTAGAAGGTTCTGCAAATGGAGAATGCTGACGACTTCATCAAGTTTTGAGTTGTAAGTCTCCCCAGCCAGCCGACAGAGAGATTTCTCAACCTTTTTGATGACCACCTTGCACTCCATCAAAACTTTTAGGCAATACGAATTGCAAAACTTCTTAAAATTTAAAATTAATTATAATTTTATACTCACATATTTTCCTGAAGTTTTCTAAGTCGGGTTTAGATTTCTTTCTGATCCTGGATCTAATCTTGAAAGGGAAGGAATGCCTTAAATTGAAAAATATTTTAAACCATTATAATTTTTGAAACGTTATAAATAACCTTTGTATTTTCGATCACTTTTGGTTCTTCCAACTCGGATCTAACTCTTTAAAGGCTGTGGCGGTTTTAAATACCCGCAACATGCCTGTCAGTGTCAGGTTCATTGCACACAATCTCTGCACTTCAACTGCTTGCAATCCCAAATGCAACTTCCTTTCTAATTCCACATTGAACTATTATATATATATTCTTTTCTTTGCTTTTTAATAATTTTTTTTTTTTTAAATTTGCTTTAAATAATTCAACATATCACTTTTATAAGTATTTGATAAATGCGCAATTTTCTTAGCGTCACGAAATAAAACATATATTAGTTGTTTCACTTTTGCATATGATTTGTTTGTTTGGGGAAAACAATGTTGCAACTGATAAGAAATTTCTCTTCCTTATTTTTTCTTTTAAAAATTACAAAAATTCCTTAAAACCGGCTAACTTTTTGCAACAAATTTAATAAAAATTTTGTTTGACCTTTGGCACAATTGTAATTGAAAAACATTTTGTAAGCTGTATTTAATAGTTTGCTGCACTATTATCTATAAACTCAAGCGAAAAATAAAATTTAGTCTATTAAAAAAAAATCATCCCAATTCAGTACCAAAAACGCTACAACGGCAACGCTGTTCAATATAAAATTGTTGCAAATGTGTTAGTGTACAAATTGCGTTAGTATTAGTTTCTGTCAAGTATTTCTTGCTGGGTTATTTCTTTTTATAGTTGAACATTACAAAATTTCTGCAATTTCTAACCACAGATTTTTACAGTCAAATATTACGTTTTTAATTAACACAACTCATTTAAACGTCAATTTTATAACAGCTTTTAAAAAATTTTATGTACTTGCCGTTATTATTATTATGTATTTAACGTTATTATGGATTAAAAAAAGCCGCCATGATGAATAGATGTTTGCCACAACTAAACATTAGCAATGACATAAATCTTTTATCTTAATATTGTTAACACTTGTGGACATAAATAAAAATAAGAATAAATAATAATTGGCATGAAAATATTTATTGTTAATTTTATTTATTTTTATCGGCCCATCATATCAAATAAATCTAATAAAAAATAAAATAACAATTAATAATTTTTTTTTCTTTGACTAAAAAATTAATTTTTTAATTAGCTTGCTACAGTATGCTCAAGCCGAGGTGGATGTTGTTAAAAAATACATATGTACTTAAAATATTAAGTTTAATAATATTTCATTTTAAAACCCATGTAAGGAACTATCTATTTAAAATTGGGCTTTAAATTATATCTAATGAAGAACATCTGTACAATCAAATATTAAGTATTTTACCGGCTGTTTAATTTTTTAATTGCAAAATAAAGAATGCGAATATTAATTGATTTTTAAGCTTCGTATAAGTTTGTATACACCAATAGCAGTATTATATATAACGCTATGTACACACAACCTCGATGTTTTTTTTAATACAGCCAAATAATTTGCACCTGCCTTATCTTTTTACAGGCGAGTTAAATCGTCTAAGTTCTTCTAATATGAAAAGATCTGGCATTTTGTGTTTTTTTTTTTTTGTGTTTGTATTTTTGTTCATGTGTTCGTATAAGCCAATCAAAAGTATTCTACAACAACAACTATAAGAAATTGACTGCTTTTGTTGTTTAATGTTTTTTCAGATATGCGGATAGCATAAAAACCAAGCGAAGTTTCTATATTATTATAAATCTTCAGGGGAGAATTTATGTTTTAATTGCGGAATAATATTAAATTGTTCGTAACAATATCAGTAGCTTGTTAAAGCCAAAACATAAATATATCCTCATCTACGAAGTTTAACTGGACTTCAAATGGGAATAAATCTGAAAACCTATTATTTTTTATAACATGGTAACAGTTTAAAAGAAATTTTCGACGAAGAGGAAAAAACAGAAAAAACGGGTAGAATCCTTAATAAAGGCCTCTCGTTAATAAACAGAAGATCTTGAATTCGAATTTTGTCGAAGTCAAATAGTAATGCATTACTGATAGCAGAGTAAATTTGTTGAAGAGCATTCTTAAGAAATAAGAGAACGTGTGAACAAATAGAAAAAGTTTTTAGTGCTACTATTTTCAATCAAAACAACCCTTTTGCTTAAAAACACACAGCAACATATTTAAAAAGGCAGGCTTCCTGATAACATATACACTAACATTTCCTCCCGCTTGAGGTTAGGATCCTCAGCGTTACATTGTATTGGATACTAAAAGATAGCGCAAAAAATCTTGAATTTCATTGTAAATTTAAGATTTTTATTTCAAAAATAAAAAAACAAAATAAGCTTTTAGATCTAAGCTTTTATGTTGCAAAGTGAAGTTTTACAATTAGAGAAAATAATATAAAGTGAAACACAAAAAAAAAATATATATTTAAAAAATATTAATTATTATTTTTTCTTTTTCTGCCGGTAACGCTGATTCTTTAGGTGGAAGCTGTTCACCAGTTTTTATAGATAATATGTTTCATGGACATAGTTTTGAAAATTTCGCTATTGAAAATTAGCAAGATCGGTCTATGTCCTTTAAAGCAGCGGGCAAAATACCACGCCTGCCTGTAATTTTCCATATCATTTCGAACAATGAAGTAACTCCCATGAAAAAAAGAAATATATGGGCGATAGAGAATTAAAAACTGAAAAAAAATATATATAAAGTGACAAAATTAGCGCTCGCCTATATTTTCCGAGTTGTAGGCCCATAAACTTTTTTAAAAAAAAGTACTATTTTGAACCATAATTTTTAAGATATCAAGATGGGTATCATGTAAAAATTTTTGAAGAGCTCTTTTATGAAACGTTAAAATTTTTCAAAAATGCTCAACCCATTAAGAGCCAGTAACATTTTTATAATTTTTTTTTTAATATTTTTTAATTTTTTTCTATTTTTTTTTTATTGGATTAACTTCACTAAACTAGATGTACATGCATGGTGAAGGATATATAAGACTGAGCATAGTTTTTATTTTACCTAGTACTGATGTCTTAATTTCTCCTCAGAAATGAAGCGTGCAAAACGGTTCGGTATATGTTTCCCCTTATAACGTATTTTACTTAGTTTGAAGATTGTTGTTTGGCTGTGACAACCCAATAACTGGCATCGCCGAGAATGGCGATACAGATGAGTTGATAGTCTCGCGGTTGATATGAAAGCGATAAAGAAGTTAATGGCTGTGTTTTTTTAGGTTTTTCATAACTTAAAGATTTTAGACTAGACTTGAGTTGAATTTTGAATTTAAAATTTTAATTTTGTTTAACAAACAAAAAATTTTAATTGCAAGCCAAGCATGGTGCATTTATGCATCCTTTACAACAAATAGTGTGATAGTGAAACAGCATCTTTTGTGATGTATAGGTTAACTTAAGCCGTGTTAAAATTAATTATTTGTTATAAAAAGTTTTTTATCATATTTTTTCTTCACATTTTTTCCGTTTTTAGTTTAGCAGCCGTTTTTTAATATTTGATAATTTTTTTTTAAATACTTGTCACACCTTCCTTATCAAAATCAAAATGTTATGACATTTTCTTTTTGACTACCCAAGAGATTTCTTGGGGTCCATAGCGATTTTCCGTTATTTCCATGTTATGCCTATTCTACTCCTTCATACTTTTTGGGACACCCACACTAAAGTCTAATAGCTGTCTTCACTGTGTTATCAACAGCTATAGGATGGACACGACAGAATATACATTTTTTTGTTGCCTAAAAATTTAAGTTATTTTAAGGTCCAAAGCTTTTTATTAAGTAAACGTTAAAAAAATTATCGTTTTAATATTTGTTGTCAAAAGAAATTTTAAGATTGAATAGAACTCTTAAAAAAAGCCATTTTGTTTCAAGTCATTTAATTTTCAAACAATTAAATACTTAGAATTAAACTTTTATCGGACCTCTATTTAATGCTTTTTTTATCTAAAATAAAAATATGTAAATCTAAAGCAATTATATAAATAAATGAAGCATTTAAAACAAATCTGTTTTGATTTCCTTCCAAACCTTAAATGAATGAGTAACAGTCGCATTTAAAAGGTGTTAAAAAAATCCTCTAGTTTTATATAGAAACACCATTCTTTATAAGAAAATCAATAACATGTTTAATACGTTTTGTTTTTTATTTTATTTTATTTTTTTTTAATTTATGAAGTGTGTTAAATGTCAATTGTATTAAAATGACATGTAGCCTAAATAGCAACGGCAACAAATTTAACAAAATATTTAAATATTACAAGACAACAAGACACTAAAACAAAAATCATAGAAACACATGTAATTTTAATACAATACTCGGTGTCAAATGGCCGTGTGACATGAAAAAAAAATTAAACCAGAAATCGAATCAATTCCACCATTCAATAATTTGCTGCAGTTCAAATTATGCCATTGAAATAAAGTTTCTCTAACACGCTTAAAAATATTAAAGTCTTTGTTTGTTTTAACAAATCTGTAAGAAAAAAAAATATTATTATTTTGTCGCAATAAAATTATTTATGACAAGTTCCAACAATTCAACCAACAAGGCGTGACTTTAACTAATTGATAAAAATCATAAAAATAACTGCAACAACAACAAGTAGAACAAATTTACTAATAACAATAGAAATCTATTTAAGGAATTATTTATATTTAATATTCAGAATCTTGGATTAGAATATTTACAGTAAAATATGAAACAGACTCTGAACCTCTCTCAGAACAGATCATGTTATAAAAATTTTAATAAAAATATTGAACTAAAAACGAGTACAAACAAAATTCAAACATGAAACAAAACAATTATGACAATAAAACTATTGTTTGTTTTATTTTAATTTATGCTTCAATTTTTTATACAAAATTTATTTATTTGAGACTTTAAGGTAAGAAAAATAAATATTCGATAAAATTAGGAGGGGGGTTTCATAATTGTCTGATCTTTCTTACAAATGAAGCTACTTTAAAAAGGATAAAATTTCAATATTCTTAATAGATTTGAAGTGAAAAGAAGAAGTGATTAAATAAGTAATTTTGAGTTAAAAAAGTGTGACTCTAAACAAAAACTTTTTTATATAATTTAGTAAAAAATATATTTTTGAAATAAATTATTTCATGTATTCGTCGCCGTTAGCTGTTACTATATTCCTTTCAATTAAATTTAAGTAGTCTGATAAGCCTTAGATACCCTCGTATCTGTCACATTTTATAAAACAATTATGGAATGTAAAACAAACGTGAGAATTGATTCAACATGAAAATCATGTTGTACCAAAAAATAATTTTTATTAAATCTGTGTAAATCCTAAATACGAAACAAAATACCATTAAAACCAATTTCGAACATCAAAAGTATAAAGATATTTTTTTGGCAAATTTTTGCATTACAAAAACAAAACTTTATTTGATGTCGCAAAGTTTTCAATTCACACTAAAAAAAATATTTTTAATCATGAGTTTTGATCTTGACAACATTTACGGCATAGAAATATGGAAATATTAAATTTAAATATTAAGCAATTATAATCTTTACCATCATGACTATTGACACAAAGTTTTTTGATTCACAACATAAAAATATTCACACGTATGTGATGATGATTTTTGATTTAAAGGCCTGATAGAAAATTTTTTGAAATTCATATTGATTTTATTGAACAAAAATGTTTTAATGGAAATAATTAATTTAAAAAAATGAAGTAAGTAAAATACCGATTCCTTTGTCAACACCAATAACTTTGTTTTGATAATTAAAAAAAAAAGAAAATAATTTCTTTGATAATCAATTTTTATTGCGTAGAAGGCAGAATAAAATTAACTTCGAATCAGACAGATGGTCAGTCGGTCTTCGAATATGAAATAAAAATTTTAAAACCTCTTTGTATGGATTTTTATAACGTTTCAAGAAATAAGTGCATATAGATCAAATTGCATCACCTAAGGGGACACCCTTTAATTTCTTATTTTAAATATTTATACTCGTAGAGCATATTCATGTTTTGTGTAATTTTCTTTGCTTGACCATAACGGTTACAACTTACTTAAGCTTTGAGAACACCCTTTATTTTTTTAGTTATATTTGTAACTCTTGACATATTGTTACACTCTCTTTTAAATTTCAAATGTTTGTCTTTAACGCTTCGTACGATAAGGAAATATGCATTAGATAACATCGGCTATGAGGAAACCCTTTATTATCCAATTTGAAATTTTATACTATTGTTATACATACAATGCTCTATGTAAACTTCATTTGTATGTGACGGTTTAAGAGAAAATACCACATATGCCAACTAACATCATCTATTGGGCACACCCTTTAATATTCCATTCTATACTTGTTGTTATAGCAGACACAGAAGAATAAATTCTGTGTAACTTTCAAGTTTTTGACTAAAGGGCTTCACAACATGGAGTCATATAAGTCATTTTGTGTTACCTATAGGAACACCCTTTAATATTGAAGTTAACTTTATATTACTTTCTGTTTCAGGGAGCTATAGTGATACCAATTTTAGTAACTTTTTTTATTGGTTTAATTTACGCTTCACTTATAAAAATCATGTACCACCCTTTGATTTCTAATGTTATAAATTTTTTGCTAAAGGCGATACATCTTTAAGGATCACCTTTCTGTGGGCTTAAAACCGACAAAAAGACGAATTGATAACCTTCTCGTTATATGACGCCGGTTAAGAAAGTGTTACAATAATAATAATTTGAAGGGAACATCACTGAACGTAAACATGCTAACCTGAATGAACAATTTAAAAATTTACTATTACAATGAGTGAAAGATATGAGAAAGGTATATCAATTGAAGATTTTTTATATATAAGAATTAGAATAATCATTTCTCTCCGTTAAAAGTCTTCTCTTAGATCCACATTAAAGTTGTAAAATGACTTACCCGCAATTTTGTCTTTTTGCTGATACCTATTTAAAGACTTTATTAACTTAAATCATTTTTTATAGTCTCGAATAACACAAACTATGTTGACGAAAAAGGCATCATTTATTGTTGGTTTATCAGCATAAGCCCATGACAACAGAAAATAATCCATGGCTGAAGTCACAAACAAAAAATCATTAGTCATAGTGCTGTAACGATCTCTTTCGTAATTACAATAGCAATTGAAGAATTTTCATACATAAGAATGAGGACAATCATCCCTGTCTGTTAAAAGTGTTTTCTTAGATCCATATAAAAGTAATAAAATGACTTACCCGCAATTTTGTCTTTTTGCTGATACCTTTTTTAAGCGTTTTTTAACTTAAACCAATTTTAATAGTCTCGAATAACACAAACTATGTTTATTGCAGTTTTATCAGCATAAACCCCGTGACTTCATTACACAACAGCAAATAAAATATCGGTGTCAAACTGCAACCCAGACGTCAGTACACAGGTCCATTTCTCAAAACTAACTTATTGTTAAGTCCATGGCTGAGGTCCCAAACAAAAAATCATTAATCATAGTGCTGTAACGACCTCTATCGTGATTACAATAGCGTATAAGTCATACTACACGGTACATTTTGCTGGATATCAAATTGATAACTGATTATTAAAGTAAATCTTGAAAATTTGGTAGCGCTTTCCATTAGTAAAGAAATCATTAATGACAAAAATTTTTTCCACAATTAACTCTTCCTTAAGTACTATTTGTCTTGAAAAATCCCCCTTTATTTAAAAAGGATGTTTTAATTTCTAAACTCAAAAAGTCTTTAATGTAAAAAATTGAAAATTTTCCAACTGGTTGCTCTTTATTTGTTTGTTTATTTCTTTTTTTTTAACTCTAATGTCATTTCATATGAATATTAAAACGGAAATTGAAGTCAAATGTTCACATCCTAATAGACAATTGATTTTCTGTTTTCTTTAACGTAAAAACATTTAAGAAAAATCAAACCATTATCAACACCTTTTATTGATTTGTTGATTTGTTTTTCATAAAATGATTGCATTTTAGAAAGAAAAATAAAAACAAAAATAAATGCGTGGTTGATATTAAATTCTCCATTCAATCTGAAGTCATGAAAAGTAGCAACAACAGAAGAATATACCAAATACTACATTTAACACATTTAAAGAAAATCAATTTTTAGTAAAGTACAGTAAAGGATAAAACTAATCAAATTTATAGATTAAAGAAAGGGAAATCATATGGATATTTTTCTTTACTCCAGAGGACTGCAAGGCTGTCAAATTTTTAATTTTATGTTTTATAATTTTTTCTTTAAGCGTTTTTTTTTTTTTTTTGTGCTACTATTTCATTTTCCACTGTTTAATAAAAATACATATACCTTCATTGTTTAATGATCAATTCAATTCTGTTTTAAACACCGGAGAGTATTTGCTTTTAAACAAAACAAAAACAATTGTCTGCCATTTAGCAATCTAAAGTTTGTTGCTTTTTTTATTATTTTGTTGAACATCATTTCAAAGTACTGTCTCGTTTTGCGCTTGTGTGGATGAATAAATGTACGTACGTTTTTTTGATGATTGTTTTATTTTTTGTGGATTTATTTTTGGTTGATATTATTTCTTAGATAGCCATAGATGGTTTTAAACAGTCCTAGCCGTATCTGAGTGTAAGTATGTAATTTTTTATTTTTTTTTTTTTATTACAGCAACATTCATTAATGAACAAAAACCTACGCTTTCAAATCAATTTTTATTTCGTTAACAGAAGCATATTAAAGGCATGAGAATAAAAAAGAATCAGTTACAGCATTTGCCTAATGATTGGAAAAGGAAGAAAAGGAAATATTGATATTCAGACAAAAGATTATGGGTTCAAGTAAACAATTTATAAAAAATCAATAATTTTAGGTACTAAAATAAGCTGCTAGAGATTAAATTTATAAAATACTAAATCATTGAACAAACATATTTCAGAGGTAGAAGCCAGATTCTAGTACTAAACCGCTTTTCTTTTAGAATTTTCACATTATTTCTTATTATTTAAATAGAACTTTTTTTATTTAAATAGAACTTTTTCATGAGCAGGTATACAGTAATGGTTTCTTTTAGTTTATTTTTATGCACCAAGTACTTTATGTGAAGGTCCCATTTCAAGGTATTTATTTAAGTGAAAAAATTGAAACAGGTACTTTTGTTGCTTTTACTAAAAAATAGAATACTTTTTTAAGCAATTTTTGTTAAAGCTGTTTTGACAAAATAATATTTGTAAAAGAATATTTTTTTAATATTTTACGAGGGCTGCTATATATATTTCTGGCCTGGCAACACTGAGTGCTGCCAAGTGCAATCTGACATTTCCCTTGGAAAGTTTGTCATTTTTAAGCATAATCGTACTCAAAACGTTTTGACGTACGACCATTATTTGTGTTGTTTACAGTGACTTGAAAAAATTAATATAGAAAAAAATGGAATTAACTCGTGAACATTTTCGTGCCATCATTTTTCACAACTTTCGACGTGGATTATCACGACGAGAGTGCATTGATGAACTTAAATCTTTGTATGGCGATGAAGCACCATCCTACAGCACTGTGAAAAATTGCTATAATGAATTTAATCGTGGCCGAAGCTCGCTCAAAGACGAATTCCGTGAAGGTCGTCCAAAAACGGCTGTTGTGCCAGAGAACATTGATACCGTGCGTGAACTCATAATGCAAGATCGACATACGACACACCGAGAGATAGAGACATCCTTGGGCATTTCTTCCACCAGCATACATTCGATACTGCATGAACACCTGGCCGTAAAAAAGGTTTATTCTCGTTGAATCCCGCACAATTTGAAAGTCCTTCAAAAAAAGGCTCTTGTCGATTGGTGCAAAGAAATGTTGCAAAAATACGATTGCGGTGCTTCAAAAGACGTTAATAAGATCGTCACAGGTGACGAATCATGGATCTATGCGTATGAGCCCGAAACGAAACAACAATCGACCGTATGGGTCTTCAAAGACGGGCAAGATTCAACGAAAGTTGTTCGTAGAAGAAGCAAATGGTCGCCTGTTTCTTCGACAAAATTGGTCATGTGGCGACTGTTCCACTTGGGTAACGTAGGACGGTCACTTCTGAGTGGTACGCTACAATTTGTTTGCCTGAAGTCATCGGAGAAATTCGAAAAACCAACAAGAGAAGACGAATCATTGTTCACCATGACAATGTGAGCTCTCACACATCGGCTCAAGCCAGAAGGTTTTTGACCGGCCAAAACGTCGAATAAATGGGTCATCCGCCGTACAGCCCTGACTTGGTACCTAACGACTTCTTCCTGTTTCCGCACATTAAGGAAAAAATGCGTGGTCAACGATTTTCGTCGCCAGAAGAAGCTGTTGAAGTGTTCAAAAACCATGTTTTAGAGTTGTCTCAATCGAAAATTTTGCTTAAAAATGCACTTTATTTAAAAATATATTATTTACAAAATGTTTTTGCTTAAGACACAATTCGCTAAAAATTCAATTATAGATGTTCATATAACAAAAAATAATAAAGAAAGCACCGTATTAACAATTTTTTTTCTATAAAGGCTACCGTTAATTTGTGTTTTTTTTTTTTTTTGTAAGAGTTGCTTATTTCTTTTATTTAAAATGTTTTTTTCAAAAGTACTTTTTTGAAAGGTTTCTCTGAGAAAAAGTAATACAATGTAATAATTATTATAAGTTTTTCCAAGCAAATTTTTTTTATGAAATTTTTAATATCTTTCTTTTCCAAAGATATTTTGAAATAGGTACTTCTTAAAAGGGACGGTTGTGAAAGGTACTTTCTTAGAAGGTACTCTTTTCAATATTAATTTTTTTTTTTTTTTTTTAAGAAAAGTATTTGCTTTTAAAAAGTACCATTTTGATGTTGCGTAAGACTTTTAGAAATAAGTACCACTTCCCATTTCTTTATTAATAAAAATAAATTTTTATTAACCAAAAATGACTTCCACTTATTTCATATTTTTTCGATGTTGTTTATGGAGAATACGTAAATACTGCACGAATTTGTAGGATCTCTTTTTTAATACATTTACCTTAAAATCCAATTTAAATTTTTTTTTTTTATTTGACTTAGTTGAAAGCTTCAAGTTTAATTTTGTAATTCTCAATTTATCCGCATCGTTATTCTTTTCTCAGTGAAAGTATGTCTCATTTAAAGAGTTAATTTTAAGCTAAATAATCTGGAATTGTTCTCATAACAATAAGTGTTTCATGAGAATATATTTTAAAAAAATATTGAGTAAAAATTCGATTTCAGGCCATTCAAATTTTGATTACTCTTCTTTCAAGGAATTTCCTGAAGTTACCTTTTGTGGAGATTTTTTTATTTACTTTGTTAATAAATTGTTTTAAAATAACTTATATATTTTTTAACGACCTCTTATTAAACATGTTTTGGGCACTCGTTTTAAAATGTTTTTTGGTACCTTTTTGTCTAAGGTACTTTTATAAAGGTACTTTTTAAAAAGGTACTTTTTATTAGTGTAAGTTTTTACGGTACTTTTTTTAAAGGTATTTCTTATAATTGTAATTTTTATAAATGCATTTTTATAAAGGTACTTTTAAAGGCTACTTTTTTTAACGCACTTACATTAAATAAGCTTTGGGCACTCATTTGTAATATCGGTACTTTTTTGAAAAGTACTTTTTACAAAGTACTTTTTATAAAGGTACTTTTCAAAAAGATAATTATTTTAAAGTTACTTTTGATTACTTTAAAGGCATTTTTTAAAAATGTATCTTTATAAGGGTATTTTTTTATAACGGTTTTTTAAATAAAGGTACTTTTGAAGGGAGTGCATATTTTTAAAGGCGGGTTTTCATTTTTTTGTGTTAAATAAATTTATTACCATCAATAAGGCAGCATTTAATTTAATTTTTTTTAATTTAAAATCGAGTTGTTTCCTTTTCTCTTTTCCTTTTCTCTTAACTTCAACATCCTGCTAAAAAGAACAATTTACAGCCACCATTTCTACAGCTTTTTAAGTTACCACGAAAAAAAAATAATAAAACTAGTTGTAATTAAAACCAAACACTCGTATATTTATAAAATATGAAATAATTGAGTAGCATAATACTGAAATTGTTATCACTTTGTGTTGAGCGGAGCGAAATAACTGATTTATTAAGTGGAGAGTTGTTAAAATTTGCCTTGAAAATTTATTGTTTGATAGATTCTTAAATATTCAACGACTGTGTAAAATGTTTAGAATGTTCGGCGTCCACTTACTCACTTAGTGGCTGTGTCTATCTGAATGACTTGCTTAAGTTGTCTTTATTTATTTAAGCCTGGCGCTTATCATTTCAACATCTACTATCTTGTTTATTTATGCACTATTTGTACTTTCAGTCGATGTTTATCACTTGAAGATCCACTTAGAGACTAAAGCTACAATGTATACACACACATACGTTCACACATCTTAAGGGGATTTTTTTTATTCTATTTGCCTTCATCACTTGCGTCGTTGTCGCATTGTCGTCATCTTCTTTAACAACATCACAAGTTTTTTCTGCTGCATATTTTCTGAAGCCTATTTTCTTTGAGTTTTTTTTTTCTCTTCTGCAATGACTTTGAAAAAGTATTTTATTATTTACTTGTAACATTTTTGCGTACCATCGCGTGTTAGGAAGAATTTAATTGCTGCCTGTTAATTGCATTAGTTGGTTTTTTCTATTTTTTTCACAGTTCTGTTTGTATGATCTCTATTGTTTGCATGTCCGTCTGTATATCCATTCATCTCTCCGTATCAATATCTGTCTCAACTGTGTTTTATTTTGAAAGTTTTAAAAAATTAAATGCGAATAATGCAACTCAAGTTTTGTGCCACCCATTGACTTAATGTTTTATCGTGTGTTAGGTCTTGTTAAATAAAAACTAAATGTAATGCATTATTATTCAATATTTTTGCAAATGCTTATGTTGTTGTTGTGTTTGTTGTTACTGTAATTGTGTTATTGTATGTATTATTTGTTTAGTAAATAAACACATTCCATTTTACAAATTAAGTCTGTGTAAAAATAAAAACAAATCATGGTATTTTCATGTGGTAATTATAACAACAATTTATTGACTTTAACGCGTTTACATAAATACACGCATGCACATACACACACATATAACATCAGACCATAAAAAAATGGAGTTGATTGGCACCGAATTATTAGTTTTGAAATGCAAAACAAAGTAAACGGAATCACAAAATATCAAATGTCAATTAGTTTGTTTTAAGAGTCAGTTAAGGAAGGAACTCTTATAGGCATAACAACAACAACAACTAATTATATGGCGGTTTTGATTTTTTTAGCTTTTAAAATAATATTTTTTTGAAAATTATCAAATTTATTTAATTTATTTTATTTATTTAAATCCCTTCAAATAAACAAATAAAGTTTTCTACATTTACATTAGAAGGAAACTTTAGGAAAAAATATTTTAATGGTTTTTTTTTGTTTTAATATAACTTTAAACCTTTCGAATGGTATTTAATTCTTCTTTGCTGTCCTGAGGAAGCTCAGAAACTTTTTAATAAATAATTAATTATTCTTGCAAAATAAAACTGTCTAATGACGGCCAAAAAAATATTTTGAATAGAACGTATCTGCAATCAGAAGCGGCCACAGCAGTACACACTTTTTATGTGGATTTCAAATATTTGTCTATTACGGTTAAAATTTAAAGACCTATAAACCAAATCACATGTCCAAATCACATCTTCTGTGTGGACGCCCTTTAATTTTGTATGCTTATTATTTTACCGAATGTAATAGTTTAATTTAATTTAAATATCATATAACGACTAGATTTTATAGAGGAAATAGTAAGACATAATTTGTATAAATTACAAGTTCCTGTCTGCAACAGCTCAAAAGATATACTCACTCATATATGTCAACATAACAATTTATATGGAAGACCTCTTTAATTAAAATTTTATGTTTTTATTACTTATTGCCTTGGCCTCAATAGTAATACACATTCTTTTCAAATTTTATGTTAATGTTTACTTAGGTTCAGAAGATAATCTTATATATGTCAAAATCACATCCCTATGGAGACCCTCTTTAATTAAAAAGTTTTCTGTGTTGCATTATTAACTTAAATAAAGAGTTTAAATAAAGAGTTTGAGTATCTGTCATCTAAGATTTTATTATGTGCATCAAATAGAAACGCCCTTTAGCTTATAATTTTTAATTTAATTTAATTTATTTATTTTGGAACCTTCTACAGCAATTTAGTAGCAGAATTTTACTAAAAGTTATTTTGACATTTATCACATAATACATAATACAGAATTCAGATATTAGTATAAACATTTTTACAAATACAATAAAATTATAAGGATAAGAATTATAAATAATAATTTGAAAATAATAATGTAAAATAGTCACAAAAATTTTTACTATCAGTTTTAAATACATTAAATTTTAGTTAAGAATAGTATTGAAAAATTTGTCTTTTAAAATATAAGACGTTGCTAATGCTTTTAGTATCTGTTGGGATAGTGTTCCAAGGACGTAATGCAAATATAAAACATTGCCAATTTGCAATTAGTTACTTACATTTTAAGAGTATAATCGTTTTGCTTCTACTGCAGCAAATTAAACTTAGACGTTTATATAATTCTTCACGTTAAAGAGCGGTTACTACCAGGATACCAAAAATTTACTTGGCATAAAAGTTTATATGATGCTCATTTCCACACGACTTAAGTCCAAAAACATATCATGTTATACTAATTAAAGTGACTTGCTTTTTGCATCACAGTTTCTAAAAAGTTCGCTTTCTAATTCTTAAAAGCAACATTATGTACGAAGTATTGAAAATGTTTTTCCGCAACCGGTTGAAACGAGATCCGACCAGGTTAAAGTACAGTTGAATATAACCCCTAAGTTCTTAGCTTTTTTCATTCTCTCGAGGGCTAAAACACAACTGTGTCCGGCGCGAAAATCTGATTTCCTACATGTTAAATGTTTGTATTCACTAAGATATTCCGTAATTTGTTTATGTAGGATTTCTTTAAAAGCTCTTGATTAATAGGGTAGAATTGTAATTAAGATATAATCTGTGGATTTTTTTGAGATTATGCGGACTTTTGATAATTTCCATATTATTGTATAATTACTAGTTGTAAAAATAGTAAGATAAAGCATTTTAAAGATTGTTGGATGATTTTCATCAACTCCTGCAGCCGTTGATTTAATGGAGAGGCAGCTTCTCAAAACATCGATATCTCTTACACAATTAAAGCTTAATAGTCGGTTTGATGGCTTTTTATCTTAAAAATTGCTGTTAAACAAATAATCAGCATACGGCATTCGTACGAATTATTACCCTCTTTTTTTTTTAGTCGGTAAAAAAAACAAAAACTTCTTTTAAGAAGTGCAACTTTTAAGTCCACAAAAGACCAAAAAATCTTAACAACAAAATAAACTACGATTGAAAAGAGACTAGAATTTTTCTGAAGTAATCGGCACCGGACATGCAGTTTGTTAAAAAATAAATATGACATTTAATTTCTTGGTAAATTTCATTCACTGGTATTAATTTTTTCTCCCTTCAAGACTGGAGTCAAAAATGATACTTTCCTACTAGCGCTCTTTCAGTACTTATGGGTGTAATTTTTAAGAAGTTATTAGAATAGCTTCTATAGATAGGCTTTAAAGAAATAATCCTCTCGCATTTATTTTCTAATATATGCACCCAATTTTATCCCTATCTTCAACTAAGTCTGACCTTTGATTTTCAGATCTTTATTTCATTCATTCTGTATGCGGCAGCAGCCCTTAAATGTAAATCGTACTAATTTTAAATGAGATTTTTTTTAATTTATAGAAACATCATGATCTGCTATACCAAACAATGCTGATAATATAACCCGGTTAAAGAAATTTGTTAATCGTACTTCTGCCCAGTTTGAAGCTAGAAGAACGAAAAAAAGAAATTAATGAAAAGGTTTCATTAATTTCCTTTCAAGAGTTAATTTCAGTTTTACTGCTTTGCTGTTGTTATATGATTTGTACATTTTTCAAGTGACATTTAACCCATTGAAATATTACAGGACCACGTAGCCAACCTTTCTTTTTAATTAATTTACATTTGTATTTTCAAAAACTCCACAACTAAAATAACTTCAAACATAAAATCAAATTTCAGGGGGATAATTATAAAACATCAAAAATATGTAAAATATGTAAAAATAAATCATAAGCAATGTAAAAACAATCTCTACACACATAAACACACAGACACACACACACACACATTCAATGGAAACTTTTTTTCCTACAACACGAAAGACTTAAGCAACAAACATAAAAATGCTCTTGCACAACATTTAGCACATTCTTGTCCAAACAACCAGGCAAGTAGACAGTAGTCAGTCTGTCTTAAAGCCTAAAAATAAATATGCATGTTTAAGCTTCCACTGAATAATTAGAATATCTGTAAAATAGTATGTACACGAATAAGTGTTACAGCGTATAGTGTTTAGTGTGTTGTGTATGCACGTTTATGTTCAAGACATATTTAAACAAAGACTTCTGGTCTTTGCATATTGAAAATATAAAAGATACCACTTAAATTAATGGTAAATATATGTAACCACAAAATGTTAACAACAAATAATATAAGTGAACAAGAAAAATAAAAGAACAAGAAAATAATCTTTAAACAAAAACATTTAAGGTTAAACACAGATTGTTTGTACAACTTAAGCACATTTTAGCCATTAGCAATTTAAGTTGTCTTTTAAGGCCATCACAAATGTCAATATTGAAACAAAAACACACTACTGAATAGACGGACAGACATAGAAAAATGTATACAGCAATTAACAGAAATGTTAATGGAGACAGATTAAATAAAAGTGGAGCTAAAACAAGAGATAAGAATAAGGGAGAATGCGAAAAATTCTTTATGACATCAAGTGTTATTACCCCTGACAAAAAACTACAAAATAGAGAAATTATATTCTTCCAAGCAAAAACGGATTTTATTTAATATTTTTTCTACAACTATCTGAATTAAAATCTTTAAATGCAAGTAAAGATGTTGGAAAAGATCATATTTTTATTGGAATCGAATTTTTTCATCTCAATAATTTTCAGTTCGAAAACAGCAAAAATCATATGGAATCCTAATCTTTTTTCGGATAAGCTTTTTTTTAGTTAGGACCAGCACTCAGGGGATGACCCCTACTTATGCAATGCATTGTGCCAGAACTAGGAAATTAGGTTTTGGGATGGGGGATAGAAGGAGTAGTACTTGTGAACATTTGATTTGAATCTTTGCACATTGAAAGTGGCAGGAAAAACTTCTGCAGGGAGTTTATTCCACATATGAACTGTTCGGCTAAAAAACGAATTTTCTCTGTAATGCGTTGTGCGATTCACTGGCCAATCGACCACAAAGGAATGCGCTCTTGATGCAGATCGCGTTGCGCGTATGAAATTACAGTTTTCAGGAACAAGTTCCCTGATTTCATAAGAGCACATTCCGTTGTAGTAACGATAAAACAGTGAAACACACCCCACGTTGCGTCGATGCTCCAGTGAGTCAATAGAGCTGGATACCCTACTGTCACCGATGAGTTTCTTCGCTCTCTCGTGTACGCGGTCGAGTAACTCCAAAATAGACTTTGAAGCACCGGCCCATACATGAGAGTTGTATTCCATTTTCGGTCTGATAAAGGTGACATAGATAACAAACTACAGCAAATAAAAATGGCACCCACCAATGAACCATGTTTAATTCCATTGAAGCCACAATAAAGGTCGACGATCGTGCAAAAGCTTCAAAGGTCAAACTTTAAAATTGTGACTGCTTAGAAATATGTTACAGCTGTGAAGTGATCTGCTCAATCCAGGATAAAAAATCCTGCTTACCAGTGGAAAAAATTACTGCTAGCCATAAAATAAACTGAAGGTCAAAGCTGAGCGCAGATAATAGCACAAGCAGCTGAGGTGAAGAAAAAGCTAAAACAGAACACAACTGCACACGAATAGCAGCTTTTTCTTGAGAATCTCGAATTTCTTACACTATTGCTATTGGAACTTAGAGCCTGGACTCTCTATTAGATAAAAGTGTTTAACTTCTGGTATCACTTTCAATTGTAAAGACCTTCGGAAATAAAAGCATCACTGCTGTTGCATTGCATCTAATGACGCCGATGGTGCGCAGTAAGTTTTTTTTCATCTCTAGCTTCCCAACAGGAAGTGAGTTGCCTCTCTTGGCATCGCTTTACGCTCTGAGGCCACTAGATATCGCATTGTTTTCATCAAATGGTAAAACGAAGCTCATGCCACCCAAATGACTACCTACTGACACAAATCTTTATCACAGTGTTACAAAGATTCCTTTCTAGTATCCAATCAAGACAAAACGAAATTAAAGAAAGCCAGTGTCTTAGAATAATTGAATGCTTTAATTCCTACATTATGATGGGAGATAAAAACAAGTGAAAATGATAAAATGACAGTCCAAGAGCCATTAAAAGAAAAGGCAAAGGCGGCACTAGCGAAATGTATAGATGACAAGGCGCAGCTGCGCCTGGAAGATGGTAAGAAACCAAAGTGTGCGAATGCATATTGATGTCATGAGTGAACTCAGTCTTAAGTAAATACTAACGAATTCAAGAGTTTCTGTGAGGAAAAACAAGGATGTCATTTATCAGTGGGATACCACTAGTCTTAAGTAAATAAGAAGTTGGGTGGTGGAAGTCTTAATAATAAAAAGGAAGGTCAATGTTTTTAATCAAGCTTTTTATATCGTTGCCTTTATTAATGATTTTCAAAGTAACTCACTCTGCAACAAAATACAATTTGGAAAGCAAATATTTCTGTTAAATAATTAAAACTTTAAGCAGAGCAAATTACTGTGATTAACTTTCTAAAGTAATAACATTTATTCTCTATATCGTTTTATTACTCTTCAATCAATAATTTCAAGCTTTTTATTTAAAAATATTTTCAACTTTTTGTTCAATGATTTTAATAAAATTTAGTTCAAATCTATAATTTATAAATATTATTTCATTAGTTTTAACAACAACAGCAACAGCAAAAAAAAATTATGTTAATGGCAAAATAATGCAAATTACATGAATTTTTTAAAACCATAAAATTATGTTGCTTTTTTTATTATTCATTTAAATAATATTTGCAATTCATACCAGCATTGAATGTGTGCAGATAACTAACTGCATGCACATGGCATGGAGAATAGAAACAAAATTAAATTACAATACATTTTTAGTATGAGTATTAATATCAAAGTAGATAATGCCGCACTGTACATATACGATAACATTTTCTTAGCTTTAGATAAATTCAGACATGTATTTTAAATGTATTAACCATGAAAACAATTGGCCAGTTAAGGAGGACAACAGACAAAAAAAAAAAAAACATCAAGAGAAATAAAATTAAATGCTAATAACATTATTGTAATAATTTTATTTGATATTTCATATACCAACAGATGGACAAAAAGACAGGCAAATAGTAGGTCAGTTAAAAAGGAGGAGGGAGAGGGAATATGAAGAACCATTTATTTGCTGCACAGTGGGTTATAAATTAATTTTATACCTTATTTGTTTTAATTGTTAATATTTTCTTATCTTAATTCCATTTATATTTAATTATACAGGAAAATTGTGACGATGTTCAAATTATAATTTACGGATCTTATTAAATATTTTAAATTTAATTAAAAAAAAAACTTTCGACAGCCAAGTTTTAAAATAGTCTTAACAATAAATACCAGGACTTTTTATTATTTCATAATGTCTTAGATTTGGATTAATTTAACATTTCTTCCAGCTTAGACTTGCCACCAAGAGAATTTGTTAGACGGTTTTCTTTACATAATCAATAATGTATGCTAACATCCATAATAATTAATAGTTGTTGGAAAGCGAAGTAATTATTTTTTAATTTTATTAATCAATGTCTATAACAATTTCCAGAGCAAAGCAAAAACGTGATTGCAATATGATTACCAGAACCATATTATGTTATCTATAACAATATTTAATCACTATGAACAAATTATGATTATATTGAACAATAATTTCTTTACGACAAAAAATTTTTGTTAATATTTGGTTACTAAAAATTAGTTCAGAGACTTTTTTGAAAGCCTTTAGTAAATTTTTAGTTAAAAAAAAACTTAAAAAAAATTATTTTAAAATTAAAAAAAAATAAAGTTCCACAAAAATTATATCAAAGCAAATACAAAAAAATCATAAATTAATGAAAGAATTTAAAAAAAAATTAAAATTTCGTATCATATTATGATCATATTTTATTATAATATGTTTAGACTTTTTACAAGTTGCGGCGGATTGTTATTATTTTTTTTTTTTTTTTGGTTGTATTGAGTTAGACGAAGATATGATTCTGATAACAAAATTAAGATTATTATTTATAATAATATGATTATTACAACCATATAATTTAACCAAAAAAATTTTTGCTGTTGTGTTAGGTTAGCGACAGAGTATAGAATTTAAATGATCAAATAGAGTCATGGAAAGAAAGTTAAATTTTTCACTGCCTTGAAATTGCACGTTTTATTACATTTTTTTAGAAAAAGTTGCAGCGTCTGTGGGGTAGGTGTTTAAGAGCTTTAAAGTTGGTTATTCGTATAATTTTTCATTACTTTGCATCATTATCGATTTAATTTTTTAAGAAAAATCTACAAAAGATGGCGACGTGACACCAATGTAATAAGAGAGGTGTTAGAAGAATTTATGGTGGCAGCCGTCAGGATATGAACTCAGATAATCAAAGTAACCACTGGATTAGTAGCCTGCGATTGACTCTGATTAATGTACATAAATTTAGTGTAAATATACTGATTTTAGTTGTAATAAACTGGCATTGTCATTTACATTTGTACATTTAGCATTTTATATAAATGTTTTATAACAATTTGCTTAAATTGAGAAAAAATAGCTACTTGTGTTAAAATTTTATACCTCTTTTAGTTACAAAACTTGATTTTTTGTTTTCATATTTTTGTAACGCAGTGAGAATTCTACACCCATTTAAATTTACACTTTGCAATAGTTTTGGAATTAATCCTTTTGTTCGACCTTTCTTTGTAAAAAATATTTTATTTTGTTAATTTATACTTTTAATACAAAATTTTGATTTTTAATTTCTAACTTTGATTTCTAGTCTTTTAGGAGTCTATTTTTGACTTTTAGGAAAAGAAATAACATTCTGAATTTTGTGTTTAGTTCGAGCTTAAATATTTTATATTAAATTATTTTTTACACGATTTAGTAATTCTCCTTCAGTTTAAAAAGGTACAACAACAAGCATTTATAAACATTTTCTTATGCTGTTAAGTCGTTAAACAAGAAAGAAAATTTTCCTTCCGAACTTAATTTTAAGGTAACACTTTATAAAATGGAGTGACCCCAGGAAAAATACAAGCAAGATTAATAATAACTTCTCATTTTATTGAAAAAAGTATGAAAGAATTTTAAGACTCCAACTGTTCTGGGGATTATTTGAAAGACAAGCATTTTTTATACACCACAGCAAATTGCAAAAAACCCCTAGAGAATAAAAGAAGAAATGCTTAAAGTATCAAAGAAGGATTAGACACAAACTGCTAAGTAAGCTAGATGTAAAGGCTGTTCCAATAATTTACAAATTTTTTGTTTTTTCGCCCACTGTGCACAATAATATAAATTTCTGCATAGAAAATGAACTAATAAAAGAAAAAATTGTTTAAATATATTGTTATATAATTAACGTCATCAATTGCCAATCATAACAATTGTTTAGTAGGTCTGTCATTCAGTCAGTCACTTACATTCTGTTTGTCTAACAGACAGTTTATTGTAAAAGCAACCAACCCCCTCTATTAGGTCGATTGACTAGCTGAGTTTGGATCATATCGTAATCCAATCATTTCAACAAACTTATAATTTTGTTGTTCTTTTTTCTTATTTTAGTCTCTATCTGTCTTTTTTTTTTTTTTTTTGTGGCTCAGCAGGAGTTTGGTGTTTCTATTTGCTATTGCCAGTCTATTTCTTTTTTTCTTTAATTTATTTTTCGTGGCAAGACAATGTTTAGCAACACTTTGCTACATACAATAGCAACACTTATGAAATATTTTAAATTAACACACATTGAGCTTTAACTCTCATATTAATATCAAAAGTAATAATATAATAAAATTATTAATTTAAATAATAATGAAAAATGTTTATTAAGCATTAAAAATAATAATAATAAAATAAGAAAGGAGTCAACGTTGCTTCTAAAAACAAAAATTAGAAATCCAGGTTGATCTTGGTCAACTTTGTGAACGCTTAAGAAACATTAAAACAAAAAATTACATCTTCTGTCTTATAACTTAATAAAGGTTTTCTAAGGGCTATAATTTGTTTAATATTTTTAGGGACCCGTACTCAAAGGCTGAAAATTTAGCCCTATTGTTTTCGCTACAATGTCTGTCCGTCTGTAACAGCCATAAACTTACCAAAGATGCTCTGTTACTACTCGTTTAGTCGCCATAATAACAATAACAAAAAAGTGTGTTCGAAAGTTATTCGAAATTCATAACAACTGTAACAGGCAGACATGTAAAATTTGCACAGTGTCAGAAGAAATATGTTCGCTTTAGCAACATATGTAAAAAATGAAATTTTAAATTAAAGGGTGTCCCAATATTGGTGCGATTTTTATCTTAATTGTCTTGCTTTTAATGCAACAGTTTCCGACACTTTAAATACTTTTATTTTCGCGATAAGAACGAGTAAAAAAATTAAAAATAAAAGTACAATGTAAAGGATGTTCGTGTTGTGACGTGATTTTAGTGTAATGCTTTTATTCCTTTAGCTGCTACAATTTTGATTGATATGTCCTCTTATTTCTTAAATCTTAAGTCTTCAAGCATAAATAATTAAATATTTAATTAAAGGATGGCTATTGCATTGCACGGATCTCTTTGTGTGTTATTGCAACTCCATTTAATTGATTAATTTAAACATAAAAATGTTCCTTTAATATTTATAAGGTGTTTTGAAAGCCATAAAAATTGATTTCAGAATTTAATTTAATAAATGTATTTTATTCTTAAAAATAATTTTCGAGGCGGAGATAAAAAAGCAATGCTGCTCTCACTTGCTTCATTCCTCTGTCATTGCAACGTTATCATGATCAATCATCAAAACAAGATAACATGGTCTGAGAGAATAAAACGCCATAAGATAAAAATTTGCTACAATAATAACAATGGGACAGTCCTCCTTGAACTAATTTATCTACTATTTATAACAGAAGCAGCGGCCAAGCAAAATGTTATCAGAATTGGCAAAAAAAAAGGCAGGTACAGAGACTGCTCTTTTAGCCAGCAGTAGTCAACATCTCCTCGGTGTCATTTTGAACAAAATGGAACATAAAGAACTGGTGCGTCAGTGGTAACTTTATGTATAAACTGCTATAAATCTTCTGGGCCCTTTTAAAAATTACTGAGGGTCAGCTCTAAAGGTCTTCCTTAAACAAAGACCTTTGACGTTTATAAATGAAGCATAAGCCATCAGAAATTGAAAGAGAAGTTGGTGGTTAAGATCGCAAAAGTCATCAGAAGACCTGGTGTTGCAGAAGTGTTTTCACAAATAAATTGCTATGAATAAATGGAAATAGTCCGCACAACTTTTTAATCGAAAATTTGGGCCACTGACACTTGTGCTGTAGTTAAACAGAGGCTACCGCAAAGAAGAAAAAGTCATCGTCTTTGCGGTGCTAAATGTCTGGTCGAGCTAACCTGGGTTCAGACATAGTGCACTTGAGCTATAGTGGGAACAAGTTCCCTGGTGATCACGCACCAATTTGGATACTTTTCGAAAGACTGACTGACTGGAGCTACGAGAAGCGGTAGCCCATACAGAGAGCCGCCTATCTCTGTAGTCGGTTATTGGTGAGGTCCTTTCGGAGTACATGTGTTGGCTGTTATTAAGGTAGATGTCCGTAGGGAAGGTGTGGTGCCTTTCCGAATGTGTTGTTGTATTCAACAGAAGGGGTTGAATAGTCTTTAACCCTCAAGCAAGGGAAAGAACATGGACTCTCAAACCAAGTTCTTGAAATTGTCGACGCTTTGTATTTCAGTGGTAAGACCAACGTCAGGTTAGGCCACAAATTTCTATCTAAGACTATCAGCAATCCTGGCAGGGGCTGGAATAAATTATTTAACAGTGTCCCCTAGAATTATTTATTCTGTTCAACTCTTTTCTAAAACAAACGTGCACAAGGGAAATAATATTAAATTCTCTCGATCTAAATAATTCTTTACAAAACCGCCATAATTCGATTAAGTTTATGTTCAGTTACCAAAATGAATACTTTTTCTCAGAATAATTTTTTTCTTAAAAAGAGTGTCATAAATTATCAACAAACGTGTAGTCAATGTTCTTGCCTTACTACTGTAGGGTATCAAATATAAAAATCTAAATAAAAATAAATTAAGCTCAAACGTGTACAGTTAATCATATAAATTAATGTTGTAAAATTAAAAATCAGATTAACTAAATAACAAAATAAATACCTAAACAAAAATTAATTTTTTTCTTTAACTGTCAGAAATGTGAAAAATATTTTTTTGCAATTAGAAATATAAAATGGTTAAAGTTCAAAGTCACTGATACTGTGCATGTGTGTATAAACAGCAGAATAAAAATCTATTTTTTTACGTTCCATTTAAATTTCGTATTTATTTATTTAAAGTTTTTACATAAATGCACGTGTAAATATAATGATTAATATTATTATGACTGTTGTAGTTGGTGGCTTAAAATTGATTTCGTTTTAACGATAAAACTTATTAATAAATTTTAACTGTAAACCAAAAAGCAAGTAAACCAAGATTATTATTAATTTGAAATCATTTTATAACTAGAAAAAATATATCATTTTTTTAATCAAGGAAGTTATTAAATAGTGTTAGAAAAATTAATTAAAATTCAATTTACTGCATAAAAAATATATTATTTTTATTTGCGCTGTTGCAAACACAGTTAGTCAGTCGTGTAAGTGTTTAAAGTGTTAAAATTATGTTTAGCTAACTACAGCACCCGTATGAAATTGTTATTTCTACTTTTTGCATTTTCAAAAGGTTATTATTGTTCATTTTTTGTAGCTTTTTGAAATTTTAGCTCAACATTGAATAAAATTTATAATTTTTTATTTCAATTTCAATTGCATTTTTAACATAAAATTATATTTTCTCAAATATGGTAATAAACATATGTAAACATTTATACGATGACATTTCTATTTAAAAAACATAAACATAAATACAGTATTTGTATGTGTGTTTAAATTTGAAAATTTAACATATCTGGATATTTATGCTTGTGTCTTAGTGTCTTTTGTTTTTAAATAAAATTTACATAATGTTTTTTACACATCACTGGAGATGAAAAACTTAAGAATTTATTTTTAAACTATAAAGCGAACTTTTTTAAAGGACACATTATTGTTTATGGAATAAAAATTAAATTAACTGCAATTTTTGTCCCTGAATTAAAAAAATCGTTAGACAATTCTTGGTAGAAATCAAGTTTATTTTATTTAATTGATATGAAATTTTTTTTTTGCATTTATATTAATATTAAATCTTAAGTAAAAAAATAGATTTTAGAGTTTAAGTTTGATTAATAAAAATTTTAAATATTTTTATTTACTCGTCACCGGCGTGTACAAAAATAAGATAAATTCCTAAATACACAAAATAATCAGTTTTTTAATTTCAAGTTCTTTTCCATTTAGGATTTGATCTGTGGATATTTAAATGAATTAAAATTTTTTATATTCCGGCTTAGGTTCATTTGGTAATTTAATTTCTAAAAATCTTTAGAAAGAAAAATTATTGACAAATGTATGCGAACATATGAACAGTTGTTATTAAAAGAAAAACGTAACAAACCAAGCACTGTCTCAATTTCAAGTGCTTAATTGTTAAGGGCTAAAGCACCAGATTCATCAAAACTATGTCTTCTATGAAAACACCTTAATTTTAAAATTGTTTCTTCACACTTATCTTTATAGTAGAAGTATTTTTACATACCCTGTGTAAATTTATATTACCTGCCCTACGTCATTATAGGGATACCCTGTATAGTTTTATTTAATTTTATTTTAAAAGTTTTTTTTAAGTTACCAAAACCTTAAGAGTATGCCTGTTGTGGTTATAAAACAAGGACAGGTACATGAAAATTGCGTTACTAAGGGGACACTCTTTAATGTAAAGTTTTAATTATTTGTACTTTTTGCTATAGCAGTCATAGTTTTACCTACACTTTGTATATTTAAAGTCTTTCATCGTTAAAAAAAATGAAAATATTTTTATGAATATTAGGTCACTTTTGAACCACCCTTTAATTTTTTGCCATCACAGTTTATTAGTTCTACATTTTTTTTAATTGTTTAAGGAAATTTTTATTCTTAAATTGAGGCACTTATTTTTAAAACGAAGATGAACACTTTAAATTTAACCTAAAGAACAATAACAACCTGTACGAGTTCTCTGCATTTTTATCCTTTAAAACCCTTCAAATCTTTTCTAAATAACAACAACTCATTAAAGTGAACCAAAAGTAAATTTTGAAATATACAACTCTTGCATAATTAAAAAAATATATGAAAGTACTTTAGGTTGGTTCAGGCCATCGATATTTGATTGAAGGTTTAATTTAGTTTTTCGTTAGTGGGCTTCCGTGAACAAAAACAAATGTTAAAATTAAAATGTTTGTTGGTGAACAAAAAACAAAAAGTTTTTATTGGAAGTTGACATTGCAAAATTTCAAATATCATTTTTAACAAAAATTCTTATTATTTTTCTTTATTTCATTAAATATTTTCTATGTAAACAAATATTTTTTTAGTTACGCCATTAAACACAAAAAAATATTGAAGCATTTTTTCAACATTATTTTAAGCCTTTTTGTTGTCACCCTGATGTATGACTTCGAACTTAAGAAAACAGTAAATTAAGAAAAACACAAAATTATTTGCAACAATGACATACAAATTCAATTTGAAAAATTGTTAACAATTTAACAACTTAAATAAAAAAAAAAACTAAATAAAACAATACTCACCAAGTACTTGCTTGTATTCCGTATAAGACTGTATAAAAAAACATTGCGAATTAACACTAAATGATTTATTTGATTAAAGATTTGTGGCCATATTTTTATTTCTTTTTATTCTTTAAGAAAAAAACAGAAACAGCAAAATAAATGGAAATAAAATAAATAGTGATTTTTCAAAGTGACATTTTGACTATTGTCAAGATCAAATCAACAAGACAATAAAAGCAATTTAAAGCGGCTCGTTTTGTTTGAAAAAATAAAACCTTAAGTAGACTAATTTTAATTGGTTTCAAATTTTAAATAATAAATGTTTTCAAATACCAAATATTTTTTTGTTTTTTATTTATTTTTATTGTTTTATTTTGCGTGTTCTATGCACAAAAGAGAAACGTAACTTTAAACAATAAACTTTGGCGGCATTTATTTTTTTTTTTTTTTCAATTATTTGTTTAATAAACTTCTTTTAGACACAAAACCTTGGCCCATTTAAAAACATAAATCAAGAACTTTTATATGTTCTTTAAGGTTTCAGTCACCACGATTATCTTTAAACTAAATGTAATAAACTTGACCTCCGGTTTAATAAACTTTGTCAATGTTTAATTTTTTTCTTTTGCTTTAAATGAGTCATTTTTTTAAAAACTGTTTACTTTAAACTTGTGGCAAATAAAAACTTAAGGTTTGCTTCTCAAATCTTTTAATTTCGATTTTTGTTTTTTTTTAAATGGTGGTTAATTGAATTTTACAGTGATAAATGTTGGTTTCCAAATTTACAATTATTTAATGTCATCAATTTAAATTTATATTGTAAAATACATTTTTATTTAAATATCAAGTTATCACACCAGAAAAAAGTTTATGTGTAAAGCATTAATATGAAAATGACTTTTCAAGGCTTTCGAGTGAAAAATTATTTTAGTCAGTAAAATTTTTGCACAAAATTTTCACATAAATGATGCACCAAAAAGACTGAAAAATATAAACTTGATAAGTAATGAAGTAACTCAAAAAAAAAAATATATATAAGAAAGAAAAAAGATTTACATAACAATGTCATTGGCTCTTAACGGATTAAGAATTTTTTGGTTTAAGTATTTCCTGAGAGATCTCTTCAAAGACCTTTAAATGACATCCATATTCATGACTTAAAAAATATGGTGGTTCATCCTTTGCTATGAAAGCTTTAAAGGCGTGATGTTTTGGCGACGGTGTCGAAGGACAGGCACCGATCCTGCTGATTTTCAAGGGTTAAATTTTCAAAACTATGTCTAATCAATTGGCGTATTTAGATTTTCTCTAGCTAATCTATTGCCATGGCAAAGTTGATTTAAGTCCGAACACGGAAGGACATAAAGATATCACTCACTCGACTTCGCTATGCATAAGGCCTCAGAATATATATATTTTATGGAAATGGATATTGAAGAAATTAGAAACGGAACGACAAACGCAGCCACATACACCCTTTTTTACCATAAAAAAAAGCAATTTTGGATATTTTATTTAGGTTTTATAAAAATAATTCTAAAAACAAAAAAAATTTATAAAAAATGGGTTTAAGTGTAATCAATACCATATTTTGAAAATATTTAATACGTTTAGGATAATTTCATCAGTGCTGTTGTCTAATATATTAAAAATAACTATTACGATTTAAGAAGATATTTTCAGTGTCCCTGACGTAATTTTTGCAAAAATATTTTTTATCGTAATTTCCAAAAAAAAAAAATATTAAAAATTTTATAGCAAGTTTTTTTTATTTTATTTAAAAATAGCAAAAAAATCTTAAGTAACTAATTTTTTTAAAAGTACTTTTTTGGAGATAAATTCTTAAAAAGTACACATTTAAAAGTTATTTCTAAAAGGCATTTTTTTAATTAGACTTTCCTTAGAGCAAAATGTATTTTTCATATATTATATTTTAAATAAAAGATATTATTTTAATAGTACCGTTTAAGGGGATAATTTTTTACCGTTTTTTATAGGAATTTCTTTTTAAAAATAAAATTTTTAATTTTCTTTCTAAAAAGTACTCTTAGTAAAAGGTACTTTTTAAAGGTACTTTTTTAAAGGTACTTTTTTAGAGGTACTTTTTTGTAAGGTACTTTTTTCAAAAGGTTTTTTTTTAGAATGTACTTTTTCAAGTTGCTTTTTGGAAGTACCATTTATTCAAGAATACTTTTTTTATTTAGTTTGAAAAGGTACTTTTTCGATTTATGTACTCTAGTAATCGTTATAACAACAGTTCGTCCGTAGCAGGTATTTTTTTAGGGGCATTAAAAACTTAAAAGTTAAGTGTCCTCATAGATATGTGTAAGTAATTGAGTGTAAGAAAAGTATTAAAGGGTATTCCCATAGAGACCTTATTTTACATATGTACCATCAGCTTTAAAAAATAAAAATATCTACAAGGGTATTCCTAAAACCTAGTTATCCCTAGAACTGTCATCAGGGGTTAACTTGATTTTTCAACAAAATATAATTAAAATATAATATTTTGAAATAAAGGGTGGCCCACACATGTTATGAAACCCTTTTTGTCTAACATCAACTTGCACTTGACTTATTTATTAAAAAGCTACTTTGATTAAAAATCCTTCTTAACTTTAAATTATTTTTAGGCAGTTTATAAATATACTCTTTTCAAAAACTTAACTTTAAATGGATACATATTAGGAAGGTGCCGTTTTTTTTTTTTTTTTTTTGAAGAAAGGAAGGTAATATTTAAAAGAAAGTATCTTCAAACTCTTTTCTATATTTTTAAGAGATGCCTTTTTTTAGGTTTACATTTTAAAGATATTTTTTCAAAAATAAACCTTTTAAAAAACGTAAAATAAAATGGTATTTTAAAGATAATTTTTCTGAAAGCTTTTTTGAAACAGCCCCTAAAAAAGTACGTTTTTTAAAAACTTTTTTTAAAAATTAATTTTCTTTTAATTTTTTAATATACGAAGGGGGTACAAATCAAGCTTCTAAATTCACAAGCAAACTTATACAAATATTATTTTGACCGCGATTATTTTTCTTTAAGCTTAAATTATTTCAAGCATTTAAAACTATTAAAACGATTTCGAAACAGACAGATGGGTTATCGGATATAAAATCTGAATTGTAATACATACTTTGTTGTTTGTATATAACGCTTTAAAAAATACGTCCATAAACAAAAAATTACATTCGCTACGGAGACACCCTTTAACTTCCGCTTTTAATCTTGTGCTTATATCAGACATAGAAGAATACATTCTTTGAATTTTTAATTCAAAACACAAATTTAAGCTTGAGTCTTAAGTTCTTTGTAAATGTCACTGTTAACTGCCCCTTAAATGATGAATGTTTAACAAACAAAAAGAGACAAACAAACAATTACATGGCATTAGCTATTTTTTGCCTTTAAACATTAATTTCATTTTTATGTAACATTTTTTTTTAATTTAAAAAAAAAAATATGTTGCCATCCTACGCTTAATAAAAAAAAAACAACCTCCAGTCTTGCGATGGGAAAATCTGGGAAAAGCTTAAACTTCCCAGAATAAAAAGGCAAAAAAATAAGAACAAGAAAACTAAAAGGTTAAAAGTTAAACATTTTCTAGTTTACTGCCTTCAAATGCGTTAATCTCTAATTTTTTTCCTTATTCTTTTTTCTAGATCATTCATAATAAAAGCTGCAGCAAATGGCTACGAGAAACTGTCCAGTGTTAGCAAGAATTTTGCAATATTTACACGTTTTTCTTGCTATATTTTGGTGTATAAATGTGGCATTCACTTATGAATATTTGTTTGGTGGCATAGGAAAACTCTTTTTTTCTTGTTGTTGTCGCTTGAAATAAGAACAAGTGTAAGTTTTTATTCTTGTTTAGATTTTGTACGTGTTGTTATGCTTACATTGCTTTTAAGAACTTCCTTTTTATGGGGATTTTGTTAAAACTTCTTTTTTTTCTCTCTCTTTTTTTGTTTTATTTTTTATATGTTGAAGATCTTTTAACACATAAAGCAGAATGTAAGCAAAAATTGCTTTTATTTATCTTAGCGCAAGATTCTAACATTTTTGTACGTACATCATTAAACACATGTATGTGTTGTATTTCAGCGAATGTGAGTTTGCTTTTAATGAACTTGTAGCAAAATTCGTCAGAAAAAAAAACAAACAATTAAACTGTAGAAAAATCTTCAAATTTGTTAAGGGGCTTTAACATTTAGTTTTTAAAGAAAACGGAAATATTTTATAAAAAAAAATTACAATTATTAGATTTGCTGACCTTCAGTGTGTTTTATAGTGGAGGTCTGTCTTTGCATTAAACTTGACTGTTCTTTCACAAATTTAATCAAGATTTGTGTGAGAATACACCAGAGGTCCCAAAATCTCATAATCAACGTTTGCCGTGAGGGCTGAAGTAAATGTAAGTACTAAATCAAAATCATGTACTTCTTCCTAATTTGAATCAGAGCCGATCTAATCCTACTTCTCATTGAGCTTTCGCTCCAACTCGCGACTTAAGCTTAAACCACGGCTAAGTAGCTCTTAGCCAGCCTAGAACGAAAGGTCAAGGTGCGCCTGACAATCGTGATACCGGGAAATAAGTCCCAGATCGTACTTGGTAAGCAACGCCACTACTCCATTTAGCCCGGGACTAGTGTCCCAAAGCACAAGCAACATTAAGCAACTGAACAGACGCGATTTCAACAAATCTTCTCTTTTCTATTCAGTAATAGAGTGTAGTCATCTGTTGCCATTTTAAGACATCAGATGTTAATTTCTTAATTACTGTCTCTTCCAGCAGCTTTTTTTTAAAGATAGCCCAGGTTTTGACATTATTTACAGTGACTTTTACTCTTACCTTCGGCTTTTTTCATTGCTTAAATCTTACATCCGCCATTTTTGTTTTTTCATTTTTTAAGTGCTTGTTTTTTGTCTTACATCTAATAACGCTGCACATTAATGCACGGTGTACATTGGCAGTTCAGAGTATTTTAACCGACTTCATAAAAATAAGGAAAATTCGTCTGAATTTTTTTTTTATATTTGTGCCTGCAGAAGTCAGATATATCTGAACCAGTTTTAAAGTTATTTTCCTTTTTTCCAGGTTTTAAGCACAGATTGACCCCGAAGACAGTTCATTATTTAAAAAATTAAAGGGTGTCTCCCTACAATCCCTACAACACAAATGTTTTTACATGTGTTATAAAAACCTACGTATCATTTTAAGTCCTAATAGCAAAAGGTTATACAAAAGTAAAAATGTAAAAGTAAATTGACCTTTATGGACCTATCTTTTGAACGGTTATAGACAAATGATTGAAAATTGGACAGAATGTCCACTACTTTGTCTGTTATATTAAGAAGTATAAAAATTATAAATTAAAAATTAAGGGGTTCCCAATTTGTTCATTTAACTTGATAAATATGTCCATACCTTAAAGAAGTTGTGGAAAGACGGTTGAAATTTACAAAAAACCTGTATTGTTAAGTCCACGAAACCAACGGACTTGGAAGTATTACAGACTTTCAAATTGTTCAGATATAATTTTAAGTGGGTTTGTGCTTTACAAGCACCAAAATACTGCTCATGTTTTTCGCGTTGCATTTAAATATCTCATTTTCTACACTCCCAAGAAACTCTATTTTCTGTTTTTATATTCTTCACCACAAAAATAGAAAAAGGGTATATTTAAGTTTGTTATTCCGTTTGTAATTTCTACAATATGAATTTTCGACCCCAAAGAGTGTCTTTATTCTGAGTCCTTGGATAGGGAAATCGATTAGGCGATGTCCATCTATCCGTCGTTTTTTAGTGTTGGAATGAATTTTGCCAAGGCACTAGACGAGCTAGAGAAGTTTTAAATCGAGTGGCGTCGATTAGAAATAGCTTTAAAAAATTTTCTCTTGAAAATCAGGAAGATCTGTTAATGCCCTTCAAGGCAGAGGGCAAAATACCGGGAATGCCTTTAATTTTTCCTTATAATTTGAAACATGAAGTAACTACAACAAAAATAAAAAACAAATATATGAAGCGATAGAGAATTAAAAAATTAAATAAAAACGATCAAGTAAACAAATTGGCGCTCGCCCATATTTTCCGAGCTATGGGCCTCTGAAATTTTCATTAAAAATTCGATTCTCAATATGGTCGATATGAGTACCATTTTCAAGCCTTTGAAGAGATCTTTCAGAAAATGCTAAAACTTTTAAAAATTCTTAAATTATTAGGATCCGGTAACATTTTATCTAAAATTATATATCGTACTTAATTTTTTTCTTTTTTTTAGTTTCTCTGTTATCCCAATATTTGTTCATTTTTGTTTGGAGTTACTTCACTAAACTAGATTTACATACATGGTAAAGGGTATATAAGATTTGGCATAACCTAATATAGCATTCATGTTTTTTTTTAATTACCTACGGCAATTTTGTGTTCAAAATAACAACGATCATCTGCTTATTTCTTTTTTATTCAATATGCACAAGTCCAACAGGACACCTCTAAGGTTTGTCATTTATTGTTCCACAACTATGTATCCTGCGAAAATCAGCAGCAAATTCGTTATTTCCTTTAATCTTCTAGCAAAGAAAAATTTTTAACTATAATTCAGGGGCAACATATTATGATTATTATATGGTTGGAGTCATATCATAAAATATTTATTTTTTATTTTTGAACTTAAATTGTTGTCTTACATAATTATAACATTGCAAAATATAACCCAGATTATGTTTAAAGTATAAAAATATTGTATTATTATATGATCATGTTATGATAAAAAAAAGTAATTAAATTTTGTGACTCTTTAAAAATTTCTTCTTTACTTGTTCCCGCATAAATTTCTTTCTCTCTCTCTTTTAAGAAAATAATAAACACTAAAGAGTGACCCCTTACAACACATTTCATTTCATTTCATACGTCTTTTAAACGATAACGAGCAAGCATTTAAAATTTTAATAAAGTTCTTCTAACGGTAACAAAAATTATTGAGAAAATAAATTTAAATTTTAAAGGGTGTTACGCCAGATGATGTAATTTAACTTATAAGGCCCTACAGTTTTAACAGCTTAAGTGAAACACAAAGTTAGGCAAAATGGGTTCTTCTATGTCTGCTATAACTACAAGTGTGAAATTGTAAATTAAAGGGTGTACCATAAATAATGTTATTTAATGTATGTAACCGTATCTCTTGAACCGTTAGAGACAGATACTTAAAACTTACACAGAACGTTTTTTGTTAATGTCACCATAAAAATAATATAAAACTTAAATTTCTAAATTAAAGGGTTTCCCTGTGTGTGATGTGATTTCGTGTAAATGCACTTATATTTAAAACCGTTATAGTCAAACAATTGAAAATTAAATAAAATTTTACTATTATATATTTTAAAATAAGAGGGTGTCCCCCTAAATTTTTATGCAATACTCCATAACCTGCTGCTGAGATAAATTTTGAAGTCTGTTGTTTTTTTGTTTTTTATTATTTCTTTGCTTAAAAAATTTTTTATTTTATAATTTTAAAATAAAACGCTTATTTAAAGGAAACATTTAAACAAAATATTTTTAATTCAAACGTTATTTTTTCTTTAGTCATTCGGTAAAGTTAAACTTAAAATGTTATGTTTGCTAGTAACATATTATGGTTAGAAATACTATATTATGTTAAATTATTATCTTAAAATTATTATTAGTTAAATCCTTGCACTTCTTTGTGTGTAATAACTATTAAATGATCAGATGTAAAAAATAACTTGTTTGTCGAAGTTAAGGTTTGGTAAAAATGACCATATATTGTTTACCGTCAACAAATATTTCAACAAAGAACATCGTAATATTCTTATAACCAAATTAAGTGCTCTAAGTAATGGAAGTCTTAGAGATTTTTAGCATTTCGCTAGAGCGAATAGATGCATGTTTATTATTAAGCTTGAATCTGATCCGTAATTTAAAAATACATAAAGATAAGTCAAGGAACTGAAGCAAATAATAAACGACATCGCCTCTCGCTAAGACTCTGTGCTCTTTCTGCTGCCGTAGAAATTTTAACAATTATTTCCACTTGGAAATTAATGTAGATATCAAGCAAGCGATTCTAAACAAGATTATAAAATTATGACTTACTCAAGCCAGCTTTATAGAACTTCAACAAACCTTTTGCTGTCAAGATATGTCAAACTGTAAAAAAAATTATGATATTTTTTCCAAATTGTTTGTGTTCCCTGTTACCCTCATTTAAAGCATTTCAGTTTAGGCAACAAAGAGGGAACCTCTTAGTAATTTTGTACAACATTAATTAAATTAACTTATTATTCTGAACATGTTTTTTCAAATAAAGACAAAAAGGAGAACGTGTCAAATGCTTTTAATTTCATTTTAAATAATTTTTCATGAAAAAAAAAAATATATATATTAAAAGCACTTAAAAGAGTTGCAAATAAAATGATAAAACATGATGTTCCAACATTTGTTGAGCTCATGATTCATTCATAAATTTATGGGTGCTTAAAAGATAAAAGAAATTTGTTTTAAAATCTTTTTTTGTTAGAAAAATTTATTTAAAAAATATGTTTATTATCCTTGATTTTTGTTAATGTTTGATTACTTTTTCGTTTCTAAATGTTTATTTTTAAACTTTTAACAGATTAGTCATTTTTTTTCTTCCTAAATTTGTGTAATAAATTCTGTTTTTTTTTTTTTTTTTTTTTTTGTTAATTGAAAAAATCTAAATTCTAAGTGTTTTGAGTGTTGGCAGTCAAAAAAGTCAATTGCTTACAATTTTTGTTATTTTTTTTTAACATTTATTTGCCAGATAATAGTGTTAAAGTGGAAGAAATAACAACAACAAATATCACAAACATTTTGTTTAATATCTTTTACATGTCATTGCAAGACATATTGTCAACCAATTGTAACAAGCGACATAAATTTAACTTTTGTTAACAAACCAAACAAACAAAAAAGGAATTTAAAAATATATTTGCATTAGTATGTGTTTGAGCATTCAAATAATGTGTAGGCATGTGCCATTCGATCTTAACATTTTTCTCTTTAAAAATGAATTTAAAAACAATGTTGCTTTTAAATGAAATATAAATCAAAATATTAATGCTTTTGTTATTATTTAATTTGTTTCAAAATATCTTTACTCACACATGCTGAAAAATGTTTATAAAAAAAATAAATACAAATAAAAGCGAGCTTTCTTATTGAATAAAAGCATTTTCTTAAGGTATCGTTAAGATAAGAGGACAAACAAAATTTTGCAAGCAGTTGATAGTATTTTTAAAAATTAATTTATAAACTGTTACATATAAAACTTTTATTTATTAAGGAAATTAAAAAGAAATGGATATTTCTAATTCGAGAGAATTCTAGATAATTGAATATATAAAATTTTTTTTTATTGCTGCACGCTTTAGTTTTGGGTGGTCCTGAAGTTATATATTCTCTAGAAGTTACAAAGGCCTGCAAATAACAGTTTAAAAATATGGTCATACATGACAAAAGCACGTCATCTTTAGATTCAATTTTAAGCTCAAAAATCTTATTTTTTATATGTAAAACTTTGAAACCAATTTATCTCGATAAGTGAGCGTGAGAGGAAGATGGCACGACTCCCCTTACCCAATTGAGAACCATGAAGATTCCCGAATGAACTTCGCTATGTCCCCTAAAGAGTGAGATGAGAGCTCCGTAAGAGTTCCGAAGAAAAGAGAGCCCAGAATTCTAAATCTTCTTCAAGCCAGGGATGGGTAGGGGCAAAGGAGGTGCAGTGTGGTCTCCTCTTCATCCTCCGAGCCACAGCTGCGACAAAAATCATTAGAGGGCAGTCCCAGTCTTTCAGCATGCCTGCCGATTAGACAGTGATCAGTAAGTACCGAGACCGCGACACTTATGGATTTCCTGTCCAGTCCGAGCAGTTGGCTGGAGATACAACAGGAACCCCATAATTTGCGAGCCAAATTGAGGTAGTGGTGCTAAAAAATCCATTTCGAACCCTATAAAGTCTATAAAGTCTAAAGTCTAAAGGACTTAGATCCTTATGCGAAGTCGATTGAGCAATGTCCGTCTGTCCGTCCGTGTTTGGGTTAAAACAACCAAGGCATTAGATGACCTAAAAAAATTTAAATACTCCAATCGATTAGACATAGTTTTAAAAATGTTGCAGCTGTTTGGTCCGCTTGAGGTCTAGTGTAGTCCACAGTTGTCTGGAGATACAACAGGAACTTTTCTCCACCCATGATTTGCGAGCCAAATTAAGGTAGTGGTTCTTTATGGCCATTTTAACCGTTGCCAGAGGATATCCCTGTGATCAGGGACGCAAAACAGGTCAATTTGTGATCACTCCGATAGTGTGTTTAGTAATGAGCCTCATCTCAGGACTAGCTTAGATGTACAGTATGCACCAGCAAGCGCCTTAATCACCGCCTGACTGTCCGAAAATATCCGAATGGCACAGCCACTATTTCGGGAGTCTAAAGGAGGGTCTCAATCCAAGCTTATTGGAGAAGATTCCGCAACCGACTCTGTCGTCCAGTTTCGAGCCATCGGTGTAGATGTCTACAGTATTGCTCACAACCACTTCGTTACAGACCCATTCCTTCCTACTTGGAATATGGATCTGAAACCCGTAGTCCAGAGCAGGTGTAGAAGAGATGTAGTCCACCATTGATGGTATGGGCACATCCCGAGCGATAATCTTGGAGTGACCCATATCCGGCCTAAGCCAGCGTGAGAAGGCATTAAGTCTGGCTGCACAGCATTTGGCTTGTTGCAAAAGCAGAAGTTTGATGGGTAATCAGTGAAGAAGGGCATACAGAGCCTTTGTCGAGTTAGTTCGGAGAGCCCCAGTAATCAAAATGGTGGCTGTTCTCCTGACTTTATTAAGAGGCTTTTGGTTAACCACTTTCTCGAGAGCGGGCCACCAAAAACGCACCATAGAGAATATTCTGCTCGATTACTGCCTTATAGAACCAAGAGGTGATTCGAGGCTGAAGTCCCCATCTTGTTCCTTTAGCTCTCTGGCAGAGGTAGAGCACGCAGGTCGCCTTCCGAGCTCTTTTGGCAATGTTCGCCTTCCATTGAAGAAAATGCTAAACTTTTTTTAAAATGCCTAGCCCACTAAGAGCCAAATATATTTTTGTGTGAAAAATTTTTCTTCTTAATTTTTAATTTCTTTTCACCCAAATATTTATCTATTTATTTATTTTTATGGAAGTTACTTCACTAAACTAGATTAACATAAACGGTGAAGGGTGTATTAGATTCGGCATAGCCCAATATAACACTTTTAATTGTTTTATTTTAATATTGATTGATGTTGGAAACTTAAGGTTTGTTACAGTTTAAAAGATATGACCATTAAAGACAATGGCACGCCTTCTTTGGGGACACTTTAATTTTATACATTATTTTTATGGAGCGCCTTTTAGTTTTGTTATAGTGGATAGTGTGATACGTACGTTTTGCAAATTTAATAACTCTGCCTTAAGCGGTTTTAAAATATGACCAAATATGGCACCCTTTTCCTATTTTACTTCAATCCACAATAATTTGCCTCCCTTGAAAATTGCAGGTATTTCAAGCCATGGCAGCTCAACTGCTACCGGCCTGTGGCAGTTGGAGAGAAAGACATATAGAAGTTACCGAAATCCTAAATAGCTTAAGTAGTATTGTAAACTTAAGAGTATCGAAAACAATCTCTGACAATTAACTTTTATTCATTTAGTGTCAAAGTGTTCTAATTATAAGCAGTTAGCATCTTTACACCTTAGAGAGTACAAATTTAACTGCGGCTTTTCTTGTAAAATTCTTTGTATTTAATTGAAAAGATTAACGAGCCCAAGCTCTTTGCTTAATGCAAGCTATTAGGAATAATGGTAAATAAATCAATGATAATCTATTACTTTCATTGTGATTCCAGGAGCTTCGAACTTAAATTGCTTCGAGTTGCTTAAGCAACACCATTTTTAGAGAATAAAAATTGTATAAATCTAAACTCATTCGAATAATGAACTAAAATGAACTGAAAATTATTCACTAACTTTAAATTAAATAATTCACTAAAATTTAACTTAAATTTATAATAAATCTTTATATATTATTTTTTAATTTTTTCCCCAGCCAGGGGTTGAACTGTGGATTTTCATAAATCAATTAAAATTTAATTTTTCGGCTTTGGTTCATTTTTAAATTTAATCCATTTGAAAAATTGTTTTTTTTTTTATTTATTTATTTCATCATCTTGTAATACAGAAAGCCTGCAAGGCCAAAGTCGTATTTCTAAAATACACTTCTAATTACAAATTAAGTACAATATATCGTAATTTCTAGAATAATAAAAAAAAGATACATGAGTTTATATTTATATAATCAAATTGATCAGACTAAAAAGAAGCAAAGAGCGAGGAAAAGAGTTCACAATCTAGCAGCTCTGACAACAATTGATCTTTGAAAAATGGAATTCGTTATTACAAATATAATGATTTGGGGTGATCTATGTGATCGAGAGAACAGAAAATTGTTAAAAAGATAATTTGGAATTCCATATTTGATTACTTTGAAGAAATATATTAGAGTCTTACATTGAAGGTATTGTCTGAAACTACAGCCCAAGAAATCTTTAACAAAATCAGTTACATCATTCTGATATGAAACATTGTAAACGAATCTTGCTATGCGTTTTACATTAGTTTGATAGCGTGAATGTTATACCCAAGAGCATTAGAGTAAACCTTGATGCAGTAGTTCAGATGTGACATAAGTAAAAAACATTGTTTAGAACGATCTTACTATGCCTTTTTTTAATTAAAAAAATTTTCTTTTAAAGATAACAATTCTGTGAAAATTTTCAAAATTTTGAATTAAATAATATGCCGCATAAAATTTTACAACTTGATTTTATCTCATATTTTCTCTTAAGCATTTAACAACATCACCCTCACAATTATCGAGTCGTTAGAATTTAAAGTGAAGTGTGTGTTAAACTAGAATGTTACTCAATATTAATTAAATATTTTATTCCATAAAGGTAGAGTGTTCTTTAGAAATTAAATAGCAAAACTTCCATTTTTTTTCTTTTTCTTTTTGTTTTGTATTTCTTATTTAGTGGCTATGGCTAAATGATCTCTTGCTTAGAAAACATTACTGTGGGGTTCAAGTTCCATATTTAATTATTACTATTTTTCCTAGCTTAGGCTCCATTAAGTTTAAAGCCACAATTTCTGTGTTCTGCTGTATAGACACATAGCTCGTGAGGCTATCCATAAATTGCTTTCCTTTTCTTATCGAAAATCTAGAAGGTCTTTAACAGCTGTTTTCTATGTGTTCGCCTTTTTACACAACTCATACTCTACAATTATGCGACAAAATTTATTTTTTTTTTTTTTATAAAGTCTCTATTGAACTCATGGCTTTCGATTAAACAATCAAGCCAACACCTCTGAAACTCTGCTTACAGAATGCATCTTAATTTTCTATTTTTCCCAGTCTTAAATTTTAAATCTATTGTTGCACGTGTTTTATGGTAAAATAATTAACTTTATTTTTTTTAACCAAGTAAAATTATTTCTTATTAACTTATTTTACTAAATTTAAAAAAAAAAAAATACTACTAAGTTGAATTAAATCAATTATCTATAAAAATGTATCGCCTGCAGTTAAGTGCCTTTGATTTTCAATTTAATTGAATGACTTGTGTAAGAAAAATCAAAAGACTTAAGAAACAAACCTTTTTCACATTTATGCTTTTAAATTCTATGAAAAGGAAAAATTGTTAATTTTTTAATATTTTTTTTATTTTTTAAACAATTGCTCTTGAAAAGCACTTCTGATGGCCAATGTTAACAACATTTGGCTTTTTTAATGTTAATATTTTAATTTTTTATTTATTTTTTTATTTTATTTAATTTTTTTTTTTTTGGTTTTTTTTTTTTTGAATACTGACCAATTTTTTATTGCAATGCAGCTGCAGTTATTTTTTATTTTCTTACATTTCCACGTTGCGTTTTTAAAACAATTTTTTTTATTTTATTTTTTTTTTTTTTTTTTTTTTTTATTTGAACAAAATATTGTTGTTTAAGCAAAAAAATTTTATTCAATAAATTGTAGGAGTTATTAAACAAATTGTTACAGAACATGGCTTGCCAAGCTCAATAAAACAAAAACAACAACAACTGTAATAATAAGACTATGATAACATAAACAAAAACTAAGTATAGAAAATGAAATCAAAGTTCAAAGTCAATAATTCATAAAGCTGTTAGCTGGTGGCTGGTGGCTGAGGTTGCTTTTTTATTTTGATTAACAAAATTAAAAAAAAAATCTAGCAAAAATACCAAATTAACAATAACTTCTAAATTCATTAAACAAAAATTTACAAAACAGCAATCAACTACTGTTAACTTATTGTTATAATAATTTTTTTTATACAAAATTCTTTAGAGATTTTGAAAAAATGATATTTCCTATTAAAGAAATATTTTCATTTGTTAAAGTTTTACTTTTTTACTCTTTGGTTGAAAACATCTTTAATTAACTACGTTCGTAGAGGTTTTTTACTAAGCAGAGAGAGAGGGCGTTGTGAACAGTTTCTTGTTAAAATTCTTATCAGTTTTGTTTATTTATAATTTTGACAATTAATTTTTTTATCAGATAAAGTTTAAATTATTATTTATTTTAAAGAAATAGTGTTTTGCTATGCCATAGGTATGTATGTATGTATATATGTGTTTAACTGCTTATGTGAACATGATATATTTATGACATTTTGATATATTTGGAACATGTTTTAAGTAAATAAATATTGGTAAAATAAAAAAAAAATAATAACGACAGCAATGCAATGCAAGCAATTTAATGATTTATGAGTTTAATTTAAAAACCAAACAAGACAAAAACTTTGTTAATTAATTTAATTAAACATTTTATAAATTATCTGAACGTAATAAGAGTTTCTCAAAATATACAGCATGAATTTTGAAAACACTTTAAAGTTGTTAAATCAAATTTTATAAATGATATTAAAGAAAAATTTAGTAAAACTATAACAATCAAACTAATTAAATTTTTATTTAATTTCATAAATTGGCCCTAACAAATTTTATTGAAATTAACAGCCAAAAAATATTGTAAAAATATCTGTTAAATTAATTTAAAATAGTTAAAAAGAAAAAAAAAAGAAAAAGTCTATTAAATTAATAAAGTTTTATTTGAAATATTAAAAAAAACAACACAGGAAATGAGTTAAAATAGCATCAAAAAAGGAGGGTAAATAAAACAAGTTATTTGTTCATTCTTTTAGGGACATTAGAGCAGAAGCAGTTGTACACTCAGCTAAGTTGAACCTGTCCTGTCATCTGTCTACATTTATTGGACAAAAATCCTTGGTTTGCATTTAGTCACATGCTCAAGTCAAGGGTATGGGAGAAAGAGTCTCATTTCGCTTGATATTCAATCGGTTATGAAATACATAAAGCAAGTGAGCGTGTGCTCTAGTCTGGTATGGGAATGTGTCCTTAAGCTCAACAGACGTTCTGCGGTTAATGTGGTTAAATTGATATGGGTAAGAGAAGGCACAGCTAGGAATGAAAGCAAAAAAGGGATCTTCTGTAACATTTTAGAACCCAGAGTAACACTAGAAAATGGTCTAGCGCTAGCAAAGAACCTTTAGTATGTCAACTTTATTAACCAGAAAAAAGGGAGGGCGGCTGCTATATCTAGACAGACTAAATTAGGAGGGTAGGCCTCGAGAATATGGAAGGTGCTCGGATATGATAAAAAACATTTTTCTGCGTGAGTGACAGATCATGGAAATTTCAAGTATCATCTGGCCAGGATTAGGATCCTAGGAGATCATACTTTCAGACTGTGCATTGAATAGGCTGAGACGCTACCGCATATTTTGTGAAAAAATCCGGCACTTTTCAGTGTGAATGCTAGCAGCTCAAAGTCTTAAATAAATACGAGCAATAACTAGAGACTCTATAAATAAAGAAGAAGTCGTCATTTAGCAGACCGCAATCTGAAAACACTACGATTAAAAGTAAAAACTGGAATTAGCATGTGATTAAATAAGAGCAGGGTAAAATTACGAATTGGTTGTCCATAATCATTGTAAAAGGAAATGGGTCGTAAAGTGACTCTTTTGAGAAGCGGTCTGCTTTAATATCCCCTCCTACAATAATGCAACTTTTTACTTTCCTCATTTATTTAAATTTTACGCATGCTTACCGCCTATTTAGCTATGAAGCAAGAAATTTCTTCAGTATACATTTTTTTAAATTGTTGTCTATTCTACGTAAAACAGCTGTAGAATTAAGCAAAAATTTTTTTTGTTGTATAACAAAACTACACCCTATTTTACCGTATCTTGGTAAACTTTTGGTTGAATATATGGTCTGTCTTAGGATAATAGGCTTTTGTTGCTTTTATTAAAATTTAACAAAATAAGAATTTAAAGAAATTTTTCAAAACTGAATTATTTCGAGTTTTCCTTCTCTTCTAAAATTTTAAAATATTTATTTTTTTGGCCAATTTTTTTTAAGTTTTGTAATTAAAAAAAATTGAAAAACCATTCATTTCCCCAAGTAGCTGTGTTAAAAGAATATAAACAAAAATTGTGGTCACTATTAAAATCTAAACAATTAAATTTTTGTTTGAAATATTTAATTTTTTTTTATATCTCGTTAGTTATTTGTTAGGAAAATTTATTAATACTGAAACCATATCTAAAATTTATTATTTTTAACTGCAACATTATAAAGTTAACAAGTGTTTTTTTAATAAATTTACAAATTTCATTAAATACTTCTTTTCAAGTTATAAACTTAAAATTTATTACACAATTTGGTTGTATGCTTTTTTGCTTTTTAGCATCAATTAAACTTTCAACTATGAATCATTTTGAATTAATGAAATCTTAACATGTGTTTAGCTTTAGGCTTGAAAATGTTTGAAAAATTTTTTTTTTCATTGAGTACTTGATCATTCATTGAGAAAAGAAACAAAAATGAAAAACCTACTATGAGTAGAATAAAAGTAGTGTTTGTTAGTTTGTCTGAATGTAAGATAAAACCATTAAAATCTTGTTGTTTAAGAAATCCATGAAAAAACACCTCTTCTTTTTCTTACATTGTTTTTATAATTTTTTTTTTTTGGTGACTTTGCTGTTCTGAAAAAGTTTGTAAAACCAAAAGTAGGCAGTTCCTAGTTTGATGTCTTCATTATAATTTTTTATGATTTCTTTTTATTTTAAACTGAATTGCTTTTAAAGGCAACAATAGCTACATGTGAACTAATACACAATATACAAATGAAACATGTTAACAAATACGGCCAAAATCTGTTTTTTTCTTAATAAAATAATGCATCTTTATGTATGTGTGTATATGTATATCTAGATATGTACATATGTGTATATGTATATGGTTGTCTGCTTATAATATTTTTGTCCAGCATATAAAATGAACCCTAACAAATTGCTCAATTTGATTTTCTGTTGAATTTTTGTTTCTTAGTTCCAAAAACCAATTGTGTGGGTAGTGTGCTAAAATTACATTTTTTTTGTTGCTAAATCAACACACAAAAACTAAAATAATAATGATGATATTTACTTATGCCTGCTTACATGGAAACAAACAAAAAAAAAAAGAAACAATTTTTAAAGAATCCACAAAATATCTTTAAATAAAGTCATTAATATACTTTAGCCATACTCTAGTGAATTTAATACTCCTTTTAGTTTTCGTAATAAAAATCATATTAATTTAATGCATAAATTTCTGTTCTTTTTTTATGGCACTTGCTTTAGAAAGACATTGCAGAATAAAAAGAAAAAAGTTTATCTTTTGATATTTAGAATCGAACTAACGCACAAGATAAGCAAAAATGAGTGTGTTTGATTTTGAAAAAAAAATATTTTTCTGCTCTTTTCATTAACATATCGAAAGGACTTAAAGCTTATTCTTCTCTCTACTAAAAACAAACGTCTGTAAACTACGAGAAAGTGCCCATAAAAGTAAACTAAGAGAAGGAGGTTCGCACCATTCAGATTTCCACAGTTATGCCCCCTCATCGACATTTGCTGGCGACACAGCTTTTCTTTCTTATTATGAATGCCCCCATGTTTAATCAAGATATTTGCAAGATAAAACATTTCTTGATTAAATAAATGGAGACTTTAATTAAATGAGCTAAAATCTATGCTCATAACATTTACACTTTGCAGAGCATCAGGCCTTTATGTTCAATTAAATAATACTTAAACCCTGGAAATTTAAATAACTCAATATTCATCGAAATAAGTGTTTCGCTTAGAAAAGCGATCGATAAAACTTAAGAAGGGGTTAATTGTCAAGCAACATTTTATCATTATACTCTAGCAAATCATTATGAATAAATTGACGCTTGAAAAAAGCATTTAAATGATCCAGATTTACTAAGAAAATCAGTCATTAATTCCAGCAAATTTTAGACGCAAAATTTTGCTCACACATTAGCCCTATAAAGGGTTTATTAACAAACCAAAGTGCCTCATATAGAATGCAATCAAGCCATAATAGATCCTTCATACTCCACTGAATCTTGAAATACGCACCTGATCAGCCTGATCAATGACTTTTCTTTAAAAATATGGATCACATTGATCAGGCAGGGATGCGATATCAATAGGGCAGTAATATATGCCATACAGCGAACGAAACCAAATTTAGAAAACATTACTTTTGGACTTATTTAAATTCACCATTAAATTGACAGCTTTCGAGTTCATCCTGTGAAAAAATGTCGAGTGCACTTATTTATGTCGATAAACCAGCAATAATTGGAGGCCAGCAATGTTATTGTTTTTCATGACACACAGCCAGTAATGCTCGCAAAAGTAGTTCAAATTTCGGCTGTTCAAAATGCGCTTCTTCAAGAACAACCGCGGTGGTGGCTATATGTCCCAAAGCATTTCCGAATGTTACTGTCATGTATTGGATCTTTTAAATAAAGTTTTGTTTTTTTGGTGTCAAAGAAAGGTCAAAGGTTTAATTCCAATTCTGTTGCATTTTATTTTTTTGTTAAAAAAATCGCATTCCTGGGAAAAAGCCATTCTTGAAGAAATCGAATTTATTAAATGAAATAATATTAAAAAATATATACTTTTATTTAAATATAAACAAACAATAAAAATAATTTAACTTTAAGCTTTAAGAAATCGTGCTGATTACCCTGACCGAATTATTAAAATCACCGATATTAACTATTGAAGGTAAAAGCACGTTTCAATGGCCATTTCGCTACCGCTCACTTAGCTCTTCAGGAAACTTCTCACTTACATTTTAAATAAACTAAGGATTTTGGTCCAAACAATAAAGCAGAGACAAAAATAAATAAATAAAATATTCTCGTAATTTAAAATAAAAATAGTTGTTAAATAATAGTTTTTACAAATCAGGTGACAAGACATACACATGTACATGGTGCAAATGTACAACAAGAGAAAACAAAGATAAAAGAACTGAAAAAATATTTTATTAATTATTTTTTGAAATATTGATTTTTAAACTGCATTAAACATTTTTCACTAGACATAATGTTGCTTGTTTTCGTTGCAAAATTTTCAACGAAATGAAGAACTCTTTCACTTTTCACTGAGGTAGGCTTTGTTGTCGACAATGCGTTATAAAGATTATTCATGTTCGTGTTTCAAATGTTAGTGGTTTTGAATAGCTCAAATTCTTCTTTAAACAAATTAGTAACCTTTTGTTCCGTTTTATATCTTACTAGCAGTGCCCACAACTTCGTCGGCATATCATTTCATTTGTTGTAAAATTCTGTAAACATTATTGAAAACTTTCCATCTATAAAAACAAAATGTACTGAAAACTGTTCTAGTATTATTACACAAGTTAAATTACCTGACTTCACATTGGTATCTCTAGTTTTTCTACGAAACGAGATATTCTTATGTAATAAAAAGTGGTCTTTATTTAAACAAAGGTTTTAAGGGAACTCCCCACAAAATATTATTTGAATCCATTCAGCAGTTTTAACGTGATGCGATCACAGAAAGACATACAAAATTTCTAAAAATAGTTGTTTTGTATTCCATATCGATTACTATTGGTTGGTGTACAACATCAAAATTTTCAAAAAATATTTCGTGTAAAGATGTAGTAGAATTTACATGAAAGGAGATATTTGAAAATTTTTAAATGTCACCAGCAAAATATTTAAAAAAAATCGATGTATTTTTTCAAAGTGCTAACGTTTCTAGAAATTAAGCCAAAATTTTTATTCCCCTTCCGGGAATTTCCGTTTCCCAAACCCTAATTAAGAAGTAAAGTTTTTGTGTTATTTTTTACAATTAAAATTTCTGTGGGGCTTAAAACATATCAAAGAAGAGAAGAAAACAAGTTAACCTAGATTGCAAAAATCTATATAATAAAGTTATTCTAAATATTGGTTTGCAATTCAGTCATAGAGCACTACCTACATTTTAACGTGGCAACACTTGACTGAAGAAAAGAGACATAGTTTCTTTTAGCGATCATCAAAGAGATGAATCCTTACGTTTAAAGCCACTGTGATTAAAAGCTATTTTGTGTAGAAAAGGCTGGATGTAATAAGATATAATTTTGAAATTGTTCTTAGTTAAATAATGTTTGAGGATAAAAGTCTACGCCTTAAATGGTGTCCAGAAAAAAGCATTTTATGATTTTTTTTTGTTTTTGCATGGGAATATCACAATAATTTTATATTTTATAATTTTTGATAACGAATAATCAATTTGCGCGAATACCATGCAATTAATCCCAACTAGTGTAAATGATCCCAAAAAAAAAAATATTTTTTCATTCTTAAATACATTTTTATTTCATCTTGCAAGAAAAAAACTTATTTTGCAGTATAGAGAAACAACACCTTAACGGTATGATTTTTGCTAGTGTTCATGAGCACCTGAGCCACCGAATTTTTTTGGTTAACAGCGACGTGGATTTCCAACTAACAGTGTTCTGGAACCTTCATCGACATACTTTTGGTAGAAGGCTATTAAAGCCTTTGAGATGGCTGTCGAATGGCGTGGATTTGAGCAACGTAACAACCACCATTAACGCGGACGCGAATGCCTACACCAGCAAATTTATATTAAAAAACTTTAGGCTGAATCTGTTTTAATGGACGGCCATTGAGGAACAGCAAACCACGTCCACGTTTGCAATAAGCCACAGCAGTTGCAGTTTTTTAACGTCCAAAAGCTTGAAGAGCGTTTCGGCTGCATTTTCATACTGGCACATATTTAATATTTAAAATGATATGGAGGATATTAAAGGAAAATTTTGTTTTAAGTTGACAATAAAACGTGGAAAATTTTAATATAAACAAATTCTGAATCTCTTCAGCAAGAAGCTTCTTGAAAAAAAAACTTAGTCCCCGACATAACATGCGATTCTGGATTAATTTTTCTTCCCACACTTAAAATCTTAATAATTATTTAAGATACCAAATCATTGTTTCATGTTCGATCAATCAATATCACAACACAAATCTAAACAAAAAAAGTTTTGCTTTGCAAGCACCATGCGGATTTTCCATTGAAAAATAAAATTTAATTTAATTAAAACTAAAAACACTTATCAAATAAATGTATGACTAAATCATGAAACGATTAATAATAATAATAATGCTTTGGGCTATTGGCTTCCACACTAACACACGTCAGATTGGCTGCTCTATATTTATGAAACTAAAATAAAAATACTGAAGTCATAAATAAAAAAAATAATAATAAAATAAAAAACAATTATAATGGTAAAGATTAAATATCGCTAACATTTCATAACATACATTAGAAAAAAAAAACAAAGAAAAAATTTTATTTTTATATTCGTGTTCGTGTCTTAAGTCTTTTGTTTCGTTGTATATTTAATTTAAATATCTCTGTTTTGTTAAACACATTGTTTTCTTTTCGTTGTTGTTTTCATACAATTTTCTTATTGTTTTGTTATTTAATAATCACGTTAAATTTGCATTTTAATTGACAACAAATTATTAATAAACAATACCTTTATTAAAATAATATAAACTATTGATTTCAATCATTAAAAAAAAAATTCCAAATTTAATTTATTATTTTATTTTTATTTTTTTCAAAAATTTGCCTTACAGTTGCTGTTATTTTTTAGTGGATTTATATAATTATAGGTTACAGAAATGTAAGTAAATAAAAGCTTTTAGAATCTATAATTCACGGTCATCTTATGACAGTTGCATTATAATAAAAAAATTTTTGTGTGTGTAGATTTTGTTTCTTTTTTTCGTATCAAGAATTAAGAATTTTTTATTAAAGTTTTATTGATTGGAAAATATTTACTATTCTCAAAATTCAACACAATAACATGAAAACCTTTGGCGCTTAAATAGAATCGTGGTTTGTTGCATTTTTCTATGATTCAGAATTGGATTCAACATTAGTTTGATAGCTGTAGTTGTTGTTGTTGTTGTTAAACATTTGTTGCATGTCGTGCTTAGTAGCAATATAAATATAAAAAAACAAAAAGAATTATGTTTGTGTTGTTGTCTTTGATGTTGTTTCATTTCATGAAAGAAAAATATGTTCAACACTTTTTTGTTTACTGTGGCATTTAATGATAGATTTATGAGTTATAATTTACTTCAGCAAAAGTTTTTTGTTTTGTTTTTGTTTTATTTTATTGTTTTATTATTTCTGTTATTCTAAAGTTTATTTATATATTTGCAAAGAAAAAAAATTGTTACAAGTTTATGATTACTGGTGCTTTTTGTTTATGTCTATAAGACTGTGCGTGTATGAGTGAGCGTGTGTGTGTTTAAATAAATCGATTGTATTACAAATACATATACAAAAATCAAACTAAAATTAACTTACAATCATAATTAACATTTAAAGAATTGTCTGTTCTTAGTGTTTTAGAACAAGCGAACGGAAGCTGTTTAAACAATAAAAATAATAATTTTAAGATTTAAAAAAAAACGAGAATAATAGCAGCACAGCATGATGTTTTTTTGTCATTGTTATGTTAAATTAATTGCAATATATGAGTGACACATTTAATATGTCTCTATTCAAAATATTTTAATTTTATTCTTTAACACAAACACAAGCTGAGTTAGACAATAAAAAATTATTTTTATCACTTGAAGTACAAGTTGCTCACACACAACGTAAATTAGTTTGCAATAATTTTAAAAAGTTTTGTTACAACTTTTATTTGTAACAAAAAAAATTAAACAAAAATTATTCACACTTCAATAGCAATGTCGGGGGATTTAGTAAATTGTATAGAACTTTTAAAATTTTTTTAAAATAGATTAATCGCTTTAGTAATTTAACGTCATGTCGCTTGTTCGTAAGTGTAGATTTATTATTGAAAAAAAATTCGCCTTAAGGAACCCGAAATTTTTAACAAAAATTCTTGAAAAAAAATTGACTTCAAAGCAGATTTCATTTTTCTGTCTGTAACGGATCAAGAGTATGGCCAAATATATCAAATAACATTAACTATTGGAACACCTTCATATTCAATTTCTAAGCTTTATACTTGTGCAAGTTTCAACAGTTTGGCAATACACACACATACATCAAATTGTAGCAACTATAGAGGCATCCTTTAATTTGTACATTTAAATTTTATATTTGCTGTCGTAGTAGGCATAGCAATCAGGTTCTTCCAACCGTCTGTCTACAACGGTTCAACAGTCTAGCAATATACATCAGATCACATCAACTATTTTAAAACCCTTTAATTTGTAATTTAAGATATTTGTAATTCTAATTATATCAAACAAAGTAGTGGTCGTTCTGTCTAAATTTCAACGGTTCAAAAGATAAGGCCATATTGGTCAAATTACACTAATATTGGGAACACTCTTTTAATTCTGAATTCAAATTACAAGCTTTTTAATATAGAGGAGTAAGCAATACAGGTCCCTTTTAGGTTTCAGCGTTTTGTCTATAAAGGTTCAAAAGTTCGGTCACATACCCCCAATTACATCAACTGTTGGGACACCCTTTAATTTCTTATTCCTAGTTTTATACTTGTTGTTATAGCAGACTTAGCAATGCAGATTCGTTGTAAACTTAAAGCGCCTGTCTACGACTGTTCAAATATATGGCCATGTACATTAAATTAAATGAACTATTGGGACACCCTCTAATATTAATAATATTAGTACTCATTACTAAAATGGTTACAACAATCATATCGGTTCAAAAGCGAGGCCCATATTTTTTATTTATTTTTTTTTTTATTACTTTTTGCTATTGGGAGCATTTTTTAAGTTTAAAGAAGTGCGCTTAACGGCTTATAGTACACGTAAAAACCATTTGTGTTATATGGGGACACCCTTAAGTTTTTTTTAAATTATGAACTGTTTTTACAACAGAATTAATCTGTAAGCATAGTCTATTAAATTACCGCAAAAAAAATTCAAAATCGGTTCAGAAATGACTAAGTTCTGCAGGCACAAACATAATAAAAAAAACAACATTCAGACGAATTGATAACCCCCTTCTTTTTTAGAAGTCAGTTAAACAGAATATGAAGTAAATGTTTTTAAGCAGCCTTTAATGACTCATTAGTCTTGGTCATCTACTTTCCTCACCATTAGATTTTTTAAATTACTTACAATTTTACAATTTTCCCTTTTTAAAGTGTTGAAGATCTTTTGTTTGCAAATTCCAGCTCAATAATTATTATTTTTCTATATCACTTCTCCAATTCTTTTATTTTTCTTCTCTATGGGTTAAATTGTTTCCAGGAACTCTTTTCTTACTAAACATGTCCTTTATAATTTTAAGCAGCCATTCTCACCACACTACTGCATTACTAACGCAAAATTAAAGCCGATGATTGTCTTATTTAGCAAACATGCGCCTTTAAACGCTCATGAAGTGATTTAGAGCATACAATGTGATAACTACAGAAGGGACGTAAATTCATGTTACCCTAATTCAATTACCATGACTGCCACGCGGTTGTTATGTTGATACTTTCCTTACTAATCACTATTTCTTTAAAAAAAGTTTAGACAAAGTTTTCCTTGATGTATCACACAGGCTTCTTAGCTGTTGCTTAAATACACAGGCACCTTAAATATTCAATTACCACAGCTACACACAATAATTGATAAAATTTTTTAATCTAGACTTTGCCGAGTTTTGAACTGCTGTTTTCCATTAAGACGCATTTTCAACGTCATGCATCGTGGCTTCTTAACAACAAATGTCTTTTGCTACTTTTAAGGCACAGATGGGAGTAGAATTTATAACTGTCAACTGTTGCACTAACATACAGCCGCCTTTACCAACTCATTTACCGCCGATACACACAATAATTGTCTTCATTTTCTTATCTAGACTCGGCAAAGTTTAAATTGCTCTAAAGTATTCAGCTTTAATCGTTTCTACTCAACAATAATTATGTTTCTCTTAATTTATAAAGCGGATAGGAGTTGAACTCATGACTTCGTAATCTTCTTTTTAACGACAAGGAGCCCTGAGGCTAACTAACTTTTCCTTTGGTTTTAATCACCCACATCACACATGTTACTGACGTAAGCTTCAATTTATTAAGCTTTGTTTTACTACCTACAACAACACAAGCAAAAAACTAGCTTTTATTGCAACAGATATTTTAAGAATTGTCAAATCGTATTTCCATAAAAATATTTCCACTTGCTTTAAGAAAACTGATTGAAATTAAAGTTTTTATGGGGTTCACAGGGGAGGTTTTGATTTGTTGTGTGGATTGCTTAACGCTCCCCAGACAGGCCTATCTATTTCAATATTTTTTAATAAATAAATTTTCTGGTAAAAAAACGTGAAGGTGAAGGAAATTGGACTCTTTAAAATAGCCAACATAACTTTTTAATTGCAGCTTTCCAGTGCTAGTGCGAAGTAGGGGGAAAAAACCTTCAAAGACAGGCATCACCCTAAAAAGCTGGAGAGTTTAATTTTCGAGGTTGCACTCATCAAGAGTGATGGCCATGGTATAAACACAAATTCGAAACTAAATGCGTGTAATGCACGAGAAGGGCAAAGGCGAAGGAGGGATTGCCAGAAGAAGCAGCATATAAGTGAGAGAAGATACCAGTCTATAAGCCAGCAAATTCAATACACTTAAGGAAACAATAGTGTAGCCATATAAATGCCGTTAATCAGATACAGATACCCAAAACTTGTCATATGTCAATTTTCAACACTTTCTGTTTGGCACTGCGACGATACAAATTCATTACAACTTTGATTTCTAGAACAAGGTACAGGTAATTATCTGATTCACAGTCGTCATACACATGCAACGTTTTTTGTCACATAATTCTCTATTAGGCACGAGATACAATTATCATCTCAATTTTCTTGTTGTCTTAAAACTATTTTTTCTAAGCTTTAATATAACAAACTTTTTGGTAAAAACCCATACCATTTTTGTTATTAAACTGTTACGATACTTCTGCCTTTTCCACATTATTGCTCAGATCAAATTTAAAACCGAAATTGTGCCAACAAAGTGTGACCCATTTTTTTAAATTTCCCCATCTCTTTTCTTATGCATTTAAGTATAAACAAGGCGTTCATTAACAAAATAAAAAACAGGAACATCTTAAAAATACAAAAGCATTAAATACTTTCATAAAACGTCAATTAATAAAACATTTCATATTTTAAAAGCTGCTTGGATAAACAATAGTTGAACGTGATTGTCGCTTAAGAACATTCAACAAGAATAACTGGCAAATTAATGCAATTATTCTTTTTATTGTACAAAATAATTTATTTATTTATTCATTTTTTTTATTTATACTTTTTTGCTCTTTAAATTATTATAAAAATAATTTGAAATCCATAAAATCGATCAATTGCTTTTTTATTATTTTAAGTTCTTTTTTTTCTCTACAGAGAATTAAACTCAAACGGTACTTAGTCAATAAGAGAATTAAAAACAAAATTAAAACAAATAAAACTAAATTTAAAGCGGTTTGAAAACTGTTTATATCACAATATGTAACGTAATAATAGCAACTAAAACAAAAACAAAAAGGAAAATAATTTGAAAAAACAATAAGAAACTATATGAAATTATAACCAACACACGTTTAAATATTTATTATTATTTTTTAATTTGACAGTTGAGAAATCTTAACCGATTGACTATTGACACTTTACGATTAAACGAATGAAAAGCGTCGCCATCGTTAAAATATATATATACGAGTATTTTTCTTACATTTAATATCAATATCAAGACAGTATGTTATCGAAGCGTCAATCAACACTTTACAAACTGTTGTTTGCCAGCAGTGGCAACAGTAGTAGTAGTTGAAGTAGTAGCTGGATTAGTTGCAGCCTCAGCAGCATTAAATAAAGCAACCACTGTTACAAGGAAATAAATAAAACCATTTTTCTGCATAAATATTTATACGATCGGCTACAATATGTAAGAAGTTAATTCATAAAAAATGTTTATGAAATAAAAAAAAAAACATTTAAACTAAAATAGAGAGTTTTGGGGGAACCTACATGCCTTCATAGGGTTAAGAAATATAATGTGACCAGCTTTAAGTTTAATATTTTTATACGAGTAACGATCTCAGTTGAATTTTTTTTTTTAAATAAATTTATAAAAGCTTCATAACCAAAAGAACTTTTGAATAAAATCTCTTCACATTATGAAAGTTCTTTTTAAAGCTTTAGCTTAAGTTTTTTTAAGCATTCTAGCAAGAACTAAAAAATGGTTATTTTAAAATTTTAAATACTCACAAAATATTTAATAATAATAAAGAAACCTTTTTTTCCGTAGAATTGATTCTCAAAGGGCTCAAAAAACTAATTTTTTGAAAATATTTTTTTGGCAAAAATAAAGACACATGTTTTATATTATTCCTTTTTCGTCGCAGAAATTAATTTCCGGTACCTTTAAAACAGAGCCAAAATATATATTTTCGCCGCAAAGTATTTAAATAAAATATTTTCCCTAAAAGCTTTTATAAAAACTTGTTTATGACTGAGTTTCTTTTATCCTCCTTTTTCTTTTAAAAATATTTTATAACAATAATCGCTTTCAGAAAAAAACTTTTTCTCCACGAAAAAAAATTTAAAAAAGCTTTTTTTAAAAAAATTATTTTTATGTTCAATTCTTTGAAACTAAAAGCTTCAATAAAATTAATGTAATATAAAAATATTATACGCTTTATTATTATAAAATGTTTTACTTTAATTTTAAGAATTTTTGGAATTATTTACAAAAAAAAGCTTTTTCATAAAGGAGCTTTTTTTAAATCTTGTAAAAATTATTTTTTACAAATAAAATTTTTTAAATAACGGCTTTGATAAAAATTGTTTGGAACTCGTGTAATAAAAATATACCTTGCGTTTCTCTTTTTAATACAAAATTTTGTAAAAAAAAATATAAAAATCAATGTCAGTTAATTTTTCCAAAAAAAACAAAAATGCGAAATTGTTTCATTTCCAAAAACTTTTTAGTGCGGCTTTCTCTGAAAATATGTCAACAAAATTTAAAAATAAAAAAATTGTATTTAAAATTAATGCCAATAAGCTTAATATGAAAAAAGCTTTGCAATTTTTAATTTAGTACAACACAAAACAAAAACTTTTGTGAGTTCCACAAAAAAAAACTTATAAAAAAGCTTTTGTTACCCAGAGTGCTTTAAAACCTAAAACGATTTTATTTATATATTTTTATTTATTTTTATATTATTGCTAATTATGATATAAAATGTACAGACTTCTTTTCTTCCCTTAAAAATAAAATACCTGCAAATTTAAAGCTTTAAAACAACTGGTCACATTATGCCCCTGTAAGTGAAAAAAAAAGAAATCAAAGAAGTTAAGTAACGCATTTGTGCTAAACATTCGCTCATTTAAGAAACAGTAAAAACAATCCCAATGACACTACCAAGGAGTAAAGTGACAAAATTTCAACAGCATCCAGTACAGCTTTTGCAGGAACTACTGCGACAACTGCTATAAAAACTATGGCCACGATGTTGTATCAACAGTGAAACTGAAATGTATGAGGTTGCAGCTTTTAGGTTGTTGATCAAGTGAAAATGTCGTAGCAGTTGACATTTTGACAAATACCGACACTTTTATACCACGTTCAAGAAGTGAGTACGAGCACACACTAACATATCCATGACTGTCGGTCGGTCTATATGTCTGTTTTCTTACTTGTAGTTTAAATATAACTATTTACGTTCACTTTATTAAAAACAACAAAAACTTCTAAGTCAGTGTAATAGTTAGTCAGTCAGTCATTCAACTGACCAACAAGCAAAAGATACCAGCCCAGCCATTTAAACAGTCCATGGTGTTGCGTTTTTTTTTTCTTATTATTATTTCTAATAAGAATTACGAAAATGTATATAAAAATAAAAAATGAATGAGTTTGTAGCATTAACTTGGTCATTCGTTTACTACTAACTGTGTGTTTAAAGGCGCTTTAGTTAAAACTCCAAAAACTGGCTGAAAGATAGAACGACCAACTACTGTGAATATAGAGTGACTCTAAAAATTGCTAAAACATTTTATCCAGCTTGATTTTGTTGCATTACATTTTGTCTTATTTATTGGTTTTTGTCGAAAAGATCTTAAGCTACCGTTTTTCTTTCGTCAGTCCTCTTGGCATTAGGCCAGTTACGTCTGGCCACTCGCATGTCTCCTCAAAACCACTTTAAATTTATTTCAGTCTTTTTTTGTTTAATATATTTCTCAGTTGATCTATGACTATGTAATGTACGAAAGTGTGTCTATGAGTTTGTATGTTGTCGATTATTTGTTGCTTTTAGGCTTCTTAGCTTAAGGGGATTTTTTTGATGCTTACGGTACTCCCCATAGGGTAATTAGTAGATGTTGTTATTGTTTGGCTGCTTTTTTGGCTGCTGCTATTTAATGTGTTGTTTTTTGTTTTGTCTTCTCTTTTTTTGGGTTTATACAAACAACCATTGCAGTTTGTTATTTAAGTTAAAAAGCAGCACTTTATATTGTTTTTTTTTTTTTTGTCGCAACTTTAAAGTGCCGCAGATGCACGTAGCAAACTATTGCAGCAAAAAAATAAAAAAAAAAGCTTTAGCAAAAGTAAAAAACCATTTGACAAAAATGTCGCCATGCTTGTCGCTGGCTGCTGATCTTAAGTGTTTGTTGCTGTAATAAAAACAAACCTTTCATTCGACGTGACAAACAGCCAACTAACCATCCAGGCCACTAAGCCATCCGTTTTGTGCCTGCCAGCTCACCAACCAGTCATTTGTCTTTTAATATGAAAAATTTCTTAAAACCACTTGTTTTTTGTTAAAATGCTTTACATTTATTTTCTTAACTTTTTTTGTATTTTAAGTAGGTTCATTGGTTTTTGGGCCTAGTTTAATTTGCTTAATTCTCCAGTAGACAGTGGAGCAAAAAATTTATTTAGTTGTTTAACTTTAATAAATAAGATTTTTAATAACTTTAAACGACATCAATTTATTAACAAAAAAATAATTAATATTCATTTTCTGCTAATTTAGTTAAAACATTGAAGGCAGCAAATATCCTTGAAACTTTTGTCTGACAATTCCATGGCGTTTCATAACTACCCATCTCTGATTAAAATTGTGTTAGGTCTTATTACAAGGTCCGAGTATACAAAATGTACAGACGTCATTTCCCTGCTTTTAATTCCATTTAAAATTTTATTAAGTCGAGTTTTTTTTCTGGTTCCTAGAAGTTGCCTGCAAAAAGCTCCCTTCGACCTTATGTCCCTTGGTTCACTTAAGAGTCAACAGGCTTGTCACCCGAAGAAATATTACCTTAAAAGTCATTAATTTAAAATTTTTCCTAGTCGTGCAGAGTACCATTCACTAATCGGTATCAAACTATTTTATGAATCGCGTGTAATAATAAAATCATGTTGTTAAGAAAAAGACAAATGCTGCTTATTTTTAAGAATTAACATTCCTTTAACACTAACATTATCTCAACCCACACAATTGTAAGATTTTAAAACATGAATTCATAACTTCTTCCTTTTACACTATTTCTGCTTAAAACCCAACATAAAACCAGCGCTTTATAATGATGAAATGGTTTTTTTGATTGTAGTAAACTCGAGTTTTCACGAACCCATCTCTTCTTTGTTTTTAATCAATGATTAACAATCATTTTCAAACTAAATTGATTTTATTATCCTGTATTAATTTGAATAGAAACCTGGCAACGTACTATCTCCCTTCCAATATTTGGTGACAATAGGATAAAATCAATTATTAATATCTTTAAATGCTATTCGTTTAGTAATTAAAAAAAATAAGCAAGAGTGCTTCACCATGTATGCAAATCTAGTTTAGTGAAGTCACTCCAATCAAAAAACAAAAAATATTGAAGTGATAGAGAATTAAAAAATAAGAAAAGAGGTTAAGCAAAAATTAGAGGCAGATGTGATGTTTTACAGCTGTCCCAAAGGACATGGACCGATCTTGCTGATTTTCAATAGCAAAATTTTCGAAACTATATCTGATTGACTGACTTCGCTATGCATAAGATGTCAGAATATTAATAGATATTGTGAAAAACGGAATGACATACTCAGATATATCCTTTTTCCACTTTTTGTGGTGGAGAGTATCAAAATATAAAAACTTTTAAATTCAATTCAAGGCAACAAGACACGCAATATTTTTGTTTTTTTTTTCGTTTTCTGCTTCGAAGCGTAAACGAAAACAGTTATTAGCAAATTAAAAATCTATCGGGGAGTTATTTAACCGTGATCACACAAATCAAGTAATCGAATCCGAAGGAATATAGGCCCCTTGATAAACCGCCGACAGCGCCGCGTGTTAAATTTTTTTTAACTTTTTATTTTAACCAAAATTTTCGGGTAGCAACTACGATCAAACCCGCAGAAAGAAGTATCCAAAGAAATCACCATCGATTTGAATAAGGGCTCAAATATATTATTTGGCTAAAGCAGTTCATCGTTATAAAAGATGGCCTGCAAATATACTCTCAAACACGCAGAGCACTATTTATAAATTTTTTGAAGTTTATTTTTTAAACTCTGAAAGGTTTTTTTGTGTCCGATTGGTAACTTACAACTATTTTACTGTCATTTGCTGCCACTTGCAAAGTTCTGTTCTTTATTTTTACTTTTTTCTTATTTTTCATAACGACCTTTTATGTCAAACTTTTAACTCTGTTTATGATAGTAACATATGAAAAATTTCTTAACATAATAGGTCAAGCCTTTCTGAAATTAGGGCTATATGAAGGCTCATGTATGATACCCACAATTACGATCTGTTAGCAATCTCCTAAAGAGGTCTTGTGAACAGTGTTCAATTTAACGCTCGGAAAACCCAGTTCACAGGTAAGCAGCACATTTATAATCATGATTGATATTAATATTAAGAAATCAGAAGCCCTCGACGTTATTGACTCTAAAATTCAATGTGATGTTTGGTGGAATGATCATATTTCTCAAGTCTTCTCCTTACAGTCTATGTCACCTATATCAAATCAGAAAATGAAATGTACTCTCATGATTAATTTTTTTCTGAAAATCATAATTTCGTACGCGGAACATGTTTTTTATCGAGGAAGCATTTCTTTAAAGTCAATTGGCAGTAAATCGCTATGCTACGCCTTGCAGTGCCCAGCAAAAAATTAGACATTACCTTAAAAATTTCTTGCGTTACTTTTGTGATTGCCAAATTTTGTAACTCGATTACAAAACACATTTCATTAGTTCGCTAATAAAGAAAGTAGTAACTGATTAGTTCTTTAAGTACTAGCGATTTTTATTATTTCCTTCAATAATCAATGTAATCAATTCTTAGTAATTGATTATAAAAGTCTAATGCCTTGTTAGAATCATTAGGTCGGTAATCCAGTTGGGAAGTCCTTCCGCCAAAAATGCTTAATTCCACACTCGATTACCTTTTTTGAAATTTTTTGCTGGGTGAGTATTCTGTTTTTTGCCAAATAGTTCGTATTTGGAGTAAACTCCCTACACAGGTTTTTTCTTTTATATGCAAACAAACACTACTTCCTCTACCCTCCTTCCCATAACCTAATTTCATACTCCGGACACAATGCGTTGAAAGAGAAGAGTTCAGCCGACGAGTGCTGTTTCTATTAGCAACAGAGAGATTTCAGACTGTCAATTTGAAACTGTGGACCTCTTTTACTCATCACAGTGTCAAAGGCAAAGGTCACCCTTTATTTAATGTTTTTCTTCCCGTGTTTCTAAAAGTACGGTCAGATTCGTCAAATATTTGACCAAAAAACGTAACCATTAAATTATTGAAAATAGTTTTTGTCCTTCTCAAATACTTTTTAAGAAATATAAGGTCCTTCTTAATATAAAAAATAAGCTGTCACATTTTTTATTGTTTAATTCTTTACTCGTAATGATACTCATTAGAAAAGTTTCAACATTTTTTAAAATAGTGGTAACGCTTTTTTGGTCAAATATTTGAATAATTTGACCGTACATTAAGCCTAAAGCGCGGGTTATTCATACACAATATCGGCTTTCATCTCAACATCTTCCAGACACAGTCCTTAATTATACTCTTTTTTGTTTTTCATCTTGATTTCAAGATACCTAAAGTTTCCATGACTTGTCATTGTCACAGTTACCCAGCTTGAGTGCTCCGATTATATTATTCTCGACATTCTCCACTTTCGGTCTTTGGTTTTTTGTCTCAAGAGATTAAGCTTTATATAAACTGATAACTCCATGGCTAGAGTAGTATAAACTTCAATATTGGTTATGTAAATTGTCATTTAATGTATGAAACTTTTTGATTCAGCCCACTGTGAACTTTCTTAAATTATTAATTAAAGCCGAAGAATTAAATTTTTTTTGTTTTAACTTTTCTGAAACCTCAAAAAATTACTTTGTTATAAAATAGAATGACTTATTATGATACAGATTCCCAGCTTAAGTTCACATCACCTTTCATAAAGAAAACAAAAATGTTTTTCTTTAAACTTTCTGTTTTCAAGAAGTTAAAATTATTAATAATTTTTTACCTTTAATTTTTTTTTCAAAATTCACATTAACCCAGATAATTCTAAAGCGCTGTTAAATGTCACAAGCACTCGAAAAATTCCAATTTGCTTCACTGCTTAAATTTATTTAAATTGTAACCACTGTAAAACTACTAGTTTTCTGGATAAATGACCAACATATTTTCTTTTGAAACAACAAACAAATACATAAAAGAATTCAAATAAGAATAGTTCTAAGTACTCGTGTGTTAGTAGAAATATTCTCAATAAGAAAAAAGGTTTTTACTAAAAATTTTTCGTTATTATTTCTTTTCAGCCGTTTGTTATTTTGTCTTTTCGTTTTACTTTTGGTCAAGTTAAAACAGCTTTGCATATGAATTTAGTGTTGTGTAAGAAAAAAGATGGGCGAACAAACAGACACTCTTGCTCTTAGCGGTTATTGTTGTTGGGTTGTTTTTCTCCTTGTGGACTTTTATATGACATGTTACCTACAAACATTTATTGTCTGTATTAAATTTTTTACAAATAATTTTTTTTTTTTTACATATTTATTGTTGTGTTTATGGCAAGTTGTAACAGACATGTTGCAGATGTTCTTGCAGGCATGCAATTTATATGTTTTATAATTGTATTTATATTTCTCTTTGTTTTCTTTATATAAAAATGTTCCCTCAATTCCTTTCGTGTAGTCAGCAGTGTTGTATTTGATATATTTTATCTAATCCGTCGTCGTTTATGTTTTAACACAATTTGCCATAATTGGTGTACAAATTGTTGACAATTTCCTTAGAGAAAACTTTTTATTTAAAAATTTTTTTTTTAGATTTAAGAAAACAGTTGTTTTTTTTTTTTTTTTTTTTTTTTTTTGTGGCATGAGAAAAATATTTAACAAGTAAAATATAAACAAAAAAGCAACAAAAAAATCTTAACAAATTTTACAGTTTAAGAGAATACGAATACAAGTACGTTTCTTAAGTCTTTTGCTTTATGAGATAGCATGTGAACATGGACACATGTTCTCGTATGTCATTTAATGTACGTGAGCTTTTGTTATGGGAATTTGAAAAATTGAAAAATATAGATTGTTATAATTAAGAGTTATAATCAGTAGTGATTAGGTTTTTCTCATCCTTTTTTGTTAACAATTGATCAAATAGAGTAAATTTAATCATTTTGTGCAACAGTTTTAAGAGAAGTCCGTAGGGAATCTTTGTTTATATTACGCGTCACAGTTTGAACAATTTAAGAAATAGATCAAGTAATGAAGATGGAAGCAGAATAATATTATTTTTCAAATAAAAAATATAAATTTATATTTTTAAAATAATTTATTTAAAACGGGTTTTTTCAAGTTATTTACATTTATGTATTAAACTCTATATTGTTTTAATTCTTATTTAAGAAATTGTAAAATTTTTTTAAATGTTAGAAAATAAGTTTTCATAGAAAAACATAGCCGTCATTTTCATATCATCAATCTACCCAAAGAAGAATCTACACAAATAAATTCAAAAGAATTATCGCTCCTTGGCATGGGATGTATATTGGGATAATTGTGGTCAATGTTTTTTCAAGTACTTCTTTTTAAAGGATGTTTAAAATAAAAGTTCTTTTTTGTTAGTACTTTTGAAGATGCTGTTTTTAAAATGTATGTCTAAAAAGGTTAAAAAATTTTTTCTGCTACAAATATAAAGTACCTTTTTAGAAGATACTTTTTAAAAGCTAAATAAATTAAAAAAGATTTAGAAAGGTTTTTTAACCCTCGTCGCCTTTGAGATTTAAAAAATATATGAATTTTTAAATTTTAAATTATTTATTTTAAATTATAAAAAAAATTTTTCTGCTAAAAATATTTTAAGAGGTTCGTTTTAGGAGGTACTTTTTGAAAGATAAATAAGTTTAAAAATGTTTATAAAAGTTACTTTTAAAACCTTGGTTGTTTAAGAGATGTTTAAGAAAAAAAGATGAATTTTTTTTTTAAATAAATTTTTCAAATGGCAGAAAATTTTTTTCTGCTAAAAATACTTTAAAAGGTACTTTTTAGGAGGTACTTTCTAAAGGATTAATAAATTTTAAAAATATTTTTAAAAGTTTTTTTTAAACTCTTGTTTTAGTTATATTAAAAAAATATTAAAATTTCTCTTAAGGTACCTTTTCAGAAAGAGGTTTTTTTAAGTACCTTGTTAAAAGTCAGATTTTTAAGTATATTTTTAAGTTCCTCTTTTTAAAGAAGTATTTAAGCAAGTTCTGTTTTTATTAGTACTTTATGAAAGTGTTCATTAAAATGTTTTCCTACGACAAATAAAAAAGGTACTTTTTTAAAAAAACAAAGTTAAAGTTTTTAAGGTACTTTTTTCAAATAAACTTTTTTAAATGGTTCTTTTCTTCAAATTATAACTGTGGAAACTGCTTTTATAAAAGGTACTTTAATAAAATCTTTAATTAAAAGTTACTTCGTAGCCGTCCTTTTTTTAAAATACTACTTTCTTAAAGGTTTTTCTTATTGCTTTTTAGTCCACAGACTGAAAACATGTTTTTTTTTTAATTAAGTAAATTTGATCAAATTTTTTTTTTAACTTGCAGTTTAAAATTTAAAAGAGACTGGCATTTGAAAATTCTTGCAGCAATCAGCAACATTATTATTTCTAAAAATTTCTTCAAAAATTTATAAAAAGTGAAATTTATTTCACAGGCTTCACTTAAGTTACAATTCATAATCTAAATCTGAAGCTTAAATTAAATTATTTAAAATTTTTGTTAAAGATTCTTTTAATAGACATTTTGTTTGCAGTATTTGCATTTTAGTAAACAAAACTTGAGGTCCAGTTTCTGGACTGGAAGAATTCATTGAAAGCTTCGATTTTTATTAAGTTTCCATTAAACAGGTGTAATTCATTGGACAAGTCAGCTAAAAACTGTTGAGGATTAGATCAAGATGAATGGCTCAAAGAGTTTTAAAAATTCTGTGCAGAAAATTATGTTAAAAATATTAAAAAATTGTTCTTTATGAAACCTTCAAATAAATTAAAGAAAATAAGCTCTTGTTTTATATTTTTACCAGTCATAACAGGTCAAATTTAAATTTTTAATTAAATCTCTAATGTATAAAATTTACCTGTGTAAATATTGAATTGATAATGTTTTCCTCGACTTGACTTTTATGTCCTTTTTTTTAGTTTCCCACACTATTTTATGTTTTATAAAAATTAAGAATAATCTGCTTAAAAGATAGCATTAATATTAATCTTTTGCAGCTAAATGGTTGCATAAAACTAACACCCTCTGCGACATGTAAGTAGAAAGACAACACGAAAATTGAACAACAAAGTTAAGTTTTTTGCTAAAACTTTAATAGAACTGCGCACAAGACGGCTTAAGTTGTATTATTGGAGGGAAAAAAGTAGCAACTTTAATTGCAACATATTTTTTTTATATTTTTATTTTTTTTGCATTGAAATCTCTAAGGAGACCAAAAAAATACAAATAAACAGTAGTTAGAGGAAAAAATCAATTGGCGCATGTGCCACGGATTTTTTTTTTACTGCAGTAAATTTTGTCATTAGACTTTTGTTCGCAGTTTTCAGAAGATATCTATCAAACATTAAACAATGTTTTTAAAAAATATGAATTTTTTTTACTGTTACGAGGGGTACTTGGAAAGTGTTTTTTTGTAAATTAAATAAAAGTTTTAATTTTTATAAATTTTTCTTTTTGGGTTGCAAAGATTTTCAAAGATTTTTATTCATATTTATTTATTTTTTCTTTTGCTATAAAACAAAATGGGTGTGTTGGAGTTGTTATACAGAAAAAAGTTTTTAGATTTCAATTTAAATAAAATTTTAATTAATTTCATTAAATAATTAATTAAATCAATTATAAAATTAATAAAATCAATTAAATATTAGTTAGGTCAATTGAGTAATTAATTAAATCAATTAAATAATTAATTGAATCAATTAAATAATTAATTGAATGAATTAAATAATTAATTAAGTCAATTAAATAATTAATTAAATCAATTAAGGAATTAGGCAATCAATTATATAATTTATTATATTATTTATTATATTATTTATTTTATTTTATTATTATATAATTTATTAAAATATTAAATTATATCAATTAAAAATTTAATTTAATTTTTTCTTACACAGGTGCAAAATGGAAAGAAACTTTCATTCTGCCCTCTTACATTTATACATGTGTTATAAAATTTGAAAATAATTTATACCCGCATTTTTTTCAACTAAAACTACAACAAAATTTTAAAATAGATTTTACATTAACGATTTTATGCTTAGAAACTACAACAACAAGCTTAAATAAAAAATAGAAATATATGTACACTAAGATTTTTATATTTTGACTTTTATTTTGGACTTATGAAAAGGTCACATTTAATGTTGAAATTTTGTGGTAACTGCAACTCGACTTTGACTTTATTAAAATTTTTTCTTTAAGTTAAATTTAGTTTTAAAACTGATAAATTTTTTTTAATTTTATTTATTTAAAACAAGAACCATTTATCTTTTTGTCAAAATTTGACATGCAACGTGCATTCAACTGTCAACAATTACTACTTGCACCCAATAGTTTATTTGAAAATCCGTACAACACAAGTACATTTTCATAACGAGAGGCAAATTTTAACCTTATTTTTATATATTTTTTTTTTTGAATTTAAAACTCGTAATTCCTTGTGCTTGTGGTTGCTTCAACATAATAATTGTTGCTTCTTAATAAACTAAACTAACAATTGGATAAATTACTAATATTTTAATGGTGTTTATTGACTCACCTTATTAAACGCCACACTAAATTGCCACAACTAAAAAAAATAAGGAAACACACACATACACTTTCATAAAACATTACAATAAAATATATTTCTGCTAACAATCAAATAAAAATATTCAATTCATAGTTACAATTAAATAAACGATTACGTTAAAAATTCTCTGTGGATGAAAACATTTAAATGCATTTTTAAACGAAATATTTTGTATTAAACATTTTGGTCAAACAAATACTTTTTTGTTTTATTTTTTAAAGTAATTTTTTTTTTTTCTTACTTTGTTTTATGTAAGTAAAGTTTTTTTTCCTGTTTAATTTTCAGACATTAGGTTAAATTTGTCACGATCTTTACGTATCGAAAATGCATAGAAAAAAATTTGAAATACAAGTTAAGACGTTTGTATATTTTAATACACTACAGAAGAGAATATGTGATTAAAGAAAGTAATATGAGTTTGCTACCTTTAAATGAGAAGTAAAAAAATTTAATAAATAAAGTTTAACAATTCCTTTCTTAAAGACTCATACGTTCCAGTTTTTGCATTAGAATTAAATATCGTTAAGTTTAACAAGAAAAGAAAACTATCTAAATATTGTCGGATGCCTAAATAACCCGAAAACTGATAATAAGATAAAAAAAGGGAAGAGAAAGGGATTAGTGCATTCACTGTTTAATGTTACTTGCTGTGATATGTCCGGCTTCAAGTATAGATACGTCTCTATATTTTGGAAAGTGTGTCATTTTGAAACCGCTTTAGTTTATAATCACGCTAGTTCCCTTTTTCAAAAAAAAAATAATCTTTGTCTTTCTTTTAAGTTTCTGTACCACGTTCAGGAACCTGCCTTAATCTTAACCTTCATTGCGCACAGCATCTAGATCGGCCGTCTTTCTGTTTCGTATTAAATTACAGAATTTTTTTACTGCTTTTTACTATCTTTTATCTTCAAGCATTTTTTTTTCTTACTGTTTGCAGTCCTTATTGGCCTCGTGAAAGCCACCCCACTCTTAATGATTTTTGATTCACCGGTGACATTAAAAACACTCAACGTCTTCTATACTATTTTCCTTTTCATACGGACAGACAGAAAAAGTCGCACTTGTTCATTTTGTTTAGGTATTTACTGAATTGGTTCCGTAGAAAAATCGATGTTTTTTGTCATCCCTATTCCTGCTGTTACTGTCACATCATTTGCCGGAACTGTAAGTTATGCGAGCGTAGCACGTACATCAGCGACTTATTGTCCCATCAGCAAAACAGTGACCTTTATTCTTACCCCTCTCTGCTAAACCTAGATTTCACAACAATATACAATAGGGCTGTTCACCGTTTCTCTTAGCATCTTTCGCTTGTTCGGCAATAAAACGTAAATAGTTCTATTCGCCGGCTACAGTATTCAGATACTAATGACGTAATGTATTTGACAGATTTGATTCTAATTTTACTTTTAAATAATTTACCATTTTCTTTTACGTTATTGTTACCTTCCCACAATTAAAATATAGCTCGGTGAGAATGCGTCTTTTTAGGGGAACAGTAATTCCATCTTTTAAGCTGCAAATTTTAACTCATGCTTATCAGCTCATCCGCTTTTTTTTGCCAGCTGGACTGCTGCTTCATTCTCTGTTGTACTTCTGTATCCTTACAACTACGTCAACGTTACCTCACTAACCGAAGCACATCTGTCAAGCTTTAGAACTTATTTCAGCACTAGGTTAGAATACACGTTTACTTGCTTAGTGCGTTTTATAACCAATTGGTTGTCAAGTGCATTGAGAACTATCTTCCATGCATCCGACTTTCAATTGTGCTGTGTAAATGAAGGCATACTTCCACAAACACAGACGACAGGACAGGCTTAGCTCAGCAGAGTATACAACTGCTTCTGCTCTACCGTCCATAAGAGAACCCACTGTAAAAATGCTGATGTCGTTATCCATACACTCCTTGTGTATAACGCCTTCTGCAAAAAGTTTCCGATGTAGTCGTTCGACTATTTTAATTCTACTCATAAATTCCATCAGCACTTGAGCTTCTCTAACCCTCTTGCTGACCAAATCTAGAATACTCTTATGCCTGACATTCGCCCCAATGGCATCGCTCTCCATATGCAAAGCTAACAAAGCTGTCATCGATCTAATGAATAAATCCAACAGAAGCAGTTCTAACATCGCCACAATTCCCTGTGCACCAATTTACATCGTTTTATATTTATGATTTCAGCTTTAACCAATGGCTTGTTTGCTTGCTTGACTTTTAAATTTAATTAATTATTGGTTTAGATCATCGTAATACAAAGAAGAAGTTTAAAATCCAAATTAGGCCTTTATCATAATATATATCGATTTATATTTGGCTTTGACGAGTTGATATATTTATTGTTCGATTATTTATTAGAAGGGATGACATATTTCTGTACGCAAAATCAAAGTACATATCTGCATAACAACATTGAACTCAAAATAAATTTTTCGTGAAAAGTTCCAAAAAGGGGAAGCATCATAAAAATTTATTTGTCCATAGTTTCCCAATTTATAATTCTTCTGTGCTGTTTCTAAGGGCCTAGAAAGCATAAACTCAAATGATCTTGAATTTGCTATTACCAGCTCGTGAAGCTTCGTTTTGTCAATAAACTGATGATTCATTTATTTATACTCACATTTTTATCCCATAAATAAAACGTAGTTTATTATTGCTAAGACGGAGGCAAGCATCAAAGTCAGTAACTTGCCCAACAGCCTTGTACGCGATTAAACAAACTTCAGTTTACCGCTTGTGTATCCGTATATTTTACTAAAAACTTTTATCATTTATTAAGACTGAAATCTATTTTAGGCATGAAAGGAGACCTAAATTTTAAAACTAAACAATTTAGTATTTACTCGGCCTTAAGGTTTCCAAAAAACTTTTATAGTTAAAATATCAAATATAAAGGGTCATCCAAATGCGATGCCTAGATGTCAGCACTATACAATTTTTACACGTGACATCTTTTCAAATGACATAAGCCATTTTGTTTTATTAGAAGGTAGTACAGTATTAACCATGGAAAGGAACACATTGCAATAACGCGTTTACATCATTCAAAGTTATTATTATTGTTTTCAAGCAAAATTTTGTTTAGTAACGAAGCTCATTTCAGAATGGATGGATTCGTCAATAAGCAAAATTGTCATATCTGGGGTGATGAAAATCCTCGTGTTATTCATGAAATATCTCTACACCCACAAAAAGTTACTGCTTGGTGTGCATTTTGGGCAAATTGAATCATTGGGCCATTTTTCTTCGAAGATGATGCTGGAAATGCTGTTACTGTGAATGCTGAGCGATACCAATCAATGTTGAGAGACTTTTTATGGATACAGTTGAAACATATTGATTTGTCTGACGTCTATCTCCAGCAAGACGATGCTACATGTCACACAACTTGAGAAAACATTACGCTTTTGCGATCAAAATTTCCTCAACGTTTAATTTCACGAAATGCAGATTTAAATTGGCCTCCAAGGTCATGTGATCTAACACGATTAGATTTTTTTGTGTGGGGATTTTTAAAAAGTCGAGTGTATGCTAACAAGCCACAAACAATTAATGATCTAAAGAACAACATTCAAGTTGCAATTCTTGAAATAACACCAGCAACATGTCGGAAAGTCATTGAAAATTTCGATATTTGGATTGATGTCTGCAGACGCAGTGATGGTGGACATTTGAATGATATTCTATTCCACTTATAATTGTAATGGATCATACTTTTAATAAAAAAAAACAGCTTGAAAAAAGTGCAAATAGTTTGTGTTTTATTTCAAAGAAACATGTAGGCACGTTTTTTGGATGACCCTTTATTATTCTTTCAGCCATTGGATTGTAGTATTTTCTTAAATTCGTCCACAGTCTTAGAAATCATTTAACTTATTTTATAATTTGTGACTCTTGTAAAAAAAATAAATAAATAAATTAAAACTCCTGTTACAAACTTTCTGCCATTCCAAATTGTTATGGGTTAAAGTTACAAAACACATAAATAAACCTGTTACCATGTAATTGGTTTTAGTTTCTTATTTCTTTCTCATTTACTCATTGCTTTTATTATTTTGTGTTTTATTTATTTACATTTAACTTCTTAAATATTCAAAACTAAAAGTAGCAATCGTATCATTTGATGTTGTAGCAATTTTCATAAAATAAGTCATTACATTTATTGCTTAAAAATTTCAAATTATTTGAAAGTATAAAGTTTTTGTTTAACACTTTTACCTGTTGCCAGCACAATCTTACAATTAATCTTTAATAATAAATAAATAAATAAAAATATAAAAAAATACTTGTTACTAATAATGAGTATCATGTCAAATTAACTGCTATCAATTTTATTTTTTACTAAATGAAATTGTTATTTTTATTGCTTTTTAAATATTTATTTGTTTTTCTCAATATTTGTAATTCTATTGAAAGAACTAATTCTAAATAAATTCACATAATTGGCAATGATGTTGAACTAATATGACATTTAAATAAACTAGAAGACATAAAATACCCTTCACTAGAATCAACTGAATTGTTGTAGTCTGGTACGAGTGCTCATACATAATCGTACTTGGTTCGAGTGCAAAAAAAAAACCTTAACAGTTGCTCTTAATGATTTGTCACAGTTTCCAATAAACGCTTCTTGATTTAGAGTACAAAAAAAATATTTTTAAGTTTAGAGTTTGTTATTTTATTTTGCATAAAATTATAAATTACACTCATGGAAAATTTTAGCAATTTGTAGATTTTTTTTTTGTCAAGCAAAACTCAAAGATAACTTTAAGCTTAGTAAATTTTATTTTATATAAATAAAGGGTCATCCAAAAAACGCGCCTACATGTTTCTTTGAAATAAAACACAAACTATTTGCAATTTTTTTAAGCTGTTTTTTTATTAAAAGTATGATCCATTACAATTATAAGTGGAATAGAATATCATTCAAATGTCCACCATGACTGCGTCTGCAGACATCAATCCGAATATCGAAATGTTCAATGACTTTCCGACATGTTGCTGGTGTTATTTCACGAATTGCAACTGAATGTTGTTGTGAATGTCACGTATAAAAATTATATAGTGCTGACATCTAGGCGTCACATTTGGACGACCTTTTACAAAAGACTTCAATTATTTAACTGCTGCAATTTAGTTTTAACACGATACGGAAATGGTCTCGAATTTAAATTCTAAGCCACTTAAATCTAAATTTAACTTTGCAAGTTAATGAGATTCTAGTTTAATACTTACAAAAAAGATGAAGTGGTGTTCAGTTGTGTGAGCTCAACTTAGTCGACGTTAACCTAAGCACATGACGAGAAAGTTCCATGAGTATAATAAAATAATCTGATTTATACACAGAAAGAAGTCTAATTATAAGACAGTATTCTGCGTATAAGAAGATATTCCAAATATTAGAAGATAGTCTTAGTATGTGAGATGGTATAATTGTAGTCTAAATATAAATAGTGAATATGTCATTAGTCTGAGTATAAGACTGCAGTATTAGTGTAAGACTGTAGTCTGATTATAAAACAGCCTGAGTACGAGGGCTGCTCTATATATTACTGGCCTAATAGTGAAAATGCGAATATTTATAATCAAAAATGGTTTTATTGTTTTTCAAAGTATTCTCCAGCATGATTTATACACTTTTGCATGCGCTCAAACCAGTTGTCGAAGCACTTTTTCCACTCCGATTGAGACACCTCTAAAACATGGTTTTTGAATACTTCAACAGCTTCTTCTGGCGACGAAAATCGTTGACCACGCATTTTTTTCTCGATGTGCGGAAACAAGAAGAAGTCATTAAGTTCCAAGTCAGGGCTGTACGGCGGATGACCCATTAATTCGACGTTTTGGCCGGTCATAAACGCTCTGGCTTGAGCCGATGTGTGAGAGCTCGCATTGTCATGGTAAACAATGATTCGTCTTCTCTTGTTGGTTTTTCGAATTTCTCCGATGACTTCAGGCAAACAAATTGTAGTGTACACTCAGAAGTGACCGTCCTATGTTGCTCAAGCTCTTCCACGAACAACTTTCGCTGGATTTTGCTCGTCTTTGAAGACCCACACGTACGATTATTGTTTTGTTTCGTCACCTGTGACGATCTTATAAACGTCTTTTAAAGCACCGCAATCGTATTTTTGCAACATTTCTTTGCACCAATCGACACGAGCCTTTTTTTGAGCGACATTCAAATTGTGCGGGATCCAACGAGAACAAACCTTTTTTACGGTGTTCATGCAGTATCGAATGCATGCTGGTGGAAGAAATGTCCAAGGATGTCTCTATCTCTCGATATATCGCATGTCGGTCTTGCATTATGAATTCACGCACGGCATCAATGTTCTCTGGCACAACAGCCGTTTTTGGACGACCTTCACGGAATTCGTCTTTGAGCGAGCTTCGGCCACGATTAAATTCATTACACCAATTTTTCACAGTGCTATAGGATGGTGCTTCATCGCCATACAAAGATTTAAGTTCATCAATGCACTCTTGTCGTGATAATCCCCGTCGAAAGTTGTGAAAAGTGATGGCACGAAAATGTTCAGGAGTTAATTCCATTTTTTTCTATATTAATTTTTTCAAATCACTGTAAACAACACAAATAATGGTCGTACGTCAAAACGTTTTGAGTACGATTATGCTTAAAAATGACAAACTTTCCAATGGAAATGTCAGATTGCACTTGGCAGCACTCAGTGTTGCCAGGCCAGATATATATATAGCAGCCCTCGTATAAGACGGTAGTTTGACTTGTTTGGTGGCAATAATAAAAGACGCCGTGTGAGTATAAGATGATACTCCTAATTTAAGAAAGTGTTCTGAATAAAAGGCATCTAAGTATAAGCCTTTGTATAAGATGATGTCCTACGTATAAGAACGTAGTCTGAATATAAGATTTTAGAGTGCGTATAAGACTGTAGTCTGATTGCAAGTCGGTAGTAGGAGTCTTAATAGAAAATTCTAGTCCAAGATGGTAGGCTGTACATCAGACTCTAACTTTAGTATAAGACTGTAGTTTGAATATAATACGAAAATCTGAATATTAGACTGTAGTTTGAGTAAAAGAAATTTGTTTAAGTATAATATGTAGCTCGGGCATAATACAGTGACCTAAATATAAGATTCTCATCTGAGTATAAGACTTTTGTCTGAGTATAAGAAGGTTGTCTGGGTAGAAGAAAGTACTCTGAATATAATATTCTAGTCTGAGTATAAGACGGTAGACTTAAGTGTAATATGTAGCCAAGACATAAGACAGTAGCCTAAATAAAAGATTCTTGTCTTAGTATAAGAAGTCTGACTGCAGTCGTAGTATAAGACTGTAGTCTGATTATAAACTGTAGTCTGAGTATAAGACGGTAGTTTGACTTGTTTAGTGGTAATAATATAAGACGGTGGTGTGAGTATAAGACGATACTCTGAATAAAAGACTTCTTAGTATAAGACGATGTCCTAAGTAGTCTGTATATCAGATTCTACCCTGAATATAAGACTTTATTCTGAGTATAATACGAAGTTTGAGTGTTTAATAAGACGGTTTAAGTATAAGACGTGGCCATAAGGCAGTAGCCTACATATAAGATTCTTGTTTGAGTATAAGACTTTTGTCTGAGCGTAAGACGGAAGCCTGAGTATAAGAGAGTAATCTAGTTATAAGACAGTGGTCTGTAGATAAGATTTTATACTGTAGATAAAAAAGTATCCAGAGTATAAGATGTAGCCTGGGTATAAAGTGTCTGAGGTAGGCTAAAACTGGATTAATGTTCCTTATGTATTTTAACTAGCGTTCTCAAGCATATAAAATCAGAGTTTCAAACACAGTAATCACCAAAACAACCTGATTTATGTAATAAACAGGTAAGTAACTGGATAATTATTTTTTGTATTGAAAAATAGGTTATGAACCAAAAATATACTCGTTTATTTCTCTACAAAGTAAAAATCACTTCAATAACAAAACTTAAAGAAAACCCTTTTTCTCGAGCGTAAATTACAAACCGCAACTACAAATAGATTTAAATTTAAGCTTTGTTTTATTGTATAAAACAAAGACGCATTGATGTCGGTGCTCTTAAACCAAATAAGAACGAATGACTGGAACACGTTACGCTTGTTATGTGTACAATTTATTTTCTGGTTTTTAGTTGTTAGTTTTTTTCTGCTTTTCAATCATAGTTCAAACAAAAGGTCCTGCCGTGAATTGTCATTGTCGTGAGTTGCATAATCATAATATAAAAATTATATTATTATATGCAGCACTTCACCAATACCACCACCACCACCGACAACAGTGAACAGCAATTGGCTCTATTGGCATAACAAAGTCTTCACAATTATGAAAATAATAAAAAAAAAGGAAAAATAAAACAAATTAAATTGAACCAAAGCGAAGGGTAAACGTTTCATTTAGAAGACAAATAAATAAAATTTAGTTGGTTTATTAACATTGTACGTGTTTGTAACAAAATTTAAAACTTTATCAAAAAAAAATTTTAATTATTATTAAGAGTTTAAGAAAAATGCCAAAAAAAATTAAAACTAAGATTTGAGAGTGTTGTTGTTATTGTTATTGTTAGTGATAATAGGGAAACTTATCAAATGTTTTCTATGGGCAATGTGGCAATTTAGGCATAAACTTTTGCAGCAGCATTAAAAACTTCTATAACTGAAGTTAAGTTCTATCTATAGGACATTTACATACTAGAACCTCTCAGACTGCACCTTAAAGGTTGATCTAAATGTATTAAAAAAACACGTGTAGTAGAGAACCATTTAATCTTACAAGTATAATGCTACTTAAAGTATAAAGTTGATCTTATAATAATACAAATTAATGAATTAATGCTGTCAGCTAACGAAATGTATCTTTTTTTTAAATAATTTGTATCTCAAATGTATTGAAGCACAAAAAAACGAGTATTAAAGTTTACTTTGTTTTCCACATTGTAGAATATAATTAAATATTAAGTTTACAAAAATTATTTATACCACAACTTCAAGGGCTTTTTTTTTGTTGTAGCATAAAAATCCAATTACTTCTGTACAGTAATTTGAAAAGTTGAGGGTGTTAAAAATTATCGCAATCAAAACTGTTAATTTAAAAAATTACATGAAAAAGTAAGAAAATCCCACAGCAACGTTAACAAATGTATATGAACGATTATGTACATTATAAATACACATGTTGAAACTTTAAAAGTTTTAATAAAATAGAGTTCAGGATCCAAGGTCTGTAGTTTCTTAACAGCATTCAATAAAGTACTGTCAGTCTAGCATAAATTCAATTGCTACTTGCACTCGTACTCGTTATTGTTTGTTTCATACAGTAGCGATTTAATCATTAAATAGCTGACATTACATTGAACCCTTATGGCCACGTATATGAATGAGTGTTGGGTTTCTATAGTTTTTTTTTTTTTTTTCATTATTTTATTTTTTATTAAAAACTCAAAAATGGCAAGAGATTAGAAAAAAAATTCAAATGTCCCTGAGTCTGATGATTTTTCATTACATTTATTTAAATTTATTTAAAGTTAAAAAGGTTATATCGCTGACATATCATTGAGTTTTATAATATTGTGATTAAAAGCTTGTAAAGTTAAAAATTCTTAAAACATTTTTTTTTAAATGAATAAAGCTCTCAGCAAGATAGTTTTCGTAAAAATAATTATATTTTAATTTCTGCTTTATTTTGCTTATAAATTATTAAAATTTTATTTAGAATTTTCCGGCTTTAAGTGTAAAAAAGAAATATCTCAAAAGAAGTCTTACTGAGTTAAATGTGTTTAAAAGTTTCAATTGTGTTTTAACTCTTTGAAGGCCTTTAAAATATTTATTTTTGCTGAATTCTTATGTTTAAAGATAAAGTATTTTTTTTTTTTTTTAAAGTAAGTTTTACCGCTGAAGATCAGCTCGGCAAGTTTAACTCGGAAATTACAAATGTTGAGTTTTGAACCTCTGGCAGCGATGGCTATGGCGATATGATCTTCAAAGGTAAAGTTTTACAAAAACCTTCAGTAATGTATATGTTTACTTTCGCAGTTGCAGATGCGAAATATGAGTCATATATAATTTATCTATTCTCTTAATATAATTTTATTAGACTTAAATGTTTTATGAAGCCGAATTGAAACTCTTTCGAAAGCTCCGTTTGAAGACCTTTAACTTTTACATTACACTCAGACTGTAGTATTATACTGGGTGAAATGTTTCATCCTAAGGGTTGAGTGTGATGTAGTATAGCCAAGCAGTCTTAACCAGATAGTGGTCCTACTACTGGGTGAGTATATTTGATCTACCGACACACTCATGGTTCGTGGCGGGCAAAGCATTAATTTAGATCATACATTCTCCTAGACAGTTTGTTAGTTGCAAAGCAACAGTACATAAACTTCAGCAACCAGGTTACTTTCTGTATAGCCTGCTTAATAAATTGTACAAAAATCGTAATCTCTGCGGACTGCTGGTTCGGGTGGTACCAACTATTTACTAAAACTACTGATCGACCTTCGCGTTTTTTATCTCCCAGCTTCAGACTGTCGAAAGAACAAGCAACTAGTGCCACTTTACATGCCACAGGCAATATAATCCGACCGACACTTGTTAACTCGTACTGTAGAATAGTAGAAGACCAAGGATTAAAGGGCCAAAGAGTTATGTGGGCTATAGTTGCCAGTAGATGTCTTGTTTAAATACAAATTAACCAGCATTTTATGGAAGCATCTACTTAGATAGAATCAAGAGTAACGGCTTTAAAGGCCATCACTGCATTTGCTTGAGGGCTTAAGATTCTACTTGAGAAAGTAAAATTGGATGTTGTAGGTGATTATCAAATTGATTTTATATTAAAGAGAGACATTTTGTGAAGCATTACTAAGTTTCTCAATGAATACTGATTCCCTGGATTATGTTTTGAGTAGTATGGCAACCCTGTTAGTTTGAACTATAATATCGACATCGGGGAAGGCTCGTTTTGCTATTATCCACTGGCTTTAGATAAACCCAATGGCCAAGATCGGTGGTCAGATTGAGTACCACAGGCACATAAAACTAAAGAAAAATGAACCCATGTTTTAGTGTATTTGGGTATGTGATATGTATTCTAGGTATTGTGGTCCATTGAGTGCAAGGAACCAGGCACCCACCCCTGGCCTGCGCATCAGACACTCTTCATTTACACGGCTTGTTCTAAGAACGGGAGTTCGGATACAGACCCAAAAATGCATGAAGCATTCTACAAGCTCTAGTTTCTGCTGTAAAAAAGTCTTCTAATTGGATGACTTATTACAAAATATTTGACAGAGATACAGCCAGACTGCGGCTAGTATCCCAGCGATTGATTGTGTATCGTCACTCTGCTTCTTTCTCATACTTTTACTTTCTCTTTCCTCCTCTGGCTTTCTCTCCTTTCTCTTTTTGGTAGATACCACAAATAGAATTCCAGGTGAACCGATCAAGGCTGTTTGCTAGACCTAACCTAACAGTGTTAAGGAGTATTTTAAAGACAAAAATCGAAAAAATCTATTTTTGGGAATTTTTGGTAAACAATTTGGGAATTCCAAAATTCGTTTTATCTAAATCATAATTTTATCTCTCGTTTATCCTATATGTCCCTTCAAAAGAAAATAAACTTTTGATTGCACCCCAAATATTTTTAGTTCCTTGAAAAAAAAAAATTTTTAAATTTGGGTTGAATTTCAGGAATCAGGAAGTATTTTTTCTCTAGCCTAACAGAACAGGGTGTCAATAAATAACTGGACAGGAGACAGAAAGGTTAAGAAAAGTCAAATAATTTTAGTATCCGCAAGTATACAAAATTACCTCAAAAACAATAAAAAGCAGTTTCGTGGGAGAAGGGTGTATAAAATTCATTACCGTGGAATACAAAACTCGTTTTTTTTTTGTTGTTCTTCTTCTAATTTTATACAGAGTCTTAATAATTTTGTTAATTTTTAAGCTTTATTTATTATAATGTTTCGTTAAAATGCATAATACAATTTGACTGTGTGTGGGATTTAAAGGATTTAAATAAATTTGTATTTTATGATTTAAAGACTCTTTTGCCGTGTGTGTGTGTGTGCGTGCTTGTGCGTATATTTGTAGATGTGTGTGATTTTTAAATAATGTGTTTGAGAAGTTTGTTTGACAAATCACTAAATTAATTGCGAAACACTTTTAGTTTTATATAAACTTTTTTTTCGTTTTGATATTTAAGAGGTTTCATACCGTGAACATTATGTTTTTTTTTTTTTTTTTTTGAAGAAACAAACAGCTATACAACAACAATAAAGGCAACATTGATATATAAAACAAATGACTAATGTTTATTTGTCGCGCCATTATTTAAAACCAAAAAAAAAAAACAAGATAAATTAAAACACTCAACATTTTTAGCAAATTTCAAGCCCCCAAGGGTGTTAGTGGAAGAGTGCAAAATAAAGCAAACAAATTCGAAAAGTAACACATAACTAACGATGCCTTCCATAATCTTTTATACGTAAGATATTTGATTATTTCATTTTTTTAAGGAATAATAAGAATTACAAATATTTTGCTTATTAATTTTGCCTACAATATGGCAGGTGTTAATTATGTAACTGTAAATCATTTAGAGAAATTATTGATTTAAGAAAAATTCCATGTTACAAAAATCAATAATAGCAACAAAGAAATCTCTTATGCACTTACTAGAGATGCCAATCGTGAGTGATTTTTTAGAAGTCAGGATTCAAAAATAAACTCGGCAGCGGTTCCTACAACCCGGGGTTTTTCTCAAGACTCCAATATTTTGGAAACTACTGCTTAATCAAAGTTCTTTTGGATTTGTGAATTTTAATTCCTTAGTTTGCAATAATCGTCTCTTTGGTGTTCTGCAAATCAAGCGATTTAATGTATTAGAATTTTCTTAAATATTAAAAAAAAATATTTTTATTTTTCACTTATCCACTAATAACCTCTATGAGCAACAGGGAAATAGTCACATGAATATGCTTTCACCACAGATATACATTTCAAATTTTAGTTTAAAATAACAAATAATTTGTAAGAATTTCATGGGTTTAATTTTTAAGACCTCCCGGCATTTACAATTCCGTAAATTTGCAGAATATCAAGATTCCTGATTTCTGGCTTGGCATGTTATTAGAATATGTTTCATCCGGCAACCTTGGCATCTTGCATAAATTAACAACATGCAAAGTAAAAAGAAAATAAACGCAAAGTATTTTGATGTCATGAGAACTGACGATCACTGTAGAGCAGACTTCTAATGCTTCTAAATCGATATGGAAAAATTATGTAATTTTAAACCCTAGAGAAGGCCCTAACGAAGACAAAGCAAGGATTTTTCTAATTTTTTACTAGTCCGACTGCAGTAAGTAAAGCTTTAGTTTGCAGATTAAAGCAAATGCTGCGTTTGCTTAAATAATCCGAATGATAAAAGTTTTTGTTGTCATTGACTGGCCTCCACAAGTGTTTGTTCCTGATACTTAAATTTTTAAATCCTTTGAGTTTTGAAGGTCTTAAATTCAACAAGCGCATAACAGCTCAAACGCTTGTTTAAGTGGACTTAATAGTTTTCAAACCCTACGTACACAAAGCCTTATGCTTGATCTTCCTAATGACTGTGGGTGCTTAGCAAACTAATACCACGAGATCACAAAAAATCTCCGGCAAGCTGCCAGAAGGCAAAGAAAAATTAATTATCCATTTTAATTTTTATGTTCTAAACATTTAAATGAGTAATTTTTGATGTTGCCCAACTAACACAAGAATAAAAAGTTACATCATTAAAGTAAAAATAAAATTTAAAAACAAATAAAAAGAAAATGAAAACTTCAAAAAACAAAATAATAATCCCTTTTTGGGTTTCGTTTGTTGAAAATAAAAATAAATTGAAACAAGCAAAAAAAAAAACAGCAAAAAATTTTGCAATCGCACTAAAAGTAAAACAGAATAAACTAAAGCACTCAAGTTTGTTACTTAAGTCTTTTGTTTATGATTATGTCTAAATTACATTTACTCGCACATGTATTTTTTCACCCAAATGTTGTTTGTTTGTTGTTTTATTTTTTTATTTATTTCGGTTCCTTTTTACATATTCAACTTTGTGCCGATTGCAATGCGCTTTTTTTTTGCGTTAGTTTATGGCTTAATTTACTACGAACCATTTTTGCAACAAAACAATGTTTTTTCTGTGTGTTTTTGTGTTTATATGGATGTGTGTCTGTGTGTATGTGTTCTTAGCCGAAATTTGAATTAAGTTTATATTTCTTTTTTTTTTTTTTTTAACACGTGTTAAAGACAAACTACAACTACAACATGATAATAAAGATGGAAAAAAACCATATAAAATCGAAACATTGGGCAACGTGAATTTTACGTTTCTAAAACATTGTTAAAATTGCAATACAAATGTTTCACACACTGTTTGACAAGAAAAAATAATAGTAATAATAGTAACTAGAAACCATCCTAAGGTTTCTATAAAGCTGTTAGTAACACAGCAAAGCAAACGATACTTAAATTTTCTTTCTGTACACGAGGAAAAATTAATAAGTCTTTCCAAAGTAAATAAAGAGTTTAAGAATCTGAAATTCGCATATTTATAAAAAAAATTAATTTAAGTTTTTTAAAAAAAACATTGAATCAACCATTTTGCTTTGTAGAAAATATTTTTTCCTAATCACAAATTTTACACTTTTTACAATTTAAAGCCTTTGAAGTTTATCAACAATTAAAATTAAATTTGAGGCTGCTGTAGTCAAAGTGGTAAACACGTTGAGTACAAACCTGGTTGTTCAGGGTTCGAATCCTGCGGCAACCAAAACACAAAAAATGTTTTTTTCTGTTTAATGGTATAAATACATATTCAGAATGAACAAAAAACGTGCAGTCTCCTTCGTCGGTACTTTCTCATAGCAGATTCGCCGGCGAAGTAAAATAACTATCTATCTTTCTCCTTTCACCACCTGTCTTATCTCTTATCTATCCCTTTCCTAAAGAATGTAGCACGGTTACGAAATAATAACTAAAAAGGTTTTAATGCTTGAAGTGCTACTTCTCTATAAAAAAAAAAAAATATGTTTGCGTCTTGTTTTTGACTTGTTGTTCAAAATGTTAAAAACACAAATAAATTTTTATCAAACCTTGAATTAAAAGACAGGAATACATTTCAAATAAATGGCAGAAAGTCATTTATCTAAAATCTCTTGAAAATGACTGCAAGACAGCATAATACAGAAATCAATTCCAAACGAAAGTAATATTTCCACAGATTTGTTCTTCAAAAAGCGAAAGTCTTACTTTTAGATTTTAAAGTAGAATTTATTTTGTTTAAAAATTTGTCTGTTTAACTGACTTCAAAAATTAAAGGAGTTTATCAATGCGACTGAATGTTTTTTTTTTTAATTTGAACTTGCAGAACTCAGTCATTTCGGAACCGATTTTGAAAATTTTTTGTAATTTGATACATTATGCTAACAGTTAATAATCTTAAAAATAAAAGGGTGTCCCCTTACAACATACATGTTTTTATTATGTGTATTATGAACTGTAAAATTAAAAACAAATGCGTATTACTATGGCTCCCAATAGAAAAAAGTAATACAAAAATAAATCTAAAAATTAAAGGGTCTCCTCATAGGCGACGTAAATTGACTTATATGCGTCTATCTTTTGAACGGTTAAAGAGAAACGATTGCAGATTGGATAGGGAATCGATTACTATGACTGTTATATTAACAAGTATAAACATTCAAAGTTATAAATTAGAGGGTGTCCAAATAGTTGATGTAAGTTGATATATGTGGCCAAACTTTTGAACCGTTGTAGACAAACAGCTGAAATTTTTTAAAAAACCTTTATTACTAAGTCCTCTATAACAGCTTTAAAAACTGAATTTAGAAATTAAAGGGTGTCTCTATATTTAAAGTAGATTGACCTATATGGCCCTATCGTTGGAACCGTAATATAAAAACACTTGAAAATTAAACAGAATGTCCACTACTTTGTTTGGTATATTACGAAGTATAAATATTTAACTTTAAATTTAAAAATTATAGGGTGTTACAATAATTGTTGTTATTTGATGTATATGACCAAGCTGTTGTACAGTTGTAGACAGTTGATTAAAACTTGCACAAAACCTTTATTGCTAAGTCTGCTATAACAAGTAGCAAACTTGAAATTAGAAATTATAGGGTGCCCTAATGGTTGTAATTTGATGCACACATATGGCCAATCTTTTGAACATCTTTAGAATAACGCTTAGAATTTAAACAAATTTTGTTCTACTGTGTCAGTAACAAAAAGTGTAAAAACAGGGTGATCACATAACTGCTAAATTTTTTTATTTAATCTGCATTCATATTGTGTTCTACGACATATAAAAAATCTTAACGCCATCTTTCTCAAATTAATTAATGTATATTTACCGTCTTAAAAAAATATGATTTTAAGTCTGTCTGTTCATTTGAGCTTATTTACCCAACCTCCTTGCAGAGACAATACATATCATCGGCCACCACTGCAAAGAAAATATATTAAACTTTAATTGGCGTAACGGCAATTCCTACACTTATGCCTGCTAGCCAACGTCTACTTAAGTTACCTAAAGATACAACGCGTCTTACCCCTGTTTAGATCATGCCACCACACAACAATGCCAGAATATCTTTGCCAAGAGGCACCTTTACTCTTTAATCTTTAATCTGGTTCAGATGACAATTGCTAATTTAGTAATTTGTCATCTTAAGGAACTACGAAGTTTCTAAGTTTCTTAATAGCTTTCTGCTAATGGAAGCGACTGTTTTATAGATTTTGCCATAGAAGTCGTTGCCATTTCAAAACGAGATTTTTGCAACAGAAACTAATGAATTTGGTGAAAAATTGCGCTTGATAATTTTTCCCAAAATATCATCTTCTTTAGATTCGCTTTCAGTAGCTTCATTTTTGCTCTTTGTTGTGTAAATTAAACATGAACAATCTCTTTTATTAGAACCTCGTCTTACACAGAAATTATTTGAAACAGAGTATTATCGAAATTGCCTTGCTTTGTTAAAAAAAATCGCCGAGGGAAAGATTAACACTATTTCTTTTAATCAAAGTGATTTTAATCACGCGGCCCAAAATTCTTAACTGTAGTTAAAATTGTTTTATTGTTACTTTGAAATTTCTCCTTTGCTCTTTCTGAAAATGTGTACGGTAAAAATAATCTGGTAACTTTGTGTGTGTGAAATTTAATTGTAACACTGGCTGCATTGTTCTCTAACTACAACGATTTAGAATATTTTTATGTTAAAAAATCTTCTCGCTCTGCCTCACACTGGCTGTACATTTTAAGGATAAGAAAAAAAATCTTAATGTAAAATTTCTATAAAATGGCGATGGATAATTTGTAGCCCCTATAACGCAATGCTCTACATCCTGGATTATTTTTTTTATGATGCTTCGTTCAATGCCTTTGCAGATGCGCCTTATGATTCAGAGTTTTACTAGAGTTTAAGCAAAACATTGCTTAACCAATTCATAGTCCAGACGAACGAGTGTGTTGTGAGTAAAATAAACGTACCGAGCAGTAACATTCCCGAACTGAACAATCATTCCCGAAAAAATTTTAAAAATATGTAAATGCTGCTCTCGCTTTAGTCTATAAATCATGGGATTACAAACCCTAATTGAGAATAACTTGTAATAGAGTTGCCAGATCTAATAGCTTTATGACATTTAAATCGGTTTAAAAAAATAAAACCTTTCAAAAATCATTCTTTTATTATGAAGATTTAAACTGATGAAAATATATGAGAAAACTATTTTTTTATAAAAACCCTGCAAAAATAAAACAAAAAATTTACAATAAACTTTTATCCAATTAATTTTATTGCAACAACATTTTCTAAATCTTATTTATTTTAATTAATTCGTTCAACTATTTATGTTTTTTTTTACCCGGATACATAAAAATTTGAATTTAATCTCTTAAGCTCTAAAATAGTGCCTGAAGTTTCTCTAAATTTTAATGAATTTTATAGTTAAAATAAAAAACACGATATAGAAAAAAATACTCTTGTGTTTGGCTTGTTTGACACTGAATTTATGTGGATGACACATGCTAAAAAAATTGTAATTATAACCAAAATACAAAATAAACACGTAACATGAGTTTAACAAATGCAAAACTTTCATTTTTCAAACGAAAATGAAAACCAAATAAAAATCCTTGCAAAAAAAACTGAAATGTTCAAATTTAAGAAACAAATGTTTTTGAAACATGCAAAAAAAAGAAAACAACAAAACAAACAAGATAAAATATTTGTCGTACAAGACAATGCAGGAGGGATGAGAAGAAAAAAGTTAAAATATCAATGCTAATTTATGACAAGATTTTTATAGCGCATTATATCATGAGAGATTCAAATTCGTAAGAGTTTTTTCGAGTTCATATATTTTTTTTTTTTTATTTTCAATAAGGAAGACGAGTGGTTAAAGGTTCATTAATGTAGCACATAATTTAATATGATGCCTTTTATACACAAAATAAAAAAATGAATAAAAAAATAAGATTTATTTTCAACCAAAAAAGTATAAAAGTCAATGTCAGGGGTATTAAATAAACTTAAGGCAGCTATTCAATCGAATTGATTCGTATTAGAAAGCGAAAGATAAAGATTTTTTAGTGAATTAATGAGGTATCGCTAAAACAATAAAGTTTCAAAAAATATTTTGCAGCCCTAAACTTCTAATTTTTTTCAAAATTATTATTATTCAAAAAGGTAATTTTCAATCAAGCTTTAATATTTTATACTTTAAGGGTAATAAGTTTTGAAGAAAATAAGATATGGGGCAATTTTGGAGCATGTAAAGTTAATAGTGTGAAGTTTAAGGGATAATAAGATCTGGTAGCCCTGTAGCAACAAAAGCTAATGTCGGTATTTAAAATGTTGGATTGTGTCTAAGCTAAGAATGTAACCAGAGCAACAAAGTGAGGTGAGTTCGAACAGAACAGAAGTAAAATGTAAGCCAACAAGTGTTGAGCAACCGTAACAAATCTATTAAAAGAGGTGTGTTCGTGTTTGGTAAAACAGAAGATGATGAGTTCAACTCTCATCGGCGACATGAATAAGGAAATAATAATTTTAATTTAATGAGTTGTTTTAAAATATAAATAAATAGAAAATAACTGAACAAAACTCCCAGAGTCCATACTAGAAAAGAAAAATACTATTTTATATGTGCAGCTGCAACAGATTAATTTGTTAAGGTGCCTGTATATTAGAGCAGACTTTTACGTCTGTAATTTCAGTGGTGAAAGACGCGAGTGTAGTAAAACAGAAATATTAGTACAAAAAGGAAGACAATTGGCTTGTGATAAGTTGATGAAAGTACGCTCGTATATTGAATAGTCAAGGACGAGCTTGTAAATAGACAACAGCATCGGAGAGGAAAAAAGAGCCTTCATTGCAATAAAGCAAAAAATTTGAGAAGGAAAATTTTTATTCTGTAGCAGCGATGGATGAATTAGCGAAGACAACTGTAGGTCTATTTCAACAACAGATGAAATGTCTGTTATAACAAAAAGAAGTCGTACTTAGCGACAGCAGTAACAAGATAACAATAGTAGACATTAGTCTCAGTTGAAATGGTTAAAAGGAGTGGCTGCTTGGTAAACAGGAGAGTAAATTATTTACTCGAGTCTTTGCAGGAGCCACAACATATTGAATATGAATGGCTGCGCGGAATAATAATACATTTTTGCTTAGCAAGATATGGAAAGCTCGAGCCTTCTCGGAGTAACATAATGATCCTTTTTCCTTTTCTATATTAAACGTCATCTACTTAAGAAAGACTACGGATTTATGTAAAAGGAATACAAAAAGTTGATAACAATTAAGTTTGTTTGTTTCCTCATGAAATAAAACTTCTTTTCTTTATTTTCATTTTAAATTATTAATTTAATACTCGATATTCCACATGGGTATAATAGTACTTCGCCTGTCTAAATTGTAAACAATTCATGTTCTTGATTACAATTATCAAAGATTAAAAAGCTTACATATCCAAAGACTAAAAGCTTATAAGCTAAAGCTACGAAGAATGCAATCTTTTACAATTCTGTCTACTTAAATAAACTCGTATATACCTGAACATATCCTCACATTAAAAAAAACATACAACAACAAAATGAACATGATATTTGGAATTCAGTTTTCAGGTGTAAATTAAATACACACATTTATGATCATCATTAAGCTTAAAGTGCAAAACAAAAAAAAGGAGTTTCAAAGAGAGATGGTTAAGAGGTGGCCAAACAAATAGACAGACAGACAAAGTTATAAAAAATAAAATAAAATAAAATCTTCTCAAAATCAACATTGTTTAAACAGAAATTCCAAAAGGCATTTAATGTGTCGTAAATTAATGAATCCATAGAGTGTGTGTGTGTGCGTTTCTTATTTATTTCCATATAAATTCTGCGGCGATTTTGCAATCAAACTCCAAGTTTAAAAAGTCAACATAAAAAAAAATAAAATAAACACATTTAAAATTAACAGCAAAACATAAAGCACGCGCCATTTAGAGGGATGAATAATAAGAACTGTTCATTTAAAATGTGGAACAGCTTTAAATGAATTGTAAAATAAAAAGAATGAAAAAGAAAAATAAATCAGTAAGTTGAGTGGGACTTCGGCTAACATACGAAGAGTTGTTTAACGCTTATGGGCCACTCTTTAATTTTATATTTTCATTATTTCTTGTTGAATATTTGAAGAGACATATTTTTAATATAAGACAATGTGTATAAAAATCAGATCTTCTCCAGGCACACCCTTTTTTTTCATTTTTTTTTTTTTTTTTCTATAGTCATTTTTATAGAGTGCACACTGTATGGTACAGTTTAATATATCGTGCCCCGCCATAATTTGAAAATCCCAATTACATAGGGTTACCCTTTAGTTGTAATTTTGTGCACTGGCTAATTTTGCGGATATACCACTACACACCCTCTGCCGTATTCCTTCAGAGTTTAACCCCTATCTCTATGGGAACACTCTTTGATTTAAATTTTCTCTGTTCCTGCTTCCTTTAGAGACTTATCTCTATCCATTTTTTACAATCCTTCTTGTATTTTATTAGAATTAGAATCTGTAAATTTCTGATTGAAGTAGGAAGGATGGAGGATGGAGCTTAACTAGCTGGATAAGCTTAAGGTAACACATTCAGAGTTCGTTCAAATTCATTTAGCCAGCATCTTAGCAGGGATGATGCCAAGAGACATGAGTCGAACTTTTGTTAGTAGACCGAAAGACCTACACTTGTGCCTGCCCACTGGTGGTCACTTAAGTTATCTGAAGATATAATGCCTCTTATCCATATTTAGTATTTGGCTGCGTTCCTTTCCATCTTTGCCTGCAGACTTCTGCACCTCGGTCAGATGAATGTTTGTCACTTTAGGAAACTACAATCTTTCTAACTTTCTTTTTGGCTTTTTATGCACCATTCCAACTATCTGCTGATGGAGGTGTTGGACTCTTTTGTGGGAGCTGACGTCTTTGAATCCTAAAGGACAGATTTGTACTCTTTTTTAACATTCACTGTCTTTTTCACAGAAATCACCACAAATATAAAAATCTTCGTTGCTTGCAACATGTAATTGTTTGATTCGGTAGCTTTCGTTTACACAAAGAAGAAGAAAATTACAGCGCTGAGATCGTTATTACTCAGGTAAATCCATTTTTGTGCAATCGTTTTGTCGTAGAATAGAGAGTTTACACTGGGGGCAAATTACGGCGTTCGATATCGATCGAAATTTCTATAGAATTTAAATGTAAATTTCAATCGGTATCGAATGCCGTAATTTGACCCCTTTTATTTCCCATCGCTATTAAGTCCCCATCAGCTGGCAACCTCTTAGTACGATTTGGTCAATAACATAGAAGCGAGTTGCCATATCTTGCAAACTTTTTTGGGGACACTGAACACAATCCTTTCGCTTTACACGTCATTATTTTTCGTTCAAGAAAATTTGCGAAAGGGTTTCAACCACCGAATGGTATTTCGGTTTTCTTTGGGTAATTTTGTTTTTGAAAGCCTTTAGACCGTCAGTTAAATAAATTGTATATCAAGTGTTTCACTTTTTAATTCGTCTTTTTATAAAAAAAAATTATTTTTAGCTCTTTTAGCCATAAATTTTAATTTTAGCCCTGATTTTAATGGAGCAGTCCCTTCTTTATTTTTTATTTCAAATTTAAGCAAAAAAATTATTTAACAAATATCTTCTGATAAAATGCAATAATTTTTTAAAACTTGTAAAAAATCCATTAATTTATAAATTTTTTAACACTAATGAGATGCAAAAGACATTTGAAATTTTGAAATTATTAATAAAAATGAAAAATTAATAAATAACAAGGTATTAAACAAAAGCTTTTAAGAGAAACAGATTTTCTAGAAATTAATTTCAAAAATAAAACTTTATTTTTTATTTAAAAAGAAAAAGATTATTTTTTGTTAAAAAGGAATTTTTAATTAATTTTGTTTGATAAAAGGCTGTTTGAATAAATTAATGTTTTTTTAAAGAAGAGTTTTTTATGTGGAAGTCTTATTAGTTAAGAAGGCTAAAATCTAAATTTCCTCATAGAAAAAATAAATAAATCAATCGCAGGTAGAGCGATATGTGAAAAATTCAAGTTTCAAATTACGACGATTTTAGGAAGTTGACACTGTTTTAACCGACTTTAAAAGCAGAACGTTATCCATTCGTCTTAATTAATTGATTAATTATATTACAACATAAATATAAAACTTGAATTTGTATATTAAAGGGTGTTTCTATCTTTTTGTTCCTTCTAGTCTATTGATCGATTGCAATAGCATGATATATTAATGTAAAATAGAATTCGGGTGCTTTTCAAAAATCTTATTCAGTAAATTTTGATGACTAACTCCACATTTACACTATGCAATTTTTTATGCAATTTTTTTTTTTAATTCTCCTTTTAAGTGGCCCCGATATTCGTTATTGTAAAGGAAACATAACCAACAAAAACATCTTCTCAAAATTCAAACAATGCTGTATTGCTTACCCCTCTTCCTTCACCAACAAACATTGCTAGTTTCATCAAAAATTGCATAGTGTAAATGCTATTTAAAACTATGAGAATTTTTGAAAATTAGAAAAATCTTTATCATTAATAATTCTTATTTTTCATTCACTGTGCACATTTCTCACAACATGCGATCGTAGGATATAATATAATAAATCCATCGTTGTGTATGTTGCTTCTTAAAAGACTTGACTAAAAGGTTGCCAAATTTTGATAATAATGAAAAATCGTCAAAAATGATAAGATAAGTTTTTCATAAATAACTTGAAAACCAATCGGTCGTGACATTGATCGTGTCATATAAACATGGGTCAAAAGATTTGGTCAATATGAAACTTTAAAAATTAGGAAAAATCGCTAAAATTTATATCTTCCGTTTTTTATTTATTGGTCGATATTATTCTTCATGCATCTATGTCGCAACGTAACACAAATTAGCAAACGCCAGTCGCCTACGACCTACGTATTTAAAAAAGTTGTATCGTAGCATAATTGGAAAATATTCAAAAACCGTCAAAATTTAAAGGTAAAATTTTTAATGAAAGCTAGAAAACCATTTTGCATCCATTTAGCTCGCTTCATGCAATCGGTAAGGTATAAAAGCGCAAGTCATTCGGCTGCACAACTTTGTGAAGACTTTTAAATTTTGAAAAATCGTCAAAATTAATATATCAATAACTATTAGTAGCTCAAAAACTTTTCTGCCTTAACATACCAAGTTAACGTGCAAGCGATAGAGTATAATCATACAAATCAATCGTGACATAAATCGTTTCTTAAAATACAGATTTGAAAAAATGTCATAAAATCGTCAAAAAATATTAAATTTGGTTAAGCATTAAAAACTAGAAAATCTTCTCGCTTTCAATATTTCGTTACATGCTATTATAGAGTATAAAATGGCAAATCCATTGTGGCATATCACTTTTTAAAAGGCTATATAAAAAAGGTTGCCATGTAGCAAATTTTAAAATTACAAAAAAATCGTCAAAAGTTATAAAATTTGATTTTTATTAAAAATCAGGAAACCACTTCGCTTGCAAACATCTGGCTTCATAGAACATAATTGTACAAATCGATCGTGGCTAAAGCTATTCTTAAAGGACTGACTTTAAAAAAATCGTCAAAAATGATAAATCTAAAATCGTTAATAGTTCTAAAATCATTATACATCCATGCATTCCACTTAAGTGTATAAAATTAAAATGCGACCATTTAAAAGAACATTCTAAACAAAAAACTCGCTTAATTATAAAAAAAGTAGCCACGTACAAAAACTTTGAAAATGTCCAAAAATCGCCAAAAATTATGCTATTTTTTATGAAAATTTTTTACTCAGAAATACTTGAAACTTGTTGTTATTTTATCGTGACATTGTTTTTTATTACTTTAATTCTCACAATTTTATTTAAAATGTCAAAAATATTATTTTTCTGTGTAATTTTTCTAAGAATTATCGTTGCGATTCAAGCCGCCAAGAGATGTAACTTACGCGAATGTAATTACGAAGGTGAATGTCAGGAAGATAAAAATAAAAAGTCTTGCACCTGTTTTGGGTCAAAATATTTTACGGGTACGAAATGCTCTGAAGCCGTAAATAGCTGTCAAAATGAACATCCTTGTCAAAATGGTGGTAAATGTAAAAACGTTGTGGGTCAGTTTATATGTGAAAACTGTGATGCTGGTTATGGTGGCCTGTGGTGTGATTTAGAAATTTCTAATATTTTTCAAAACATGCTTCTATATTTTAATCATTATGCATTTTATGGTGAAACACACAACTTTCTAATAATGGTTAAAACTTTGGGAAAGACATCATTCTCTTTGGAATTTGTAAGTGATAATTATGCCATCGATAGTTTTCAAACAATACCCACGGATAAAAATAAATGGACTTATAGTGAAGATTTAGTAAAAGAAATAAAAAAATTGGGCATAAGATATTATCGAGATTTACCGTATTTAAAAGGTTATTATCACATCGCTACGTCTAAATTTTGGAATGTGGGCTTATTGGATTTATTTCTGCGTTCTTATGACAGCGACACAGCTACAAAGCTTCTGTATCAAAATCAATTTAAACTTTTCTTGCTAACACGCCAAGAAAATGAATGTGTTCCGAATTTAAGTTTTGTTTACGGGACACATCCCTTGGATCCCTTAAAGTTGGATATTGCAAGTTATAATAATTTTGAAATTGTGATGAAAAAACGTTGTTATAAAAATTCCAAAATATTGTATCAGTGGAGTGTTTACAGCGTAATTGGTGAGAGGAAGTTGTATGATTTTGGTACCACAACTAAACTGATATTAAAGGTTGAACCTTATAAGTTCTGGTTTAATTATCATGGTGAAGTTATGTCCACATATCGTATAGAGGTTAGAATGGTAGAAGCATACAATGGCAAACAAATAGAGACAAAAGCCAGGGTAAATTTAACTAATTTTGTTGTTTTGTATTTCTTAATGAAATTTATTTTATTTTTCAGTGTTTTATTTTAGTTTTACCAAAACCTGTAATGGCAATTATTAAAGGTGGAAATTATAGAGAAATTAGTTCGAAACAAACACTGATTCTGGATGCATCCGATAGTCGAGATTTTGCCTTGGCTCCAGACGCCTTTCAGGATTTGATTTTTACATGGAATTGTATAGCAGATGGCGATGTTAACAATGCGTGTTACAAATACAAAATGGCTTCATGTAAGTTTAATTATTTTTACCCACTGATTTTATTTATTCGCTCAAAACAGTAAAAAAATCCTTTGATGCTTATCATGATTTATTAACCGTATGCAGTTAAGTAACCCTGATATGTTGCAACATACATTAAGTTTCACATCACTCGCATGCATTTGTGAGTCAAGTATCAAGCCTTATGGTACAGCCTTTTATTTATACAGAGAAGTAGCACTTCAGTCATTATTACCTATTTAGTAACTTTTGGTAGGAAAGGGATAGATGAGAGATAAGACAGGTGGGAAAAGGAGAAAGATAGAGAGTTATTATTTTACTTCACCGGTGAATATGCTATGAAGAAATACCGACGAAGGAGGCTGCACGTTTTCATGTTAATTCTGAAATATTTTTTAATACCATTAAACAGAAAAAAACATTTTAATTTTTTTGATTGCTGCAGGGGTTGAACTCTGGTCAATCAGCGGCCTTACCGTGTAATTCGATTCGAAGAAAAATTTGTACGAATTCGAATAAATTGTACTGTGTAATCCAATTTACGTAAATTGACTCTCGAATATGAGTACACTTTTTTTCCCTTTTCGTATTCAAGTATACTACTTTCGTAAATGCAACCCTTTAAAACGAAAATGAGTGTCAAAGACGTTAAAACTGTTCGTATTTTATTCGAAGGACATTTTGTTATCGGAAGAGAAAAAATGTAAGTAATTTTATAATTTTTATGAAAAAAAATAGTTTTTTGTTATGTTTAAAGTGATGTTATGTTTTAACACAAAATCCAAGCAATTTGAAATTATGGTTGAATTTATGGTCCAACATCCCGACTTGGCCAAGGGACACATAAATTCTCCGGAAGCAAAAAGCAAATCACGGCACTTATGGGAAAGATTAACCTTAGAATTAAATTCTGCATGTTTGCCCACACGTGATACTAACGGGTGGAAATAAGTATGGGCCGATTATAAAAACCATATAAAAGTTAAGTGCAAGCGCAACAAAATGGGAATTTCAGGCACCGGTGGAGGACCTAGTAATTATTGTCCTCTTTCACCACTAGAGCAACAGGTATACGAACTCCTCTCGTTAAACACATCCATTCAGGGCATGAGTGGAGGAAAGGATTTTGGTGCTGCACCTACAAACAAAGAGTCAACAACCTCATCTGTAAATATAACTGAAGAAGAATTAGGGAACGATTTTGAAATTATAGACGAATTAATCTTACATCCTCAGGACCAAAATAGTGAAAATTTAAATATAAATACTCCTAGTAGGATCAGTCGGAAGAGAAGTGCGCTTAATACTGACAGCTTGTTAACCAAACAAGTTGAAAATCAAATATCTTTCCAAGAAAATTCCTTGAAATGTTTAATTAAAATTGATGAAAATCAAAAAGACCATAACAAATTACTAAAATCATTAAAAGACAATATATTTGACCTAAAAAGGTATTCAAAGCGCAAATGTGAAATAGAAGAACGGAGGCTATATAGCTCCAAATTCAAAAATTTGAATTCAAAAAGAAAATCGAGATTGAAAAAAATAAAAGAAAATTGGCACATTTGGAACTAAAACAAAAAATGTTCCAATTGGAATCCGAAAAATATGCAGCTTGTTCCACAACAACATCGAAAGAAAACTGCAAAGTATGAAAATCTAAAATTTGTTTTTCCATATAAAATTGAATTGAATTTTGCTTAAAAATAAGTATGTTTTAATGAATTCAATAATCTTTTTTGTTTAATGTTTTGTGAAATGAATTATCTTGATTTTATTTATTAAATAAAATATGTTGTTTTTTAATACATATACAAATGTATGTATGTATGTATGTATATTCATTTATTATTATTGATTTCTTTGCAAATTATTCTTAATTTCATCTCTTATTTTTTTAGCTATATTAGTGTAATTTACATTTTCTTCGATGTTACTTAAAGTACACGGTTGAGAACTTTCATTATCATATACAAATATTGGATTCTCCACTTTAAAATCCAAACAGATATTAGGCAGTGCGCAGCACACGTTAAGAATTTGTAAGGCCTTCCCTGGCGCATAATGTAGTTCTCTTGCTGCTAACAGACATCGAAATCTCCCTTTTAATATTCCAAAAGTCCTTTCAATTATTGATCTTCCCTTTGAGTGTTGATCATTGAAAATTGACTCTCCAGAATTTTCCGATACCTTTCTGTAAGGTGTTAAAATCCATGGCTCGAGGGGATATCCTGAGTCGCCTGAAATTATATGTTGAGGCAAAACATGTTGATAAAATTTTTACAATAATAAATAATCGGTCTTACCAAGAACTCTAGTTTCTGTATCCCCACGTTGATATGCTTCCTTCAAGAATTTTCTTTCATTAGATAAATTCCAAATATGGGAATCGTGTTTTGCTCCCCCAAAACGACCATTCACAGATCTTATATACATTTGGTGGTCACAAATCTAAAATGAAAAATATAATAACTTAGTGACTTGTATTAAATATTTAAACGTTGTAACTTACCACCATTGCATTAATGCTGTGTTTCAATTTTCTCCCTAAATACAAATGTTCGTCAATTGTTGGTTTAATGACTTGTACATGCGTACCATCCACATGCGTACCATCCACCGCGCCAATTATGCCTGGTATTCCACATTTATTATAAAAATACATTTTCGCTTCTCTCTTTTTTTCATCCGTCATTTCAAAAACGATGTGTTTGGGGCATAGAATATCCTCAGTTGCTTTACAAACCTCTGCAATAAAACTGGAAATTGATTGCTGCGAAATTCCCAAGAGGCGATCTTGACCAATTTGGTGTTGATAGCCACCTTGGCCTAAAAATTTAAGTGTTGCGGCTAATTTTAGCAAAGGCGGAATTGCTGTAGACCTTTGAGTACATTTCAAATGATCCATTATGGAATTAAACACGTACATGAAGGCATCTTTGCTGAGTCTAAAATTTTTGATAAAACTAAAACATGAAATAATTTTGAATACAAATTTTGACAAGGTTTTACAGTATGTACTTACTTTTTTTCATTTAAAGCCATTATATCTGAATTGTCCCTTACCAATTGTCTTTGTACTCTTTCTGGTACGGAATCGTCACTCAAGTTATTTACCCACAAAAAAACACAATCCATTTGGAAAAATATAAATTTCTCGGACTCAACGTTCTTTTTTTTCGTTAATATTTTTTAATTTTGACATGTGCAGCTAATTTTTAAAAATTTTTTTGTCACTTTTGACATTTAAAAACAAGTGCTTCCAAGTTAGTAAAGTCTTTTCTTCATATACTAACTAATACAACACTGCTAGCCGTTCGAAAATGTAAGCCGGTACCATTTTAATTTCGTATCGGAAATTTTGTCCGAAAGATTTTCATTTTCGTATCGAATTACACGGTAAGGCCCCAGGTTTGTATTCAACGTGTTCACCACTTCGACTACAGCAGCTTATGAAGACGTTAATATCGTAGCAGGGACTTTAAATTTGACTATAATTAAATCATATATGTTTTTTAGTTTTTGCTAAAGAACCGAATGGTGGACAGTATCGAATGCTTTGGAGTGATAAAGTACTATGAGAAATGATTTGATTTAATATTTATCAATTTGGCATCTTCCTTACTGTCGTCGATCAAGCTTGTTTTGCAGCTATAATTTCTGAACCCAGATACCCTACTATTCCTCAAGTATAGTCAAGGGCTTTTAACAGATATGACAATATTGAAATAACTTTTACTAGATTTTAGAATCGGTATCACTTTGGCATATTTCCACCCTGTTGGATAAGTTAAAAAATTGAGTTACATAAATCAGTCCGTTTGTGTGTGTGTGTGTGTGTGTGTATGATAGATTTTTTTTGTTCCGGATTTAAGCAGAAATTGTAAAAATAAAACAAAAGTGCTATATTCTGCTATGGCGACTCATATACACCCTGCATCATTAAATAATTTAAATAAAAATCTGCATAAGAAATTCTTTTCGCCCATAAAGTTTTTCTGTTCAAGAAAATCTTTTTTTTAAGTTTTGATTGTTATTGTTGTCCCAGCTTAGTAAATAAAAAGGTTACTGTATCAGATCTTAATTTAATTCAGTGATGAAAAGCTTCTTATCATAAACAACAATCGCAGGAACAGAAACGAAAGTTGAAAAAGAAGAAAATGTGGAAAAATTAAAGGCAGGCGTGTTGATTTTTGAAGGCAAAATTTTCGAAACTATGTCGCAGATTTTACATGAGGTAATTATTTTTGCATAACAGTCTAAAAAAAACATCAATGTAATTAATAGATCATAATTCGTGATCAAGTTAGTAAAAGTTGATATTTTAAACCCTCTATAATAATGCAGTCTTATAGATGTTTATGCAGATTAATAGTTTGGATAGTTTGTATTAGTATTTTGAATGAAAAAATGATAAATAAATCCAGGCATACTTTTAGGCTGTGTAAATAAAATTTCACGCGTCGAGGACATCCCACCACGCACACTAGTCGCATACAGCTGCCAAATCATAATTATTTATAGGATCACATTTAATATGAAAATGGTTTTTAAAATATACAAAGGTTTATTTTGCATCGCTTTTTGGGGGAAAAAACTGCTTTTGTGATCACCTAATTTAATTATAAATAATCGATTTTTATAAGAATAATGATACGATAGAAAATTATTAGGCATTTTTTAATTGTTCATTGCTTAACAATTTTTCAACAAACTTTATTGTCGCATATGCCTAAAAACAAATCTACTAAAGACTTCATTATAAATAGAAATGGGTACCGTTTAGTGCGTTTTACATGCTGGGAGCATCACTAGAAGTTGTTTCTTTAAAAATGAAGCTAAACACTGCGGTCGATGGAGATTATTACTGGATCATAATCAATGAACTTTTGTTTGAAAATATGGGTAATATTATCCGGGCGATTAATTGGTTTTATTAAAATCCAAATTTGGCGATAAATTGATTTTGAGAAATAGACCTTTTGAAATGGCCTTTAAGGTCGATCATTAATTATTTCTTCTTGGGCTGCATGAAATCACAGCAACAACTTACGCCTTGATTTTGTTTCTAGAATTTGTTTTTTTTTTAAGAACAATTACGGTAGCTCCGGGCCCCAAATATTAATGCCAAAATTTTTAATAAAATTAAGTTGTGTTGTTTTTAACAATTTAAAGCAGACGTCAACTTGACACTCAGTTGGTATTAATTTGCTCGCATGTGTTGACGTTGACATGTTATCGATAAGAATTGAAGAAAAAATATCATCTCCACTTATTTTGGCAGTTATTAATTTTAATTTTTTAAATTTTTGTGAAAAAATGTTGTTTATATTTAAATCAAGTGGAAGCAGTAATTAAGTAAACAAAGAAATGCTTGGGGTTCGGAGAAAGGAGTGAAGCAAAGATCAGACATTTTTAGTAAGTAAGTAAGTGCACTTTAAACAGTTTTGTTGAATACTATTGACTGAATAAAACAGCATTTAAATTCGTATTAAAAAAAATGAGCCTTTAATAAGAAGCGTTTAACACGCACTCAGCATCAATTTCCAACACGTTAAAGTTAGCTATAATATTGCAGTTCTTGGCTCAAGACTCATACTAATCGAGTGTTAGTAATGATTTTAATCTTGGATTTACGCTGTTTCCTTAATTTTGGAGGAAATGTTCGATATTTTAGAAAAAGTCATCTGCACCCTTTTTATTAAATTTGAAATGACTGAGGAAGAGAAGGCTGAATGGAAGTTGTATTTCTTTGAAAAGACGGGATTTCCTGGCATAATCGGCTGCATAGACGGGTGGCATATTAAGAGTCAAGCTCCTAGGAAGGATAATCAAAACATGTACTACAATAGAAAAAAAAACAAACAAAATTTCACTATGTCGACGCTAAAAGCTTTGTAGACAAAAACAAAATCAATTCCATTTAACGTCGACGTAATATTGCCTTCAACACTCTCAATTACTCTAAATGTTGACGACGACAATATAGTGATTGTGCTGGCGACATCACTTGTAATGACGTCGACATTCGTAATAATGGTGAATGATATTGAAATCACAGCAGATTATTAGGTTTAGACGCGATCGTTAAGTCAGAAATATTAAATGCACGAGATGATTCTGTATTAAATGATTTATTGCAGACAAGAATCAAGTGTTGATAATTTCGATTGAAATATTTTACTGAGATTAAAGAAAAAAATATAGTTTTAAGAATATTTCTTTTTTAATCGACTTCAAAAAAAGAAGGAGGTTATTAATTCGACTGAACGTTGCTTACAGATTGATCCCGTTTTAAAAACAGTTGATAATTATACGTACATGTTTGTGCCCTAATGGTTGTAATTTGATGTATATGGCCAATCTTTTGATATATTGATTAACGCTTAGAATTTAAACAAATTTTGTTTTACTGTGTCAGCAATCAAAAGTGTAAAAAATAAAGGGTGACCACATAACTTCTAAATTTTCTTGTTTAATCTGCTTTTATATTTTGTCCTACGACATAAAAATATCTTGATGCAATCTTTCTTAAATATAATAAAATATAATTAATGAAATATTACCGTCCTAAAGAAATATGATTTTAAGTTTTTTTGTTCTCGAGTTGGTTTATTTTTTCCAAGAATTATTCGAATTTTTGTGCTGAAGGGTATAATAATCCAAGTTGACCGGCTACCTTTTTGTTCAAAACTATTCAAAGCATCGATGAATCTGTAAATCTAAAGAAATTTTACATCTTAGATTCAAAGATGTCCCAAATGAATGTCACAAAATAAAGTGCAATCGACAACGGTGTAGGCCATTAAGTACGTCTTCAAAACAATTGTTTGTTTATCCTTGTTTCACTCTGGAGGCTCTTTTTTGCTATTTTATTGTACAGGAGCTTTCTACCGCGACTACATAAGAATTGTGCTCATCCTTAACAAGAACCTCTTCATTTTAACCTCCACGTTTTATTAAATCGCATTCTAATTAATTCTCTATATTCATGGCGCCGATCGGGTTTGAACTCATGTCTAGTAATTTTCTGTTTTCATAGTACGCAGTCACTTATACAAACTAAATCAACGTGTGTTGACTAAATTTTCCTTTTATTAAGTTCACATACATACATTGGCGTATCTAAGTCTATCTAGAGAGGAATAATATGCCCAAGGAAAAAGGCTCCTGCCAAAAGTTTTTTCTTATACAATTCTTTTGTTACGCGAATAAACGCACACAACTCACTTATGAGTAATAAAAGCATCAACTTATTGAGCTCAGTTCTTTTATGATCATTTCCTAATATGTTCTCCTTTTTTATTTAAAACATAAATTTTTAACTTTGATTATTTTCTTTACAGCATCAATAATAAAACTAGAACCCGAAACACTCATCGCCAAAAACACTTTCAACTTTAGTCTGACAATACGATCCAAAATAAATAAACTCATCACTGATGAAACATATCAAATAGTTAAAATTGTGGAAAATAAAAAACTAGATGTTGATATCAAATGCTTACGAAATTGTGTGCGCAATGAATTTGTACAAAATGTTTTAATGCATCTTAAAGCGGTACCTCTCGTGGGACAATTCTCTAAAGCGGCCATTTTTAAATGGAATTTGGAAAATGTAGTTGTAACAGATAAACTCAATTTCATTTATTTGCCTAAAGAAACTGATCAAAGTCTTGATGTACAAGTCTTTGTAAAGGATCGAAATTTAAGCGGCAGAGCAGTTAAAAGCTTTAAAGTAAATTTACCACCTGTACAGGGATCTTGTTCTATAGAACCGAATTTAGGAGAGGCTTTTGTTACTAATTTCTATGTAAAATGTGAAAATTATATCGATACGGATGAACCTTTAAATTATGAATATTTAACAGCAACTGGTTTTCCCTTACAGCGAACCAATGAAGCTGAAATTTCTACAAAATTACCTCAATGTAATGATCTGCTGATAAATATCTGTGATCAATTTCAGGCTTGTTCTGAAACTATTTTAAAAGTAACAGTTAACCCTTTAAATGAGGTTAAGGATGTCAAGAAATTTTTAAATGCTGAAGGAGTAAATTTAAAAAATCTTTTAAAAACGGGTGATATTTTGTCAGCCCTAATCGCCCTGAAGTCTGTAACACCATTTGTGAAAACTCTTAATGATTTGTCAGTTGTCATACATGAAATGAGGGAATTTCATTTACAAACATTATTACAAGCGGAACAATTTTTAGGAATTAGTCTTAATTTAGTGCAAAATAATTTGCCTTTGTCGGCAGAAAAAGCTAAAATCTTCAATCAATATTTTGTTAAACTCCAGCAGGGCCTTATGACCTTTGTAAAGGATGAGGAAATAACAACCTTTAAGAGAGTTAGCTATGAAAAGTCTTGCCAGGAAATGTTACAAACTTTAAAGATATTTTCTCAAACATGGGAAAATGTAGCAGCTGTACAGATTCCATTCACACCTACAATCTTATCTTCAAATCCTTTAATTGAAACTAAACTTGAGTTGGAAGATTTTGATGTGAAAGTGGCAGTGCGCTTAGAAAGTTGGCTCGAAATTTCTAAAACAATTCAAGACTGTTTAGCTCTACTAAATATGGGCTCGACTCGTGTGTATACACCCTGGCACGATAGTTTCTTTGTTAATGAAAATAATTTAAGCTTAAAAATGTATGCTTTTGATAATGAAACCCAACAGGATATTAAATTGAAGGATATAAACATTACCCTGGACCAGGCCTTTGTAAGAGATTTGCAAAAACTTTCTCACAATGAAAATATACTGATACAAGCAATTGCCCTTAAAGCAAATCCTTTTTGGTGGTACCCTAATGAAAGGCCTCTTAGTTCTGAAGTATTTCTGTTGTCACTTTTTGAAAGTAAAGCTGGCAAGGCTATGAAATATGTAAGACATCCCTTTAAGTTTCAATTAAAGTTAAAATTAACTGATGCCAGGGATAATGTAATTTTTGGCATCATAAAACATAACTTGCACATGCCGGTGTACACAATAAATCTGCCAGCAAATGCTTTATTGATCATAACCTTTCTACATGCTGAAAGATCTTTAAAGTTTTTTGTAGAAATTAATAAAATACCTAAAAGTTTTGAGGTTATGAAAGCTGGCTATCAAGTGGAGAACATAAATAAAAAACAAACTTTCATTTTTGTAAACAATTTGAAAAGACATTCCCAAGGCTTTGTGGCAATTTTGTTAGACTCAAATTATGAAAATGTTTCCTTTTCGTTTAGTGTGGAAATAACTGAATGTTTGTATTGGGACTATGCCCTACCACAACCTCAGTGGTCCTCTCAGGGTTGTAAACCTAAATTAGAAATTCCTCAAAATGACAGTATAACCTGTTATTGTCATCACTTGTCCACATTTGCGGCCAGAAGTTATGCACCTCCAATACAAGAAGACCTAAAAGAACATTTACTTTTAACACAGCTGCCCTTAAACTGGTATTTGATAGAATGTTATTGTTGCTTAATTATATTATTTGTTGTTATTTTATTACTTAACTTTAATCAATATAAAAATCGTATAAAATTTTTGCCCATAAACTCAAATCTGGCAACTCTTAACAGTAACAACATAGAAATAATTATTTTTACGGGTTCCCATTTGAATGCCACCTCTACGGCCAATATTACTTTAAGATTAATTTCCCAAAGGGGACCCTTTACCCTCACCATAAATCAAAATCCTGAAAAGCCCTTTCTGAAAAAAAACTCCATGTGTAGGCTGCTTACAAGTTCCCAACAAGTTGACATCCCTTTGAAATTAACCCTTACGAATGATCTGTCTGGCCGATATGCTACATGGCAGTGTCATAAAATTATTGTTAAAAATTTAAAAACCCTACAACATCAAATATTTACTATAAATCAATGGATTTGTGAAAAGCCAGTAGAAATATTTGAACCTGATGAAGAGCAGCTTAAATTTAAAGTAAGATTTTGTCAAAATCTTAATAAAATCTATACAAATTGGTATCAGGGTCAATCGTTATGGGGTTGTTGGTTGTACAAAGATTTAAATCGTTTACAGCGTTCCTGCATTGAAGTGTCCTTTTTAATGGTGTGTGTGTGTTTGGTAGCGTGTTATTATGGGCCCACTACCATGGAGACATATGAAGAGGAACGTGTTTTATATAACGTTTTAGAATTAAATTTTTGTAAATTGTTGTTGTTATCAATTATTTGTTATTTAATATATTTTGCTGTAAAGTTCATTTTTATTTATTTGCTACACAGATAAAAATAAAATTTGTATTTAATTACTTTAATAATTTTCTTTTATTGAAATACATTTTTTCAAGCAATTTGTAAACAAAATACATAAATTCGTTTACATTTAAATAGAAAAAAAATAGTTTTCAACAACAATTTTAATAAAAGCAATTAAAACTTTAATAAAACCTTAAGTTTACTTCAAATAAATGTTTGTTAAATAAAAATTATACCCAGCTACTTTTAATCAAAAAAACATTGCGTTTTGCATTTTGTTCATTAAATAAAAGAGTTTTTTCTAATTTTTTTTTTTTGTAAATTTTTCCCAATCAGGATTTGAACCGTGGGTATTATTAATGAATTAAAAATTTATTTTTTAGCTTTAGGTTCATTTATTCAGATCTATTGCGAAATTCGTTGTCGGTTTCGTTATCACTTTTTAGCCACAGTCAAATTTGGTCGACGCAGATGTCAACTCGACACTCAGTTGGTATTAATTTGCGCGCATGTGTTGACGTTGACATGTTATCGGGGTCATCCAAAAAACGCGCCTACATTTTTCTTTGAAATAAAACACAAACTATTTGCAATTTTTTCAAGCTGTTTTTTTATTAAAAGTATGATCAATTACAATGGAATAGAATATAATTCAAATGTCCACCATGACTGCGTCTGCAGACATCAATCCGAATTCGAAATTTTCAATGACTTTCCGACATGTTGCTGGTGTTATTTCACGAATTGCAACTTGAATGTTGTTCTTTAGATCAATAATTGTTTGTGGCTTGTTAGCATACACTCGACTTTTCAAAAAACCACACAAAAAAAATCTAATGGTGTTAGATCACATGACCTGGAGGCCAATTGAAATCTGCATTTCGTGAAATTACACGTTGAGCAAATTTTGATCGCAAAAGCGTAATGTTTTCTCGTGTTGTGTGGCATGTAGCACCGTCTTGCTGGAAATAGACGTCAGACACATCAATATGATTTAACTGTGTCCATAAAAAGTCTCTCAACATTGATTGGTATCGCTCAGCCTTCACAGTAACAGCATTTCCAGCATCATCTTCGAAGAAAAATGGCCCAATGGTTCCATTTGCCTAAAATGCACACCAAACAGTAACTTTTTGTGGGTGTAGAGATTTTTCATGAATAACACGAGGATTTTCATCACCTCAGATACGACAATTTTGCTTATTGACGAATCCATCCATTTTGAAATGAGCTTCGTCACTAAACAAAATTTTGCGATGGGTATTTTTCAAAGAAATCCCATTTTCATAATAATTTCGAATGATGTAAACGCGTATTTGCAATGTGTACCTGTCCATGGTTAAAACTGTACTACCTTCTAATAAAACAAAATGGCTTATGTCATTTGAAAAGATGTCACGTGTAAAGATTATATAGTGCTGACATCTAGGCGTCACATTTGGATGACCCTTATTATTAATTTTAATTTTTTAAATTTTTGTGAAAAAATGTTGTTTATATTTGAATCAAGTGGATTCAGTAATTAAGAAAACAAAGAAATGCTTGAGGTTCGAAGAAAAGAGTGAAACAAAGATCAGACATTTTTAGTCGGTAAGTATGTGCACTTTGAACAGTTTTGTTGAATACTATTGACTGAATAAAACAGCATTTAAATTCGTATTAAAAGAAATTGAGCCTTTAAAGAGAAGCGCCATTCGTTCAACATCAATTTCCTACACGTTAAAGTTAGCTACAACATTGCGCTTCTTGGCTCAATGCTCTTACCCATCGAGTGTTAGTGATGATTTTAATCTTGGATTACCGCAACCAGCTGTATCCTTAGTTTTGGAAGAAATGCTCGATATTTTATAAAATGTCATCTGCACCATTTTTATTAAATTTAAAACGACTGAGGAAGAGAAGGCTGAATGTAAGTTGTATTTCTTTGAAAAGACGGGATTTCCTGACATAATCGGCTGCATAGACGGCTGGCATATAAAGATTCAAGGTCCTAAGAAGGATGATCAAAATATGTACTACAGTAGAAAGTGTTTTTTTTTTAGTTTAAAACTTTGTTGACAAAAACAAAGAGGAAAAGAGGCAATCAATGTGCAGGAATACAAGTCAAAGAGGCTACTTCTGAAAGCCTGTCTTAAGCAACAAAAACGAAGATGCTAGACAACAGGACAGAGACAAATAGTTGTTCTAGCATGGCTTTTCAAATTTAAAAGGCCCAGTGATCAAGCTCATTTTTACACTGGCAATATTTAAATTTATAGAGTTTTTTTAAATCTTTTAAATGTAGCAAAGAAATATTTTGCCCATTGTATGGCCTTTTGTGCCTTAAGTTGAAACTAACAATCAAAACGATTTAGAAAATCTAGCGAAATTTCCATTTAGTTTACGATCTCTCATTAAAAGTTTTAAATAAATTGATTATGTCTAATTATTCTAGATAGTCGTGGGTAGTTTATGTTGGTTCAAAAAGCGTAAAGTTTTTTTAATGTTTTTTTCAAAGCCTCCCCATACTTTGACTTCTCCCGGCCATTTTATTTAAAAAAATTAAATTGAATTTATTTTTGTTTTGATATAATATTTATTGCAAATAAGGAAATAAAGTTTAAAGTTTAATTAAATATATTTTGGCACATTTTTAATGATTATTAAAGAAAAATTATAAAAAATACACTGAGAAAAAATGATTATAAATGAAGGTATGATAAAATCAAATAAGTAATAACTGAAACATATAAAATTATAAACTGTTTTCCATATAAAGAAATTAAGCATTAAGTCTAAGAAAGGCAGCATAATAAAATAAAAAGAATTGAAAAAGTTTTCAAATAGTGTTCGGGTCACTTCATTTATCGAATTAAACAAAAATCATTTGTCCGTGGAACTAAGCTCTACTCGTCATCATCTTATTTTTATATATTTCGAAATTAATTAATTTAAAGGACATACATTTTGCCATATCTCACCATTGATGAGATTTGGTGTTATGCGTACAGTCTTCTTATTGACCTGTACATTGCGTATACAGCCCTTGAAAGTTTTGCGCGTTTTTAAGCCAGGAGCCTTATTGAAGGCAGCATGACCACCCATAAATAATGGTCGATTAGTTTTGGTGACCGTTGAACCTTCTTGGCCAACACCAGGCTTAGCCGAAATCCAATCAACCGATATTGTGATGACAAACTTAGATTTAACAGCCTGAACATTACGCCATTTGCCATCACAAAAACTGCCATCATCGGGCAAAGTATAGTTGGTGGTAACAATATTTTTAGCATCAGATTTAACAGTAAACCATAATTGATTATTAACTAATTCCAAAATTAAATAAGAACTCTTGCCATGTACGGAGAACAGTAGGCCATCCGGTTCACGTGGTCTAAAGTCAAAGTTCAAACTAAAGTCAGTGCCCACATGGAAGCGTTCGAAGAGTTTAACAAAACCAGTCTGTTTGTTAAAGAATAAACCAGTTTCGATTTGATCTGAGCATGGCACCACCAAGAATGGCTGAAGTTCCGGCTCTTGAGTCTGACCATTTACTTTAAAGTCTTTTAAGCAGCCATTATAATATGGAGCATCTTCTCCTAAATCAACATTAGAACGTACCATCTCTTCGATATGTTTGGGTATGCCACCCACATATAGAGGGAAATCGATATTAATTAAATGTGTGTTACGTTCATCAAACTCGAAAGAGGATTCATTTTGATCTTGAATTATCATCAAGCTAACTTTGCGATGGGTTCTTGTAAACTGAATGCTATGCCAATTGCCATCATTCAATTCACTCGAGCTGTTCACCGAAATAACTTGACCTCCTAATCGAACTTTATGATAGAGACGACCTTCACTCAGATACACAGCCACATAATCGGTATGATGTTTGTCAGCTGCATAGAAGAGCAGACCAGTTGGATACTCAGTGCGGAAAGTAAGACTTAAATCATAATGTTTTCGTATTTTAGCATGTGGCAGTGAAGGTATTTCCAAACGTTGTTCGCGCATCGAGAAGAAGCGATAGCCAGCTTCAGTAAAGTCAACATCATAGTTTGGATTTGTGGGTAGTTTACAACGCGGATCCTCGGGTTTATGTAGTTCGTGAATGATGACAGGCTTGCGTGTCAAAACATCCGGTTTATTTGTAAGTATTTCTGGTTTGGTCGTTACAATTTCTTCTGGAGCATTGTCTATGGCATTTTCCGATTCATCAACATCCCAATTTTGTTCTGGCTCCAAGTAAGGACGTGCGGTTGTAGTCGTTGTAGTAGTCGTTGTGCTAGTAGTCGTTGTTGTGCTTGTTGTTGTAGTTGAGCTGGATGAATATGTTGCTGGTTTTGTTGGTGGGGGTGGTGGGGGCATAATTTCAGATTCACCGCCAGCATAATGTATAGGAACTAGTGCAGCGTCATAAGCTAAAAAACAAAGTGTCGCTCTTGTATAAATATTTTCAAGGGAATAAGAAAATAAACTCACCTAAGATATCACTAGGACAACTGTTTATATTTCCATTCTTCTTTTCAATGCTATCGGCAAAATTAACGATCTCGCCGTTAACTGTGACGTCACTAATGCAACCAATAAAGGAGGCTGAATTCGAAAGCGCATTGCGAGGTGTGGTATAACCATCTGGTAAGCCACCAAAGAATACATCTCCGGAAGCTATATGCAATGGAGGAGGTGGGCTAGTAGATCTAAACAAAAGAAAAAATTGTGAAAAAAAAACATTTCCTGTCAGCTAATTTATTTACCTTTGATCTTCCATGTCATCTATGGACAATCGCAATTGATTGGCATCATGTTGCACAGTGACCACATGTTCTTCGCCATCATTCAATTTACGCATATCAGAAACTAATCTAGTATTCATACTATTCAATACCAAATAACCATCTTCTAGGGTCAAACCAATATTTGAACTTTGATCGTAATTGGCTGCATAGAACAAGACACCATCCTTTTGTTTAGTCTTGAATTTCAAGTTGATATTCAAGTTATTATCGGAACTAATATTGGCGCTTCTCAAATAGCCATGCTCGTTAGGGGGATATGCCAAGACAGTGGAGAATTTCTTGGGACAGCCAGGTTTGACGCCAACAGCATTAACGTTTTGACCCAAATCAACCTTGTTGCCCGAAATCGATACATCATCAATACAGCCATCAAAATTTTGTTCCACAATAAGCGAATTGTTGCGTTTGTTGGGATAACCGCCAAAGAACATTCGTTTTAAAGCTGGCATTGTGTCGTCAACATCTGGTGGCACCTCTTTTTGGAAGATGGTAACATCATCCACCTTAAGAAAACCACGACGACCATCTCGCTCAGCCAAAACACGATGCCATTTATCGTCGTTATACTGATCTTGACTGCCGGTCGAAGCAATATGATCGCCCAATTTATAACGGAAGAATACAGCTCCGTCGACCATTTCCACCGACATAAATTGGTTATTACGTCCATAGAAGAACATCAAGCCATCCTTAGAATCCTTAGCGGCCTTGAAACTAAATTGTATACTTGATCTCTGTTTGAAATTGTAGGGCAAAGCCTTGAGAGCTACAAAGCCATTACCATTAAAGCGATAACCTGTCGGCGGCGTATCTTCATTAACCAGTTTAGTTCGAGGTTGAGCAGCCAAATTATTATCTTCACCATACACGAAATTCCACAATCCAACAGGTTCATCGCCAATTTTTAAATCTTCAATATCGCCAACAAACGAACTGGAGTGTATATCTTCGGGTGGTGTAAAATCTGCTGGTGGTGGATAACCACCCACAAACAAACGACTATTGCGATCTACATTGAAGACATTGTTGGCACCCACCAAAGCTTCTTCCTTAACATGATCAATTACGGTCTTGTTCTGTAATTCTTCTCTAATTATTAACTTAACATTCGCACCAGTACGATCTACAATGGCCTGATACCACTCGCCATCGGCTACATATTTTTCGCTGGTAATACGTTCAGGACCATTGCCCAAATCCAATGTAAGTATGGGATAACCATTGACAATTTCCAAGGCCATAAAGTCGTTACTCTTACTAGCGGCAGGAGCTGTGGTAGTAGTTTTATTATCATTGCCCAAGAATAGTAAGAAACCATTGGGATTTTCAGTTTTAAAGTAAGTAGAGACTTTGGTTTTGGTAGCCAATAAGGGCAGGGTTTCTGGTGTTTTCAATTCTAAAATAGTGCTCGGTACAAACTTAACGCCCACCTTGATATCGTTAGCAATTTGGCGAGCAGTTTCGATTTGCCTTTTCAAACTTTCAATTTCATCGCTCAAGTTTTGTGACATTTCTTCAACTTTAAGCTGCTGTTGTTCGATATCATCAGCAGCTTCCAGCAAGGCAGGTAGTGATGCTACAACGCTATCCAAATGATTTTGCACATGCACAATATCTTTAGCCGTGCTGTCGATGTCTTTGGAAATGTTACGTGCTTTTTCTAATTCTTTGGGCGTTTGCTTGACTACAGGTTCTAGAATGGCTAAGACATCATTCATTATGTCTAAGGCATCAGTTGCATTTTGATTAGAATCCTTCCACATATCACGTTGAGAGTCTACTGGCAAAGCTTCCATTGCTATATTGATCTCTTTAAGTCGCTTTTCGGTGTTCTCGTTCAATTTAGAAATGGCTTCAACCTTGGCAGCAGAGCTATTTAGACGCGGTTCCAATTCACTTTGAACTTTATTCAAAGATCCTCTGGCTTTTTGTAGCAGCTCAGCTGACTCTTTGTCTGCAATTCCTGCACGATTTTCTATGCCATCTGTTTTTTCAGTGGCATTGCCAGCAGCATATTTGGCTTCTTTGGTTAGCTGTTGGGCTGAAACAACAGCATCAACTATGCCACTGTAAGCTGTTGCCGCCTTTATAGCCGGTTCAGCACTTGCAGTCATGTCTGCATATTGTTCGGACAAATCTTGTGCCCTTTTCAATAATTCGATGGCCTTAAATTCAGCCTGATTTGTTAAATTGCCTGCCTCCAGCTGTTCTTTTTCCATTTCAGGCAAATCTTTATCAATTTGTTTGTTTATTCCTCTTAAAGTGTTTAAAATATTTCCCAAATTTCCAATTTTTTCATCAATTTCGACTAAAGTTATGAATCCGTTTGTTTGAAGATTAGCTGCATCCATGATATTCTTCTCCGCTTCCTTCTGTTGATCACTGACCGTATCAAATTTGGAATTTTCAAAAGTCAATTTATTCATGGCATTTAAACGTTCAACTTCGGCCGATCTGTTTGACGATTGTATGCTCCAGGTATACAAATCCTCTAGCTTATCGCTAAACTCTCCAATATCATTTTTCAAGGCATCAACCGTTTTATTTTGAGCTTTAATGGGTAAAATAATAGTGCTTACTTCGTCTAATAATTCGGTGGCCTTTTTTAAGATCAAATCATTACGTTGCAAGTCAATAGAGGTGTCATTGATTTGTTTCAAAAGAAATTGAGCTTCGGAGAGGGCAGAATCAATTTTGGTGCTGGCAGCTGTTTCTAAATTTCGTGACAAAGCATCAACGGCTGTAATAGCCCCATCGGCTTCATTAACAGCCAAAGCTACTTTGTCAACTAAGCCGGTAACATTCTGCAACAGTTTACTGGCCATATCACGGCTATCTTCTGCATTATCTAAAGTAAAATTCACTTGTTTTGTATAAGCTTTTGCATCTGATTCGAGAGAGTTGACCATTAATAAAGCAGGATCCAAATTAACACTTTTTGGATCAAGACTTTGAACATCTGGAGCAATTTCGTCGGCCAGTGTATCGTAGTAATTTAATTTTTGGCTGGTGAAGAAAGCCAGAGCGACAGACTGAAATTCGTCAAGAACTGGGTCGATTTGGTAGCTTAAACGATCGGTGACATCCAACAAAGCATGATGGCAGTTATCGCATTCAAAGCAACCTTCATCCTTCTTAAGTACCCAACGATGGGGGCAGTTCTCGCAGCGATCTCCAATAACTCCAGGCAAACATTCGCATTGGCCAGTGAATGGATTGCAACCAAAGCCACGTGAATAGCCTTGATTACAGTTGCAAGGTATACATCCTTCTCGCGTATAATTCCAATGATCTGTAGCGCAACGATCACACTGACGTCCAGTAACACCAGGCTTACAGGCACACTTGCCCGAGTGTTCATTACATTGTGTGCTGTTGGAGGCAATACCACAATCACAAGAACGACATCCTAAGCCTGAGTCAAAACCATAATGATCTGGCTTGCACATCTCACAGCGTTCGCCAATAACATTTTCCAAGCACTTGCAACTGCCCTCAAAGGGATCACATTCTCGCGTACCCAAATCTTCACAATCACAACTTTGACAGTTCTTAAGTTTAATAGCATCACCGTAAAAGCCAGGAGCACAGAGATTACAGGCCGCTCCCGAGGTGTTATTCAAACAGCGCAAACATTCTCCTGTAATCGTGTCGCAAGAGCCCGGTTCCTCTGGATTGATATTTCCAGAGCACTCACAAGGTTTACAATAGTCACCAGGAATTTGAGGATTTCCATAGAAACCATTTGAACAATAATCACATTTGGCTCCTGTATAGCCAGGACGGCATTCGCAATGGATCTTATCGCCTGATTCCGAAATTTCACAACCAGTAGCAAAATTATTGCTGGGTATAGGCAGAGGACAGGCACAAATCATACAATCATGAGGCGAACCATAAGTGGCATTACCATAATAACCTTCAATACACATTTCACAATGATCTCCTGTTGTGGAGTGTTGGCAGTTCTTACAGATACCAGTAGCGCAATCACAGGTTTCAGCATGACCATTACATTCACAGGGAATACAGTAGCCACCATAAGGACCGGTGGGATCACGATAATAGCCAGGAGCACAATCTTCACAAGAAAGACCAGAGTAACCGGGAGGACACTGACATTTCTCCACAGCTAAAAATTCATAACCCTCCAGATTGCCATTATCATCTTCGTCGGCCAAAGTTAAATATACATCCGACAATTGAGAAATCAAAGTTTGTTCATAGTAATTAGCGCGTATGTAGATCATGTTCAAATTTCTTAATGTCATCATGAAATCAGCTCTAGACACCGTCTTGCCATCTTGGGTTAGGAAATTTGTCTCAACCATTTTTACTCTGTTCTTGAACAGCTGATTGCTCGAAGGTTGCTCATAACTTTGATGTACCAACACATGATCGTTGCTGTGTAATATAACATCAGGAGCAAATAGAGGTTTGCCCGAAAATCCTGTCGTATAAAACAAAGTGTAGGCCAATTCACCGCCGTAAGCTGAAATGTGACTATTTTGATTCATTAAATAATCTAAAACGCCAAAGTACACAATGGAATCATCATTGATTTCACTGAAAGAAAAATCAGCTTGCAACATGGTTTCATTTATTAGAAGCTCCTCCTGAGCCAAGCCCCAAATGGTGAAATCAATAGATTTGGGATGGAAAACAGCCGTGTTCAAGCACACTTTCTTCAGTAGACTTACATTGTACACCTTCAAAAAGGCACTGTCGCAACGCGATGTCTTACCAAAGCAGAAACATTTTGTACAGCCTTCTGGATTGCTGGCCTGTAGATTGTAGGTGCTGTCCATACATTGATCACAATCACGACCCACTACATTCTTTTTGCAGAAACAATTGCCATCCGCTTTGTCACAAATCTCCAACTCGGTACCAGCCACATTACATGTGCAGCGATCACACTGAGGAAAGTCAAAGAAACCATTACTACACTCATCACAAGCACGACCCTCAATATTCGGGCGACATTCACAACTGCCATTAAAGGCATCACATTGACTATTGCCATTTGCTATACCCAAGTAGTTGCAGTCGCAAGGTTCACAGCCGATAATTTGATGGAAGCCATAAGTGTTGGGCATACATTTGTCACACAATTCCCCTGCAACATTTGGTGGACACACACATTCGCCAGTGTGGGGTTCACACATGGCAGTACTGGGACACTCGCAAGGTTTGCAATCAGGAAAGCCATAATAACCAGTCTTACAAGCACCACAACGACGTTCGATAATGTTGGGCTTACACTGACACTGACCACCAAATGGATGGCACTCAAAACTGGTTGAACCAGCATAATCACAATTACAAGGCAGGGCACCACTGTTGTAGTCAGCTGTTAAAGAAAACACAGCCTTTTTACAAAATTCTGTAGCATTGTGAGTGATATCAAAATGATCTTGACCACACTCCTTTATAAACTCTTTGGTCTGATCAAATGTTTCTTCTACCAACAAATCATCGTTGTACTGATCAACGGGCACAATGACCAAATAATCCAACCACACACCCTGTGGACGATTATTGGTAATGGTGAATTTAAATTCATCATCGATTTCAAACCATTCATCACCGCTAGGTTTAATGACACCACGACAACCGGAACTAGAAGGACAATGAATGATATCAAATTTGCCATCATATTGATTTTTACCAGCTGTCAAAGTGTACATGACATTGTACGTAGGATGATATGGTTGATAATATTTAACCAATACAACATAACGTCCCGGTTCCGAGACTTTAGATTCAATAACAATTGTTGATTCTTCCTTATTATCCAAATAGATCAGTTTAACCTTTTCATCCAACACAGCGTAGGGAGGTTTATTTATAGCAATACGATCTTCATGGTCACTTTCAAATTCTATTTTCCTTGAATCGGGTACCGATCTAAATTTCGGTGTAGCACATTGATCATTATGTATGACACACACTGGACTGGGATTGATGTAATCAATAGACCATTGTTCAGCTGGTATGGCGGTAACAGATAAAATGGCAACCTTTTCATCTTCTTCAAAATCGGCAAAGACAACAACTGGTTTTTCATCGTCTCTGTTGATGTAGAAGGCTTTTTCACGTATTTGATCATCAATTATGGGTGTACGACAGGCCATAGAATACAAACAGGGGTATATAGTTGTTGAACCATAATTATCCTCATCATCTCCTATACGCAATTTAATAAAACCCGGCTCCGCATAACTACGATCGCTGACATAATCAATAACGAAAATATATTTGCCACTGTGCGGTACATCAACTATATAATTGAGTTCCCGTTGATTGCTGGTTATTAGAGGAATATCACCAATATGATTGATGATTGTTAAGTGATCTGGATCATTGTAATATTCCATGGGATTGGTGGGCTTTCCTTTTTCGTTGACAATAAACGGTGTAACAGCTGGATGGAAACTATTAAAGAAAAAGTTTAATAAAAACCATTTCACTTTATATTTCGAACACTTACTCATCTAAGGAAACATATTTGTAATGTCTGCACAATTCCATGTTACCAAGTTCACAGGGTGTGGCAATTTTGCGCGTTAATATAGAAGCTTCATAATAAGCTGCTGGTAAAAGAACAAAATAATCCAACATCACATTTTTAGTTGATTTGGTAGTGAAAATGTATTTGCCAGGATCCAAGACAACAGCTGAAGGCTTTTTACCCTTTTCCCCAGACACAGTTACAAATTGGGGTTCTGTGGTGGGACGCAACAAAACCTTGACACTTTAATGGGAAATTAAGGTGTTTAATTTATTAACAAGAAATTCTTTAATTCAATTTCTTACTTTTGATCGACTTCTAAAGGATTTTCCGATTGTATTAAAATGCTGGCTGTAACATTAAAATCATTCAAATTGACATAACGTATAACAATGCGGTACACCGAAGACTTGAACACCGTCAATTCATAACGGACTTCATTTTGTATGTCATTGAAAACGGCATAGCCTTTGCTACTGTAGCCAGGGAATACATCTTCATCATATTGATAACGTACTTGAGCACCCGAAGGCTGAGAACCATCTTCATATTCGTATTGGAATTGATGTAAAGTTGGGAAATAATGAGTGGTCAAGGGTTGGGTACAATCACGGCCCGTAATACGTGGATGACATTTACACTGCCCGGTTGTTTTATCACACTCCGTCTTCCAAGAACCACCAACATCACAGTTGCAATCCTTGCAGCCGTACAAAGATGAACCATCCAAATCGTAAGTGCCATCTTTACAATCGTTACAAGTACGACCCTGGGTGTATGGCTTGCAAGCACATTGGCCTGATTTGGAATCACAAGTGTCCAAAGTGGCAATGGTACCATCCGAAAAACAATCACAAACCTCACAACCATCCGGATTGCTTATGTTGAGATTCCAATACAAAGGCATACATTCGTTGCATATACGACCAGTGACACGTTCCTTACACTGGCAAAGTTCTCCCACAGGCACTGAACCACAACCAGCAAATTTATCAATGACACCGGCTGGATCACAGTTGCAATCTTCACAGCTGGGGAAATTATAAAAACCTTCTTGGCAAGAGTCACATAGTTTTCCGTTAAAGTTGGGATGACACAAACACTGGCCATCGGCATTGCAAGAAACACCCACCGAACCATGCACATCACAATTGCAGGCTGAAGCAGAAAATATTTAAAAAAAAAGTTACTTTTCCGAAAAAGTATAACATTTCAAAGACTTACGTAAGCAATCTGGATAGCTAAAGTAGCCAGCGCTGCAGAGGGTACACTGTTTTCCAGCGAAATTGGAAAGACAATTACATTTGCCGGTGTTGTCACAAGTGATGGCTGTACTGCCAGTTGCCGAACAATTGCAAGGCTTGCAATCTGGATAATTATAATAACCGGGCAAACATTGATCACAACGAGATCCCCCAAAACCTTCGCGACATATGCACTGACCATTTGCCTTATTGCAAATCTCTTCCTGGGTGCCCTGTATATCACAATCACAATCTGGCAGAAAACAAAAAAATCAAACAGTTGGAAAAGATCAAAGTTTAATTCCTTCAATTTTACTTACATTGACATTTAGGATAATTGAAGTAACCATGTTTGCATCGTTCACAACGCTCGCCGCCAAAACTGCTCAAACATTTGCATTGGCCCGTCTTCAAATCGCAATCATTACTAATCGAACCAATTTGATTACATTCACAAGCTAAATTTTAAATCAAAGACATTTTTTAATAAATAGATTTTTATACAATTAATTATTTCTTATTTTACCTTTACACTCGGGGAAGGCATAATAACCATCCGCACACTGTTTGCAATAGTGACCGGCAAAATTAATTTTACAAGGACATTCACCATTGACTGGCTCACAGTGATAACCATCGGTACCATTTAGATTACACTCACACTCGCGACAGTTTGGATAACCATAATAACCATAAGCACAGGCATCACAATTCGGGGGCTGGAATGCCTTACGACACTCACAACGACCACTACCCTCCTCACAGTGACCCGTGGAATAGAAGTACTCACACTGACAAGCTAAAATACAGTTAAATTAAATTTTATTTAAATTTTGTCTTAAATATTTTTTTCTATTCGTTATAAAAATATAAAAGTTCCGCCAATTACGGCTTGGACTCACACACGAAAGGTGGCGGACCAGGTATGAGCCACCTTGTTGTTTTCAATTTTTTCTTTTTTTTTATTTGTTAATAAAAATTTTAAAACTGTCTCTTATCTTCTTAAAATATAAAGCAATACATGTCAAAATCACGTTACTATCGGGACACCCTTTAATTAATTTAATTTTTTTACTTGTCCTTTTTCTCATAGCAGGCATAGCAAAACACTATCTGTACACACTAAACAGCTTAAACGACAAGGCGTCTTGGTCAGAACTAAAACCTCTATGGAACACCCTTTAATTTTTAAAAGCCTTGTTTTTAGTTAATTTTATAGCGAACATGTTTGTATATGTAAAGTGAAATGTCTATTGACTACCATTGAAAAATTAAGGCCATATAGCATAAAATCAGCTCACTATAGGGACACCCTTTACATTTTAGTTTCACTTTTAAAATATTTTATTTGTTTTTTAGCGGATATAAAAATACTTTAACTTAAAATTACTGCCTAAAGTGGTAACAAACAAAGCCACGCACGTCACTATTGGTGCACCCTTTAATTGAAATTTTATTTTTTGTACATGTTTTATTTTTTAAAGTAATTCGACATGTCTCTTGATGACAATTAAAAATACATTTTTCTGAATATCACGCCACTTTTGGAATACCCTTTTATTTATTTTTTGTTTTTTTTTTTGTTTTAGTGACTAAAGTAAGATTTCAGAGATACAGGGCTGTAACAAACGGTTACACATCGTAGCGAAAGTAATGGGACACCGTTTTAAATATTTTCTTAATGTTGGTCAGAACTACAACCTCCATGGAAACACCCTTTAATTTTTAAATTACTTGCTTACAGTTAATTTTATAGTGGACACATTTGTACACACTCTGTGTAAATTAAATATGTCTGCCGACTACCATTGAAAAATTAAAGCCATACAGGATAAAATTAACTCACTATAGGGACACCCTTTATATTTTAGTCTCACTTTTAAAATTTTTCATTTGTTTTTTAGCGGATATAAAAATACTTCAACTTAAAACGACTGTCTAAAATGGTAACAAAACAAAGCCACGCACGTGAAAAGCACGTCACTATTGGTGCACCCTTTAATTAAAATTTTATTTTTTGTACATGTTTTATTTTTTAAAGTAATTCGACATGTCTCTTTATGACAATTTAAAAATTCAACATTTTTCTGAATATCACGCCACTTTTGGAACACCCTTTTTTTGTTGTTGTTTTAGTGACTATAGTAAGATTCCAGAGATACAGGGCTGTAACAAACGGTTAGACATCGTAGCGAAAGTAATGGGACACCGTTTAAAATATTTTTTTAATGTTGGACAGAACGACACCCTTTATATTTCAGTTTCACTTTTAAAACATTTTATTTGTTTTTTACCGGATATAAAAATATTTAAACTTAAAATTTCTGTCTAAATTGGTATACAAAACAAAGCCACGCACGTGAAGGGCACGTCACTTTTGGTGCACCCTTTAATTTGCATTTTATATTTTTGATACATGTTTTTTTTAACAAATTTAACATGTCTCTATATAAAAATTTAAAAAAATAAGAAAATTTTGTTGAATATCACGCCACTTTCGGAACACCCTTTTTTTTTTTTTTTTTTGTTTTATTTTTTTTTTTTTTTTTTTTTGTTTCAGTGACTATAGTACGATTCCAGAGATATAGGCCTGTAAAAAACGACTAGACATTGTAGCGAATGTAGTAGGATTACGTTCAAACCCTTTTGGTGGACAACCCTTTAAATGTTTCATTTTAAATTTTCTTAAAATCAGAGATTTGTAATGATTTTTCTTTTTGTACTTTTCAAGAGATTTAGATTTTTTTTAAGGTTTTTTTCATTTCTTTTTTCTTTTTGTTATTTTAATTAAAAAATTTTTTTAAATTTTTAATTCTTGTTTTGGCGAAAAGTCAAATTTATGGTGAAATTTTTATTTTTTAATCCTGAATCTTGTTATGAAAATTAGATTCCAGCTAAAACATGCATTTCGACATGTTTCTTTAGAATCTTGATTTAATTTTTTTTTTTTTTTTGTAATATCGTGATATTTTAGTGCTGGTATTCGCGATTTACAGACAAAATGTCCAGGTTTTGGTGAAATTTCGATTTTTTGTTTTGCAAAATTTTTAGTGAAAACTGAATTCCTAATTTATTGATGAAGAGTAATTTTTGATGAAATCTAAAAATAATAATTTCCTGCAAAATGTTTCGCTCTGTGGAGAACACCCGAGTTGTTTGTAGAATTTCAATTTTTGGTTTTGGTTTTTTATTTATTTTTTTCTTTTTTTGTATAAAAAATTTTACTTACGTTGACAGACATCAGTTTCATTCCAATGCTTTTCGTAGGGTCGATAATATTTTGCTTTACATTTGTTACAGTTGATGCCCTCCGTATTATGCTGACAATTCAAACAGCGACCACCACCCTCATAACGGCCATGAATGTCCAAAGACAAGCTCTTGCGATCGATGTCTTCATCATAAACACACTCGTTTGCATGGCCATGGCAGTTGCAAGCTAAAATTCAGATTTAAAAAACAATACAAAAATAAAAAAATTTAATAAAAATTAAATAAAACAGACTTACGTTCACATTCAAAAGGTCGAGCGTTGGTATTTTGTCTCCATTTCTTTTGCTCGAAGCCCGGACAACATTCATTACACTGAATGCCGCACGTACGATGCTGGCAACGACACGCCAAAATACGCACCGGACTCTTCGGATCCTTGACATCACAAGTATCGGCATGACCATTACACATACAACGACCACCAATTGAAATATCCTTAATCGAATAGAAATAACGACGCGTAACAGTGGGATCTTGACGTGCCACCGACATTAAATGACCCAATAAATTTTTCGTACGCAATAAACGTATACGAACATTGGTAGCACGTGTCCATTCTTGTAAAATCGATGAATTGAAATAATTTGTTGAAGAAGGACGATCATTTAGCAGCATAACTGGTATTTCACCATTTTCGAGGGGTACAATTTTTGAATATTCTGTCGTACAAATGACATCATCGTCTTTGGTAATCGGTTTGTAAGTGTCTTTGCCAAAATAAGTTTCACAATCGGCAGGAGTATCAGAGAAATGTTGCCAGGCCGACCATGTTTTTCCATAATCACTTGATTTTTCCAAAGTCCAAAGACCGGGACGTGGTGAGTTACCCATACGTATGAAAAGGTAGGCAACATGAAATTCCTATAAATGAAGTAAGAAAATGTTTAGTTAACAGTAACTACCATTTAACATTAACTTTCGTCTGAAATATTTAATGTAGTTTTTTAATACTTAAAGTTTCAATACTGGAGCATACTTTAAGGCGCTGTTTTACTTATATTCTTCATTTTATAAGTAAAGCATTGCCATAATTTAAAGAACAAAGAAAACAATTTTGATAACTAACTAAAATTTAGTTAAATTATGTGATTAAAAATTTATTTTTAATTATTTAAAGGATAGAATTTAATTACTTAATATTTTTAAAATATGATTTTTAAAAGCAAAAAAGTTTTAAAGAGATTAAAATAAATTAAAATTAAAACATCTAAAACAAATGTAAGACTTATTGAAGGCCTCTCTGTAAAAAAAAAAAATTATCGTATAGAACTAAAATGCAAGTGGCTCAGTCAAAGTACGAAAGGAATAAATATAAACAGTATAGTGAACTATAAATAAAAGGAAATGGATTGTCAACAAAGTATAATTAGGACAGTCAGCAGTTAAGCCTGTGTTGATATTAAAACTAATCATTTCAGGCCGTAATTAATTATTTCATACAGTTATAAAAATCATTTATAAAAAAATTTGATAAAATCCTGACTACTTCTCTGTCACATAAATAAGAGAAAATTTTAAATACCACTCTGTTAAAAAGTCTATGGACGTTCCAATGACTAAATCTGATAGGAAGTCACGGTATTTAGAAACATAGAATGCCATTTTTTACCTTATTTGTATCGATTTACGTGTAGCTGTCATACCTTCTGGTACTGTAGTTGTAATCTTTGCATCTGCAAGTCGAAGATCGAGGACATGATATGAACTGGAACTTGTTACATACGTGAATGACGCAGTCGTAACAATTTAAAAAATGATGAAATGATGAAGTGCATTGTTGGATCTCATGACTTTTTTGGCAATTTTATAGTAAGAATGTTCTATCGTTTGCCTTATGAATTCACCGCGTGTTAAGCGAAGATATTTGGACTCAAGGAATGCATTTAGGGCGTGCCCAACCAACTGTTTACCAATTCACTTTATAAGTCATTCAATGAAAAAACGAACTCATGAGGCTAGAACGTCCCTCAATTTTAATTAAAGAAAAGGCAATGATAAGTTAACAGTTATTACTCTTTAACATTAACATTTGTCTGTAACATTTATTGTATACTATTTTTTGATGTTATAATATTGTAGCATGCTTTTAGGAGCTGTTTTACATATATCATTTTATTTGATAACAGTGCAGCATTGCCATTATGAAAAAATTCGTAATTTTTATGGGGAACAGTTTTAGTTAGTAATGAAACTTAATTAAAGTTTGTAATTTAAAATTTATTTTTAATTATTTTAAAGGCAGCATTTAATTTCTTAATATTTTTAAAATATAATTTTTAAAAGAAGAAAACGTTATAAAGTGAAAAAAATTAAGTCAAAGTTGAAAAATTTTTTGACAACCCAATCGCTTATTGATTGAAAATAATATGAAATTATCTTTTCGAACTTTAAAGGCTTAACTGTAAAAGGACATTATCGCATCAAACTAAAAAGTAAGAGGATCAGTCCAAAACTCTGTGGACTATCTAACGACTAAATCTGATAGGAAATCGCGTTACTTAAAAGTACTAAATGTCATTTTCCACCTCACTTGCATCGAGTTTCGTGTATCTGTATTCCCCCTGGTACTGCAGTTGTACTCTTCGCATCTGCAAATCGAAGATCGAGGACATGATATGAACTGGAACCTGTTACATACGTGAATGACGCATTGTAAAGGATTTGAAAAACTATGACACAGAAGCTTATAACGCAGTTGCCTTTAATATGAAGTGCATTGTTAGATCTCGTGTCTTTTTTTTTTTTTTTTTGCAATTTTATATTGAGGAACTTTTATCGTTTTATCCCGTAATAAGCGAAGATACTTGGAATCGGGAATGTATTTAAGGCATGTCACACCAACTGTACACCAATTCCTCTTTATTAGTCTGTCAATGCAAAAACGAGCTCTTGAAGCTAGGACGTCTCTCGAGCTTAATTTTTTTTTTTTCTTTTTTTTGTGTCCCAGCTTCGTCTCAATCATAAAGCCTTTTTTCCCCGAATATTGTAGCAACTGCTAAATTTTTAGAAAAGCTGCGTTAACTTTTTCTAACTATTGGCATCTTTATGTGTGGACCGGCACCATTTACTGTCAATGCAAAGTCTTCCTAGATTATTTTATTTCTGCTGGGCCACTTTGGCTAAAACCATAGGCAATGTCTTGACTTGATTTCATTGAATTTTTCATTGCTGCTATTCTGCGGTTGCTTCTGTGTTTTTCTTTTTAAGTGCTTTTAAAATATATTTTTTCAATAAAACAAAAACATTAAAGAATTTTTTTTACGAAATTTTATAAATTTTCTTATATTTTTTATGTTGTGAAACTAAACGCAAAATAATTTTAAATTTTTCTCCGCTTCGCGGAAAAGAATTTATAAATAATGACACCCTAAATTCATTATTTAATAAGAAAATTGTATTTTTTTTTTTTGTTTATTAAAAAAGTTTTATCAATTAAAAATTTATTAAAATTTTAAAATGAAACCGAATAAAATCTCTTATGTGGGCAAAAAATTTTTTCTGTGTTCGACAAATAATTTCAGCACTCAACAGCATTTAAAGGTCTTATGCATTTAGATTTAAAGCGAACAATTTCTTACAATAGAATACAATACAAAAAGTAAGAAAACACTGCCATTAAATATTTGGCTATTTCATTGCATTAAGGTTTCTCATAACTTTTCACTTCATTTTCATTTTTTTTTTTAAATCGTTAAATTTTATTTCAACATTAAACCAAAAAAAAATTTTTTTAAATAATTTTCAATAGAAAAATTCATCTGCAGCCTATATATACATTTTTATTTACATATTTTTCCTCATAAAATATTTAATACTATTTTAAATTAAGTAGAACTGTTTAAGCGTTATCAGAACTAAACGGAAATGGACACACATACACATTCACATAGTAAGTGATAAACTTTTTTAATGACATAAATTTTTATAAGTTTTAATAGCAAAACTAAAAAGTTCTAAACAGTCGATAGAAAGTTTAAAAAAATCGTAAAATTTTATGTGTTAATGAGTGAGGATTTCAAGCAAATAGTTGCTCTAAATTTAAATATTTATTTTTGTATTTAATGTTTCATGTGTCATTTTAAAATTTGTGAAATTCTTATCAACTTCTAAAATTCGATTCTTCTCTCACAGGCCAGTCATTGTGGTACTTCTAAAAATTTAACCATTCGTATGAAAAGACCAAGGCGAATTTAAACAGATGGCAGCTTCAGCTTATGCGGTAAACAGCTGATTGTTTTTTTTTTTTAATTTGTAAAGGCAAAAGTTATTATACCCTTCAACAATATTCATAATTGATACTGGTGTATAGGAGAACCGATTTAGAAATGTCGGTCTGTCCACCTGTCTGTCCGTAATCGGATTGAAAACAGTTTTGTCATGTCTTAAGATGAACAACAAAAGAATTTATGACCAACATTTTTTCAGATAAAGTTTCGAAAGAGGTGATATTGAATTTTGCCAACGTCGGAAGATATAATCAAAAATGAGTATAAAAATAGAATATCACAATAATTTTTATTTTTACGAAAATTTCACCAAAAATTTTAATTTTTCCAAAAAAATATTCTGGCAATAAAAAATTCTTAATTTCATTCAAAACCGAAAACATACAAAAAATAGCTAAAAACTATTAAATATTTTCCTAAAACCCCCACTAAAGCAAAAAAACACATTTATACACAATTGTTTTGGTGAAGGGTACATAAGATTCGGCACAGCCGAACATTACGCCTTTAAAATTTCCACAGAGTTTAATTTGAATAGAAGAAAATTTTTAGAATTCATATTATAATAATAAATAAATCCACTAAGTTTTAACTGGACAATCACAGAGTTTCGTTCAATATATGGGGCACCCTTAAATTTTTGTTTTTGTTAAAAATTTCAAGTCTCACTCTCTTTAACCGTTCAAAGGATAAACACGTCTCTATGGGGAAACCCTATAATTTATACTTTCATACTTGGCTTTAAAGCATAAGTATCCATATATAGTCTGTGCAAATTTGAAGCGTCCGTCTATAACGGTTTAAAAATAGGGCCGTATTTGTCAAAATCAAGGCCTTAATGAAACGTCTATTCATTTTTAAGTTTATTGTTTGCAATTATTTTTATAGTGGATGTATTTCTACATACTCTGTGTAAATTCTAAACTGAACTAAGGAAACATACATCACTTTAAGAACACCCTTTATAATTAAGTATTATTTTCAAATTTTTGTATTTATTCATGTATCGTAGATAAAAATACTTAAAATGTATTGTATATGTATTTGTAAGGTACATGAAAATCACTACACTATTGGCGCACCCTTTAATTTAAAGTTATACGTTTTTATTAGCATAATTTTACACACTCTATGCAAATTTAATGTACTGCCTATCACAATTCAAACAAGAACAAACATTTTTATGACAATCACGTCAATTTTGGAACGCCCTTTAATTTAGAGTTATTTATTCTGTAAAGAAATTCCAAATTTTCAGAAAGTGCGTAACTCTGTAGCTTTGAATCACAAAACGTTATAAAAACTAAACTCAGAAATTAAAGGGTGTCCCTATAGGTGGTGTTTTTATAGCATAAATGATCTTATCTCTCAAAACGTTATAGATGGTCACCTAAAATTTATATAGAATATGTGTAACTATATACGCTATCTAAAAACTTAGAAACTAAAGGGTGTCCCCATATAAGTTGTAAATTTTACAAAAATTATTAAAGTTTTTTGTTTTTTTTTCAAAAAAAATACATTTTTTCAAATATAATAAATAATTTTTCTTTCTTAATAAATTTAGAAATTAAAATATACGTGAACCAGAGCCGGTTAAAAATTATTTCATAAAAAATTAAAAAGTCAGCAACATTTTTAATAAGCCTATTTTTCAATAAGGCCTAGGTTCACTTTCTATTCGCTATGCATTGTGGTGGTATTTATGACCGTCCTCTGCTTTATCGATGAATTAAAAAGTTTAACAAAAATGCTGTACAATCCTTAGAAGAGGGCGTCTGTTTAGCAGTAGAGGAGCTACAGCATTGCGTTTCTAATAAAAACATCATTGTCATCCTCTTCCTCTTTAATTTCGTTTTCTAAAGACAGTAACACATTTGATTACTCGACAGTTAGTGATATTTATTTTTGCCAATAATCTAATTTTCCTCTGATTAGTGTCAAACTAAATAACACTTTGTATCATAACACCCTGTATTCAATCTCTCATTACTTTTAGACATCATCAAATTTGCACTAAAATATGCAGATACAAAAAATTATTATTACATTTAAATTTTAAAACTTTTATCTAAAATTACAAAATTTTAATTGCAATTTCAGTGTCATTTAAATCAAAACAAATTTTCTCAAAAACATAAAAAATGCATCATTTGAGTGCTTTCACGCCTGAACACTAATAAATTTTAAACACACATTCTGGTCTCTTATGTTGCTTAAATGACTAGAAAATATTTAGCGTTAATTAAACAATTATCTTTGCAAAGTAATAAGATCTTGAAAGTGAACTAAAATTTCAAACGTTAGTGGAAGCGCATGTCTGTTTAATTTCGCTGATGGTTACAAAAAATAAAAAATAAATTTTATTTTTATTTTTATTTTTATTTCCATTTTACTTTTGTCTAAAATGAGCTCTTGAATTAATGGAATATGATCTCATCTTGATGTTAGCATAACAACAACAACAAAAAATCGACACAAATATTTAATGTATACAAAGTTGTGTTGTTATGTTTACATTAGAGATTTTGTTATGTCTGCAATGGAAATAATTACACTGTGCTACAAAAAAAAAAAAAAAAAACATAAATAAACTCAACTAAATATTAGTGTGAATTTGAAGGAAGATTAATTCTAAATTTCTTATTCAAAAAAAATATCTTGAAATTTAGTGGCTTGTTTCTGTAAATTAAGTGAGTAATATCTCACTGGAAAATATTGTGAGCTTCATAAGAGTTTATATTATTTAATATCATAAAGATTATTATTAATAACACTTACTCCCTCTGTATATAACAATAGCACTTCACTATTTGTGAGTCATTTCTCAATTTAGCTACAGAAGCGAGGTGCTGATTTAGGCTGTAAACTCTAGATTGCCGATATATTTTTTAATTTAATCAAGTTGAACAGTTATCTCATTCATTAAATCCTTCAAAACTTTCTTCGTGACTTTATCCTACTTTTGTGAGAAATAAGTTCTTCCATGTGTCTTTTGGGAAAAAACAGGAGTTACGGCAGAGATATTTCATAAAAATTTAGCAAATTTTACATAAGAGTTTATAAGAGTAATCAATCGCCTAGCATGAGCACACCCAACTTACCGCCAAATCATCAAGTCCACTAATATAAATAATTGTTCAAAGGAATTTCTGCTCGCCACAGTAATATGTCTAAAAAAATATTCTAGTTTAGAAGGAGGCCTGATTAGATGTTTTCGGTGTATTCGAAATATCTGCATACTTCTTTACCCGCCCTAGATTTCGAACGTATATTTATCTTATCCACCCAGTAGTAGCTCAGCCAAAAAATCGCCCTTTTAATATGCAATTATTTCAGCTTAGATAAAATTACATTGATCTGGCAACCTTCTTCTTATTCTGTTTTTTTATCTCAAAATACATCTCTGACTTAAGCCTTTTGAATGAATCTCCAGATATTATTGAATAGATTAATTACTTCATGTCGTTGCGGCTAATCATTTGCCAACTAAAAGTCGCAAAATAGATTTGTGTAGTTCATAAACCAACTAGTTCATTTAAACGATTTAACTAAGTGAACTAGTTCAAACTTTTAAGTACACCTAGTTCATATTTCAACGATACTTTGTATTTGAACTACCAGACAAGATAAACTAGAATTCATGTCTTTGTTTCCCTGTTGACAATTTCCGACATGAAATTAGTGCTGCCACACATTTTATTTGACATTCGTTATGGCAATGCTACGGTTTTGTTGCCATCATATATAGAAAAGAATATTTGAACTCAAAGAGCTTTTGAACTAAATAATGCGTTTGAACTAAAAGTTAAAAGTATGAACAATACGTCAACAGATCATTTGAACTAAGAAAGATTTTGAACTAAAGAGAGCCATTGAACTAAATTTTGAACTAGTTCATTTCAAAACTTTGAACTTAAAAGAGTGATCACTAAATTCAACTATATGGAACAAGTCTATCGCAAAACCCATATCTACATGATGGTATCAATAGCACCACTATTTTTGGCATTAAAATCGAGAACCTGAGGTTGCTGAAAGAAATCTGTGAGCCACGAAATAGCTCGTATTGAACGTAATACTAGTAACATTTATAGAACGCCAAACAACCTATTCTAACAAAGTCCAGACTTACATTAAGCAAAATTTGAGGCAATTTTTGTTTTAATTCTCTATTTAAATTGCAACGATATGCGTTATAAAAAAAAAACACATAAGCAACATTAACATTGCCTCAAAATTTAAGCAATTCCATATTGCTTACCCCTCTTGCTTTATTAACAAACAAAAATTTCATGCTGGTTTCATGAAAAATTGCATAGTGTAAGTGCCTTAAAATATAAAAGCATTTCTGCATTTATATTTTTGAAAACTCCTGAGTGCCCCGTCCTCAAAGTTAACGCACATTCGAATCTTTTCCACCCATATCGTACGGTCCCCTAACAAGTAATTGAATATTTTTATGAACGTTTTTTTAACTTGCAAAGCTTTCCTTTGTCAATCTCTCTCTGGGAGCTCTTTGCAAAAGCGGGGATTTCTCCTTGCGTGACTTGTTTATGAAAAGTTGTATATCCAAGTAGAATTTCGGAGGAGAATTCCAAAGAGATTTTACCAGCTAGAAATATTAAAAAAATGTTGAATTTGAAAGTTTTAAGGAATTTTTGTTGCCATATCAACGCTGAAATTAGCATTTCAGGGCGCAAAGCGCAACGCTGCTTAGCGCATAGCTTTTACGCTTAAATCTAATTCCTTAATAAAACTGTCAACTTTGTTGTTTGAACAGTAATGTTAACACATTTTATTTTATAAAACCCTCTATATAGAAATAAAAAAAGATATAAAACCATTAGATTGCCCTGAGAGTAACTAAGTTGATATCACTTTTTATCAATAAATAAACATGGCGCAATAATACCAGGTGAATGCATGAGCTTTTACGTGTATTTTGTTTTTGTAAAATCTTGTTAAGCTGTCAAAAAACGTCTGGCAACATATATTTTTAGTGCCTTTCTTATTTTTCACAAATGCATACACACATATTGCCAGACGTTTTTGACAGCTTAACAAGGTTTTACAAAAACAAAATACACGTAAAAGCTAAAACATATATTGACCGCATGATCTAATACAGTCCCCTGTTCAATGCGCCTTGATAAATAAATAACACAAATAAATAAGCAGCCAACTTCACTTCAAAACACACTGTCAAAATCGAATTTTTCAATTACTAAGCGCTGATGCCGCTTTGTATAGACATAAGAATTTTTGACAGATAGATTGCGCTTAACTTGCTTATTTAGATTTTATTGCTTGAAAAGTCTTATCAGCTTAACGAGAAGTCTTATTTGCTTGAAGAGAAGTTTTTCTCACCCTGGATTTGATGGCAAGTTTCTATCAAAACTTTGGTTTTAAAATGACACCCAAGTAATTTACTGTGATAAATTATTTTTGTAGCACAGTGTTATATTTTATTTCTTTAAAAAAACAACTAAAAAATTATTTGCTGACTTTGCAATGACAAAAGTGCTACATAATGTAAATTTGGAAATAATGTACGATAAGAAATATCGTTTACGATAAATTTTATTATATAGTGTAGTTAATATTCGTGTTTACCGAAAAATATATATTTTTTGTTGTTTTTACGCAAATTTATTTTAAAGTTAATGTTTATTACCTAGAAAATCAATGCAAATCAAGCAATTGTTTTTAACAAACTTATCACATTGCATGTCTACACAATGAATAAATTTAACGTAGGCTTCTTTGCAACGAAATGCTGGCATTAAAATTACATTAACAAAATGTGCCATAAGCCTTTCATGTATTTACATTAGGGTGGCCCTATTTTTAAACTTGGTAATATAGTGAATATTTTTTATTTTTTTTTTGTTATATTTATATTTTATTCATATCAGCGATTCTTGTGGACTTAAATTTTCATAAGCCCATTTTTACGTCGCAAAGAATTTTTTTTTTTTTGCTTCAGTCGCTTTACAACACTTCTGAAGCTGAAGTGACGTGAGACCTTTGACCAAACCTAAGTAATAAGACGCTATTAGAGGTGATAAAGCCTTTTTCTCCATCAAATACACTCTTACAAAATGTGAAGCGTGAACTAGTGCAATGAAATTCTAAAAATAAAAGGACAGTTATTTTTCTCTACAATTCTGGTGTATAGCACTTCTATACATAAAATATTGTAAAAATAATAAGTGTCTGGAGTTTGATCAACTTAAAATATTTAAATTATCATTACTTTTCAACAATAAAAAAAAAAACAAAACATTAAGCAGCCAACTTCACTTGCTAACGCTCTATCAAAAACGTATTTTCAAATTGCGAAACACCGACGCCACACTATTTATTCTTGCCTGTAAATCTCTGAATTGATTAGTTCGTTAGCTCAGCAGTTGTGCGCAACACAGAAAATATAGGAATTTAAGGAATAAAATAGGAACTATGCAGCTAAAGTTAGGTCGGTGTGGTGATCAGCTTATTTAGTTTAGTTGAGTAAATATTTCAACTTAGTATTAAGTTAATTGTATTTATTCCGCCAGTAATTATAATACTGTTGTCATACCTTTCGGTGAAGACCGTCGTCACTGAGTGTTTATTTGGTACGATTGGCGAACGCTTTCGATGTAAAGACATCATTTTCAAGCCGTGGCCAATCGTACCAAATAAACAGCCAGTGACGACAGTCTTCACCGAAAGGTATGACAACAGTATTTCAACTTAATTAGATCACTCATGGAAATTAGTCTTGTCCTAATCCACATTTTAGAAAATATTTAGGATCAGTAATCTTTTAAGTACCACGTGTTGTAAGAACTAAACCCGAACGATGGGCATTATCGTCCAATATCTTGCTAACGAACACCTCGATTAACAAAACTGCGAGAACCTGAGGTTGCTGAAAGAAATCTGTGAGCCACGAAATAGCTCGTATTGAACGTAATACTAGTAACATTTATAGAACGCCAAACAACCTATTCTAACAAAGTCCAGACTTACATTAAGCAAAATTTGAGGCAATTTTTGTTTTAATTCTCTATTTAAATTGCAACGATATGCGTTATAAAAAAAAAACACATAAGCAACATTAACATTGCCTCAAAATTTAAGCAATTCCATATTGCTTACCCCTCTTGCTTTATTAACAAACAAAAATTTCATGCTGGTTTCATGAAAAATTGCATAGTGTAAGTGCCTTAAAATATAAAAGCATTTCTGCATTTATATTTTTGAAAACTCCTGAGTGCCCCGTCCTCAAAGTTAACGCACATTCGAATCTTTTCCACCCATATCGTACGGTCCCCTAACAAGTAATTGAATATTTTTATGAACGTTTTTTTAACTTGCAAAGCTTTCCTTTGTCAATCTCTCTCTGGGAGCTCTTTGCAAAAGCGGGGATTTCTCCTTGCGTGACTTGTTTATGAAAAGTTGTATATCCAAGTAGAATTTCGGAGGAGAATTCCAAAGAGATTTTACCAGCTAGAAATATTAAAAAAATGTTGAATTTGAAAGTTTTAAGGAATTTTTGTTGCCATATCAACGCTGAAATTAGCATTTCAGGGCGCAAAGCGCAACGCTGCTTAGCGCATAGCTTTTACGCTTAAATCTAATTCCTTAATAAAACTGTCAACTTTGTTGTTTGAACAGTAATGTTAACACATTTTATTTTATAAAACCCTCTATATAGAAATAAAAAAAGATATAAAACCATTAGATTGCCCTGAGAGTAACTAAGTTGATATCACTTTTTATCAATAAATAAACATGGCGCAATAATACCAGGTGAATGCATGAGCTTTTACGTGTATTTTGTTTTTGTAAAATCTTGTTAAGCTGTCAAAAAACGTCTGGCAACATATATTTTTAGTGCCTTTCTTATTTTTCACAAATGCATACACACATATTGCCAGACGTTTTTGACAGCTTAACAAGGTTTTACAAAAACAAAATACACGTAAAAGCTAAAACATATATTGACCGCATGATCTAATACAGTCCCCTGTTCAATGCGCCTTGATAAATAAATAACACAAATAAATAAGCAGCCAACTTCACTTCAAAACACACTGTCAAAATCGAATTTTTCAATTACTAAGCGCTGATGCCGCTTTGTATAGACATAAGAATTTTTGACAGATAGATTGCGCTTAACTTGCTTATTTAGATTTTATTGCTTGAAAAGTCTTATCAGCTTAACGAGAAGTCTTATTTGCTTGAAGAGAAGTTTTTCTCACCCTGGATTTGATGGCAAGTTTCTATCAAAACTTTGGTTTTAAAATGACACCCAAGTAATTTACTGTGATAAATTATTTTTGTAGCACAGTGTTATATTTTATTTCTTTAAAAAAACAACTAAAAAATTATTTGCTGACTTTGCAATGACAAAAGTGCTACATAATGTAAATTTGGAAATAATGTACGATAAGAAATATCGTTTACGATAAATTTTATTATATAGTGTAGTTAATATTCGTGTTTACCGAAAAATATATATTTTTTGTTGTTTTTACGCAAATTTATTTTAAAGTTAATGTTTATTACCTAGAAAATCAATGCAAATCAAGCAATTGTTTTTAACAAACTTATCACATTGCATGTCTACACAATGAATAAATTTAACGTAGGCTTCTTTGCAACGAAATGCTGGCATTAAAATTACATTAACAAAATGTGCCATAAGCCTTTCATGTATTTACATTAGGGTGGCCCTATTTTTAAACTTGGTAATATAGTGAATATTTTTTATTTTTTTTTTGTTATATTTATATTTTATTCATATCAGCGATTCTTGTGGACTTAAATTTTCATAAGCCCATTTTTACGTCGCAAAGAATTTTTTTTTTTTTGCTTCAGTCGCTTTACAACACTTCTGAAGCTGAAGTGACGTGAGACCTTTGACCAAACCTAAGTAATAAGACGCTATTAGAGGTGATAAAGCCTTTTTCTCCATCAAATACACTCTTACAAAATGTGAAGCGTGAACTAGTGCAATGAAATTCTAAAAATAAAAGGACAGTTATTTTTCTCTACAATTCTGGTGTATAGCACTTCTATACATAAAATATTGTAAAAATAATAAGTGTCTGGAGTTTGATCAACTTAAAATATTTAAATTATCATTACTTTTCAACAATAAAAAAAAAAACAAAACATTAAGCAGCCAACTTCACTTGCTAACGCTCTATCAAAAACGTATTTTCAAATTGCGAAACACCGACGCCACACTATTTATTCTTGCCTGTAAATCTCTGAATTGATTAGTTCGTTAGCTCAGCAGTTGTGCGCAACACAGAAAATATAGGAATTTAAGGAATAAAATAGGAACTATGCAGCTAAAGTTAGGTCGGTGTGGTGATCAGCTTATTTAGTTTAGTTGAGTAAATATTTCAACTTAGTATTAAGTTAATTGTATTTATTCCGCCAGTAATTATAATACTGTTGTCATACCTTTCGGTGAAGACCGTCGTCACTGAGTGTTTATTTGGTACGATTGGCGAACGCTTTCGATGTAAAGACATCATTTTCAAGCCGTGGCCAATCGTACCAAATAAACAGCCAGTGACGACAGTCTTCACCGAAAGGTATGACAACAGTATTTCAACTTAATTAGATCACTCATGGAAATTAGTCTTGTCCTAATCCACATTTTAGAAAATATTTAGGATCAGTAATCTTTTAAGTACCACGTGTTGTAAGAACTAAACCCGAACGATGGGCATTATCGTCCAATATCTTGCTAACGAACACCTCGATTAACAAAACTGCCGTAGTGTGGTGCAGAAGGCCCGTCATCGCTGTTACTTGTGCTTAAAGTTCAGCTAAAGCGTTATCGTTTAAGAAGATTATTACAGGTTAGTCGTTTACTGAACGTGACAAACAGCGCTTTGAACTAATGACTTACTAAAGCAAATCCAAGTCAGTTTTTCGCATAAGATCTTGCGTTCGAAATCTGTTGGATATTTTTATTTGCGGCGTTAGAAGAAGGATATTTGATATTTCCCAACTTTAATTTCGGTAATAAGAGAAGATATTATTCTAAGTATTCTGCGAATGCCCCGCTCTATCCTTCGAGAGGCAAACATTCTTGAACATCTACATATTAGCTGACCTTGATGAGTAATCCGGAGGCAAATTATCTGATTTGATACTTCTCTCATACGGCATTTACACTATGCAATTTTTAATAAAGTAGCATGATATTTTTGTTTGTTGGTGAAGAAAGAGGGGTAAGCAATAAATCATGGCTTGAACTTCGAGGTTATGTTTATTTTTAAATAACGCATATCGCTGTGACTTAAATAAAGAATTTAAAAAAAAAAATGCCTCAAAAAATTGCATAGTGTAAATCTGGACTTACTGTTATCTAAGAAGAACTTTTAAGAACTGGGTCCTATTGAATCTGCTGGAGCTCAGTGGTTAATAAACTGAATATTCTTTTTTACAAATACATTGTGCATACATTTTATTTTTAATCTGCTTATGAACATCCCAATTTTAATTACTCTTCTCATTTAGTTTATTCAACAACAACTAAAAAAAAGAATATTAAGTTTGTTTTAAAAAAATAAACAAACAAATAAAAAACTTGATATTTGTTTTTTCTATTATGAGATCACTGCTCGAGTATTAACTACAAAAATAATTAAAATCAACACATAAATATCCATGATACTTTTGATCGTTTTATTCCATTAAAAAAGAATTGTTTGTTGCTGGTGTCTTTTAGTTCAACAATTTTAACGCAGACTTTAATTAAAAAGAGTCTCGTTTTTTTTCTATATTTTTTGTTATTGTCTTTGACTTAAACGATTTTGTTGTCCATACAAAACACTCACTTCAGTTTATTTCTTTTTTTTTTTTTTTTTTTGAAGTGTTTAGAATTTTTTTTTTCTTATGTTCTGTGGCTTTAAATCAATAAACAAAACGGCAACAGCAGGGACAGGCACCACAATTTATGACAAGAACTTAAAACATAAAATAACATAACATGCTTTAAAGGCAGTGTAGTTGTTGTTGTTGTGAGTTTTTTTTTTTTGCATTGTAATGAATTTTAAGTCATTCATAAAAATGTAGCAATAAATTTTGTTTAAGTACACAGAGAAAAAGAATTAAAACAAACTGTTTGTTTCAATACGAAACGTTAAAGTTTAAAATAATTTAATTGAAAGGAAAAATTATTAGTTTAATATTTAGAAAATAGTTTAGTTATAAGCATATTTAAAAGAGATGAAGATGCCTTTTCTTTTAATGCTACTGTTTGGGAAATATTATGAAGCTGGCCAGCTTTATTAAATGACTTAAGCGGGGAAATTTAGGAACCTATAAATTTATGTCTGTTCTTTTATGTATGTCTTGCATATAGATTTAGAGGCTAACGTACTGGTTATCTATTTCTGATTCAAAATGGCAACGTTCAATTTATATACCCTTCACCACAAAAAGTGAGGAGAGAGCATATCGAAGTTTGTCATTCCGTTTGTAATTTCTATCATATCCACTTCCGACCCCATAAAGTATATATATTCTGAGACCTCATGCATAGGGAATTCGTCCGTATTAGTGTTGAAATCAAAAAATTTTAATACGCCAATCGATCCGACGTAGTTTCGAAAGAGTTGCTATTGAAAATCAGCATGATCGGTCCATGTCCCTCGAGGCAGTGGGCTAAACACCACGCCTGTCTCTAATATTATCGTATTATTTGGAACAATGACTCCAATAAGAAAAACAAATATATGAAGCGATAAAGAATTAAAAGTTAAGTAAAAACATCAAGTGAAAAAATTGGCGCTCGTCCATATTTTCCGAGTTATGGGCCTCTGAAATTTTTATAAAAACTTCGATTGTCAGTATGTTCAATGTAGGTATCATTTTAAAGTTTTTGAAGAGATCTTTCATTAAATGCTGAAATTAAAAAAAAAGCTTAACCCATTAAGGGCCGATGAATGTTTTATGTAAAATTATGTGTTGTGCTAAACTTTTTTCTTCTTATTTTTTAATTCTCTGCCAGCACAATATCTGTTTTTTCTATAAGAGCTACTTGACTAAACTAGAATTACATAGATGGTAAAAGGTATGTAAGATTCGGCAGAACCGAATATAGCATTCTTATTTGTTTTTCTCTTTTTTGGACAGTTAGTAAAAAATATAATATGAGAAAAATTATATTCGATTTCTTAAACTTTAAACTAAATGTCTAATACTATTGTTTCTAAACTATTGAAAACGGTTTATTTTTTTAGCTTTCAACTTTTTAGTGCTTTTTTAGTGGTCGGTTCACATTTTTTATTTTATTTATTAATTTTTTTTAAATTATTATGTTTATTTCTTTAAGAGTGTTGTAAGTCCATTTTGGACAAAAACTGAATTATTGATTAACACTGAATACAATCTGCTATAAACTTCAAAAATTTTATAATTTTATGAATATAAATTTACATTGTTAATGAAATTACAAATATATTTACTCTTGGAAAATGCTGTAAGTCCACTTTCCCTGTTATGTCGTGAAGATGGATTCATCAAAACCGAAAAATTTCATATAGATCTTTAATGCATGTATTATCTTATATTTCTCGAATAAATCATAACTACTTTCAACAACTTTGTTTTAATGAAAATTTTTAATATAAAGATTTTTTCATTTTAAATAAAAGAATATTTTTTTTCTATAAATAAAAAATTTACTAACAAACTTTTAATAAAATTTTACTAAGAAAAAAAGTTTAATGCAATTAAAATCCCATGTATAATATTTTATCAGTGTATGATATTCCTATTTTATTGATCTTTTTAATAAAGATCACTTTCTAAAATTAAATTAAATATAAAATAGACTTACACCACTTACAAAGAAAACGGCTTATATATACTCGTACATGTGGTGTTGTATACATTAATAAATAACTTGCCAAAATGCAAAGAATTTTTTTTATTCTTGTATAATTCTTAGATGGTTTGCAATGAACGCAGACAGTTAAAAAATAGCGAAACTCCAGATGGTACGAAATGAATTAATGGAGTTGTTCACGTTAAATCTCTGTCAAAAAAAGTTCCAAAGTTGATCTTTCGATTCGATGAAGAGTTTGTTATTTAATAAAGCTATTTCAGTGGAATGAGATAAGTTATTAACTGTCATATATGCGGCAATAGACAGACGCTTGATCCACTAAGATTTAATAATTTTTGCATTCCTATTTATAATTTTTTATTCAAGTTAAAATATAATTTTTAATATTTAAAACAAAAATCTTATATTAAATAAATTATATTTTAAATATTTAATATTTTTTTAATTTAACAACAATTTTTTTTTTCTTTAATTATCAGTTATTTGATTAAATTAAATTTTTTTAAAGAAATAAAGTTTTTTTAAATCTCTGTTTATAAAATAAAATGAAACGGCAAAAATCTTATTATTCTTTAGCTTATCAACAGCAGTTTCCTTTAATACAACACCAACAAGTTTAGTTTCACCAAATAATAAAAAAACAACTAAGAGTGCTATATTCGGCTATGCCGAATCTTATATACCCTTCACCAGGTATGTAAATCTAGTTTAGTTAAGTAGCTCCTATCACAATGAACAAATAAAGAGGTGACAGAGAATTAAAAAATAAAAAGTAAATTAAGTACGATTTATAATTTTACATAAAAATTTCACCGGCTCTTAATGGGTTAAGAATTTTTTTTTAATTTTAGCATTTCGTGAAAGATCTCTTCAAAAACTTTTTAATGACACCCGTATTTACCATATTGACAATCGATCTATTTTTATTAAAATTTCGGAAGCTCATAACATGGAAAATATGGACGAGCGTCAATATTTTCACTAAATTTTTTTTTCTTATAATTTAATGCTCTATCGCTCCATATATTAATTTTTTGATTGGAGTTACTTCATTGTTCTAATCATATGGAAAAATTAGAAGAGGGCGTGGTATTTAGACCACTGCCTCTGGGGACATGAACCGATCTTGTAGATTTTCAATAGCAAAATTTTCGAAATTATGTCTGATCGATTGGCGTATTTAAATTTTCATTAGCTTGGCAAAGTTGATTTCAGCACTAACACAGACGGACATCACCCAATCGACTTCGCTTTGCGTAAGAAGTCAGAATTTACAATATACTTTATTGGGTCGGATTGGATATTATAAAAATAACAAACAGAATGACAAACTGATAATACACCCCTTTTTCACTTTTTGTGGTGAAGGGTACAATTACAAAATATTTTATTTAAAACACACAACAACAACAGCAATAAGAGCAGCTAACAACAAACACATTTTACTTGGACCCAAACTACATTTTCATTGACTGATAAGAATTTTAAACAACAACAACAACCACACAAAGATGCGTTAAGAAAAAAGCAATTTCAAACTAAAAAATCTTTTTTAGATTTTTTTTTATAACTGATAGTTGCAATTAATACTTGTGAGGTTTCTTTATTTCTTTTATTTTTCTTTAAAGAACAAGAAAAAGAAAGTTGTTGTAAATATACAAAAGTATTTTAAGAAGAGAAGTCAAAGAAAAATCAGAAAACTATTTATTTATTTGTACTTTGTGTGTTGCAACTGGCAAGATAACCCGAACAAAAGGTCTTATGATTTATGATTTGAAATTTAACTTTTTCAAATTGTAATGTTTGTATGATATTTATTTCTTTCTCTTTTCCTCTTTCCCTCCTTCGCTCACAAGCTGTTGCTTGGAAGCAAGAAAAAACAATTTAGATTTTTGATTAGAATGCATGACATTATTAGTCCATAAGTTCTAGTAACTATTAGGAACGTAAGAGATTTTTTACATCACAGCAAATAAGATTTAAATAAAATCCGGGATTTTAATGGAACTTAATTTTATTGTGTAAATTTTTTAATTTTAGATTTAGTCTTCCATTTCACATGGGAGTGGTTAATTTTACTTTTTTGCCTTACAAAATCGCTAGTTATAATAAATAAATATTTCTAAATGGGCATAAAGGCCGGAGCACATATAATCCGTCGTACGTGAAACTTTGACGTATTTAACTGACAAGTTAAATACTGCATGTTTTCTTATGAGCGATGTCACAATCAATACGTGTCCGCCAACGCAAAGTACGAAAGTTGGTCAACTTTTAACTTATGTTTAATATGTACTTTGACATCTATCACTTGCTTCTTCTTTGTTTTCTTTTTAATCTTGCTCTATTTCAATTGTACTCTATGATTTTAATAAAATAATTTTGTTGAAAAACAAATTCCAAATTAAATTAACAAGTGAATAAAATACAAATTAAATTTAAAAGTTAATAAAAACAGAGGGCAAACTCTGATTAAAGTCAAAGTACAACATATGACAGACTCTATGTGCCCAAGCCTTCAATGTTCACTTGACTTAGAATGCCTCCTAAGAACGCATCAAATCGATAGTTCGTTCCAAAAACGCCTAAAGGCCGGGGCACATAAAATCCTTCATTTGTCAATCAATTGTCATTTTCAACTGACAAGTCAGTTAAAATACATGTTTTCTTATGAGTGTTGTCACAAATAGTACGTATTCGCCAACGTAAAGTATGAAAGTCTGGCAACTTTTAACTTTTGACGTACACACGTTAAATACTTTAACTGCTATCATTTGCCTGTTCTTCTTCTTGTTTTGTTTTCACTCTTGCTGTGTTTTAATGTATCGTTGTGTCAACGTCATACATCGTTACTTTGTTTTCAGTTAAATACGTTAAATTGTAACGTTTAACGGATTCTACGTTACCCGGCCAAAATACACTATTTTTTTATGACATAATCGTTTCAAAAATTTTACAAAATAAGAATTTCTGTACAATCAGAGTTGTATTTTGAATTGCATATTTCTTATGTTACAGTGTAACATCTAAACACACTTTTTCTTGCGATCTTTCAGAGTAGAAGAGAATTCCATCCATTTTTTATGTGAATGAATCGCACGATTTGTGTAGGAGAGTCAGTCGTAGCCATAAGTTATGTCCCGCTTAGTGATTTGAAAATGATAAGACGCTTGTAGAAAGGCGGTTTATGGCTGGTAGATTTTTCCAAGTTGGATCTTTTTACAAAGACAACATGACATTTAAAATTCCATCAATTTTTCTTAAGAACACATCAATCGACAGGGAAAATATTGCCAGATATTTAGGTTTTACTTTTGAAAATATTTTTAACTTTAAAATGTATGTTTTGGAGAGAATTAAAATGGCGACCTTTACATTTGATGCTTCATATAAATTAATCTAATAAAACAGGTTTGGTTTACAGAATGTACATAACAAAAAATTAATTTTTGCATTGAGAAAATTTACAAATCTCTGCAGTGTCCTTCAGGCTCATTTTCTAGCGGATAAGGAGGCGGCTAATTGGTTAGAAGAGAACGGAGGACGACGGGATCATTCGACTATTTAATGTTAGTTGGTTTCTTTGACACCAAAACATAGAGGGCAATACCAAGGTGAACGAGATAACTGAACTTTGTATTGCCCTACGAGTTTCCCTAGCCGTTCTTAAAGTGATCATAGCAGACTTTAGAGGGAGACTTCAGAAGAGACTAATAAAAAAGAGATCAGCACTCCTCAATATTGATTCGTAAGACCATTGTTAATTTAGCTAAACATAAGACGCGCTACCTCTTTATTTTTAATGAATGATTAATGATTAAAAGCGACAGAAGAGGGAAATATAAAAACTTATGGCGGAATTGATAATTCCCTGGAAAATAGGACTAATAAAGACTTATTTGTTACTTTCTTGAATTAATGTGACAGCTTATGTATCAATAGAAATACTTTATTTAATTAAGACATACTACGCCCACTTTGATCCCTGCAAATAATTTATTTACAATAATTCAAATTTCTTAGAAAGGTTCGAAATTAATTGTGTGCCTCGCCCACTTGATATTGCAAAGCATTGACGGTCATGCAACCAATGTGACCTAAAACGCTTCCTTGCCCCGTGAACGTCTTAAGTACTACGGGGACATTAACAAAAAAGTTAAAATTGACAAAAAAAATTGCTCGCCGCATAGCCAAATATTCAATAAAAATAACAAACTATTTTAAAATTGGGACCGGAATTTGAATATTTTTTAAATCAAGTAAAAAATAAAATTGTCAACGTTTGTAATTTTTCATACACCCGAATTATTAATTATGTCTTCAAGTTTAATACATAATTCAAATTTAAATCATTTGATCGACTTAATCTCTACTTTATCTATTTAAAATTTAAATTGTTTTAAAACTACAGGTTTATTGTAATTTTTTTCTCCCATAACACCCATTGTGCAACGAAAAAGATTTACCTGCTACCGCAGACTGCAGAATTTGTTCAAGCGAAAGCAACAAAAGTTAAAAAATGATATAAAACGTTTTTTCAATTTTTTATTGTTTTTTATTACGACTGGCTAGCAATCTTATTTCTATACTTAAACAATTATTTCTAGAAAATTAATTTATAACGTCATAAAAATGCACTTTCTAAAATTAAAAACGAAATGCAACTCAAAAAAAAGTTTTGCACATTTCTACTTTAAGCAACATCTTTAAGAGATGCTGCACTTTGAAGTTTAAGACAAAAACTAATTTATGGCAGACATAATTTCAACAGAAGTCCATCACGTCATCCAGACATTAACTAATCTACTGTTTGGTTTTTTTTACACTAGGAGAAATTCTATGGTTGAAATATTTATTGAAATTTTTGTTTTTAATTTTCCTTTCTATTTTACTAAGCAGTAGGTCAGTTTTTTTTAATAAAAAATATCGGTCAAATTAACATTAATATTATTTTTTAATATTTCCTAACAAATTATAAAAATGTCATGAAAATAAGATCTGGCAACCTTTTTCACATCTGTAAAAGAAATCTTTGAGTTAATAATATCCGCTAAAAATTTTAGGTTGATAAGAAAGAAGAGGTGAATAAATTCTTACTTTCACCACTAAAAAGTGTGGTGTCTATGATTAAAGCAAAAGTTGCAGTAGAAGAAATATCTGCTTGTTGTAAAACAGACATGGATAAATCATAAGTTCACATCCCAACCTTAGCTTAAATATACAGAAAAATACAAATCTTTAGTTTATTAAAATTTTGTGAGAAGTTTCCTGAAGAGCAAAACAGCCGGTAACGAAATGGCTAACGAAATATAGTTTCACCCTCAGTAATTAATATCGGTTAATTAATTAATGCAGATCGGGATCACATAACGATTTAATTAAAAGATTAATGAAAATTAAATCCAAAAATTCCCGTTTTTTATTATAAAACCAAAAGGCAATTGCTGTATAGAAGAATTTAGTCCAAATTGTTTAATCGTCATAAAAAGAGACACCATCCACATGGTAAATGTCATGAGGACACACTTTTAGAGTTTATGCTATGCCTTGTGAAGAAGATAAGGCAGACATATTAAATATTAAAATGTAGAAAAATACATCAACATAAAATTCCTAAAAATCTTTTCAAAAATCCCTAAAGTGAGGTTTTTTACTATTTTTGCTGTTTTTACATTTACAGTGGGGTAACAAATTCCCTTCTCAGCTATTTAAAATACATAGGAACATCAAAACCTATTCAAAATGTTGTGAATGTAGCAACACGATTTTAGAAAACTTAAATTCAAAGTGGTAACTTAAAAAAGTGGGTCCAATTTGAATTGCTCTGATACTACTAATAGCGTCATAATTAATTTTTTTTTTTTGTTAAATGTTCTCTATTCTGCAGCGTTCATATTCATATTTACATCAAAAAAGTTTTTTTTTAATATCACGACATTTTTTTAAGTATTTTCTTAATTAGAAATTAATTAATATTTTAATTTTTCCGACTTAAATCCAATTAATTTTTTTTAGAATTTTGAACTAAAATAAAATAGCACTAAAATCCTTCTATTATTGGGGGTTATTATGTATTTCGATTCGATTCGAAAATCATTCGAATTGCTATTGCTTATACATTGTGTTTCGAAAGTGTTTTCTTTCGAATTGAATTACATAATAACCCCCATTATTTTACGTTTTTGTATTGAAAAAAACCCGTTAATTTCGTTAAGTGTATAATTTTTAACCTTTCTTCTTTAAACAGGTTGTTTCTGGATCACACAATGCTACAACTTGGCTGGCGATCGTACGATACGTTTAATGTTTTTTTTTCCTTCTTTTATTCATAAAAATGAAGAAAAACTGCCCAACATTCTTTTGATTTTTTTTTTGTTTGGTGTCTAAAAAGGTTTTGGGTTTCTTTGTTTAACTTGTTTAAAAGTAAATAAACGTTTAAATAGTTTTTGTTTTTTTGCTTACCTGGCCAAAATCGATGGTTAAATTGACTTCATTAAATTTCATACCACGAGACAATGGAGGACTTTGCCACCATAGTTCAGTGCCATCAATGGCATATTCGGGTGGATGATTTTTTTCGGGTATAGAAGGATCACAATAATCACAGACCTAAAAAAAACACACAAATGAAATTTATATTCAAACTACAATAGACATAGAAAAACACATGTCTTATTTTTTCAGTTTAAAATAGATTTTAATATTTCTAACTTCAAAAAAGAAATAGAACGCGCACACACATGTTATTTTCTTTTTTTTTTGTGATTTAAATTATTCATTTAAAAACTTTTTCTCATACAAAAGCAAATATGTGAGGGATATGTAAATTGTTTGTGTATTGAAATACATTAAAAATATTTTTAGTTTTTGTTTAAACACAAAATTAATTAAAATCAACAATATTTTACTTTAAGTCAAATATTTAATGAATAAACAAAATAATCTTTAAAACAAAATTTTTATTTAACAGTAACAACACCATACACACACTCTCAATATTTGGTAATCGTATTTTAATAAAAAAAATATATTAAAAATATATATCCTATACCTGGCCTTGTATAACAGAATAATCCATATGATCGTTTTCGGTATTTGCTCCCACTAATTTACAATACAATTCAGGACCATCAGTGTCACTGCCACAAGTGGCGGTGGCATAAATTTTACGTCCAGTAGCCAAATTAAAATATGGTGGCGTTAGTTCAGCATTTGTATAAGAAGTGATAAAAACCACACCCGCTATTGTTAATAACAGTGGGGTTAAGCGGTAAGACCCCATTGTGCGATAAGCAAGTTTTAAGAATTTCTTTAAAAAACAAACACTTCTTTATTTTAAAAGTCCTTTTTTTCAATCACTTTGTCACTTTCTTTTTTTATTTTCTAAATTGTTTTTAATATTTTCTTCCTTTCTTTAACTTTTTAATTCCTTTTAATATTTTTTAAGACCATCCCAACCGCACTGGATGGCTCTTCGCGAGCAACTGATTTTAAATGTCTTAAATGATTTTCCTCAATGCCTTGTGCTTCTTGTTTGGGTCAATTCTTATCTTTTGTTTTTTTTTTAACCAGCAAAAAATTCATTCATTTAATCATTCAACTGCACTGTGGGCGTCTCTGCTAGCATTCTGCTGCCCTTGCGCGTGAGTATATTTTTAACTTTTTATTCTCTTTTCTGTTTTAAAGATCTCAGTTGTGCTCAAATGTAAACAAATCTTCAAGAATTCTCAAAACAAAACAAAGAATTGAAAATATATGCCGGCCGGGTTTATAACAATGAGGTAATAGAAAATAATTCTCCAGTATCAGGTATGGAAATTGAGTTTTTTTTCTTTTGATTTTTTACATCTGCCTATAGAAAAATGTAAGATAGCGCCGTGTAAGCATTAATAGTAATGTTTTAAAATATTTTTTAACTTTTAAACGTTTAATCCGGTTTACATAAAACCGGTTCAATTAATCTAAAGGAAAAATTTGCTAAATACGTTGACTGAGGTACAGTTATCGTATGGTGTTGCTCAAAAAGTCTAACAGGTTTTTAAACAAGAATTTTGTTTTCTAAACTAAAATAAACAAATACTTTGGATAAAGATGATTCAAATTTTTATTCAATTACAAAGAGAAATGTTCTGAAATTATAAACAAAAAATTATCTTTGGCAAATGTTTATTACGACCACGCTGACAGCTGACAATTCTTTCATTAAAGTTTTCAATCACTCTTTGGCCTCCATACCACAAAGCGCATTATACACTTACACGTTGAGCATGCAAAGGCTCCTTAATAATCGTTGTATGATTTTCAAAAGCGCAAGGGCGGCGTTTTTGTTTATTAAAACACCCTGATAAGTGAAAATGGCACTCGTCCAGACGAAAAAAAAAATTATTTTCCTGATTTTCGTAGTGATTTTTATAATTCTAATGCAATTTTTGAGTAAAATTGAATTCATTTTAGCAGTTACCTAAGAATACGTCAAAGAACTAAATGTCAAAATCATTATGTTGTTGGTGTTGCCACAATTGAAAAAAAAGTTCTTGTTGAAAAATCCTTAATGAACAGACATTTGCGATGAGAAAGGCTCTTAATTTTAGCGTATTTTCGAATTTCTATACAAAAGTGGCGCATAATTTTATGGTTATAATCCATCTAAATAAATTGATTTTCTAGGATTTTTTCAAACTTAAAGCAAATAATTTAACAATTAACAATTACAACCGTCAAAATATGATTTTTTTTTACTATTTGAGAACTTCCAAGTTTGAAGTTTTTTTGTAACAATTTTTATTAAGACTTAAAGTCTGTTTGGGACAAAAATTTAAATTTATATTTTTAATTAAATAAATTTCTTAAGCACTACAAATTTTCACAAATAAAATATCAGGGAAATAACCAAAATATAAATAATTTTGTGACACATTCTTCGTTAGCAATCTTAGCATGAGCAAATTATGATTTCAGAGCCTTCTTGTAGCTTGACTACAACACAGTAGAAAATATTTTTAAAAACGATAGATTAATTTTTGGAATAAAACATTCACTCTTAACTTAGCAAATCTGTGACCAAAGTACACTAGCTATAATTTTATTTAAAATCGGTTAAGTATTTGTCGAAAATAGAAATGTAATTATTTCACAGAGAAAACACGTTTCCATCCTTTTGGCCCCCTACATCCGGCGTTTAAAATCAGCATAGCATTTTCTACTTTCCTAACAATAATGCAAGAAATAAACCATTTTAAAAGTAACATATGATAACAAACAATTATTTAAGTCATTGAAATATAAAATATCCCTTTAAATTCATTTTCCTCAATCTCAGGTTCAAACAATTAAGTGACATATAAAAAAGATTAAATAACCTTTTAAAACAAACAGATATTTAATTTTTCTAATCTAGTTTGTTAAAAAAGCAGTTGTCGTCATCTTGGAATATAATAATAATAATAATAATAATAATAATAATAATAATAATAATAATATTAGTAAAATATTTATTTTTTAGCCCACTGTTGGTTGATCAACATAAGCTAAAATTGAAAAAATATTCATACAAAATATGTTGCCTACCTTAGGGAGTCACGTGTCTACAAATTTAAACTCAATTTTGGAGGTAACTTCTGAAAAAAAGCCCCAGAACTTATTCTTAAAGAGTTTTTAAGATTTAATATCTCAGACATGCACTTAAGCTTTTACTGGGCTTCTTAAAAGCAGTATTGCCAGCTTAAACTTTTTGTGGTTAAAATTAGTCGTTTAATTAATAATAATCATCAATTTATTTTCTAATTCAACAATTCAGTTTTAAAATAAAAATATTGTTTATTATTTTTTATTTTTCTTTTAATATTTCGCCACACTGTTGGCATTTTGAGGAAACAGAAAACAAAATTTTTAAAAATTATATTATAAAATATTTTAAAAATTTACATATTTTAAACATTTTTTAAACTGACCTACTAGTGCTTGTTGAATTAGAAAATAAAATATATTATAAAGGTCAAAAAAGGATAAACATTTGATAATCATTAACTTTTAGATTTTTTATACCCTTTACCACAAAAAGTGCGAAAAGGGTATATTTAGTTTGTCATTCCGTTTGTAATTTCTACAATATTGATTTTCGACCTCATATATATTCTGATTTCTTATGCATAGCGAAGTCCGTCTGTCCGCCCGAGTTAGTATTGAAATCAAGGTAATAGATTAGCTAGAGAAAATTGAAATACGCCAATCGATCAGACATATGTTCGAAATCAAAAAAACCAGCAAAGCATGTCTTTCGAGGCAGCGGGCAAAACATCACGCCTGTTTGTAATATATCCATATAATTTGAACAATGTAGTAACTCCAATAAAAACGAATTTATGGGGAGACAGAGAATTCAAAATTAAGACAAAACACATCAAGTAAAAAAAAATGGCACTCGTCCATATTTTCCAAGTTAGGGGCCTCTGAACTTTTGATAAAAAAGTAAGATTTTGCAACATATTTTTTTAAATCTCATTTAATTGCTTTTGAAGAGATCTTTTAGAAAATAATAAAATTTTAAAAAATGCTTAACCCATTAAGAGCCTACGAGATTTTTATGTAAAACTATTTTTTTTTTAATTTTCTAATGTCTGTCACTCTAATATTTATTTTTTTTTTTATTGAAGTTACTTCACTAAACTGGATTTACTTATATGGTGAAGGGTATATAAGATTCGACATCGCCGAATATAACACTCTTACTTGTTTATTAAAGTCATTTAAGGCAGTGGATAAGCACTAACAATTAACAACCTAAAGTCAATTTACGATGCAACGAAACAACATTTATTTGAGGTAATTGAAAATTGGACCGCTATACGCTTCTTTAGCAGAGTTCGCTTCCATGAAATTAACTACTTTTTTTTTCTTTTTTGTTTACGCCAGTTTAGTAAAATGGATATGAGAATTCAAACAAATCTATCAGTTGTCTTCTGGTTAAAATTAAAATAAACAAAAACAAATGTTTTTAAAGCAAGTAAATAATTATTAGCAGAAAGCATTAACATTAAAAATGAAAACTTATTAAAGCGAGCAATGCTAACCATATGACAAGGAATGAATTTTTTTCTATTAATTCTCGTATACTTGTTTAGAAAAAGCATTGCGAAACAACAATTTCAACTAAATGAAAAAATTCTCTTCCCTTTTTTTTTATTTCTCTTTTTTTAGTTTTATTTAACGGGACATAAAACGATACCAAAAAACTTGTTGATTAAAGCTTTAATAAAACAAACTGCAATTTATTTGAGCTTTTAGTTTGTTAAACTTTACATACATCCACAAAAAATAATATGAAGTGTACTTATATAAAATATATTTGAACTCCAGCATAAAAAAATATTTTCTTAAAGCATTCAAATGCGAAGGTGACGACTACCATTAACTTGAAAAATTGTTAATTAAAAAATTACGAGCGAAACCGTTTGGAAGTAATTGCAAACAGTACAAAAATTATCAAATGAAAAGAAAAAAGCTATGAAATACAATTAGTTGTGTGCAATTTAAACCAGACTGCAAAGCAGAGATGGTAAACGAGTTTTTTTTTTTTGCTTTTTGAAATGTACTTTTCGAATGATACATGATGTTGTAATTTGCAACAAATTTTGTTGTAATTACACAACCTTTACGAAAAACAAGAGTTTCGTTAAAATATTTAATTAAACAATTTCTCGATAATAAACAAAATCAGATTTTGTTGCAGATTTTTAAAACAGATTAAAATAAAACCAACTAGATTTTATTTTTTATCAAGAGTGAAAAATGGCCAATGCAAATGAAATACTAATAATGTCCGAATATTTTGTATGTAGCATATTGAGATAACACGGCGTTAACGCAACGGCAGCGCTTTACAATTGAAAAATCTGATTTTGTCAAGGCGTTTAATAATTAAAAATAACTAATAGTTCAAAAAATTCATTTTGATTTCTTTATAAAATTTTTATTTACACAACTCAAGCACCAGAATTGTTATTTTTGTTAAAATTATCAGGGATGTGGTATTAATTTTTTTAAAACCTCTATTTTTATCGTTTTGAAGTGGCGTTGGCACTTTTGGATATTATAGTAGATATGTCTGTAAATAAGCAGCAAAACTCCACAGAAATTTAAATTAATTACAAATTAGGTACAATTCTTAAGCTAATGACACATTTAACTTCTTTTACATGCAAAGCTTTTAGGTTAGTAAAATAAATTATTAAGTCCCAGCTGTGACTTCAATACTAAATTCCAATACATTTTCAAATGAAATTGACCAACAACAATTTTAAACTGTTAAAAAAATAACGTGACACACGACCGATATGGCAATATACGGGGGCTTGTTAATACAACAATAATTTTTTACTTTTTAAGTAAAAATATTTCATTATTTAATTAATTATTTATTTTATTTATTTTATTCTTTTTTTATGAAATTAATTAATTAACTAAAATATTCGCTTTTAATACAATTTAAAAAAATATTAATTTAACACTCAATTAATTAACTTTTTATTGTGAATTATTAAATTTACAGTAATATTTACAGTTGTTTGGTTGCTTCGATAATGATCATTAACAACATAATTTAATAAATATTTTTGCATGTAAAAGTGAGCCCAAAGTATTTTCTGTTTTTTTTTTTTATTAATTAATCCACTTAAACATTTATTTCAAAATATGTCTCTTTGAGTATGAAATGATATTTAATTGAAAAAGCATGCAACATTAATAAAAACGATATTAGCGTTAAATGGCAAAAAAGAAAAAAAAACCCATCGCTATTGGAGAGATATTAAATTTAAGTAGACAGACAATTACACTATTTTTAAACGTCTGCTAGATATGTGAATAGCACTTTGGTGTGTTAGAGATAGCATGCGAGTCCTTAGCACAACGGTTCTCAAATAGCGGTCCGTGGACCTCTGGGGGTGCGTAGCAACCATCCTAGGGGGCGCCATGAAGAACCGAAAACAGAGTGTTTTTAAAAATAATAAAAGTTTTATTTTGAACTTGGGATTCAGAGGGGTCCACGAAAAAAAAATTTGTTTACTAGGGGTCCGTGAGCAGGAATTTAATGAGAACTCCTGCCTTAGGAGATTCGTTGACATCAATTTTAAAAGTTTCCCTAATTGACGGTGGAATAGCATACGTCAGCCTACCTCGAAATTAAACAGGAAAATTAAATGATTAATGTTGAGCTCTGCCCAGTGGACTTTATTTTTTTACGTCTTCTAGACAGTAAAGTTTAAAAAAAATAAAATAATGAATTGTAAATGGTCAACAAGAATCTTAACAAGAAATAAGAAGCAAACAAATGTTTCCTTCAAAAGGAAAAAATAGCCTACGTAAAATTTAATTTGAGAAAAATCAATTTCAATAAAACAAAATCAAAAAAAAGCCCAATTTTATTTCTTTTGTGAAAGGCAACGAACGTAAAATTTTGTCTCAGTGTCCAATTCCAGGCAACCGTTAGACTAAAAAGCACAGACAGAGAATAATTTTGAACGTTAATTTTATGTAAGTCCTAAGCCTTATATAATACAATAAAATACAACTTATAGTCATTTTGGTAAAAGTTCCTGGGCATCAATAACCTGCACAGTGTTACCGTTGGTAATGGCATATGCAAGAGGCCCACAGCAATATCAAAGAAATTTAGTCATTTTTATACCCTTCACTAAAGGTGAAAAAGCGTATATCTAAGCTTGTCATTCCGTTAGTAATTTCTTCAATATCCATTTCCTACTTCTTACGCATAGCGAAGACGATTGAGCGATGTCCGTCTATCCGTCCGTGTTAGATTTGAAATCAACTTTGCCAAGACTCTAGATGAGCCAGAGAAAATTTAAATAGGCCAATCGATCAGACATAGTTTGGTACTGAAAATCAGCAAGATCTGTTCATGTCCTCAGAGGCAGCGGGCTAAACACCACGCCTCCCTCTGATTTTTTCATCTCATTTGGAACAAATCTAGTTTAGTGAAGTAACTCCAATCACAAAAAAAAAAAAAACAAATATATGGGGCGACAGAGAAAAAAAATAAAAAAAAATCAAGCAAAAAAATTGGCACTTGCACATATTTTCCGAGTTATGGGACTCTGAACATTTCATAGAAAAGCACGATTGTCCACCATATATTTTTAAGACATTAATATGGCTCTCATTTTAAAGCTTTTGAAGAGATCTTTCAGGAAATGCTAAAATTTTTTTAAAATGCTTAACCTATTAAGAGCCGATGATATTTTTATGTAAAATTATAAATGATACTTAATGTTTTTTTTCCTTATTTTTTATTTATTATTCTGGTGTTTATTTTAGGAACACTGTTGCAGTACCTCCGGAGCTATGCTGGCGCACTATTGTTTTTAGAAGACAAGCGCTGTGATACATATCAGTGTTAAAAGAATTTTATTACGTATTAGAATGAATGACGTTATTAACTGGCAGTAATGGCTGGGATATGAACCCAAGCCATCAAAGAATTTGTTTATTCTGCTATGGTAGCTCGTAGAGAAAGAGAAAAAATTTTTTTAAAGAGAAGTAGCACTTCAGGCAACAATGACTATTTAATTAATGTAACCATGCTACATTCTTTAGGAAAGGGATAGAGGAGAGAAGAGAGAAGAGACAGTTGGTGAAAGTTTAATCGTTTTATTAATGTGATATGTAGAACTGCCGACGAAGGAGGCTGCGTGCTGTAATATTAAATCCTGAATATGTATTTATAGCATAAACAGAAAAAAATATGTTTTTATTTTTTGGTTGCCGCAGGGGTTGAACCCTGGCTAACCAGGTTTGTAGTCAACGTGCTTACTACGATGACTACAGCAGCCTAATTAATTTACATTCGAATTTATATCCAAAGAAGCTGCCACAATAATGAGTAAAGCAGAAAGTAAAGAACATACATATCCAATACCTCCCTCCTGTTTAGAGTATCTTTGTTTCTTGTATCTTTTTTTTTAATTAGAACCAGCACTCAGGGGGTGGCCCCTACTTATGCAATGCATTGTGCCAGAACTAGGAAATTAGGTTGTGGGATGGGGAATAGAGGGAGTAGTGCTTGTGGACATTTGATTTGAATCTTTGCACATTGCAAGTGGCAGGAAAAACTTCTGCAGGGAGTTTATTCCACAAACGAACTGTTCGGCTAAAAAACGAATTTTCACTGTAATACAAAGGAAATTACGGTTTTCAGGAACGAGTTCCCTGATTTTATAAAAGCACATTCCGTTGTAGTAATGATAAAAGAGTGAAACACATCCCACATTGCGTCGATGCTTCAGTGAGTCAATAGAGCTGTATACCCTACTGTCACCGATGAGCTTCTGCGCTCTTTCCTGTACGCGGTCGAGTAACTCCAAAATAGATTTTAAAGCACCGGCCTATACATGAGAGTTGTATTACATTTTCGGTCTGATAAAGGTGACATAGATAGTAAGGAGATCAGATGGAGTGAAGTATTTCTTGCACCGTTTTAGAAAACCTCGGCACTTGAATGCTTCTTTTGCAACATAAAAAATATGCTTGTTCCAACGATTATCGCATTGAATTTTCATGCCTAGAACATCGAGAGCTTCTGATTCCTTAATATATATATATCACCCATAATTACAGATGAGGTAGCATGTTCAGCAGTACGCCTGTGCGAAAGCACGCAGCACTGGGTTTTATGAGCGTTAAACTGCACCCTGTTCGACAGACCCCATTCGGAAATTACCAAAAGGTCGCGATTAAGGGTATCGTTCATGTGCTTTCTCATAGTCTCAATTTCTCGAAGGCTTGGTTTACTGCGAAACGAAAATGAGTGGCGTATTCTACTGTCATCTGCAAAAGAATAGATAGAGTTGGAAGTCTGACGTAGAAGGTCATTAAGAAAAATAAGAAATAAAAAAAACTTTGATGCCATACCAAATATCATGTCTGACATAGGATTTTTATTTTTATGGTGATCCACCACTGCATGACCTAAAGTTGAACTTTTGTCAATCCTGGACCTCTATTACAACATGGCTGGGTCTTCTACGCTCCTAGACACCAGGGTAGCCTGCTTATAAATAATATATGTATTACTTCCTTTCTTCCTTCCTTGAATTCGCTAACTACTCTCATTCTTTTAACTCTCTGGTATCTCCAATCTTCCTTCGCTCTCCTCTATTCTCTTCACTTCTTAATCTTTGTCGGCAACCATTTCAACCGTTCTATCATTTTATTTTTTCTCTCTTTCTAACTGCACAAGTGTATGGTAATTTGTGAGACTGACTATAAGAAAACTTCGAAATTCGAAACCATCAAGGAAATGCGCTGTGAGCTATTGGACCTTAGAAAAATTATTTCGATCCCATTAAGGATTGTTAAGACGACTCTTTTTCCAATTAAATGCTGAAAAGAAAGAAAAACAACAATGTTTAAATTGGGTAAGAACAAATTCAAGAAAGTCATTAATAAAAGTTTTATTATTTTGTGTAGGGTCTTAAAGTCGTTTATGAATTATAATTTTTTTTTTTTTAACAACATTACACAACTTAGAAAAAAAAATCTAACACCACAGAGACAGCAAAAAAAGAAACACTTTTTGCAACAACAAAAAAAAATCTTTTAATCGTGGCTTAAACTCAAACTTAGTGCATTTTTTGTTATTGCAGTTAGTGGTTACTAGTTCTTAATTCAATTCTCTCTAACAAATAGAATGTACAATTAATGTTTGCTTCTTGCCAAAATAAATACCACCGAAAATTGAAACTGCAGCAACAAGCCAACAGTCAAAATTTAAACAACTACAACAGAGCTCCATAACCTTGTTGTTGTGGTTCATATTTTGGTGGTTTTGTGTGTATTTTTTTTTTTTTTCATTTTGATTGCAATTTTGTATAAAATCTTGTTTAACATTTAAGCTTTGCATTTTAGTTTTTTGGCTTCATTTCCGTTCTAACGCAGAAACGAGATACACGCAACATTAAAAAACGAAATCTTATAAATTAAATTACAAAAAAAAAAAAGTTATAATAAATACATTTTTAAAATTAAATAAGAAAAAATACAAATATTGCTGTCTTTTCAAGAGGTGTACCACCATCCATGGTGCTTTTAAAAATTTTAAAATATTTAGTGGGTTAGTGTTTTAAAAATAAATGACAATTTTTTAAACTTTTATTTTAATTGCAATTTTTTTTTTTTAAGGTTGTGTGACGCGTGTTTATAGTGAATTCTGTCAGAATGTCATTTCGTATAAAGTTGTTCATTATCAAATTTTGCAAAAACATTAATTTGTAGTTTGGAAATATTAAGAATCGTCCTATTTTAAATTATTTAAAGTTTACTTTGTGCCTTAATATTTTTATTTTAATAAATCCTCAAAATGTTACTGTACAAAATTTAAAGAAAAAATAGTTTTATTTATATTTTGCTCCTGAAATTCCTTTGCCTTCATAGCAACATGGAAAATTGTCTGCGTTTTTGTGTTCGTAAGTGTTACTGCTGATCAAAAAAAAACTAATTTTTTATTTAAACCAGGAAGAGTTAATGGGTACCCCACATAAAAGGTATTTATTAATGATTCTATATCTGCCCAAATACAATATTGAAATGCGGGCACAATCCTGATGGCATAGAAAGTGTTGGAACGAACATTCTCGATACAAGTGGCGGAAGAAAATCATGGAAAAAAAGACTCCCATACAAGAAAACGCTTGGCTATCTTTTATTATGATAACTAAAATATCAGCAGTCTTAATACCTTAAAAACAAAGTTAATTGCCATTTAAACTAGTGGAATCAGAGCTGGGATGGTGGGACCTCTCCAAACAAAGTAGAGTTATTTAAATGTTTATTTTATAGCCAAAGTAGTAGCGAAGAACGCCAGTTATGGTAGTAACATTCCTAAAATAGGTAATAAATGTAAAAAAATTGTGATTACTTACTCTCTGTTTAATGTTGATACAAACAATTATCTACATGAATTGGAGCTGTTTTTTATATTCACCTTTTAAAAGCAACTATCATTCAAGTAAGTTTAAATAATAAAGCTTCTATTTGAAAATGACATCTCGCGGAGAAAATTTTATAGAGATTTGAAGCTACAATTTGATAATATACTGACAAGCAGTATTGCCTTCGCATAGACAAATGACTTCACCCAACGCCACAAAAAAACGTTATAGTGCTTTTTGAGATGACATCGTCTAACTTGTTTGCTGTTATCTTTACAAGTCCTTGTTAACTGTTACGTTCTCGACGCCTTGATTTTTAACTGACTTCACTGAATGTTCAAGCGATTTTTTTAATGTAGCGATGACTGTACTATCACTGATAGGCCTTCTGCACTTCTTTACATCCGTTAAAGCAGTTATTGACGTCTTTAATCTCTTCGTTTAGTGATGAAGTGGGATAATATTGAGTTGACTTGCAGTTTTTTTTCAGCACCCTGACTAAAGGTTTAGCAAAAACGATGGCCCTTCGGTTTTAGTTCTTACAAGGTTATTGATCGTAAACATTTTTTACAATGTGGAATGGATACAAATCGAATTGCTCCGTGCGATGGTGAATTGGCTTTGTCCTTCTTAATATTATGTTGCACACTGTATTATCGTTAAAGGCCAGGATACACTATCATGCACAATCGTACAATTTAATCACACAAAAATCTGAGATTTTTTTGTCCTTCTTTAAAATTCTTTTCAAAATGGCATCGCAAATGGCAAAAAAGACGATATTAATATTTTGTTTTTATTTTTCTCATCTTAAAAATTAATTCTGATCGCTTAAAGAAAAACATATTATGGAGTGTTTCAAAAGATTATAAAATCTGTCAAAAAGTCCGCACAAACATACACTTTTAATCAAAACTATTATAGTTTTTGAGCACATATGCAATTTTTGACAGGTCGTATGACTGATTATAATAGTGAATTATAGCCTTTAAATAGCGATTTTTTGTCAATGTAGCGATTACTGGACAATTTTTTGTGGGCTTTCTGTACCCCAAATACAAAGTTTTGTTCATCGTTGCGTTTGTTAAGCCAAATATTGTCCTCTTTGGCATTTTGTTTCTTCAACCCACTGACCGAAGTTTTAATGATCAATGACGATCGTTGGGCTTTAGTTCTTACAACATTTGGTTCTTGTATGTTTTTTAACCGTTAACATTATAATGTGGTTGGGCATAACTTTAATTGCTTCGCGCAAAGTCGTTCGTTGATTTGAACAGATTAGTCGTTTATATCATGAACGATCTAGTTAAGTTGAACTATTTTCTCAACTGAGCGAAGTAAGCGGCTAATCACACTGATCTAACTTTAGCTCCATATTCATGTTCCTTTGAAATTCCAAAAATTTTTATATTTTACATTTTTATATATTTTTCAGTTTTTGTTTTATTTATTGTTTGTTTTTCTTATCTAATACTGATTCTATTTAAGCTCAGCGTTGTTTCACAAAAATGATGCAGAGTTCTGAGCAACTTCTAGAAGACCTAATTAAATGAAGTGATTTTATTTAAGAGACCGCTATCTTTGCAATAAACTGATAATTACAACTTTACTTTTTATACGACCATCATCATCAACGAAAAAGCTTTTTTAAAATCTTGTTTTCCATATATTGTAATTACTGAAGCAAAATGTAAACTAATCATTCTTAAATTGTCATTTTAAGATCTTCTAGTTTATTAACTACAATCCTGCCAAAATTTCCATTAGAGCTTTTTAAGCTAATTTTTTATTTATTAAAAAAATAACAAAACTGTTAATAAATTCTTTTTTTATATTTTTAATTTGGCTGTTTACTATTAAAAATTATTTTTAGCAACAAATTAAAAACAAAATAGTAAAACTTTATTTTTAAGTTTTAAAATCAACTTTTTTTTAAGTCGCTAACCTTGATTCAACTATTTCAAGCGATTCTCTACCAAACGAGCTGTTTGTCCATTACGAAATAGACAACGCCAGTACTGTTCATTTTGATTAACAACTGCAACAGTTGTAACACGATACAAGAGCTATAGGTTTTGTGGCATGCAACAATATGTATGTGCATGTTCATTTCAACTTGATTCTAGATTTATTTTTGCAAACATTATTGTTGAAAACACTTAAATAAAAATTACGCAATTTTCTGTTACACTTACCAAGGCCGTGTATGTTAAACTTTAAAGAAAAATATTTGGATTTATAATTTTAAATTTGTTACAAAATTTACTATTAAAAATATTGTGTTCATAGAATTTTATCGACAAACAAATATTCGTGAAGAGATTTTTCTGCTTTCCAAGAAGCAACGAGTTGAGGGTCGGGGCCAGGTATACCAAGTTGACGGATGTTTTTTTATTTGCAACTTCTATAAAATAAAATAAAAAATTCTTGATATCTATGAAACTGGTTTTAAAGAAAAGTAGATTTTTTGCCATTTATATTTGAACCGCGGCTGGAACGTTAATGACTTAATCCAGATGATAGAATGCGACTTGATTAGCCAACTATTAAATCGCTAAATTATTATCGTTTCCCGAAGAAAATAACCAACATACGACAATCATTATCATTAACCTGCATAAATTCTGTCAGCTGTTAATGTACTCGATAGAACCACATCTTCTTCCGAACCCAAATAAATGGCTTGGAATTTACTTTTCATTGTCCAAAATCGGCTTAACATATTTTTGAATGATTTCTCAAAAGGTTTGATACTAACTTTCTGTGATTTCTTTTTGACTTCGGTATCATGGAAATTAAAAGAATCTTTTATTCTGATGGCAATTAAAAAGAAGTGGACAACCTTTTTATTGGTTTAATCAATTTAGGATCAAAACATCAATTTACTGGAAAAGAAATTTGTGGCAGATTGCAGCTGCGACATTCAAGGTGGCAACTCAGTTTTATTAGTCGATAAAACCAGAGTGGGCAACTTTTTAATTTAAAAAAGCACAAAATTTGAGAATTAACGCGTATTGAAAAAAATTAATAAAATTTATATTTAGAACTGATTTTAATTCGTTACGAATTAACTAAACTTCAAATTAATTATTTTCTTAACAATTCGTTTCCAAATCAAATGAATTTGTAAAAAGAGTTGCAATTTTTTTTAATTCAAACGGAATTTCCAAAGTGAATTGCAATTAATTCTAATTCATTTGAATTAAATTTATTTTGAATTCACTTAAATTTCTTTCAATTCATTTTTTGTGTGAAATGAATTAATTCAAAAATTGCTAATTCAATCCATGAATGAATGATTTAATTACAGCTCTGATTATAATATTATTGTTTTTGATGTGTAAATAATTTAATATTACAAGCTAATAAGGCCTTAAATAATTTTTGCATATAAAAATTGAATTTTTTTTATATTTTCTCAAAGTTTCGTACATTTTATGTTCACTTTCTTAAGGGATCGTTTTTGCTTTCCACCTGCATTTAAATGAAATAAAAATAGGTAAGAGTACTATATTCGGCTATGCCGAATCTTATATACCCTTCACCATAAATTTAATCTAGTTAAGCAAAGTAACTCTAATCAAAAAAAAAAAATATTACGGTAAAAGACATTAAAAAATTTAAAAATAAATTACATAAAAATGTCATCGGCTCTTGATGGGTTAAGCAATTTTAAAAAATTTTAGTATTTCGTTTAAGATCTCCTCGTAAGCTTTAAAATGATACCCATATTGATATTTGAAAAAATGTTAGGTCCGTAACTCGAAAAATATGGGCGACCACCAATATTATCACTTGCTGTTTTTTTTCTTATTTTTTAATTCCCTATTGCCCCATATATTTGTTTTTTTATTTTATTTTATTTTTTCATTATTATTGGAGTTACTTCATTGTTCCAAATGATGTGAAAAAACTAGAGGTAGGCGTGATGTTTTGCCCGCTGCCTCGATTGATAAGGACCGATCTTGGTCATTTTCAATAGCTAAATTTTCAAAACTATGTCTGATCGCTTGACGTATTTAAATTTTATCTAGCTCATCTAATAACTTGAAAAAGTTGATTTCAAACCGAACACGGGCGCACAGACGGACCTTGCATAATTGACTTTGCTATGCATAAGCACTCAGAATATATATATACTTTACGGGGTCGGAAATATTTATTGTAGAATTTTCCATATTTGTAAACTGTAAAAATTTCCACTTCGAACATTTTTAAAAGCACTAAGAAAATGCTAAAAGAACTTATTTGAAGGCAATTTATTTTGTTTTTCTATTTTCTCTCTCATATTAAAATAATAAAAGAAATTTGAAAAATCATACTGAAAATCCTAAAAATATAATTTGTCACCATTCCAGAATGGTAGGAATTAAGCCCGATAATAAAATCAAAGATTTTATTCTTGCTGTTTTTAAAATAGAGTTCCGCCATATAGTTCAATTTAGTGATCGCCCTTTTTAGTTCAAAAATTGAAAACGAACTAGTTCAAATTTTAGTTCAAAAGCTCTCTTTAGTTCAAAATCTCTATTAGTTTAAATGTTCTGTTGACTTTCGGTTCAAACGCTTTCTTTACTTCAAAAGCTCTTTTAGTTCAATTGTTCTTTTAAAAATATGATGGCAACAACGCTGTAGCATTGCCAAAACGAATGTTTAATAAAATGCGTGCAGCACTGATTTCACGTCCAAAATAGTCAACAAGGAAACACAGACATGGATTCTAGTTCATTTTGTCTGGTAGTTGAAATACAAAGTCTAGTTCAAAATTGAACTAGGTATACTTAAAAGTATGAACTAGTTCACTTAGTTCAATCGATGAACTAGTTCGTTTATGAACTACACAAGTCTATTATAAAGATTTCTTATTTATAAAAATTACATTGGTCCGTTTTATTTACACTCCATCCTACTGTACCTTGACTTTATTGACAATAAGTTAATTTAATTTTAAAATAATATAAAAGCAGCGCAGTTGTTTTGTAATAAAACAGAGAAAATCCCCCTTTAAATGGAATTAATTAAACAAAAGAACACAGTAAATAAGAAATTAAAGCATAAATTAGCTTTATTTTTACAAATAAACGAACTGAAAATGTATTAAAAGTAAAGGAACCTAAAGTTAATTATCACACCAGATAAAGCTGTACAACGAAGCACATTTAATAAAAAAAAAATAAACGAAGAAAGTGAATCATAAAAAATGAAATATATTTTAATATTGATTTTTAGTAAGTTGATGTAAATTTAAAAGGTTAATTTTTAATTTCCTATTATTTCAAATTAAAATTTAATTTAAGGTTTATTATTTGTTTGCTCTGAACAAGCTCGATGTCCTTCGATTTGTCCTGCTGTATTCCAGCCAACATGTGGTTTTAATGGAAGTTGTTACAAACAGTTTGGCAACAGATGTCGCCTGAGCGTTTTTAATTGCAACGAAAACGAGAGTAAGTTTTTGTCTATAGTTCTTAAAATAAATTCATTTTATAATATTCGATATTTTCCCTTTATAATGAAAACGTTAAATTGAAAACATACGGCACGCGCTCGCTAATGTATTCGACACATTAACACGTGGTTTGTAAATTATACACTAATTTAAAAAATTAACAAGTAAAACAACAACTATTTCGTACCGCATACAGTAGCAAGCGCGTGCTCGTAGACCACAATTGTTAGTTTTCGTTTATTAGTCGTATAGTAAATTGATTTTGAATAATTAGATTATATTTTTAAATCTAAACATAAAATAAAACTGTAACGGGATCAATTCTGTACATTAAATATATTTGTTTTTAATTTCGTTTTTGGTGTAGATAGTAATCGGAATTTTAGTCTGTTTGTATGTGTTCGCATCACGTGAAAACTGCTTAATGGATTTACATTAAATTTAATAAAGAGGTTCCTTATATTCTGGGTTTAAATATAAAAAACAATTTTTATGTGTTTTTGTAGAGAAAATAGGGATACAAATGTAAAAGCTCCCGGTATTATGGCACTAAAACATTTCTTAGCACATTTTATTTTTGTAGATAGAAAATTTTTAACACCGTTTACTCTTTAATAAATATTTTAAAATAAATTTTTCTTAATTAGAAATGACACGCAGACGTTGTCGTGGGCAATTCTAACTTAAACAATAAAAAGAGTGGAAAAAAATGTGAAAGTGACTTTACCACCTGTAAGTGGGTGCTTAGAGTCCGAGCGCCTTGATTGGTGCGGCAAAATCAAGTTTGTATAAAAGGAAGAGATTTGTATCTTGTGCTTAAAGAAAGAGAAAGAGAAGGGCAAAAGTCAGTTTTGCAATTTAAACTGCTTTTGAAACCTTTCCCTGTGTGAACCAAGTATAACTAACATATTGGCTCTGTCTTTGTAAACGCTTTAATATCACTGTTAGGTTTAGTCGTTAGATCTGTCAAAAACGGCGTTTATCCAAAAAAGTAGGAAAACAAAATTTGTGACAAATTTTTTCATAGGTCTGTCCGATTTAATAATTTTTTCAAAGATTCCACAAAACAACATTTTCTTAAAGATCAGATATGTATTTTGAGTTGTATATTTCTTGTGTGAGTGTTTAACCCAAGGTGAATTAATGCAAGGACAAACATCACTATCAAACAGATTTTTAATGTATAGAGTTTGGCAGGTATGGTAACGAACCAAAAAAAAAATTAATTAACCTGTGGTGCCACCTGGTAATTAATTCGCCTTGGTTTAACCTTATAACTTTTTCTTACAACTTTCTTTTAGTAGAACTGAATTTCATCCGATTTTCTTGTGAATGAATTGTATCATTTTTTTTAAATTGTCAGTCGTGGCCCTAAATGGCATTTTATAGGACAGAATCAGTCCATTTGACACTATTAAAATACATCTTAATTATTTGTTGAAATTTATATCTTCAGTTTTTTTAATTTCTTCCGTATTTATGGTTCATTAATTTCCCTAGTATTCGCTTAGTTCATCTATTCCATCGAAATATAAGGGCAGTGTTCAGCTTCTACTTAGTAATACCTTTGCTAAAGCAAATTGACTTTAAATACAATACGCTTTATATGAATGAGACGTCTACATTAGTAAAAGCGTGTCTAAAATAAATATGATCCACTTAACCTAAAAATTTCTTTGAGTAGGGCACCATAACCCCACTTTATTTAGCATTTAAGTAATTATACTTTGCTGAGCAGCCATGACACCTTAGTTTTCAAACTGCCTTAATTCATGTTGTGTTAATTTTGCCTTTCTTTTAAAGTGAAACATGGTGCAAATATAATTCTCTAAGGATGTTACATTTTTCTTTTCTTTGCCCTTAAATGTAATAGTATTTTTTTTTTTTTTTTTTGTTGTGCTTTAGATAAATATGTAAAAACTTCATTACTAATCAATTAAAACTAACCAAAGCAGAAAAAGTAAATTATAATTGACTTATGAAAATCCACGGTTCAACCCCTGGCTGGGAAAAAATTAAAAAATAATTTAAAAAACTTTTTCCTAACAATCTACACTTTCAATCCTGTTTTTCATTCATTTTTTGTAAACCTAAAATATCATTTCTTTAGTTAAAAAAGAAAACTGCCTTCCTAAAAAAAAGAACATACGCTCTGTCGCTGCCTTTGTAATTTCATACATAAATATTTTTTCTTAAAATGTATATTTTTAATCTTTAAATCTTTTTCAAGGAGATAAACTTTAATCAATTTAATAAATCTATTTATATTTCAGATTACAGACAAGTTGGTTTAGAAAACTGCTCCAGGAATGATGTCAAAAAGTGTTAAACTTCAACATGTAAATCACAACAACATTAAGAATAAAACAACATGAGTACAAAAATTAAAAAACAAAGTATTTTGTAAATTTCACATTTGTAACAAACGTCTGTGACGATGTCATTAATAAAATAAATTAAAAAAAAATTGTCAGCCAAAAAAAAATTTTGGGTTCTGAGGTGCCTTATTCTATGACCCCAAATTGCCGCCCTTAAAAGGTATGGAAAGATCTAGCTTAAAACTTAAGCTTAAATATTCCATGTGAAACTTTTTTCAATCGGTCCAGTCGCCTTTAGATGGCTGATTGATTTTTCCTGAATAATTATTTTAATTGAAATGAATTCACATTTTATTATTATTTGACAAATCGTCAGGTGGGGTAACTGTCTAAACTTAACGAATGATGGAATGGTCGTAGAAAAAAGCATCTTATGTTCTTTAATTTTTAGCAGCAGTACACAGTTTCTCCAGCGATATTTTAACTCCCAATATCTTTTTTTTACAAACACGATCTTACACATTATTGCTATCAGTAAAGTGGGTTTCAATGAGATTGGCCTACCGATCGAATTCGTGCTCTTATTAGTTTTGGTGTTTTAAACAGTGTTCACAAAGAAGTGATGAAGAAAGAATATATGGAAACCGGAAGGATTTGTAGCACATTTATAGCATTAAAAATAAGAAGTACTACCCCAAAAGATGTAGATCACTCTCTTGTTGAACTTGAAAGAAACTTGAAACTGCCTTCCCTGTATCCCAAACTTGAAAATGTTTGAGGTATATTAATGTTTATTCTGCATCTGTTAATTGAAAAAAGAACAGCTTAAGCAGAATTTCAAATACACAAATTTTCTCAGCTCTAAAATGGACATGAAGAGTTACCAAGCAGCTGAGAGAATTACTATAGAAAAAAAAATACATCCTTTAAAAAGTATCTAAAAGAACTCCGTGGAAGTCCACAATCGTATTATTTGCAAGAAAAATCTTTAAAAACCTGTCATGTGTAGGCCAGATATGAAAACTAATGATTGTACCCACTACGTATAACTAGCCTTTGTCTAGCACTGCCTGACCTTAATTACCCTATGTCTCCACTAGCCATCAAATTAAACAAGACATGCACGTGTATTAATTTGTCCATGTTCTTGTATGTGATGAAAACGTGCTGATGTTCCGTTTGAGCATAACTTTCTGTTTGTCGTCAAGGTTGCTTCAATGTTTTTTACAAGGAAGATAGTGTTCGCACTGTTGATCAATAAATGGCGTTAATTCAAAATTGAGAAATCATACTAAAAGTCAGATTTGATATCGAACATCATGGCTCAGACAAACGTTCGGTCAACGAACGAAACATGAACATTAAAAGTCTACCTTGGCAAAATTCAATTGCGACCTGATGTTCATACCAAGTTGATGGCTAATAAAGACGTAGGAGGATTAGGTATAAATAAAATGTTTTAAAAACTTATGAGTCGAACCTCAAAACAAACAAATCTCGAATCACAACTATGTATCGTTTGTCATAAAGGAAATAATATAAAAATTATTTGACAATTTATTTTCTAAAGAAAATCCTTTTTTTATAACAAATGGAAGAAAAAGTATCATTTATCAAACATGGGAGTAATTGACTTGATGAACTAATTAATTGACAATTTCATTAGCATTGAATGGTAAATAATGCTAATGATTTTCTTAGCATTAATAATGGTACTGCTTTTGAATGAAAGGGTTTTATTGATAGTTAAAAACCAAAGTCATTATAATTGATTAATGATTAAACGGTTTTAAATCATTAACAATAATAAACGTCACTGCTTGTCTTTTTAGACTTAATAAACACCTTAAAGTATTAAATATCATTATTTTTGAATAGCATTTTTTAAGATCTGCTAGCAGGGTTGTTATGTGACTTTAGATCTCAGACAACATGTTGTACACCTATTTTACTAACAATTGATAAATTATTAAAAATGTCAAATACAGATTCAAATACAAAAGAGTAAAGGGTTTTTCATAAAAACAATTTTTTTTTTTTAAATTTTAATTGGTACTTAAACAGTTTCGTTGAAAATGCAAAACCATTAGTAAAAATAATTTAATTTTTATTCATAGTCATTATTTCAAACAACGCTAATGACATTAAAAAATCCCAAGTATGTCATTTATTAAAATTAATAAATTTTTTAGTTTCAAGAGCAAAAAAACAACAAAATTAAAATTTATAAAAAATCTTAGTTAAATGTTTGCTGGGTAGGCATGCGTGTACACCCAATGCATATATTTTTTTTTTTTTTGTCAGTGTAAAAGTGTCAACTTTAAATTCTTTATAACTTTAAAAATATTGATCCGATTATTGTTATTGTTGCAATTATTTTTATCCCTTTACCACAAAAAGTGGAGAAAAGAATATCTAAGTTTGTCATTCCATTTAAAATTTCTTGAATTCTTGAGTTCTAATGCTTAGCGAAGTCGATTGCGAGATGTCCGACCGTCTTAGTGTTGAAATCAAAGGCACTACATGAGCTAAAGATATTTTAAACACGCCAATAAATCAGACGTAATTATTTTGCTATTGAGAATCTGCAAAATCAGTCTATGTCTTTTAAGGCATCGGGCAAAACCCCACGCCTAACTCTAGTATTTCCATATCATTTAAAATAAATCTAGTTTAGTGAAAAAAATATATAGGGCAATAGAGAATTACAACTAAGAAAAAAAAAACGTAAGGTGAAAAAATCGGCGCTCGCCTATATTTTCTGACATATGGACTTTTGAACTTTTCATAGAAAAGTACGATTATGCATTATATTTTTCAAGACATCAATATGGGTATCATTTAAAAGCTTTTGAAGAGATCTTTCAGGAAATGATAAATTTTTTTTAATGCTTAACCCATTAAGAACCGGTGACATTTTAATGTAAAAATGTATATCATACTTAACAACAAAATAGATGAAGATTTAAGAACCAAGAAAATATTATTTAATTTATTAAACTTTAAAATGATCGTGCTATTTTTCCGAATAAATTATTTTAATCACCGATATTGATTATTGGAGGTGAAAGCACGTCTCTTATTCGGGAAAACAGCACGACTATTTTAAAGTTTAATTAATTAATTTTAATATTCCTGTGTTTTAATTTTTAATTATTAAATTATTGCAAGTGCCTGTACATTAAGCAAAAATAAATTATCATAGTGTTTTGTGGTGTTTTATTTGTTGTTTTTATTTTTCAACGTCTTTAAAACTTTTTTAAAAAAAAGAGCCGAAAAAAAGTCACCCGTATACAGTGTATGAAGAAAAGTAAAATCAAATTTGATTGTTGTTGTTTTTGCTTGAACTTTGATTTTTGTCTTTACTTTATTGTTTGGACAAAAATCTTTAGTTTATTTTAAATAATTGTGAGAAGTTTTTCATCTCCAATAATCAATATCGGTGATTAAAAAATTTATTCGGGAAAATAGCACGATAATTTCAAAGATTAATTAAAAATTTACGAAGTTCACTTGAGATAAATTAAAAATTTCGCGAAGTGCAATACCTGTCAAGTACTTAAAACTTTTAATTATAATTTTTTTATTATACTTTATTTATAAATATGACTGACACAATTTTCAAGCGTAGTAATTGCATTCTTTTATTTTAAACTGTTGTTGTCTGCTAAGTTAAATTTTTTTTTTCAATTAATCAATTTCCTTTTAAAAATATAAAAAATACATCTCCAAGAAATTAAAAACTCAGAATTAAAAAAAGTAAATTATTAAATAAAAAATATTATAAATATGAAATTATAAATAAAATAAAACAATAGATGGCAGTTAAAGGCTGCTATTATTTGTAAATACAGCAGCGTTGATGATTGCAACTTTAAAAAAAAAATTTATTGAAATTTTCTCTTAATAACTGAGACCAGGTCGCAAGTTATCGCCCCCTGCTTTTATAATTATGGCAGAGATTTGTAAATTATTAAAATAAAAACATAATACTAAAATAAAATTAACATAAATTACTATTGCCTCCATGCCTTAATAATTTGGGAAATTATGGTACTTAAATGTTCTAGGCCACCCATAACTTTTAAAGGTTTTGCCCCTAACGTTGCTGTTGTTGTTGTTGCAGTTGTCGACAACCTTGGTACTGATGGCTTAAGAGTTGTTGTGGTGCTTGTGGTACTTGTGGTACTCTCTTTCGTTGTTGAAGTTGTTGTTGATGTCGATGTTGACGTTGACGTTGATGTTGACGTTGACGTTTCAGTTGTTGTTGGTAATTTTGAGGATGTTTCTTCTTCAGAAAGTGTAGAGGTTTCTAAAGTTTTTTCTAAATTATTCATTCTATCGAAAAACCTTTCTTCGGATGAAACATATTCGAAGCCATGTTCACGTAGGTCTTTTAAAAGCATTCCATGTATTTCAGGTTGTTTGTGTATCTCATTATCGATATCATTATATTCAGGATCTTCCAGTAGAAGTGCTAATTTTTGCTTGAGATCGTAGCTGGGTTGACTGTAGGTTAAAGAGAGATTAGCTGCAGAGTAAAAAAAAATATAGATTTTATTCCTTTAAAAAATTGGAACCAATGATGACAAGTGAAATTTTAAAACTATCAAATATAATTCCCAAAGTCAGTACAGTGCATCAAAAAAAATGTTTAAATGCAAATTTTACTTCTGCACAATTTAAATACGCGTTATGAATTTTATTCAAATTTATTATTTACTCACACATCACCAAAATGCAGCATAACAATTTTATTTTGATATAAATCATTTTATTTATTTTTATATTCAAATTACAAGTTTACAAAACAAAAACAAATAAAAAACTTCACGGGTAAAATGACAAAACTTAACTAAACAAAATTGAAATGAAATATCAAACATTTATAAATAAAAACTGCACAATTTCTGCTACGTGATGTTAAGAAATACATCGAATCAATGTAAAATTGTTTTATCTTAATATCACGTCTTAAATATAAGTATTTCTCTTTTAAATGCACAAATTAAAAAGAAAAAAACAGAAGACAAAATGAGGAAGGCATAATAAAATTTAAAATTAAAAGAACAGACATTAAAAGAATTTAACAATTTAAAACGTTGCAAAAAAAAGTCGAATTTATAAATTCAGTTATTAACTGAATAACAAGTTAATGTTAATAGTTAATGTTATTTGGTAGTAGGCATTTTAACACAGAAAAAAAATAAATCTATTGCTCGTACGCACACGATATGAATAAGGTAAATTTTGTGTTGACAAGTCATAGTGTCCAAGGACATAATGTCCAGGGACTTAAGTCGCACTCAAAAGGGACATGAGGTCCATTGACATTATGTCGCTTTGAAAAACGTTATAATATCAATAGACATTGTATCGTTTTTAGTAAAGAAATAGTGTCACTTATAAAAGTGTCATAATTTCCGCAATTAAAACATCAACGGCTTAGCTTACCAAAGATTTTCTGGATAGGCGGTCTTCAGCCGGGCGCAAAGTTTTTCTCTCTATGGTATAACCACAGCAGTTTTACTGATCAAACACTTTCTGGATAGCCGTCCTTGGGCCAGGCGCAAGGGTTTTTTCCTCTATCGAGTACTTAATACCGGCTTCGCTTTTCAAAGATTTTCTGCATAACCTGCAATTATTTCTCCTCTATTGTAAAACCAACACTGGCTTCGTTGACCCAAAATTTTCTTCAAGCCAATTAATAAAAATGCTGCTTCTTTCTTACTTTCTTAGAATACCATAAAATATATCTATAACATCCATGGACGTTATAACCCTACGTTGATAGACATTATGTCCTTGGACGTTATGACATGCCACCATTCTTGAAATGAACGAAAAAGTTTGAATTTTTTATCTTTTTATGAAAAGAAGAATTTAAAATAATTTTTTGTTGTTGTTATTTTAGTAATCTTGCGAAAATACTCTTTTAGCTCTCAACAAAAAAAATGTGAAAAGTCATGGCCAAAGTCACAAATTTAATGGTTTTAATTATTTAATCTAGAGTGTTCTTCAATTGAAAGAAAGCAAAACGAGGCGCAGTTTAATAAAGTAAATAGATTCTTGAGTTCTTATGTAGTTCATAAACGAACTAGTTCATTTAAACGATTCCATCGATTGAACTAAGTGAACTAATTCATACTTTTAAGTACATCTAGTTCATTTTTGAACGACACTTTGTATTTCAACTACCAGCCAAGATGAACTAGAATCCATGTCTGTGTTTCCTTGTTGACTACAGTGGACCCTCGGTTAATGAACGCCCCGCATAACGAACATTTCGCATAACGAATACATTTTTTTGGGAAAAAAGTTTCGCTTTACGAACGAAGTCTCGCATAACAACCTAAACAGGGGAAACCCCGAATTCACATTATTGGGCTGTCTGCGTTTAGCTTTTGCTTCATAGTTCAGAATTTTGTTTTATTTTAGTGCAGAATTGTTCGTCAAATTAACAAGACGTGTTGAAACATACAAATTTTTTATTTTTAATTTTGCTTTTATAAAAATTGCAAAATAACTAACATAAAATGCCCTCAAAAAAAAATTCGGAAAAGGAGAAAAATACAAGGACCAAAATAACTATTGAAATGAAACTCAAGATCATTCAAAAACATAAAGGAGGTTTGGGTGTGGCTGATTTAGGACGTGCGTTCAACTTGTCGAAATCAACGATTTCTACTATCCTCAAGAATCAGGACAAGCTTGAGGTGCTAAACGCTTCAAAGGGAGTATCAAGAGTTTCTTCGCAACGACCACAAATTCTCGATGATGTTGAAAGATTGCTTTTGATATGGATTAACGAAAAGCAAATGCAAGCTGACACAATTTCGCAGAATATAATTTGTGAGAAGGCTAAAACGATATTCACTACTCTGATTGAAAAGTCGCCAGGAACATCAACAGCAAGAAGGGAAGACTTCAAAGCAAGTAAGGGGTGGTTCGAGAATTTCAAAAAACGTACTGGTATTCATAGCGTTATAAGGCATGGTGAAGCAGCAAGCTCAGACGCTAAGGCTGCCGAGAGTTATGTAGGCGAATTCAAGAAGCTTGTGGATACTGAGGGTTACTTGCCCCAGCAGGTGTTTAATTGCGACGAAACGGGTCTTTTTTGGAAAAAGATGCCCAAGCGAACTTACATAACAGTAGAGGAGAAAGCAATGCCCGGCCATAAGCCAATGAAAGACCGCCTTACTCTGCTTTTTTGTTCCAATGCAAGTGGCGACTTGAAAATAAAACCGCTACTTGTCTATCATTCAGAGAATCCACGTGCCTTCAAAAAGCATAATGTTGACAAGAGTAAGCTAAATGTCATGTGGAAGTCGAACAGTAAAGCTTGGGTGACACGTGTTCTTTTTACTGAGTGGATCAATAATGTTTTTGGCCCCTCTGTGCTGAAATATTTGATTGAGATGGATTTGCCTCTTCGTGTCCTGCTTATTATGGATAACGCTCCTTCACATCCACCAAGTTTACAAGATGAACTCATTGAAGAGTTTAAATTCATCAAAATTCACTTTTTGCCACCTAATACAACCCCATTGCTTCAGCCCATGGATCAGCAAGTGATTTCTAACTTCAAGAAGCTTTACACAAAAGAACTTTTCCAGCATTGCTTTGACGTGACTGAAAAAACAAATCTTACTCTAAAAGAGTTTTGGAAAGATCACTTCCACATTGTTGCCTGTCTCAAAATTATTGATAAGGCATGGAAAGGCGTTACTAAGAGAACACTCGAATCTTCCTGGAAAAATCTTTGGCCCGACCGCTTTGCCGAATGCACATTTGAAGGACTCGACGCAGTATCTACGGATCCAATAACCAACGAAATAATATTTTTGGCTGACCGTATTGGGCTAGAGGTGGATGGAAATGACATCGCTGAACTTGTGGCAGAGCACAGTGAAGATCTGACTACCGACGAGCTTATAGAATTGCAATGTGATTTTCAACAAGATGTTAAGAAGCAAACTTTATCAGACGAGGAGATAACCGAAGAACAGCAACCGTCTAGTGCAATCAGAGAAATGCTCAAAGCATGGGAGTTTGTGGCATCATACGTTAAAAAGCATCACCCCAGTCAGACAGCGGCAGTACGTGCAACAGAATTATTTAACGATAATGCTGTGTCCCATTTTGAACAAATTTTGAAGGGACGTCAGAAACAAACGACTCTATACAATTTTTTGCTTAAAAAAACTAGATACTAGGTACTAGGTTTCTTTCAATAAAAATTCAAATTGAAACATATAAGACTGTATTTTTTTTCGACCTGGAACGCATTATTTTAGTTTACATTGATTCTTATAGGAATAATGGTTTTGCTTAACGAACGTTTTGCATAACGAGCAAGATGCTAGAACCAATTGTGTACGTTAACCGAGGGTCCACTGTATTTTGAATATGAAATTAGTGTTGTTGCCATAAAAAAGAACATTTGAATTAAATTGAACTATATGGCACAAGTCTAATGCGTAGGGAAGTCGATTTAGCGATGTCCGCCTGTCCGTCTGTGTTAGTGTTGAAATTATCTTTGCCAAGGCAATAGATCAGCTAAAAAAAATTGTAATACACCAATCTATCAGGCACAGTGTCGAAAAAGTTACTGTTGAAAATCAGCAAGATCGGTTCACGTCCTTCGACGCAGCGGGCAAAACACCACGCCTACCTCTAATTTTTCACATCATTTGCAACAATGAAGTACTCCAATAAAAAATTAAATATATGGGGCAATAGAGTATTCAAAAATTAGAATAAAAACATCAAGTAAAAAATTGGCGCTCGGCCATATTTTCCGAGTTGTGAGATTTAGAAATTTTAAAATTTTTGAAATATCAATATGGGTATCATTTTAAAGCTTTTTAAGAGATCTTTTAGGAAATACTAAATTTTTTTAAGAATTCTTAACCTATTAAGAGTCGATGGCATTTTTATATAGTACTTATTTTTTTCATGTTTTTTTTTTAATTTTGTGTCACCCCATCTGTAGGCCACATGGGTTAATGCATTCACTTGTTATCCATTTGCCTTAGTTTGGTTACTGGATCAGCTTTTAGCTTTTATTAAGATATAATGCAGTGCTTTTATGCTTTTGCTAGTTAAAATTTTTATTCTAGGGTTTTATTACATTTATATCTTTTTTTAACTTAAAATATTTTTTAGTTAAAGTTTTTTCATTTTTTTTCCACGCTTTTCATCGATTGTTAGTACAGTTTCACTTTAATTTATTTTAAGTATTTTCGTAACCTTTTTTAATTTTTGACGTTTTTTTTTTAATTTAACTATTTTAGTGCCTTTTTGTGGCGCTTTTTGAATTTGTTTAATTGTTAGTGATTCAATCAATTATCAGCTCCAGATTCGCCACACAAAGGGATTATTTTACAAATAAATCAATAAATTAATAAAAAATATAGATGACAGGCCGGTTCGCCAGTTTTAAAAATCTTTTTTAATGTTACCTAAACTTTAAATATCATAAATACAAATTTGAAACTAAATGGCAATACTAAAATAGTGTTAACGTTGTTGAAGGCCACAGAGGCTTAGAAAGAGTTATTATTTCGTTTAGTCTATATTAAATAAATAATAATAAATTTCATAAAGACAATTGGACAAAAATTTATTTATTTTAAAACAACTGAGACAACAAGTGTGAAAAACTTAAGATATTGTTGTTGCAACTATTGGCAAACTAAGATAAAAATGTGTGCAAATAATTGTAGTCAGACAGTAGTCCCTTAATGTTGTTAAAAACAATTCATTCAATTCACAAATACATATTCAAATAAACTACGTACATCTTTTTGTTTATTCATATTTTGCCATAAATATTTGTTCAACATTTCTAAAACAGATAGATACGCAATAAAATAAATATGTTTTTTTTGTGATCTAACGGAAAATTTTAAACCTTTTTGCGACAAAACTAAAAAAATTGATAACAATTAAACATGAAAATATTTTGTTAACAAATTAAAATCTAAGAAACCCTACCGAACCTTTTTATTAAAGTTAGAAGCAAACAAAGCTTTTTAAATATACAGGCATGTCACAAATTCCGTTCGGAATTGGAATGATTCCGAATTTACTATTCCGATCGAAATGGTTTTAGCTTCTATAGATTCCGTTCGGTTTTAGTAAACCGAAGAAAGTTCAAAATCACTTATGTTTGTGCAAAATATGGCAACATAACAACGAATGTAGCAAAACAAAAAAGAGCGGAATAAAAAAAACAATAAAAATTCAAGAAATATTTGTGTTTCAGTGCGAATTGCTAAAAAAGTTAAAATAAAAATATCAAACATGCCCGGAAAATCTCTAATTGCAACAGCAGAAGAAAATAGAAGCAATATTTTTTGAGTGCTGTTACTAAGAAATTTTTTGAAAAAGAATAAAAGTACGGCAAATCTTTTAAACAAATTCCGTTTATTTTTTTGTTTTTCATAAAGGATTAAGAAAAAGTTAATTTTTTTTATTAACATCATATTAAAATAAATTTATTTTGGATCAACAAGTAAGGTAAAGAATAGCCTTACCTATAAAATAATGTTTCGAATGGTTTTTCTGTTAACAAAATGCTCAAAATAACAATTCCACATAGCAAACTGAAAGTGGTTTCATTCCGAAAATTTTTTTCGTTTTACGTTTTCTATAGAAGCAAAACACGGAATCAATTCCACTTCCGAACGGAATTTTGTTCTGTGACATGGCTGATAAAATAGCTATGAGTTTTTAGCCGAAAAATTCCGAAACCTTTCAATAAATACAATAATTTGCTTTTCACATTTTTGTCAAAATTTAAACGCAGAAATTAATTTAAAAAATCGTTCAAAATTAAAGTAAATTCTTCTTAATATGAAGCGAGACCCTACTTGGAAATGAAATTGCGACTAAACTCCAAATATACTTGAAGAGAGCAGCTAGTGACAGAGCGAAAAAGTTAAGTAGTAATAGTTCCCATACCTTTCGAATTCAAAAAGTAATGACATGACCCATTTTTAACCGACTTGAAAACAAGAAGAAGGTTATCAAATCGACTGAATGTTGCTTTTTTATGTTTGACCTTGCAGAAGTCAGACATTTCTAAACCGATTTTAAAAATTTTTTGTAATTTGATAGATTATGTTTACAGATTGGTCTCGTTTTAATAACAGTTCATAATCTTAAAAATTAAAGGGTGTTCCCATACAACATACATGTTTTTTGAGTGTATTATAAACCGTAAAGCACACTTCTTTAAAATGCGTATTTCTATAGCTTCCAATAGCAAAAAGTAATGCAAAAATAAATCTAAAAATTAAAGAGTGTCCCCATAAGTGTCGTAAATTGACTTATATGCGCCTATCTTCTGAACCATTATAGACATACTCTTGAAAATTGAACAAAATGTCGACAACTTAGACCGTTATAATAAAAAGTTAAAACATTCAAAATTATAAATTAAAGGGTGTCCCAATAGTTAATATAATTTGATTATGTGGCCAAACTTATGAACTGTTATAGCCAAATAGCTGAAATTTACAAAGAACCTTTATTGTTAAGTCCGCTATAACAGGTATAAAATTTGCATTTAGAAATTAAAGGGTGTCCCAATGTTTAATGTAAGTTGATGTATGTGGCCAAACTTTTAAACCATTATAGACAGATAGATGAAATTTACTTGTCCGCTATAACAAGTATAAAATTTGAACTAAGAAATTAAAGGGTGTTCCCATATTTGAAGTAAATTGACCTATATGGCCCTATCGTTTGAACCGTTATATACAAGCACTTGAAAATTAAAAAAAATGTCCATTACTTTGTCTCTTATATTAAGAAGTATAAATATTTAAAATTATAAATTATAGGGTGTTACAATAGTTGCTGTTATTTGATGTATATGACTAAACTGTTGAACAGTTATAGACAGTTGATTAAAATTTGCACAGAAACTTTATTGCTTAGTCTCCCATAACAAGTAGCAAACTTGAAATAAAAAATAAAGGGTGTTCCTATAACGGATGTAATTTGACCTATATGGCCCATCTTTGAAAAGGTTGCAGACAAACTCTTAAAAAGTATACATAATTTCCATTACTATATCAAGTATAATAACAAGTAAAAATATTTAAAATTAGAAATTAAAGGGTGCCCTTATGGTTGTAATTTTATGTCCACACATAAACGGTTATAGACTAACGCTTAGAATTTAAACAAATTTTGTCTAACTTGGGTCAACAATAAAAAGTGTAAAAAATTAAGGGTGACCACTCATATTCGTTCATATTTTGTTCTACGACATTTGAAAAATCCTGGCGCACTCTTTCTCAATTATAATATATAGAATATAATCAATGTATAATTACCGTCTTAAAGAAATATGATTTCAGGTTTGTCCGTTTGAAGTCGTTTTTTTAAAGAATTATTATTATTTTAATGGGGATCTAATCTATAAAACTCTTGTTTCATTAATCTTCAACTAAATGCTCGATGGGACATTTAGAATTATTTGAAAATGAAAGTTCGTTTATTGTTACGAATAAATTGTTTGTTTTAAAATATTTAAATTAAAAAAACGTGTAAAATTAAAAAGACAAAAACAAACAAAAAAAAGTTAAAGTCATAATTTTTTTTCTTATAAATTACACCTGAAAATGTATCAGTTTTAACGAAATTCTTTTAGTTTATAAAAATCATTCTTACTAACAAAATGTGTAGAACGAAACTAATTAAATTAATGTTTTTTATAACATTGTTAAATGGTAAATAATAATTGATTGACAAAATTAATTATATGCTGTTTTTTATATTACAAGCGATCAACTCGTCTAAAAAAATTTTTGTTTAGAAACAACTCAAAGAACTGAGTGTTTTTCTTACAAAGTTATCAGACGATCTGATCGCAAGTAATACAGAAACAGCACATTAAAAATTAAAATATTTAAAGCCAAATAAATTATTTAAAATTAATAAACTTTTTCTTTAAGTAATTTTTGCCTCCTCTGATGTCAAGGACTGCGATTTTCAGTGTGAAGCAAAAAATAATAAACCGGTTTGTGTTCTCAATAAAAGGGACATATGTTTCCGCACGTTACCCTCTAAATGTGAATTGGATCGCATTAAATGCAACTCTAATATTGGTATTTATCTAAATTGTAATACATACCCTTTGTAAATTTTATTTAAATAATTTTGTTTTTTTTTTAATTTATTTAGATTATGCGATTTATGTTGATAGCTATTGCGAATTGGAGGCTTTCAAGTGTAAAGATACACCTATATATCAATCCCCTCCCTTAGAAACTAAACAATCTCAAGAATCAAATCTATAAGGATACAGAGTTACATACGTTAATTCAATTATAATGATTGTCATGTTGAAATAAAATTATTTTCTTAAGTCATTTTTTATTTCATTGCCACATATTATCAAGTTGATTGAAATTTTACTTCATGTTAGGTATTAAATTAAAAGAAATATAAAAGTATTAGAATTTCTTCAAGAAAAAACATACAATTTTGAGCCACTTTACCTTACGCCATCAACTTGGTATGAACATCATGTCGCACATGAATTCGGCTAATGTACGCTCTTAATGTTCATGTTTCGTTCATGTCCAACCATCGCTGGCCGAACATATGTCTGAGGAATGATGTTCGCCTTTAAATATGACTTTTAGTATGATTTGTCAATTTCAAATAAACCCCATCTATTAATCAACAGTGCGAACACTATCTTCCTCGTTAAAAACATTGAAACAATTCTGACGACAAACAGAAAATTATACTCAGACAGAACTTAAGCATCATAATATTTTCGCTACATACGAGGGCTGCTCTATATATTTCTAACTTAATAGTGAAAATGCGAATATTTATAATCAAAAATGGTTTTATTGCTTTTGAAGGTATTCTCCAGCATGATTTATACACTTTTGCATGCGCTCAAACCAGTTGTCAAAGCACTTTTTCCACTCCGATTGAGACACCTCTAAAACATGGTTATTGAACACTTCAACAGCTTCTTCTGGCGACGAAAATCGTTGACCACGCATTTTTTTCTTGATGTGCGGAAACAAAAAGAATTCATTAGGTGCCAAGTCAGGGTTGTACGGCGGATGACCCATTAATTCGACGTTTTGGCCGGTCAAAAACGCTCTGGTTTGAGCCGATGTGTGAGAGCTCGCATTGTCATGGTGAACAATGATTCGTCTTCTCTTGTTTTGGTTTTTCGAATTACTCCGATGACTTTAGGCAAACAAATTGTAGTGTACCACTCAGAAGTGACCGCCCTACGTTGCTCAAGCGGAACAGTCGCCACATGACCAGTTTTGCCGAAGAAACAGGCGACCATTTGCTTCGAAGTGCTTCTTCCACGAACAACTTTCGTTGGATATTGCTCGTCTTTGAAGACCCACACGGTCGATTGTTGTATCGTTTCGGGCTCATACGCATAGATCCATGATTCGTCACCTGTAACGATCTTATAAACGTCTTTTGAAGCACCGCAATCGTATTTTTGCAACATTTCTTTGCACCAATCGACACGAGCCTTTTTTTGAACGACTTTCAAATTGTGCGGGATTCAACGAGAATAAACCTTTTTTACGGCCAGGTGTTCATGCAGTATCGAATGTATGCTGGTGGAAGAAATGTCCAAGGATGTCTCTATCTCTCGGTGTGTTGCATGTCGATCTTGCATTATGAGTTCACGCACGGTATCAATGTTCTCTGGCACAACAGCCGTTTTTGGACGACCTTCACGGAATTCGACTTTGAGCGACCTTCGGCCACGATTAAATTCATTATACCAATTTTTCACAGTGCTATAGGATGGTGCTTCATCGCAATACAAAGATTTAAGTTCATCAATGCACTCTTGTCGTGATAATCCACGTCGAAAGTTGTGAAAAATGATGGCACGAAAATGTTCACGAGTTAATTCAATTTTTTTCTATATTAATTTTTTCAAGTCACTGTAAACAACACAAATAATGGTCGTACGTCAAAACGTTTTGAGTACGATTATGCTTAAAAATGACAAACTTTCCAATGGAAATGTCAGATTGCACTTGGCAGAACTCAGTGTTGCCAGGTCAGAAATATATATAGCAGTCCTCGTACAAGAACATGGACAAATTAATACTGTTGTTATGCCGGCGTTATGTTCATGTCTTGTTCAATTTGATGGCTAGTAGAGATGTGGGCTTAAAGAGCATCGTTGCTTGTCTGTATAAAATAACATAAAGAATATTGCCCTCTTAGGCGTCAATTTTCGCTGGCTTGTCAGCATAAACCAGTGACCAGTTGGTCTTAGTTGATAGGACCATTGTTCGATTTTATTGCTCTGTTGTGTATTGGTTTCACTCTAAATGCGGCAATTTTTATCATTAAAGAATTCATGAAGCTAAAAGTGATGACTTATTTTTAAAGTAAATCTCAATAATTTGGTAACATTTTTCAGCTTCAATCATAAATGTTAGAAAGTGAGTGGCTTCAAAAACAGAATGAGGCCATCAATTCGACTGAATGTTGCTTTTTTTAATGTTTGCGCCTGCAAAACTCCATCATTTCTAAACCAACTAATAATTTTTTTTAAATTGAAAGGTTATGCCTACAGATTGTTTCCGTTATAAAAACAGTTTATCATTTAAAAAATCAAAGCGTGTCCCCTTACAACATGCACGTTTTTTTAATGTATTATCAATCGTAAGGGACACCACTCTAAAATTTTAGAAAAATAAGTATCGTTATAGCTCCCAATATCAAAAAGTAAAAAAAAAATAAATCTTAAAATTAAAGGGTGTCCCCATAGGTGACGTAAGTTAGCCTATGGCCTGTCTTTCGAACCATATTTTTGAACAGTTGTATACAGACGGTTGAAGTTTACAAAAAACATGTGTTGCTAAACCTGCTATAACAATTATAAAATTTGGGTTTGAAAATTAAAGGGTGTCCTAATAGTTGATGTAATTTGATGTTTGTGGCCAAACTTTTGAACGATTATAGACAGACAGCTGGATTGGTAAGGCCGCCGTAAGAAATTTGCAATTTAAATTTTGAAACTAAAGGGTGTTCCCTAAAATAATGTAATTTTACCTACATATATGGCCGAATCTTTTCAACTGTTATATACCAGCGCTTAAAAATTGGACAGAATGTCCACTACTTTGTTTAGTATAGCAAGAAGAATAAATATTTTAGATTATAAATTAAAGGGTGCTACAATAGTTGATGTAGTTTCATGTATATGGCCAAGCGGTTGATTAGTTATAGACAGACGGTTGAAATTTACAAAGAACCTGTATTGCTAAGCCCGCTATAGCAAGTATAAAAGTAGAATTTTGAAATTAAAGGGTGTCCCAATAGTTGATTAAATTTTATGTTTTAGTGAAGAAAATGAATTTTAATTGGAATTTTTTAATAAGCCTTCGAAAATTAAAAATCACATACCTTTAAGCACAAATTAATTCAACAAATTATTTTAAATTAAAAGTTTATGTCAATTAAATGAAAACATTTATCCCCTTAAAACAATTGGATTACAGCACAATAGAAACTTTTTTAAAGAGCTGTCGATGTCTTTGTAAAGGAAGTAGAAAATATAAAAATTAATGCAAATATACTTTACAGTTACACATGGATGGACATCAAAAAATGTGTTTCGTAAGGACTGGATGCATTTTATTATTATTAAAAACATAATTTATTAATTAAATTTATTTTTGGTTAAAGTTTATTTTTTAATTTTTAAAAATCTTTTTTTTAGAAAGAAACATTATCCTACAAATGTATGTATGTAATTTATATCTACAGTTCAATTTCTAATTTCATAAACAATTAAAAAAAATAAAATGGAAACATTTTAATTCAAATGTTTGCTGGGTAGGTGTATATACATTGGCACATATTCATAGGGAGCTAAAGTCGGTTTTACTTTAGAGTCGACTCTAACTCATTCATAGACAATTAAAAATATATTTTTGGCGTTGAAGTCAATTCTAAATTTAAAAATAGCTAAAGCTGTTTTAACTCATTTTTCCATAATTATATTATTTGGTTTAAGAACACAATACTCTTTATCTGATTTTTAAACCATAGTGAACAAAATAACAACAGGGTTACTTTTTTCTAATGTTTGATTAGAAATTGTATGAAAACATTTATCAAACTTAAGTTGACACCCAGTTAAAGCTTATTTGACTTAAAGTATGCTTTATTTTCGACTATGAAAGCAAAAAAGATAATAAGAGCTTTTTATTTGAAACTATTTTAACTTTCAAAAAATTGAGTTTCCCAGACTTGGCAACTTTTTTTTAATTAAAACGCAAAACATTTGAGTCATTTCCAAAACCTTAAGATCGATTTAAAATACAATCAAAACATTTATGAATAGAACTCTTACTGCACGTCGACAACGGTCGAATAGGTGGACCCAATTTTCGATGACTCGGTTGTCTCTAAGTTCTCTAATGATTTGTACGTATCCCCAAAGGAAAAAATCTACTGGCGTTAAATTACATGAACAAGGTTGCCAATTGACTGGTCCATATATTGAGATAACATGCTCACCAAACTAACTCTTTAAAAAATCGATTGTAACTGTCCCGTTAAAACCACAATCGTCCAATTCTATTTTTTTCCAATTCGTGCCAAAAATAAATAAATAACCGGCAATAATGGCGTGATATCGGTCGCCATTCACAGCAACGTGACGATCGTTATTGTCGACGAATAAATAAGGCCCGATGATTCCGCCGCCAGCATGCAAACCGCTCTAAACATTTATTTTTTGTGGATGAAGTGGTGATTCATAAAGCACGTATAGAATTTACCAAACCAATAACGCATATTTTGCTCATTGACGAGCCCATTGATTGTCTTCTTCAGAGCTCAATCGGAACGTTGTTTGTTCATATACTTTACCATGATGAAAATGTTAAGTTTAATTGAAAGAAGTGTGCTGTATTCGTATATGCCAAATCTTATACACCCTTTACCATATATGTAAATCTAGTTTAGTGAAGAAACTCCAATCAAAAAAAAAAATAAATATTGAGGTGACAGAAAATTAAAGAATTAAAAAAAATACATTAAAATGTCATCGGCTCTTAATGGGTTAAGCGTTTTTAAAAGTTTTAGTATATTCTGAAAGATCTCTTCAAAAGCTTTTAAGTGATGCCCAAGTTCATATCTTAAAAAATATAGTGCACAGTCGTTCTTTTCTATTAAAAATTCAGAGGCCCGAAAAATATGGATGAGCGCCAATTTTTCTACTTAATATTTTATTTTTTATTTTTTTTTTAATTCTCTTTTCTCTTGATTGAAGTTACTACACTGAACCAGATTTGTTTCAAATGATATGGAAAAGTTAGAGGCAGGCATGAATCGATCAATCTTGCTGATTTTCAATAACAAAATTTTCGAAACTATATATCACCGATTGGCGTATTTAAATTTTTTCTAGCGTTTTTAGTGCCTTGACAAAGTTATTTTGAATCCGAACACGGACGAACATCGTTTAATCGACTTCAGAATATATAAAATTTGTGGGGTCGAAAATGGATATTGTAGTGAAGGGTATAAAAATAAAAAATGATTTGGACTTTTACTAAAACATATTAATAAAATTCATACAACTTTAGTAAGTCCCTGTCCACACTTTGCAACTTTTGTTGTGCAACTCTTGAATTTGTGGGTGAAGAAAGAAAGAAGAATAGAAACGGGTATGCTGTTCCATGTACTTGCAATTCTCTTTTGTTTTGCCATTCGCAGCTTAATCAACAAAAAATCAAAGCAATCAAGGCCGAAATTGCAGAAACAAAATTGAGTGTGTGGATGAGGACTTATCACAAAATTTTTTTTAATAGTCCATTAACATTTAAATCTGGTACTATTTATTTAATTATTAATTTTAGAAATACTTATACTATTATTAATTTTAGGAGTATTATAATAAAGTTATAAAATATTGCTTTAAAATTATTTATAATAATAAACACATTTAGACTTAGAATTAGTATTTTAATAAACAGTTATAAATAATAAAAAAAATATACTAGAAATATTATTAATACTTATTCTTATTTTAGTGACAAATCATAAATTAAATTTTCATCTTTTTTTAAATCATTGTGAGAGGAACACAAGATAAAATCCATGAATGAAAAAAATTTTAAATTTTACTCAAAACATTTTAAGTAGATACATATACTGAGATTAGTCTTGCTGCATTAACCGTTAAGAGCTCTCTTGATTATTGGAATGATACAAGTGGAATGATTAAAAATATCCTAACGTCTTTTCTTTTTCTCTTGTTTTCGTAATTTATGTAAACGACGGGTGTTTGGTTGTGCATCACCTCCACTGGCCTTCGAATCCTGTTAAAATGGAAAAATACAATTAATTCTAAATTCTGGGTGGATTTGAGGGAAAAAAGTATTGAAATAAAATAAATTAATTTATATAATTGTATATAAAATTTGTTTTGCTCGGAAATAAACTGTCCATCTGTTTGTATTTTGAGCATAAAAAATAATTTTCAGGATAATTATTTAAAGAATTTATGATTCCATGAAATTGTTAGTCTTCTTGAAGTGAAAATTGGTATCATGAATTTCCAGTGAAATATTTGTCCCTTCATTGAAGCTATCAGTGCACATTGAATGAAAATAAGAAGAATAAGCACAATGAAAGTTGTTAAATTGAAGTTAAATAATGATCAGGCGAAATTTTTAGAATCGATTTGTTAGTTTTATTGCCAAAACTTTTCTCTAGGTAAAATCTAACTTTTGGTCGTGGTATGCAAAAGGCATCTAACCTCTTGAGATTACCAGAGACATTGCTACTGACCCATTTCAATAAATTTTTTTTTTTATTTATTACACAAATTGTAAACAAAATATCGTAATTTTCTTATTTAATGTCATCTTACCGAGCGTAAGGTTGCTCTGCCCTTATTAAATTTTAATTTAAAATTTCGAGAAAAAAAATTCATTCTCTATAAGGAGAATTTTGTTTACATGAAAAATTGCTTGAGAGAACTGTTCGAGATTTCAATTTGCGAAAAAGGGAAAAGATATTCATGATAGGGTGAATAATTTTTTTACTTTGAAGCCAAGTCTTTAACGGTTTTTGTGAAATTAACCACCGGCATTTTTCCAATGGTTACATTTGTTTTTAGTTATTGAAGAATCAAGAAAGAGTGCTGTTTTGTAACCCTTGCTTTTAAGATTCACAGCTGGGGAAATCAAATATTAGGTAATATTTGGGATGTTTTTTTTTTATTTTTTTTTTGTAGTTTTGAATTTTAATACATAATTTTTAATTTTGCACTATTATGATTGTTTGTATATACATACATACATAATACATACATATTATGCTATGTAGAACTTTAAATATAGAAAATATAACAATTATTGTATTTTATAATTGAATTTTATAAAAGATAACAACTCAAAGAAAGAAAAATCTAATATACAATGAATATACCTCCAATGTGTCACCATCGCCCTCGTTATCTTTAGTGCTCATAAAAATTGAAGCCATTATACAGGCTAACTGAAAAAAGGCTCCAAAATATAAACTCCATCTTAATATGATACTGAAAGTATCATCATTAACATATTTATCCAAAGGATTTGGCGACGATGTCATTGTTTTTTTGATTTTGACTGATAAATTAAGGTTCAGCAAAATGTTTTGTTTTTAGTAAAACTGGACTTGTTTACAACTTTCCTGTGTTAAATAAACAATTTTACAACATTATTAACCATATTCAAAACAAACACATTAAAAGAAAATATGCTTCTTGCATCAATAGCTAATTTAACCCTTTTGTTAGATTTGCTTTCATTCAACAAATTAAAAAATAAATTTAACAGTATTATGAACAACTGGAGGATACGAAGTAAAAATTAAACTCGACTGCTAAAATGTAAATACTTACAAATATTGCTTGTTTCATTATCAGGGTTGGCAAGGTTGCTGCAATGCACAATTTAAAATATTTTTGCATTTTCTTTAATTTTTAAGAATTGGTTTTTATTGGCATATTTTAATGAAAACATGTTGTTTTGTACATGATATTCTATATATTTTTCCTGCTACAAAATTAATTAAATTAAGTGTTTGTTATTCTAAATTATGTCGTAAATGGATTCAAATTGGTTTTATATTCGCAACTCTTTGCTGTATCTGGTTTATCGAAGTTTTTGTAAAGGGTATGTTATTAAAATTGCGTTTTATAGTGCGTTTCTATTAAGGTGATTTCGACCAAAGCAATTGATTTGCTCAAATAAAATGTTTTGTTGTTTTGATTTCCCATACATTTTTCATTCTACCAAAACTACTTTAATCAGTTGACTTTTTTCTAGAGAATATGAGAAATGTTTTTTTTTTGTACTGGTTGTGTCGAAAAAGCAAAATTTAATTTTTAATTTTTTAAAGAAATATACTTTTTATTACAAGTATAGTGTTTAAAAAAATATAATTATTGAGAAAATTTCAGATTTACATAACACTTTAACTCTGTGGAAGCAGAGTTGATTTTAAGACAGTGAAAGCAAAAAAAAAAACACGTTATAAAGAAAAATGTTTTCTTAAAGTGAAAATTACAAGAAGCTTAAAAGTATAAAAAACTGTTGCTACCTGAAAAAAGTGAAGTTGGCAAGTCTTGATAATCACTTTACTCATAGGTGTAGAGGCCAGTCTAGGGAGAATCCCCATGAAATAATTTTTCATTAAGGGGCTCTGTTCAGAAAAGCTCTCTACTTACGCTTATGACTTCTCCAATATCATAACGCAACAATCGCAGTACTAACTGCTTGTTAGTTCTGTTTTGTTAGAGCTTCTATTAGTTAGTAAAAAAGGGCTTAAGAGTTTTTAAACCGACTACAAAAAGGCAATACATAATCGAAGATGTTTTTTTTTTTTTTTTTTTTTTTTTTTTGCTAACAACATTGCAATAATTGAGAAAAAATTTGGCATATTACTGTATTTTATTATAAAAATACAATGGAAATTTTCGTTTTCCAGGCCTGAGTATTACATTAATACGGCTTTATAAAATACAAAGCTTCCGTATATATAATAAAACTGCTCGTTGCCAGATTTTAAATTATTCAATGAAAAAAGGTATATCGGTAATATGTTGCTTTAAAATAGGACAATAACGAATCAGGTGAGTGCAGTTCGGCCGTTAAATTTTCTTATATATGATTTTTGGTTTTATTTCTTTAAAAAAAATTATTTTACTCTACGTTTTCACTATTCATCAAGTTAAACATACAATGCCCATAGCACCAGCAGATCAACGCTAATAATTTGTCCACGTTCCTGTTTGTGGCGAAAACGTGTTGACGTTAGTGTTCTATTGAAGCATAATTTTCTGCTTTTCTAAATGAATTTTTTTATAAAATTATCACAATCCTAAAAAAAATTTGGCTGCTTTTGCTTACTATGATGGTTGGTTGACCAAAGAAAATCTGGCATTCCTACATACAGCTCAGATGTTTATTTAAAAAATTTGACATTTGTTTCAGTCAGAAAGAAATAAATAAAACATAAAATATTTCATCAAAATAAGCTAATATATTAATAGCTTTTAACAAATTTCCTTATTTACCAAATCTATTAATTCTACTGCAATGGGGTTTTATCGCGGCGTAGGCAGCTTTATGCGTCAGGCGTATTTTAAAAATTACAGTCAATTTGCGGAACTATCACGTAATTTTGGCCAAAAACTTCTTCATTCAAATGCTGCACAACCGAAACGATCTAATGGACCAAGTACTCTTAAGTTGGCAGTGTGGGGAACTACGTTAGGTGCCACCGGTGGCACTGTCTATTCCTTGTATTCAAACTGGAAAGATAAAAATTCACATATGGAGCATCAACGCACACCACCAACTTCTATTAAAGAATTTCCATCTAGTGTAAAAATCACTAAACGTTTTGTTAATCCCAACGATTCTTCTGGACTAGACATAACCCTTTTTCAGTTTCAAACCTGTCCATTTTGTTGCAAGGTAAGAGCATTTCTCGACTACTTGGGCATTTCCTACAAGGTTGTGGAAGTTGATGCTGTATTAAGGCAGGATATTAAGTGGTCGGAAGTAAAGAAAGTGCCAATGGTGTTGATTCGTCAACGAGACGGAAGTTACGTGCAAATGAGTGATTCTAGTGCAATTATATCGTTAATTGCTACATATCTTAATGATAAAAGGATTGACATTGGAGAATTGGCACAATATTATCCTTCGATATCATTTTTTGATGATAATCAAAAGAAAAAGAATGATATTATGAATAAATATTTCTTAATGTATCAAGACCGTACACCCAAAGGACTAACTAAAGAGATGGAGGAGTAAGTTCAAGCATAGTTTTCAAATACATTATATTATGTACATGTGTGTATAACATAAATTTTACTAGGTTAGAGCGCAAGTGGCGGTCTTGGGCCGATTCTCATCTTGTACACCTTATTTCTCCGAACTGCTACCAATCGCTTGGGGAAGCATTAGAAACGTTTGAATGGTTTTCACAGGCAGGTGAATGGGATATACATTTTCCAAAGTGGGAGCGCGACCTAATGGTATATATAGGTGCAACAGCCATGTGGGGTATTGCCAAGTTACTTAAAAAACGCCATCAACTGACAGATGACGTGCGTTCACACATATATGAAGCTTGTAATAGATGGACAAACGAGATAGAAAAACGCAAAACAAAATTTTTGGGCGGCAACCAACCTAATTTAGCGGATTTATCTGTTTATGGTGTTTTAAGCAGTATGGAAGGATGTCAAGCTTTCAAAGATTGTCTTGAAAATACAAACATTGGCAAGTTTATACATAAAATATAAATTTACTTAAATGTAATGAATTAAATTTCAGGCGAATGGTTTTATAACGTTAAACAATTGATACAGCGAAATCGTGGAGGTTTAATACGTGAGCGTATTGAAGGTGAAATGCCGAAAATGTTAACCGCCATGGCTAACTGATTAAATATTAATATATCCAAAGAAATTAATTTTGATTGATTTAATGTATTCAATTAAAAAATTACATATTTTGATCTAAATAAAAAGATAACTGGGATTTTATCTTTTAGTATATTGCCAAAAAATCTGTTATTGTCGTCTACCCTAATGTTGGAACTGCGGTATGAACATTTCGTAGGCATACGTAGTTCATTAACTAGTTCAGTTGAGCCACTCCATTACTTGAACTAAATAATCTAGTTTAAATTTGTTTATGAAATATGCGTTGTTATTAATTTATGTTTGGATTTGAACAAAACTGCGAGTAGACATTTGAACTAAACGAGCTTTAGAGAACAAAAACATTTAAAACTAAGAGAACGACGACATTTTGCATAAAACTTGATTCATAAAATTTTGTTTGATGGCTTGAATTTTGAGAGGATGTTTTCGAACTTGTTTTTTGTACGTTCGTTGAATACGATTTGTTGGTTGTGTGTTATTTGAATTAGCACATATAGCTACCATAACAAATACTAATATAAAAGAGAAATGTATGAAATTCGATGCCATGAACATTTTCGTAGTATAGGGATGCGATGAATCCCACTGCCATCCCTAAATTAGCGCGTAAAGCGCAACATATCTGGCAAAATTGGTCATGTACATACAAAATGTATGAAGCATCGCTGAATAACGCCGTTTACGCTGAGCAATTGGAAAATCCAATTTTGACAGCGCGTAAGGTAATGCAGTTGCCTGCAAGCTACTGTTGTTAACCCCCGTCTAGATTAGCAATAAATATATTAACATGTCTTGCAGCAAATGTCAAAATTATGTTATCTCTATTGTAGACACTTTTTTGTACATATTTATGGAAAGCAATATATGTGGCAAGAATTCTCAGCCAATTTTCATTGACAATTATTGCGAACATAAAATGTCAAATTCAGTTGTGTTTTGATTTACAAGTAAAAGCGCAAACATAAAATTAACTGATTAATTACACCAAATTTGTTTTGTTCTACAATTTTCTATCGTAAAACAAGGATTGGAGTATATAGGGGTTACATATTTATTTGCAGTATTTAGAAAACGTTGCCTTTTCGGCTTTATCTAGCGATTTTATCACAGTTTTGCATTTCTTTTCATAGGATTTTATTAAAAATGATTGACATTACTGTTCAAAACAAAACGTTACGCTTTTATTTATTTAGGTATGTTTCAGCGTAAAAGCCATACGTTATTTTGCGTCGCGTCTTATGCGCAAATTTAGTTATGGTTGTCATTGAAACTTTTAAAGAGAATTAAAAAAATTACGTAAAATGGCTCTAAAATATTTTTTGAACAAGAAACTGAACTAGTTCGTTTTTAATTTTGAACTAATATTAGCTATTACTTAATTTAGAGCTGCCATACTGAACCCTTAACTTCTAAATAATGCTACCACATATTTTTAGTTTCTTAAAAACAAAAGCGAATTAATTACGAGTTCAAGGCAAATCAATTACCAGAAGAGAGCTCAGGTGAGTTCACTATAGTTTGCTGATAATTATTGCTGTCAAACTCCATATATAAAATATATAAACAGCTTATTTCGTCTTGTAAGAGCTGCTAGCGATGGTATACTCATTCATTTTCGTCAGAGTCTATCTATAAAAAATCTTTTATACTTTTTTTATGGAGTGTGGTATTCATGGTAACATAGAGAATCAAATTTTTCGCCTTTTGTTTTATCATAACAAACCAAGCGGATTCATTATTTTTTTTATGGTAACATTACTCTCAAACATCCATATCGCATTTGATCAACAATAGGTTAATAAATCAAAATTTTATAAATTTCAGTAGAAAAACTTTTTGTGGAGAATTTAAAAATCCGAATGTATATGTCTATCCTTTATCCTATTGTTGCAATAAAAGTCTATTTTTGAGACACAATTTTTTTGAAATTTGTCGATCGTAAAGTGAAACAAATTTTATCAACAAAACAGTATCTACTGAAATAAAATAGTTTCTGATGTTGTTGGTGGATTTCTTGCAAAAAGTGCAATTTTAAAAATTTTAAGTTTTTGTCCTCTTGTTGATCAAGTACGATATATAAAAAATTATTATATTATACATTTTTTTATGGAGTTTAACAGATAGTTTACGTCGCAAGTGAATCACCTAAGCTGCCACCTGATAATTGATTCGCCTTGCCCTGGATATATAAAACACAGATAAATAACCAGATCCGAAACGAAAAATTCAGTGTGGCCAGATTCCAGCTTTCGTTAGAGAGGGATAGTAATAGTTCTTGCTTTTTTAATATTGCTACCTCTTTCTGATTATAGCTGGAATTTGACATTTTATTTATTTACAAAAATTGTCAAGATTCTGTGGTCAAGATATTGTAAGTTTGTTTAAAGTGTTATAATTTATCAATAATTAAAGTGATTAAATCATTTTAATATTGATAAAAAATCTAAAGCTAAAGTTATTAATTTCATTTGAATATTTTTGTGTGTGTTTTTTGTTTCAAAATAGCAAATAAGGGTTGAAAAATCAACCACAACAACAAAGCAAAAAATCTAACAAAAGATGTAAGTTTAACAAAGTTGTTTTTAATGTAAACTAGATTTTAATGAAATTATCTGGTTTCTTTCAGGAGTCGCCGCTGCATAATGGGTTGTGCCGAAGGAGAGAAGCTACACCAATTCGCGAAAAATCCGGCCAAGTAAGTTTGTATATAAGTTTCATTAGTGACATGCTTGCGGCAGGTTTTGTACATTAGAGGAACTGTGTTCCTTTTCAATGTACAAAATCTTATTTAATTTAGTTTGATTCCTAGATAATTGGAATTGTATGTTTGATGAGATTTTATCTTACCAAACATATACATATTACAGTGTTTCTCCCAATAAGAAAAATTTAAGGGATTTAAAAAAAAGTGCGTGTGTTAATAAGTGTTTTAAGCAGATAAGAAAACAAGTGCAAAATGACTAAAAAAGATTTAACAAAATAGTGAAAGTATAAATTTAATTGAAAATACAGAAAGAATATTAATTGTCGTACAAGAAAATAAAAGCTCCTATGTTTATTAAAATATGTTTATTAAAATAAAGGTATATTAAAATCTTCTTTTTTATATTTTAACACAGATTGTAACGATGCATTGCTAATTGCCCTGAGATGGAAATCAATAATTGCTGGAATTATTTTAAAACTGCTGAAATAAAACATAAAATTTTGCTTATTATGAATTGTTTCTTTTTTTATTAAATATTAAATAAAAATGAATTGTATTTCGTTTATTTTTTATTTTGTAATTTAATTTCAAAATTTTCCTTTAATTAAAAATTTTCATTGCATTGATTAAAGTAGAGATTTTTTAATAAATATTATGTTTTTTTAATGTTTTTTTTTTGCATAATTTTGTAATTAAAACTATAAAATACTTAAAAGTAGACATAAGCTTTATTTTAGTAAGAGATAAGTTAAAGTGATATTTTTTGTTAATTCTTGTGTTAAAATAGATTTTTTGTAACCAGCTGATTAGCAATAAAGTGTGATCAAAATTCTTTTTATTTTATTTTGTTTTTTTGTTTAAAAGCTAAAATGCTAAAATTAGGTACAATCTACAATATGTTTCATTTACATTTATGATTTAGTTTCTTTTTGTTAATAAAAACATTTTGACAAATTTTTTTACCTAAATCTGCATTAAGCATTTAAAATTTAATTTAATTTTATGTATAATTAAAATTTAAATAAAAAAAACTGCCAAGTCCTTAAAGTTATTCAACTTTTTTTACTCCCAATTAACAAAATACAAATGTATTTATATAATTATTTCCCCAAACTTGCCTCTTTCAGTGCTTATAAAACGTCCTTCAAAAAATCTCTTAAGTCTTCTTATTATGTGATACAAGCATTCTCTTTGAAAATAACCATTTATAGCTGATAAATGTCCCAGTGTTTCGCATAAATCATCAACTAGTTTTCCATCTACTGGGGAAGCAAAATATTGTGAAGTTTGATAATTATTATCAGCCTCGCCATTACCAAAACTGCATCCGTTTATTTCCTCTTCATCGATATCAGGTTGTAACTTGTAAATTTTGTCGTTGTCATTACTTGTTTCAATATGATTTTCAGTCGAGTCTGCTTGATCCATAAACTTTGATTCTAAATTATCAATTTCCATTTTCAAACGATTTTGGGCAGATAAATCGTCTGGTTTTTCGTCCGAGCTTGCAGATGTTTGAACTTTGATACTTTCGTATGGTGCCAATAGCATCTATAAACAAGAACATTTATAAACAAGAACTAATTTAAGTACTTCTACTTGCTCTCACCATAAATAAATGCAGGAACATATTTTTTTATATTTTCTAGGTGTTCTTCTTCAATTGGCCATGAACATTTGAAGTCGGCACCATGTGGAATATTAAAAGTAACATCTTTTTGATATTCATCTCGAAGCTCAATGATTTTGTTAGAATGAAAGAAATAGCTGCCATCGTAATCAATACGATCCCAATCACTATCCATGGCACCTAAACATGGTGGAACGTCTGAATCACGTAAAACTTTTTTAAAGTATTTTAGTTTCTTAATTTGACCAATAATGTTCCTTTACATTGATCAGCTCCCACAGTCTATATGAAGCATCTTCAGATAAACGCGCACAAACATCGCCCGACAATTCAACGTCACTCTGATCATGCTGTTCCCACATAATTTTGATAGATCTTGGTTCCAATCCTGCACAACTTTTGTGATTGCTCTAGAAAAAAACAAAAATAAAAAATTAAAAATAACATAAGTACAACTGTTTTTCCCATCTCACTCTTGGATTTGTATTCCATTCATCTCTTGCCACAGAACCTCCTGATTGCATAGCAGATTCAAACATATTTCCTGTCCCTCCCATTCCACCACCAGGCATTAATGAAGAAGTGGGCGTGGTTGGTGTTACTGAGTTAAATTGATTTGTTTGATTTCCCGATTGCTGTGTATTTATTTGTGTACTTGCTGTTGAATTGGTCAAATTGCCGGTTGCATTTTTAGTGGAATTACCACTGCTGCTGTTTTCTAGTTTACTTGATTTTGCTCTAGATTTTGTTGACTTTTTAGTGGATTTCGTTTGTGTCGTCTTCGGTGTATATAATATAATAAGGAGAGTTTTATTCCAAAAGTGCAGTTGAAACAGTTTGAAAACATTATTTTTTAATTGTTCTTAAACACTTTAACATTATAAAAACATTTTATATTAATTTTTATAAATTTCTTTCACTAATATTTATCATTTTTTTTAATTTATCTTAAAAAACTAAATTTTTACCACAACTTTGTTATACATTTTTTGTTTGATAAAATAAAAACATATGTTTGCAATAGGTATGTGTAGCGGTTTCTTCCAACTCATTGCTTTCAGCGTTTTTGAATATTTTTTTATTCACTTAAACGAAAGCTGGAAGAAAATATGATAACACGCTTTTTTAAACGTCACTAGTGAGTAATCTGGTTATTTATCTGTGATATAAAATTTAATTTGTATATAAAAGTCTGGCATCACTGGGTATTTGTGTTGTTATCCACCCTTTGACAATTAATATATTTTTTACGTTTGTGTAACAGTGTTGGTAATTTTGTCGTAATACTATTCGTGGTTTCGAATTTTCTTTTATTCCTCCAAAAAGTTGTGTTGTACCTTCTCTGGCCAAGACGATGGCGGCTACATTAGGAAGAGTTTGTGGCTCTAAACTGCTTAAATCCGTGCCTGCAATAAAGCAGCAGCAGGTACGCAATTATTAAGGATATATATATCGAAAAATCACTTAAAACGTCGTCCAAAAAGAGGAAATTGTAAAAATGTGTTTAATTTGTGTAACAAAAAATTAATTTATTTATTAAAACAAATCCAAACAAATACGCATTTAAATAAACAAGTTAAAGATCTTTAGAAAGAGTCTGAGTGCATGTAATTAAATGTTAATTTTATAAGTGGAAAATTTTTTTGCTGACTTCTCATTATGTAACTTACCATTGAGGTTTTGTTTTATATATATTCTTGGTTTTCATTCGAGAAAAAAAGTACTTTCTAAATACAACTTATTTATAAATTTATTTATTTAGGCTTATAACATGTCAACTTCCAAAACATGGACGAATGGCCAAAAGAAGGTAAGCAGATTCTTTCAATTCTATCTACACACACTTGCTAACATAATCTAATACAAATTCTGGTGATTTTTTTTTTTTTATACACAAACATAACCTCATTAATTAATAAAGCTCACTAGTAGAATATTTCCAAACTTTTTAAATGTATTTTCGTTATTTTAATAAGTACCTATCTGAAATATTTTAGCTTGTTGCCACTATTGGCGCTTTAACCGGTGGTGTTGGTGCATTAATCTATGCTTTGGAGCAATCAGTTGAAGCCTCTGGTACTGAAGTTCATCCACCTTCTATGCCGTGGAGCCATAATGGCTTGATTTCAGCATTGGATCATGCCAGGTTTGTAGCAATGGTATACATATGTGAAAATAATAATCTAATTTTAAAAGTTAACTGCATAAACATGCATGTACATACCGAAACATATAACAGTCAGATATTTCAGTCTCTTTGAGTGCAGAATAATATTTCGGCTTAAAAGATAGTGCTTACTAAAAATCATAGAATACTGAAGATAAATGAAAATGTTGTTGGAAGGAGAGTTTGCAAGAATAATTGAATATTTAAAAGACTTAAGCTGATGCTGTTGGTTAGGAAAGAAAAAAATCTTTCAAAAAATTATTGGCATCACCGTGAATAATATAAATAGAGATAGATGCGTCCGGACGCGTTATAAACTAATAATTAAATTTTCCGTATACAAAAATTTATCGTTTTTTTTTTTTCTTTTAGTGTACGTCGCGGCTATGAAGTTTACAAACAGGTGTGCGCTGCCTGCCACTCCATGAAATACATTGCCTATCGCAATTTAGTTGGTGTAACGCACACAGAAGCTGAAGCAAAGGCCGAAGCTGAGAGCATTATGGTTAGTAATTTTCATCGGAGCAAAAAATTATTTAATTGGGCATGTCATAAATAAGATTTTTCGTTTGTTTTCCTAGGTTCGTGATGGTCCAGATGATACTGGTAACTATTATGAACGTCCAGGTAAATTGTCGGATTATTTCCCCTCGCCCTATCCCAACGAGGAGGCTGCCCGTGCCGCCAACAACGGTGCATATCCACCAGACTTAAGTTACATTGTATCAGCCCGTAAAGGTGGTGAAAATTACATCTTTTCCTTGCTTACTGGATATACTGAAGCACCCGCTGGTGTTCAATTACGTGAAGGACAATACTTTAATCCATACTTCGCTGGTGGTGCTATTGGTATGGGTCAGGTCTTGTACAATGAGGTAATTATTACCTTTTACTAATTAAATTACTTAAAACAGCTCCATTTGTCTTAAGGTAATTGAATATGAAGATGGTACTCCAGCTACCCAAAGTCAATTGGCCAAGGATGTGTGTACTTTCTTAAAGTGGACCTCGGAGCCAGAACATGATGTCCGCAAGAGTATGATTATAAAGGTTGTGGGACTCATGACCTTCTTAAGTATCATCTCCTATTACATTAAGAGGCACAAGTGGTCTTCTTTGAAAACACGAAAGATTTTCTACGTACCCAAGAAAAATTAGGCTAAATAATGTATACATCACTAACAATAGAAAACGCCTCACATCAAATTAGAAAGAAAATATTTAGCCTTATTACGGTCGCCGACGTCGGAATTCGATTTCGAAAATTTAAGGCTCATTTTACAACAATTAGAAGAGCCTCAATATTCAATTGATAATGATAATGAAAGAAAAATAAATAAGTTATTAGACAAATGTTAAAACAAAATGCTAAACTAAAAATCAATAATAAGTCAAACAAAATAAAAAATTACCGTTAAACGTAATATTTAAAATAAAAATATTTTTATATTTATTTAACTAGCCTGCCGCCACGTTCAATTATTGTCCTTCTTAAGTAATAAAATTGAAATGAACAGTTTCAGTCAACTTCCAACAACAAATTCAAATAATTTGTAACAACAACAAAAATCTTAACTGATATTAATAAATGATTAACTTTCATTTTAATAAATTTTTCTTTACTTATTACAAAATATCGGCGTATAGACTTGGTAGCAAGTTGACAGCATGAATAAAGGATATTATTTTTTTCCACAAATTTAATCTTTTGCTTCTTTCTTTGTATCCAAGGCGAATCAATTACTAGGTGGTCGCGATTGCGAATTCATAATTCTCGTGTTATCTCTAAATGCCAGGTGAAAAGTTTTGGATTGACCCTTAAATTCGGCGTTACGGACCTCTAAAGTTTGTATGTATAATATGGCATATATCGAGGTAATGAACCTGTTATCTTGTCTTGTGACATTCTTCACTTTGAAATTTATTTACCGATTTTACCCTAAAGTTATTTTTAATCAACCCAAAAATTCTTAGGTTAGGTCAGGCAGGCGGCCGTGTTGCCACAGCCCACTTGGGTCTATCATTGTTCCTTTTGTGTTACCTGCTTTTAAAAGGGAGAGAGAAGATTAATATAGGAATTAGGAATGAAGAGATGAGAAGGGCAGAAAGAACTGCGGATCCGAGAATACGGAGAATGCCCGAAAAAAATGCAGAGAAGAATCCGCTAAGTGGGACCAGTCGCCCAAAGTGGTAAACTACCCACTGTACCTTAAAAAGGAGCTTACCCCGCCTGGACCCATTGACGATATATCAGAAAGGACCTCATAGTACCGCTAACAAAGATATCTTAGCCGTATGCATTCCAGCGCAGGGCATTGACAGAGATGTTTCATCGTCTCCTCCTGGTCCTGACAACTTCTGCAGAAGTCGTTAAAAGGATACCCATTCTCCAAGCATGGCTCCCGAATAGACAGTGCCCAGTGACCGCTGCTACCAAGGCACTCATGAAAAATACTTATCAGGCATGTCACACATTCCGATCGGAATTCCGTATTAACAATTCCGATCGATTTTGTTTTACCTTCTTTAGATTTCGAACGATTTTGTTTATTCTTGAAGAGTATTGAATTTCCACTTTTTAATCTAAATGTAGGACACATCATAATCATAAATTTAAGAAACGCAAATAACAAAATTTCAAAGAAACTAAATTCCACTTTGAAATTTGAAAGTGGTTTCATTCCGAAGAAATTTTTCGTTTTTAGTTTTTTGAAGAAGCAATTTACGGAATTAAAACCAATTTCGATAGAAATTGAGTTCTGCGACATGCCTGTATATATGAATTCCACTATCAAAGTCAAAGTGAACAAAACAAAGAAAAAATTCCACTTTTCACGCAAAAATAAAACATTAATGATACGGTGAATTTGGTTTTCGGTGAAATGTAAAAAAATTTTTATGTGGAAAATAATTCGCAATAGGGATGAATATAAAAATTCTCATAGGCCAAACAACTTATATTACATGGGTTAACACATTCGGCTGCAATTAAATTTAGCTGGTGCCTGCCAGAGAATCAATTAAATTTTTCATATAAAGATAATAAGCGGGAATTGCCGCTTTTTATCATTGAATCATATTTTTCACAGTGTCGATCTAATGATTTATTTATTTATTTAATATTTTGATAGATTAAGTTTTAAAACTTGAATGAAATTTTAATGAAAACTTGATCGTCTGACACCCTAGTAAGCGGCAATTCCCGTCATTAGTTTATGTGAAGACAAAAGAATGACGGGAATTCCCGCAGTTAAGCCGAATGTGTTCAACACCTGAATATTTTCTAATTCTAGTCAAAGTCTTGATCAAGTAGCTAAAATGATCCAAAATATATTTATTATAATCTAATATACAAATAACTGCAAACCTTTCTACCTCCCCAACAGAAAAAAATATATAATAAAATAAAAATAATCCCAAAAGTAGTAAGCGGAATGCCAAATGTATTGCCGAGTTTATAAATGTGTTAAATAAAAGAAACTTTTATTTGAACGCTTTCAAATTGTTGATGTAAATAAACAACATTCTGCTTTACTTTGCCTTACATTTAACGCTCCGTTTTAGGGCCGATTCCGCTTGTTCTCTACGTAAATGACCTCCAGTTTTTTATCAATTATCTCTTATAAAATAAAAGATGTCTGAGATTAAAACATGTCAGTTAGATAGAAATGATAAAATTTCTCTATTGGTCTTCTGAAAATTCCTAAACTATTAATTTATCAAAAACAAAGGAGCCTATTTTCAAATTAGTGACCAGCTTTTGTATTGCCTGTGGAATCCGTTGATCGATTAAAATGTTTAGGAATTTTCGTGAATGCGATTTTGTTCTATTAGCCATATTTGTCATCTTAGTGGGATTATTTATGTATTGTTGTATCGACTTTATTGTACGAATATATCTTTACGACTTCGGATTACAATTTGCTTGGCATTTTCAGAATCAATGTCGAATTATTTTACAGTTTTTCTTGCTCTATGGGTTATGTAAGTCTAATTTTGAATATTATTGTAAAATATGGTAATGGAGTTCAAAGACAGGACCATATTTCTGTTCAAGCATTTTTTTTCTTTATTTTTCCTATAAGGTTCCTAAAAGACTTCGTACAAAGCTTTGTTCCAACAAAAAAAAAAAATATTTTGTCATTCAATGAGGAATCTTTAGGATTTGATCTCTCATTTTATATAACCACCCTTATTCGGTTTAGCGTCGTCAACATCGTCGTCAATTTCAAGACATCAATTAAACACAACATCAATACTAATTTGGTATTCCCTAACAGCTTAATGACGACGTTGACTGTTTATCGATAATATAAATAAGTAAAACACACATATCTAATATTTGTGACAGATGATTTAATTTGTTTTCTATTATGTTAAGAAAGTGTTATGGAAAGTTTAGGTTTTCTAAGAAAAATTAATAAAAATTTTAAAAAACAATTTAATTAAATAGTCTAAGGGCCATTATTGCAACTTGCCGTTAGTTAAGGCATTAATAAAACTTTATATTTTTAATGTTATTATTTAATGGGTAAATACATAAGTGAAGTTTTTAATATGCAAATCCATCTATCAGTCCGACAAGTTGTAATAATGGCGAAAAGGGTTGTTTTTTAATTGTCCACTGTTCCTTAAAGTCAGTAGAAACTGTGCCCCTGCGAAATTCTCTAGCAAAGAATAGACTTTTTCTAACTCTTCCATTAATTTTTCAAATTGACAGCGGTTAATAATTTTAGTGTTTCACATTTCCTTTATTATTTTATATGTTTCTTAATTTGCTTTTTCAATATCGCCGTACGATTTCTATTTTTTTAAGTTTTCTGTAGCACACGACACAACACAACACCAAAAATGACGACGACAAACTAAACGGCAACATCAATTGTTTTTAGGGAATACCAAACATATGTCGACAGTCATCGATTTATGACAATATTGACAACGGGAATACCGATTTACAAACAAACGAAGAAAAGCGACGACGCCAAACAGAATAGGGGTGAATATATTTATTATTTCTTACGGTTCTAAAGATAAAGACCTGCGACAGAGGGAAAGACATTGTAATGATAAATATAGGGTTACGCTTCAACCATTTGTTTATGAAACCTTCAACACAACGTTATTTCTTTATGTGAAAAGGAATTTTGAAATTAAAAAAAAAAAATTAAAATATGATCGACAGTAAACCAAAATAATTAAAATATAAATTTTATAATTAATCATAAAATTTAAATTTTTAGCAAACGCAATTTACAAAATACCCATATTTATAATGATTTGTAACCGTAAGCAATATGCGTTTTGAGTGGTTGGGTGGGGTACCTGTTTTCGTATCCATTTCTATATATTTTAATGCAAACTATAATTTAAGCACATGCCTTAATTAGTACTAGAAGTACTTTCTTTCTTTTATTTAAAACACACATTGTTTTAAGTTTAAAACCTTTTGGGAAGTAAGATGAAATTAGTTGTATCTTTGGAGTTGCTTTTTATTTAAATTTATTTCATAAGATATTAAATTTTTGAGTTTTTTTTAGTTATTTTATTTATATTTCTATTTCCTTTTTTATTTAATTTAAGATAATAATTATTTTAATTAATTAATAATTACACGTACTTCTCAAGCTAAATACGCTATAAAAGAAATTATGGGTTGGTTGTTTTTCTGTTCTTCATGTTGTTATTATATGATGAGTGTGTCTGTGAGTTGTATTAAAATATTGTTGTTGCTGTTGTTAAAACTGTAATCAATTTTACAACAGAATAGACGGTTCAATATGTTCATACATGACGCACTTATACGTAAACAATGAAGTCAGAGAATTAATTTTAAAATATTTATTAAATAATAAAAATTTTAACTTTTTCGTTTCTTATTTATTTTAGCGACGATGTCGACTTCCTTCTTTAGTTTGAGAATAAAAATATTAAGTGAATTTATTTTTTTTTCTCTCTCTCTCTCTCTGTATCTCTACAATATTTAAAATCTATTCAATAATTTTTCTTCGCTTATATTGTTTTATAACGAGAAGTAAATAGTGTTTAATCTAAAGTAGCAGCATTAGGTAGAGATTGATTTTTGGATGATGTTTGCAATTTTGAATAAAAATTAAACAAAAAGTATTTTTTATAAATAACATCATCATCATCATCATCATTACCAGCAACATGTGTAAAACAAAACTAAAATAGTAATCATAATATTATTTAAGTTAATTTAGCAGCAACATTATTTAATAATTTTAAAGCTGTTAAATATTTAATGGTTCTGTTGTTTTCAAATAATGATTTTCTTGTTGTTGTTGCTTCTTAAGCAATAATTATTTATTTGAAATAATAATTGTTGCTGTTTGATAGTGCAGATATTTTGCTTGTTCTTTTGTAATGTTGCTATAGGTTTTGTTTTTATTATAAATGTTGTTGTTGTTGACGTCACTGTAAATGCTTTGCTGTTGAGATCAACTAGAAACAGCTGCCTTCTGGTGGTTGCGCCAATTTAAGATTTTCCTTACAAGTCATTATTCGACGTATCTCTTGTAACAAAGACTTAATAGTATATTCACGATTCCATCTTGCTAACATGGGCACTAGTCTTGAATCAACCTTAAAAAAATACATACATTATTATTATTATTATTTTTTTTTATTCATTATATTTATTTAATTTATTTACTTACCACTCCGTTTTGATTAATACAGTTAATATTGACTTTAGTTAAAAACTTTATCGTAGGAGGTTCGTCAGGATAACGTTCATTGCATTCAATCTTTAACGAATACATTCTATTTTCAAAGGGTGTCTACAAAAAAAAAAAAAAAAAAAAAAAAAAAAAAAAATTGCATAAGTTTTGTAAAATAAGCTTTTACAGTTTAATAAAATAACTTTTTACAAAAGTTTTTTATTTTTATTAATATCATATTCTTGTATATATATTTTTTTATTTAAGCATTAATAAAATAAACTTTTATAAAGGACCTTTCCTTAATCTTTATTAATTTTAATTTATTGTAATTAAAAAAAAAAAAACCTTAGAATCAAAAACTACTAATAATTGTTCTAAAATATACAATTAAAAAAATAATAATATGAACGCGTTCCTTTAAATTCATTACAAAAAAAGTAACAATATTTGCAATACAGAACTTTAAAAGCATATTGCAAAAAAAAAATTCAAATATGCAGATAATTACAAAAATTGTAATTCATTTAATTCGGTTTAAGTTCACGTTTTATTTGAATCTTTAAATTATTTTATTTATTTATTTAGCAGAATGTAATGCAACATTTTTTAAATCGCTACATCCGTCGTCAGTATCTTCGTACTAATCTACCTGAGGTAGTTTTCGTTTTAAACTTTATTCAAACCCATTCATCAGTTTTTACGTGATGCGAACACAGACATACAGACAAAAATACCAAAATAGGTGTTTTGTAATTCATATCGGTTACTATTTACACTATCAGCAAAATTTTTATATTTACATGTACAGAAATGATCCTGGTACAGTTCTATTATGGCAATTCTTAGCGAAATAAAAAAAATACTATTTGAAATATAACTGTACTAAATTTTAACTGGAATCGGATTGAGTTTGACTTTACATTTTAAACGTTGAAAATGTCATGTATGTATTATACAAAATAAAAACAAATAAAAAAAAAAAAAAACAACTTACTCGAGGAGGGCCAATGATCATGCCAATCCAATATGTAAGAGTCATGTCATCATCATTTTCAAGACCCCATGATATAGTTCCATCGCCGACTCCTTTTTGACCTTGATCTAATTCTTCCAATAAACGAAAATTTCTTGGAACCACTAAAATACATAATTTTATAAAAAGTGAAATTTTAATATAAAACAGCAAATAATTAAAAACGCATAAAATCTGTTTACTCTGCGAAATTGTTAAGAATTTTGTAAAGATTAAATTCTACTGGTTGAAATGATTTTTCTCTAAAATTTAAAAATAGACTCTCCCTGATAAGGTTAACAAAAAATTTACGAAACGTCGGGGAAAATGTAATTAAAATATTGTTGGATTTACATCAAGAAGGATAGGGCCCCATTAGCTTATAAGAAAAATAAGAAAAGATTAAATAGAAAGAATAAATGAAACCTTTATTTCTTTTTTTTATGATTGAAACATCGGATCAATCTAAAATAAATATGTATTTTTTAAAATTATTTGTAGGAGTTAACCCATTGATAGCGGACAAATTTTTTACATTTTTGTATCAACACACTTCTGAAGTAAAGTTATTCACCTTTATTCTGTTTGGCGTCGTCAACATCGTTATCAATTTTAAGACAACATCAATTAAACACAACATCAATACTAATTTGGTATTCCCTAACAGCTTAATGACGACGTTGACTGTTTATCGATAATATAAATAAGTAAAATACACATATCTAATATTTGTGACAGATGATTTAATTTGTTTTCTATTATGTTAAGAAAGTGTTATGGAAAGTTTAAGTTTTCTGAAAAAAATTTATAAAAATTAAAAAAACAATTTAATTAAATAGTCTAAGGGCCATTATTGCAACTTGCCGTTAGTTAAAGGTATGATTTTAGCTGCTTGATAAAGAGATTTGCATTAATAAAACTTTATATTTTTAATGTTATTATTTAATGGGTAAATAAATAAGTGAAGTTTTTAATATGCAAATCCATCTATCAGTCCGACAAGTTGTAATAATGGCGAAAAGGGTTGTTTTTTAATTGTCCACTGTTCCTTAAAATCAGTAGAAACTGTGCCCCTGCGAAATTCTCTAGCAAGGAATAGACTTTTTCTAACTCTTCCATTAATTTTTCAAATTGACAGCGGTTAATAATTTTAGTGTTTCACATTTCCTTTATGTTATTTTATATGTTTCTTAATTTGCTTTTTCAATATCGCCGTACGCTTTTTTTTTTTTTGTAAGTTTTCTTTAACACACGACACAACACAACACCAAAAATGGCGACGACAAACTAAACGGCAACATCAACATTAATTGTTCTTAGGGAATACTAAACATATGTCGTCAGTCATCGTTTAATGACAATATTGACAACGGGAATACCGATTTACAACAAACGAAGAAAAACGGCGTCGTCTTGTGTTGACGACGCCAAAGAGAATAAGGATGATTAAAAGTAATTACTTTTTTGATGTATACATACCAAAGCTTTAAATAGGAGGGGAAGCCCGAAAGCAGGCAAACAATATTAAATAAATTATGAAAAAATGTGTTGGCTCTCAAAGGATTAACAATTTTTTGACAAATCTATACAAAACCTGATAGATATAGTTAAAATCTGTTGAATGATAACAATAATGACCTAATACGTTAAAAAATATAGTGCGCAATCGCAGTTTTCAGCAACCGTCAATTTATTTATTTCCAATCTCCGTAACTCAAAAATTCTTTCTAGGCCAATAAAATATAAATTACAAATAAAAGTGTGCTAAAATTCAATTGACAATTTCTATGCATAGGTCAGGTAAATATAGAAATATAAGCGTAAAATAAAATGCGTACAAAGAAGTCCCAAAGTGATGGTCCGCTGATGCAAAAAAAATATATTAAATTCCTGTAATTTTTATTTTTTCGTTATTTTTTAATTCTCTTAACGCTGGATTTTTTTTTATAATTTTATAATATTCTCTAAACTTGATTTGTTTCTAATTTTTTTTTATAATTCAAGTTATAAAGTAATGCATTATTATGGCGTTATTACTATAATTAGCTTAAATGTTGTTTACGAACACAGCTGAACAATGTAAAAAAGTTGACTACGGGGAGCAAAATGCAATTTTAATGAAACAAAGTTAACTAAAAAATTTTAGGCTGACCCTTAGTTTCCGAGTTATGGACATCCAAGGTTTGGATGAAAGGGAAAAGATTAAAAAAAAAAACAATAAAAAACTTCATAAAATCATAACTACCTGTTTCAAATAAGTTAAATTTAGCGGCAAAATTATAAAAAAAAAATTTAGCCGAATATCTTTAGTAAGGGAAACCGGTGTTAATCATACCATAGATGATATCTTTATTAAACGAAGCCCCTGTTGGTTGTACCACAAAGGAGAAAATTTTTTCGCACGGCCAAAGGCCGGCTAAGCAGGATATATTGAGTAAGAGAAGCCGGTGTTTTTTATACTGCAGAGAACAAAATCCTTAAGCCCGGCCTCAGAAGACTTTTATTTAACATTTTTTTTTTAATTACATTTGGCATCCTTTTGATGAAGTAATGCCTATAAGAAAAAAAATTTTTTTTTTTTTTGTTCGTAATATAATCTGTAGAATTTAATCTAGTAGAATTTTGTTTTACCTATATTAACCATTATTTATTTAATAATTTTAATACATAAAAAATTTAAGGCCAATTTATACAAATTCAAATAACTACAAGAAAAATTAATATGTAATAAACTTAATAGAAAAATATAAGCAAAATTAAATGTAATTAAATTTAAAGTTGGGTCCCTAACTCAACAAACCTTACTTAAATTAGTATTATTATGCAGATAAGATCTTAATTGCAAGTAAATTGCTGAACGCGACGAATTCTAATTTAGCAAAGGTTTAAAAACCAATCGTTTAATAATTAAGCCTTTTTTATATCTTTTTTAATAATTAAATTATTTATTAATAATTTGAATATATGAAAAATTTAAGCTCAATTTAAATAAAATGCATTGATAGCAAATAGATTTTGTTTTATACAAATTCAAATACCTATAAAAAATTAACAAAATGGTTTTTAAAACAGCCTAGTTTTTATTACAACAATACCAATTTGCAAAAAAAAAAAAAAAAAAAAAAAAAAAAAAAAAAAAATACAAAGGTAATACATTTTAAGCGCTTTTAAAACATTGGGGACACCAGAACACATGCGACTTTTAAGTGTTGCAAAAGAAACTTAGCGGGTATCAGAAGCAATATTGACAGGTTTTCAAACTAAAAAGAACTGAAAGGCGTTATCAAAATTAATAAAGGTTTTTAAACTCGTTTACAAAGCCTTTTTTTAAATTAGTTGTAGTTTTGAATTAAATAAATTATTGGAGTCAACATAGCAAGCAAAATTTATCTAAAAAAACATTTTATTCATACTAGGTACACAAAGTAGGAAGATTCTGTATCAATTTTCTTTCAAATAAATTATTTATTTCTAGCTCATAGTATTAACGAATACAGCTAAGCTTATCGACGGCCAGTATTCTGTATGTGTTTAAAGAATATAGGTTCTGTTCAAACGAATCTCCAATAGGTATATCAAAAACATGTGGGAGTCAGATGCCATATTTCTGAAGATTATATTTCTGTAAAATGTCAGTTGCTAAAAAAAACAGCAAAAGAACTATTTATTTTCATTATATCTAGTCCACTTTGTTCATTTATAATATATATATATATTACAAAGTAGCAAACCGGATTACAAACTTAAAAGAAAAAAATAACAAATTGCTGTAAGACTTAGCAAAAACACGAATTTTTCAACACAATTTACTTATGTAGGTATTCTTTTCATAGATTGATTTTCCAAAGTGCATGAAATTATATGGTTTGCCTATTTTAAATTAAATCCAAAACTATTTTTTTTTTGCTAATTTTAGTTATTATATCGATTTAGTTTCGGTTAACTAAAGGAATTAATTTGCAATGACATTGAAATGAAACTGACCATTATAGTTAGATTTTAAGTTTTCATATAAATAATTATAAGTTTATTGTTCTATTACTAATAATATACTAAAGAAATTGTTAAGTGCATATCTAACTACAGTTATAAATAAGTATTTTTCTTGATCTTGACTAGCTTGCAATTTAATATTGAATTTACAAACTTAAGAACCCACATTCGCAACTACAGAAAGAAAACTAATAGAAAATACTAAAATGTTTTTAGGACGGGTAATAATGAAGGAAAAATGACTAGTCAGATTATCCTGCCTTGTAAAGTTTCGGCCGTACATCATTAATATTTAAATACAATAGCAGATTTTGTTAAAAATAAAATAATTTTCTTTGATTATATTTTTGTCACTGAACGACTTGTTTATGCATATTTTAAATCTATTTTTCATTTTTTCACTCTTCTTAGATACCAATTATACTGCAATGACTACAACACTTTCGTTTTTTTATGAAAGCACAACAACGTATTATTTAAGAGAAATGAACTATAACTTTTTACATATTTTCAATTTAATTTTTTAAGCTTTCTTGGTCATTTTTCATTAAGTTTTCTTGGATATTTTAATTTTTTTATATGAAATAAATTCTTACCAACACCGGTGGATTGATTCGCCATTTTTCACTCTTCACAGCAATCTACACATTCACAAGATAATAACTTCAATTTGCTTCTACTTTATTTTCGTGTGTAATATATATATCTCTTTTTCGCCCGTTTATTTTGCTTTAAGGGCGTTTTTGATTACTACTTCTTTCGTTTCTTTTACGATTTATTTGTTCTTCTTCTTTTTCTTTGCGTTTTTAAAGCAGTTCGATTTTCCATGAATTCTTATTTCATTTGAAACGTTAACATATTACACTAATGTTTTATTTGTAATTAGTTAACAATCAAATATAAAGTAATATATTCTTTTTAGAATTTTCTAATTTGAGATTTTTTGAAAAAGAATCTACAGAGTATATTTTTTACTTACACGAATACTCCCGAATTATTTGATGTCATTATATATGACAAGCAAGGTACATTTATTTTACTAGGTAATAGCGGCTCAACAACAAATACAACTTTCATACAAAAAATATTGCATTTTATTGTTGCTTTGTGAATCGAAATGTCAAAAATAAAGAAAATAAAGGCGAATTCGCCTTGGATAATTCAAAGCGCATTGAACAGGTGACTGCATCAGATCATGTGTTTATCATATGTTTTAGCTTATACGTGTTTTTTTTTTGTAAAATATTAAGCTCTCAAAAACGTCTGGCAATATGTGTGTATGTAGTTGTGAAAATAAAAATATATTAAAAAAATATTAAAATACATGTTTTTGACAGCTCAAACGGTTTTACAAAAACAAAATATACGTAAAAGGTAATGCATTCACCTGGTATTACTGCTCTGTGAGATGATTGCTCTAAAAACAAACGCCCTCTCGTTCTGCATATGCTTGTTGTTGGTGTTTTTTTGAAATTCGTAAACAAAAGTTGTAAAATATAAACAACTTTTGACATGTCCAACTACAAACCAGCTGGGCGGGTGACACTACCTAGTAAAATAAATGTACATACCTTGATGACAAGGATTATCTTAACGTATTCATCAAAGAGAATGTACAAATTTTACTAGCCAAAATTTGTAATCATGGTACATTTATTTTACTAGGACCTAGTAACTAGGTAATAGCGGCTCTATAACAAATACAACATTTGTAAACAAACATGGCATTTTACTGTTTTTTTGTGAGAGGAAATGTTATTTTTTCAATAACGGAAACTGGAAATAAATAAAATGTTTTAACATTAACATTTTGCTGAAGTAAGTTTAGATTACATAAGCAAAAAATAATACCACATTTTTATGAAAATCCTAAAAAAAACGGTATTTTTTACATTTTTATAATTCAAAGACTTCTTACTTCGCAACAACACTTTTTACTTTTTTGAAGTTTCATTATGTTTTCTAAAATTAGACGTGCCATACCATAAAGCCATAGCCGTAACCATGGCCATAACCATAATCATATTTGCTGCCAGCGAATAGTGGTGCCATAGCCATTAGCAACTCGTACTTGTTTTGCCGTTTGTTAAGGAAGCAGCATAATGAAAATATCCATTAAAACTCGCCAACACAATGCAGCGAACATGAAAAAAAAAGGACAAAATAAAAAAAAGCAAACAGTTAATACCTAAATTCAATTGTCTACCATAAATGGTTATGGTAAAAATCAAAATTTAATTTATATCTATGGTTACGGTTATGACTATGGCATTATGGCATGTCACCAATAATCAAATATAGTGTTTCCCATAAGGTTGGTTTAAACAGCTGTTTTATATGGTTATGGTTATGGCACGTCTAATTGAACCTTGAGATATCAAATTTCAATATATTTTTAGTGGCTTTTTTATTTTTCACAAATACATACACCCATTACTAGACGCAAGGTACATTTATTTTACCAGGTAATAGCGGCTTTACAACAAATACAACATTTGTAAAGAAAACATGGCATTTTATTGTTGCTTTGTGAGTGGAAATGTCAAAAATAGAAAAAGAAAATAAAAGAGAATTTGTCTAAAAACAAAAGCTCTTTATTCTGCATATACTTGTTGTTAGTGTTTTTTGAAATTCGTAAACAAAAGTAGGAAAATATAAACAACTTTTGACATGTCCAACTACAAACCAGCTGGGCTGATTACACTACCTAGTAAAATAAATGTACCTTGACTAGATGTTTTTGACAGCTCGAATTAGTTTTTACAAAAACAAAATACACGCAAAAGCTAAAACATATGATGAACACATGATCTGATGCAGTCACCTGTTTAATGCGCCTTGACGGGAACAGTTTTAGGTAGAATTGGGATCCGCGGGTTCCCAAAGTTGAGTACGGGAACGCACTTATAATTTGTATTTTATGTTATTACTGAAAAAATAAAATTTATTATTCTTTATCAAACTTTCAAACAAACAATAAAAAATCACACGATAGCGCTGTTGAGTGCTTAGTGCGTTTTAAGTTGCAACAGTTTTTTCATTAGGTCTGTTCATTTACTAAAAATTGTTACGAATTTGTAACAATTGTTACTGGAAAGTGTTCATTAACCCAAAAAATTTGCAACGAGAGAGTGTAAAGAGAGAGTAAAAAAATGAGATACAAAAAATATCTTACAAATTCTTACTGTTAAAATTTTTACTTGCAAGAATTAGCCAAACAGCTGTTTCTTACTTTTGTTTACAAAATAATTTACTTTAAAAATGCCTGACAAAAGAAATTTTTGTAAAATTAAGAAAATGCAAGTATTTCATAATTAAAAGAATATAAAAATAATATTATTTTGTAATTTTTCTTTAATTTAGCTATGGAAGTACAAATCAAAGTAGTGTAAAACAACAGAAATTTGGTTCAAAATCTTCGAAACAATGAAAATTTCTCGTTTATCTATAGAACGCTATAGGATGGGTCTTAAAATTTCATACAAGTAACTTCCATAATCAAGTAAAAAAAACTGGCTTTATTAGAAGAGTGGTCGTGGTACGATTATTGCCATTGAGGTAGCAACTGGAAATAAATAGCTTGTTTTTAAATAATATAAATTCAATCGGTATATTATTTACATTATTAGCAATTCATAATTTGATTTTCTAATAATAACCAATTTAAGCCTAGTACCGTAAAATTTAAGTTTAAATTTAGTTAAGTAAAATTTAATAATAGGTTTACTTATAAATTTATGAATCTAATAAAGCATAACAATAATAACCCGTAGAAACCCTGTTTAAAAATTTTAAATGTCTATCTTTCACGTTTTAACAGAAACCGTTCTGTGGCAGATTGACTTACTTCGCAGCCGCTATTGAAAGGGTACACTTTCACTTTTCGCACAAGGAATCCTTCAAATTATGTTTAGCATTGCAAAAACCAAAAATACCATACAAATGTTTGTACGTATGTATTTATGTAATTGTTATTATGTTGTTTCCTTAGTTCTATGTTGCGATGGTAGCATTTTCATTTAATAAATATAATTGACTAAACCAAGGTACCTTGGACTAAAAACGTTCTTTTTTAATTTTATTTCATTTTAAAAAATTTTTCTACTCGTACGAATTAGTTTTCAAATAAAATTTTTCCCCGAGACTTAAATTGTTTTTTTTATTTCTAAACGTTTACAAACTAAATAGAGAAATTAAAAATTAAAAAAATGACATCAAAATCTTTGCTAGTATTAGAAAAGCCTTTGCAACATTTAGCGTTATCCGATTGGCATAACCGCGTAAAGACTTTAAAAAATGTTGCCGATGCTCGACGCAATGATGCCTTCCACATTCGTCATAGTTCAAGAATGTTGAGAAACGAGACACGTATAGAAGGGGATTGGACAAATTATGAAACCAATGAAGCATTAGATAATCGGTAAATAAATAATTTTTTAAATGTAGAAAAAGCAAACATATTACAATTGGTTATTTTTAGAATTTCTGAACTTAAGCGATGGCGTGAGGCAATTTCAAAAACTGTTCAACGAATAGAGCGTGAAGTGACACTTTTAAGAGAAGAGAAAGCGGCGACTGAGCGAGAACTGGAAGCAATGCAAACACCCCTTTCAGTTGTAGCCAATTGCTTAACAACACGCGATTGTCGTTTAGGATCTGAAATGACATACGACGAGGCAGATACTGAGATAAAAAATGAATTAGCTGTTATTGAGAACAATCAACGTTTACTGGCAGATCAATGTCAAAAAGCTTGGGAAAAATTATGCCGCTTAGAAGATGTTAAATTTAGACTTAATTTAGAAGTAGAGAACAAAAAAGAGGCTGAATCCATTGATTTGTCACAATCTTCTCTGGACAAATTTGCTGCAAATATAAGCTATAAAACCGACCCCACTAGGATCCCTAAAAAGTATTCAACTGCTGTTATTTTTAATATGTTGCCATAATTTCTTTTCCATTCAAGCTCTTGTTCATATAACTCATGGATGGATCATACAAAGAATATGAAACAGCTAGCTGAAAATGAGTTGGCCGATACTTATGCTGTAAGAGAAGCTTTGTTTGTAGCTCGAGAAAAAGCTCACAATATGTTGATTTCTCAACAAGAAAGAACGGACCACAGTATTCGTAAGCGTATATTTGAAACGCAGAAAGCTCGCAATGAATTAAAATGGCAGCAGTTAAAGGTACGTTATGAAAATGTGAACTATAAGCCCTTGGGAAAAATATTAATTAATTGTGTTTTTGCAGATGAAGGAAGAAATGGAAAAGGCCATATGTGAAATAAAAACTTTGGAACAGGCCTTACGTGATAAGACTGACGGTTTAAAATTAGCAGAAACACGTTTAGAGAACCGAGCACAACGCTCCGGAATGGAACTATGTTTGGATGAAGCCCACGATCAACTATGCTTTGAGGTTCAAAAAATACGTGATATACGTTATCGTCTTATAAAAAAAATCGAAGAAGCAAAAACTAATTACAATTTACTGGAAGATCATGCACAAAAAACTGATACTGACTTGGAGAACAAGCAACACTCCCTAATGACGGATATAAGAGCCATAGATATGCGTAAGTCTTTAAGGGGTGATTCCGCAGTGACTTCACAAACTGATCGCAATATTGTTTTGACTAAAATGGAAAAAGAAATTCCCAAAAATTAATTGCTTCAAGATTTCTTATGTTATATATTTTTATTTAATAAAACCACAGGATTGTGTTTTTTTTTATTAATTTTGAGGATTTATTTTAAAGTTAAAAGTTATTTGGCCTGCTTTCGGCTTAAAATTCACTTTCCAGTCAACTTTACATTGACTATTTTCTGCACACTGGGCATTAGTTAAAAAGTGTACTCCTTGCCGAACAAACATATCCCATTTAATAAAGTTTCCTATTTCAATTGGTTCTATGGGACCAGAGCTAACAATTGATTTTGCATTACCGCTATTATCTAGCATCCAATCTACCCACAAAGCAATTCCATTACAGCATCCGGAACTAAAGTGGAAATTTTTATAATGGTTTTAAATATTGTTATTATTAGCTTAAACTTACAATTCGATGGGGATTTGTCCACTTGTTGCTAGGTCTTGGTTAAAATTTTCAAATTCCACTTGCAACAGCTCTTGAGGCGAAGATAAAGCTCGACATGGATATTCCCACAAAGGCTGCGCTTCCACTGAGGACTGAGCTATCATTGTAGATTTCTAAAATAATAAAAGAGCGCTATGCAAACCTCATAAATTTCGTTTGTTTTTTCTTATTTACCTCTACCATTTTATCAAACGGCTTTAAATTAAAACCTTCACATTCTTTAAGCGGAGTTCGAATTTTGTGCAGATCTAAAAATTCGACTGGTACGCAGTAAATGCGAGCTCCAAATGGTGATATATCCACTGTTTTTGATAGTTGTTCCTTTATTTTCATTATCAAAGTGCCAAAATAAAAATTATCCCATGGTAATATAGATGAAATGAAATATGGTTCCCCAAAAACATGAGTAATCAGTTTTAAGTCTTCCTGATTCAAATCATCCAGCTTTTTTAAAAACTCAACATTTGAAAGTTTGTTAAATTTGACAATGGTATCCATAAAACATCTTGAGTAACGATGGGGCTCGTAGCACCAAAGTTTTGAAACTTTTAACTGAGCACATCCTAAACCTAAGAGGCATCCATCACCTAACACTAGAACTTTTGATTCTGGATTCATGTGCTCTTCTAAATATTTTAAATATCGTTTACTTCGAGAACTTTGATTTATTTGACCGATTCGCGATCGACTATATGTCATGTGCAGACTGCATGTACAACTATGCCGGGGAGTAGACTTCTTAAGGTTTTCTTCTGATTTCGATAATACATCAAACCATAAAGAGTACTCGTCATGATTACAATTAATTATAAATTCTTCTCCCGCTTTTAGAATATTTAAAGGCTTTGGAATGTAATAAATAGCTTGCATCCAATGATCTCGCCAAGGTATAACGCTGGCTAATGGTTTCAAAGAATGATTTTCATTAGACAATTTACTAAAATCAGGATGAGCCCAAAAAGGTGCACAACTTAGTTTTATTTCTTCCTCCGTGTCCATAGTAATATCCCACCAAAAAAACACTAAATCAGTTGAGCCAACAGAAGTCGACTTTAAAATATGATTTTTTTCTCTTGACGTCTTTAATTGTTTGCAGTTAAAATCAAAATCAAATATTCTAAACGGGTGAGTGATTGGTTGAAATTGTTCTAGTGGTAATTGGGAAAGTTGGACATCATGCAAGTTTGCTTCGCCTTGACAATTTGCTATATCTGTGGGAGGTTTAATAAGTACATCGCCATCTAAATTTGCTAAAATCTTTAATGAATTCCACTGAGCTGCTAGAGGCGATTGTACCACCTGGGCATAACAAGTAGCTTTAGAAGGTATACATATCACATCCTCCGTCAACAACTTTTCGTGAGCATGATTATATATACCAATTGCACCTTCTCCAATTAGTTCTGTATCCAGTACTTCGGCAACCAAAACATTGGCTTTCCTTACCATATCTTGACCAATAATTATATCAGTAGATCGTTTCTTAATTAAAGTTATTTTATCTCTTACTTTATTTGCTTCCAATACCAACTCTGCACAATTGGCCATAGGAATGAAAGCTTCACATGCAGTAACCGAGTCAGCACCGGAGGCGACAGCCATCATTGAGAGTATTCCAGTTCCAGTTCCAATATCTATAACATGTGCCTCTTGACCATTCTGGTGAAGTTTTCTTATTGTTTTTCTTAAGGCATCATAATATTTCCGATTTCTTTCGCTATCATGAAGCATGTCACCAAAACCGGCATTAGCCACTTCTTGGTGATAGTCATACAAATCATCCTTAGAGGCCCATTCATTTTGACCTGTTATAGGATTTAGTACCTGAGTGAACACTGCCATTTGTCTTTTTATATAAAATGCATGTATTTTCAAACACTTTCCAAATGCACCAACCATAAAATATAAATGTTTCAACAAAATATGTGCGTAACTAAATCCGATTCACAGTATTTGTACGTCCAAAGCCAAAAAATCTGCACTAATAAAAACTAGACAAAATATTTTAAGACCCACTCACCAGGTAGATATATTTATGTACCAGATACTCACGTACATCGGAAAGGGAATAGAACAAGGCTAATTAACTTTACCAGGTAATAAAAAATCTCTTAATGAGCAAAATACTATTTAATACATCAGTTTTAGCCAGAAGACACATATATAACATTAAGCAAAGTCTTTTATGTTGGACTTCATGTAAGTTAATTTTCCCACCTGATTAATTTACATATATTAAGATAAATGACAAACGACATATGTTTATCACATGGCACAACACATGGCGAAATAATTTACCAGGTGGCAGCGTAGGCGAATTAAGTATTTTTTGCTGGTATACACGACTGTCAATCTCCATATATAAAACATATACACAAATTTTTTATATATGGAGTTTGACAGTGGTGTACACCAGCAAAAAATACTGAATTCGCCTACGCTGCCACCTGGTAAATTTTTTCGCCATGGCACAACAGTTCGTCAGGTTAGTGCAAGGCGAATTCACCTTTACATTTATTTTACTAGGTAATAGCGGATCTACAACAAATATGACATTTGTAAAAACAACATGGCATTTTTTTGTTGCTTTGTGAGTGGAAATGTCAAAAACAGAAACAGAAAATAAAAGATAATTGCTCTAAAAACAAACGCTCTCTTAGTTCTTCATATGCTTGTTGTTAGTGTTTTTTGAAATTCGTAAACAAAAGTAGGAAAATATAAACAACTTTTGACATGTCCACCTACAAACCAGCTGGGCGGACGACACTACCTAGTAAAATAAATGTACCTTGCTTACTTATATGAATTAATAAATAAAAAATACAGAAAATTTAAAGGCAAATTGATACTAGATAATCTCAACGGCGAATTCGACGTTAGCTGGTTGAATTTTTTTACCCTTTTGGTAATTCGTTTTCTTTTTAAGTTTGTAAAAAATGCCAATTTTTTTAATTCATATACAATTTTAAACTTACATACTGAAAAAGTGCCAAAAAATGGTAAAAAATAAACATGATGATTGTTCAAACCCTGAGAACATTAAAAAAATCAAGAGATGTCTACAGCACCACAGCATTCGAGATGTTTAGCCCACTATTTTATTACTTTTTAAGAACATCAATTCAATTTTCATTAATTTTTTTTAAAACGTTAAATTTATCTATCTTTTATGTTTATTTAATACTTAAAAATTTTTTGTATATACATATTTGCTTTTGTTCCTTCTTAATTTAATCTTTAATTTTTATAATACGAGCGCATATGGTCTGGTTACCGGCGCCCTTATGTATATATTTTATAAATTTATTTGAAAAATATATTGTGAATAAATAAATAAATAAAAATAAAACAAAATATGAAATATTCATACAGCCAAGGCACCCAAAATTGCTACAAAACCAAAAAATTTTAGTGAAAACTAAAACAATATAATATGCGTATGTGCTTGTGACAAGATTGATTTTTTAGGCAAACAAAATGCAAGTGGTTGTAATTTTTGTGCTTATGAGACCACCTTGTGTAATTATACTACGACAATTTCATCGTATAAATGCTTAAAGTAATAAAAAGGTAAACGCAAAAAGTACAGTATAAAAAACGGTGACAAAATTGTTTTTATATCAAAACAAAACCAACCGTGCTTTCATGTTATACATAAAAAAAATGTAAACAAACTAAGACAAAAAATAGCATTTTTCAACTCGATCGCAATTCCTTAATTTATTATAAATTTTAATACAAAAAAACAAAATTAAAAGCCTACAGATCATAGAATCAAATTTTGCAACTGTCACTTTTGATAATTAAGAAATAAAGGTGGTGCACATCCAGCTATTTAGAGTAGTTTTTCATTCATAACTCGAAAACTATTCCGCGTGCACATATACTGCTATATACGATCGAAAGAGGATAAAAATACGAATCGATCGTGGTATAGTTTGTTTTCTGAAAGACTGTACGAAAAAAGTTATTAAGCGGCAAACTTTATAAATTTGAGAAAACCGCTGAAATTAATGATTTTAGTTTTTTGCTTATATCTCGGAAACTATTCCGCGTGCACATACACCGCTATATACGATCGAAAGAGGATAAAAATACAAATCGATCGTGGTATAGTTTGTTTTCCGAAAGACTGTACGAAAAAAGTTATTAAGCGGCAAACTTTATAAATTTGAGAAAACCGCTGAAATTAATAATTTTAGTTTTTTGCTTATATCTCGAAAACTATTCCGCGTGCACATATACCGCTATATACGATCGAAAGAGGATAAAAATACGAATCGATCGTGGTATAGTTTGTTTTCTGAAAGACTGTACGAAAAAAGTTATTAAGCGGCAAACTTTTCAAAATTAAAAAAATCGCTGAAATTAATGATTTTAGTTTTTTGCTTATATCTCGAAAACTATTCCGCGTGCACACATATGGCTATATACGATCGAAAGAGGATAAAAATACGAATCGATCGTGATATAGCTCGTTTCTTAAAAGACTGTACGAAAAAAGTTATTAAGCGGCAAACTTTGAAAATATAAAAAAAATCGCTCAAAAATATATTTTTAGTTTTTTATGTTTTTTATACTAAATTTTTCATACACAATTCATTTTAAAATAAATTTGAAATCAAAAATTAATTTGTATGCTTAGACAGTATATATTTAGTTTTTGATAGTAAAATTTGAAATCCAAATTAATTTGTGTACATAAAGCAGTATATATTTAGTTTTTGATAGTAATTAACAAATTAAATTATGGGCATATTCGCACATCTTAACATTATATGTATTAATTATAGACTACATATTAAATTATATAAGAAACCAAATGTTAATATAAATAATAAAATGCATATTAATAGTTTTAGCATTGAAAAATTAGTCATTTCTAAAAAATATAAATACAATATTTGTTTAAATGTTTATAGAAATTTATTTATATTTATTTTGCCGCCTAATAACTTTTTTCGTACAGTCTTTCAAGAAACGAGCTATATCACGATCGATTCGTATTTTTGTCCTCTTTCGATCGTATATAGCCATATATGTGCACGCGGAATAGTTTTCGAGATATAAGCGAAAAACTAAAAATATATTTTTGAGCGATTTTTTTTATATTTTCAAAGTTTGCCGCCTAATAACTTTTTTCGTACAGTCTTTCAAGAAACGAGCTATATCACGATCGATTCGTATTTTTGTCCTCTTTCGATCGTATATAGCCATATATGTGCACGCGGAATAGTTTTCGAGATATAAGCGAAAAACTAAAAATATATTTTTGAGCGATTTTTTTTATATTTTCAAAGTTTGCCGCCTAATAACTTTTTTCGTACAGTCTTTCAAGAAACGAGCTATATCACGATCGATTCGTATTTTTGTCCTCTTTCGATCGTATATAGCCATATATGTGCACGCGGAATAGTTTTCGAGATATAAGCGAAAAACTAAAAATATATTTTTGAGCGATTTTTTTTATATTTTCAAAGTTTGCCGCCTAATAACTTTTTTCGTACAGTCTTTCAAGAAACGAGCTATATCACGATCGATTCGTATTTTTGTCCTCTTTCGATCGTATATAGCCATATATGTGCACGCGGAATAGTTTTCGAGATATAAGCGAAAAACTAAAAATATATTTTTGAGCGATTTTTTTATATTTTCAAAGTTTGCCGCCTAATAACTTTTTTCGTAAAGTCTTTCAAGAAACGAGCTATATCACGATCGATTCGTATTTTTGTCCTCTTTCGATCGTATATAGCCATATATGTGCACGCGGAATAGTTTTCGAGATATAAGCGAAAAACTAAAAATATATTTTTGAGCGATTTTTTTTATATTTTCAAAGTTTGCCGCCTAATAACTTTTTTCGTACAGTCTTTCAAGAAACGAGCTATATCACGATCGATTCGTATTTTTGTCCTCTTTCGATCGTATATAGCCATATATGTGCACGCGGAATAGTTTTCGAGATATAAGCGAAAAACTAAAAATATATTTTTGAGCGATTTTTTTTATATTTTCAAAGTTTGCCGCCTAATAACTTTTTTCGTACAGTCTTTCAAGAAACGAGCTATATCACGATCGATTCGTATTTTTGTCCTCTTTCGATCGTATATAGCCATATATGTGCACGCGGAATAGTTTTCGAGATATAAGCGAAAAACTAAAAATATATTTTTGAGCGATTTTTTTTTATATTTTCAAAGTTTGCCGCCTAATAACTTTTTTCGTACAGTCTTTCAAGAAACGAGCTATATCACGATCGATTCGTATTTTTGTCCTCTTTCGATCGTATATAGCCATATATGTGCACGCGGAATAGTTTTCGAGATATAAGCGAAAAACTAAAAATATATTTTTGAGCGATTCTTTTTATATTTTCAAAGTTTGCCGCCTAATAACTTTTTTCGTACAGTCTTTCAAGAAACGAGCTATATCACGATCGATTCGTATTTTTATCATCTTTCGATCGTATATAGCCATATGTGTGCACGCGGAATAGTTTTCGAGATATAAGCGACAAACTAAAAATATATATTTTGTGAGCGGTTTTTTAACATTTTAAAAGTTTGCCGCTTAATAACTTTTTTCGTACAGTCTTTCAAGAAACGAACTATACCATGATCGATTCGTATTTTTGGCCTCTATCGATTGGCGTTGGTCGCTATGATGCACGGCTTTTAGTTTGGATTTTATAAGTAAAAAACCATCACAATTAGTGACTACATATTTTAGGTGTAGCTCCTTCATTTTTAAAAATGGCGAAAGTGACAACCGGAAAATCTGATTCTGCAACCTTAGAGCTTTTCATTTCATTTCTTTTTTTTTCAATCCATTAAAAATTGACGAATTGTGACCGTTTCTAAAATCACCTATTTTTTGTCAAATTTTGTTTACATTTTGGTAAATAATAACAAAAATACTCCTTTTTTTACAACTCTGTTAAAAAAGTTTGCCGTTTCTCAGAGTTTGTTTTCTTCTCCTACGTCGGCGAGTATAACATTACTATCAAAACAAAATAGCAAAGTATTTATTTATTTTATTTTTTAACTTTAAAAAGATGGAAGTATCGTGTGGAGCCGATGAAGCCTACATAATAGAACAATCAAAAAAATTAAGATCAACAGATCCATACTCGGCAAAATCCTGGATTATTACCGCAAAAACTTTATTTCCGAATAATTTTAATGTACAAGTAAGTTAGAAATAAAACATAGGCAAACAGCTAATAAGTGCATATGTTTCCTTTATTCCAATCAAGTTGTATTTGATTGCTTATATTAATAACACATGATGAGTTCTTGTCGTCTAATTGTTTATTGCATACATATTTTTAAGTATTCTGTGTTATGTTCCAGGAGTTTTATGTAGGTATCATTGTTTTGTGAAGAGTTTTATTCCAAAATAAGGATTAAATCTAGTTTACGGGCACTTCACCAAAAACAAATAATTGCCTACGGTTGCCTTTATTGTTACTGGAGCGGTGTCCGTAAACTAGATGTGTTTCCAAAATAGTTTGCTCTTTTACTTTTAATTTAATGAGCTTCTACGCCTTGATTATATCCATCCTTCAATACTTTCAGAATTAATTGAACACTCTTCTTACAAAAGTAGTAATAATTGACACATTTTACTAATCAGTTAAAGAATAAATTTTAATTTTAAAACACCTATTTGAATTTTTTATATGTATGGATTTATTAACTCAGCTGTAATTCCCATGTAATATTATATTGTCCGTGTTTGGCTTTATAATAGAGAATGAAGTTAATACAAACATGTAAATAAATGGTCAAATTAGTAAGTTGATGCAGGCTACTACAAAACACTTCTTTAATAAAAACTAGTTCTTTTTTAACAATAATTTTTTACTTGTTTCCAGTTCGAAGCGTACCGTTTGGAAAAAGAATCCAATAATTGTGAAGAGGCTGCAAAATGCTTTAGTTACATGTACGTTTTCCTTACATACATATGTGTGCACACATTCTTATAAAAAAAAATCGTTAATATATTTTCTTAGCATTCTAACATTTAAAAACCAAAACTTAGAACTGTGGGAGGAAGTAAATGAATTAACAAACGCTTTAAGAGCTCCGGAAAATGAGATAACACCACAGCAAGAGTTTTATGTTAAAATGTTTCAGCATGTATCTTACGATGTCCAACACAAAATACTTATGTTAACCGTAAATCACACAGAAAACAGCCTAAATCAGTGCAAACTGCTGTTATTGGTATTAAAAAGATTCCCGCAAGCTGCCGTCACACATTCTGTAATCAATTTATTTACAAAACAAATATGTTTTTTTCTTAAACTTAAATTTTTCTTTTAGCCAAGACTTTTAGAAATGATAGCTGATGGCATGAAGCAAAATCCTCAAAAATATCAAGAAATGTTGGTAGAAGAAGCATTGCCATTAATATATCATAAAACTCCGGAATTGCCGGCCGGTTTAGTATGTCGTTTGTTTACAATTTCCTTGGAATACTACATAAGGCAGATTATAGATGAAACAAAATGTGATACCTCCGAAGTATGGAGAAAAATATTTCAAGTACTAATGCTGTGTGGCAAGATACAACGATGGGAAACGTTTTTGCCTTTTAATAAATCCTGGTAAGATTTAGTCTTTAAAGTTATATAAAAATTTCTCAAAAGACTGGTGAATTTTTTTAGGGGACAAAATGTGTATTGGGATAAACTTATAGAAATTGTTTCAACAAGTACCGCTGGCAGTACTCAAGTACTGTTTTATGCCACTACGCTTTTTATTTATTCTTTGCACTGTTATATTAAAAATTGCAACACTCGACCAGAAGATATGGAATTAAACCACGTGTTAGTTGAAGGTTTTACTGATTGGAAATTAGAACGTTCAGATGCCCAGAGTATGGAACCCCCACGCATATCATTAACAACGCAAACAAGTAAAGAAATTTCGAAAGCATTTGTTCATGCCGCTCAGTGTTGGCAACTTCTAAACACCGAACAATTTCAAAGGGATTTTAGTAAGCTTCTTTTAACACTGCCACTATCACCATGGATCTCTAGGTTTCTTTTTGATTTGGCCATTTATTTTGGCCACCAAGAGGAGGCGAAAAAGCTAATGACAGAAATGACTATAAAAAGTAGTTTAGTGCATCATATATTGAAGCTTAGTTTAAATATGTTGCAGGGTAAATTAACTGTAAGTAAAACAAGGATTAATCACCAGCTTTTAAATAAAAAATTTTGATTTTTTTTATAACGTTTTAGTACGAAGGTTTTGAGTGCATATTAAAAATTATAAACGATTTACCACTCAATCAAGGACAAGTTTTAGAGCAATTAACTTTAAAAAAAGTACCGCGCCACATGATTTTCATACCTTTAACGCAAAAAGCCTTAGTGCAATATTGTACTAAATCTATAGTCATCAATTTAAGTGTATGTATATTAAAATATTACAATTATAAATTTTACAATTTATTCGTTTCAACTATATCCCATAGCGCAAAATTTATGAACCCAACTGCTCTGATGATATCTTGGGAGATCTTTTGATTTTACTTCAGCTTGAATATCCTCGTGAAAAAGAAATTGCTGAGCAAATATTCTCAATAATAACTAATCGTCGATCTTTTACGTTTCGCAATTTTTCAGCTTTTTTAATAAATATAGATTTTATTGAAGAATTCATGTTCATTTGGCACTCACACAACGAAGAATTTAATTTCGATTTTACTCCCAGCAATGCACCGGCAAATTGCTCTGTTTCGACGGGAACACGTCGTACTCGAGGTTCCGATAAGGGCGTTAGAGAGGATTTTCGTTTAATTTTAAAACAGCAAATAGCACGTTCTAATGAAAATGTCACAACTTTAATTGCAAATTTTATTAGCCAAGAAAATTTGCGGCTAATTCACCATTTATTTGACATCGATGTTGGACAATTTTAATACCTTATTTTATTTTCTAATGTAAATAAAAAGTAATCAAAACATTTATTTTATTTTATTTGATTAAATAATACACAAAGCCTCGCGGCCAATACAAAGTATTATTAAGTACATAATATATTCAATGCAGATAACAGGAAAAAATAAAAAATAAAGATCTTTAATAAAAAAAAACATTATAATTGTAATTTACATGAAGTTCCCCACCAAACAACATCATCTCAATTTATTTAAAGAAAAGGTGTTCAAATACAAAAACACAGAGATAAATGTCCCTACTAGAGGTTGAAGTACATTAACATTTTTTTCTTGAAAACAGAAACGGTATCAGAAAAACATCTTAGCTCAAAAGGCAAGTTATTCCATACTCTCGCAACTCTGATAAGAAAAGACTGTGAAAAAAACTCATAACGAATTAGAGGTATATCGATCTGTAAGTTACGTGAAGAGTGTATAAAATTAAACCTATTATACAAATCAATAGGAACACCATACTAAAGAGTTTTGAAAAAACACAATAGAGTACGCAAAAGAACATAATTATCAAAAGTGCAACCAATGAAGTCAACCGCGTAAGTGTTAACATGATCACGTATCCTTAGACTAAAAACGAATCTCAAAATTCGATTAAATATTCTCTTTAATCTATTCATAGTACCAATAGATGAGCCAGAAATAACTTCCAAACAGTAGTTAATATTAGACATCAACAATGCGTATGCTACACATCTTTTAATATGTACAGGCATATAAGAAGCAAGAGAATATAATCTTCTTAATATCAAGAAAACTTTGCTAGAAATGTGGCTAACATGTCGCTCAAAACACAGATACTGATCTAAATAAACACCTAGACATTTATATTAGAAAGTAATAATTTTATTTAAATAAGTCTCTTTGGTCTTGCGATATCATTTTAGAAAATAATAATTATGGCCCTATGCTCCTTGTACGAACTACGTACACGGTAATATAAAGAAATGATGTGTATGGACATTGTGTGTAAAATATTTTACATATTTTAATTTAAAAATTTCTGATGTGTAAACTACCACGTCCTTTTATTATAAATACCATCTAATTTATTCAATATATTATGAAAATCTAGCATAGAGACTACAATCGGTTCCAATATGCTATAAAAAAAATATCTACAATCAATAAAATAATCTCAGGTAAAAAACAGTGATCAAGATAACTAAAAAATTATAAAAACTGTAAAGGACGTTAATATTGTATATAAATAACAAAAATAAAACTAACAAAAGCCAATAAAAGAAACGTATTAAGTCATAACACCACCTCCACATAACAAATATCCCTAGCCGAAAAATTCTATATTGAGGACAGCAACGGAATTGGGGGCTCAATATTTTTTCGAAAGAAAAATATGCAATTTTTCATTCCGTTGCTACGGTTTCCTTTATTGTAGGATTAAATTTACCTTGACGGTGTTACCATATTATTCTTCTTTTATTTTAAAAGATGCAAATGCTTGGAGAAAAAAAAAATCAGAGTTCAAAATTTTTCATTTATAACTTCAATTTTTAACATTTTTGATATTTTTCATAATTGAGAATTCTACGATTTGTTTTTTATTTTTCACGTTGATAAACGAGCATCAAAAAATTTTCTGCCTGCGATCACACATGAATGTGCCTGTCTCTTTCATTTTTAAGTATTCATATATGAAAAAGTGAATACGAAAAAATATCCCTATTATTCATACATGATAAGGGATGAATCAAAAAAAATCAGCGAAAATTTTTTTTATATGAAGTTTGACATTTTCTGCAACGGCGAAAATGAATGAAATTCACCACTGCCACCACCTGGTACATGATTTCGCCATGGGATGAATAATATCATTCTCATTAATGCTACTTTTCAAAAACGAATGGGTATTTTTTTCAGCGTTGAAAAGTTTTTATTTATGAGAATTCAAAAAGAGATTTATGAAATTTCTTATAAATGAGAAAAAAAAATTATTTTTTTTTCTTAATTTAATACATAGGAAGCCTATAAGGCCAATATTTTATGTATTTTTATTACAATCCAAATAAATCATATATATACATATTAAATTCATTTTATGTTACAAAAATATTTTTTATTTTTATGTTTACAATATATACAAAAAGACAAGATTACTGCTACGATTTCCCACTAAAACAGTGTTGCGGAAGAAGAATCTCATAGGTTCAATGTCACATCGAGTTGGATATTGCAACTGGAGGATTACTTACACATGTTAAGAATAATTTTTTTGGTGCGGTGTAATCAGATGTGTACGTTCATGTTTGGTGCCCACGGTACATTAAACAATGTACATATGTTAGCTAAATAAATGTTATTTATTAGTATCATTGGATGCTTGAATATATTTGAAGTTTTTTTTGATAGTGACTTACAGTCTTTATGCCTTTGGTATTTGTTTTTTTATGTTTGTTTTTTTTTGATGAGCTTAGTTGCTGGTAGGAGGATACTTGTCCGTCCGGCTGTTTGGTTTCCTTGTTGTGTGTTGATTCTGCGTTCCTCTGTGTTTTCCTGTCTGAAGGTTTAATATAAAAATTTAATTTATTACAAATAATAATAATAATAATAATAATAATAATGTTACAAATAAATTACTTTTCTTCTTACCGTGTTGTGTCTTTTTTTTGTTTTGCCTGCTGTCAATTTTTCGTTTCTGTATGTAAGCTTGTGTGTGTATATTTTTTGTCTTATACACATGATACAGTTGCCAGTACTGTTTAGTAGTAGTTTATGTGTGGAACAGGGTAATGCCTAAACGAATTAAAATAAAGAAAGAAAACAAAACGTTCACTATGGTGAGGAAGTTGGGAAAATCCAAGTTTAAAATTAATTATGAATGAAAAATATAACCTTGCTGTTTAATATGCGGTCTTGGTATAAGAAGAGGCATTGACTGCATTTAAAACCTTAAGAAGAGATGAAAAACATAGATATAAATAACAAAACACAATATTAGAAAGAAATAAAAATAATCATAAAAACGAAATTTAAATGAGGATTTTGCCAAAAATAAGAAAGTTATTATTATTAAAATATGGCGATTTGGAGGGAAGGCAGAATGTTCTAGAAAGATCAGCAAGAAAAGATGGACGGCTGTGCGGGAAAGATTTTTGGGAAATTTTGCAAAAATTAATGAAATTCACCACACAAGTTAGAAGCAAGTGAGGCAACAAGTAAGGGAAAATCATAGAGAATTTGCAGAAGGTTATTGTACTTTAAAGTGAAAGCATATAAAAAAATAATAGTGCGAGAAAACGTTGAAAAAAAAAAAACAAAAGTTGATAGTTAAGGAATTTTCAAGTGGATCCTTTGAAGGAAAAGGATAATTATTTTAAACAAGAAAAAAATTAACCAGAAAAAGATATTTAAAACGTAAGCTAAATTTTATTTTTGTTTTTATTTTGTTATAAGTGCCTTTTGTGATATTTATATTTGTTTTGTGTTTCGGAATTCGTAGCTGGCTAGGAAGTTGGATGGTGTAGGGAAGTTGGATAAAAAAAAGAAGCAACGGTTCGTGGACAGGAAAATTATTACCCAGAATCCAGTGTAAATAAAAAAATGCTGAAGATGATTAGAACTTTCCACACCAATATCTAGCCAGGTAATCCCTTTTTCTTTTTTTTTCTTAATATACTTTACCGAATGCAAGTGTGTGAAACAAAGAAAAAAATCTACGCAAGGATATATATTAAAAAGTAAAAAGCGAAAAATATTCTGAAATTAGTAATTGAGTTGGTGAAAAAAAAGGATAAAAAAAAAAAAAAAAATTTATAAAGACTTTAAATCAAAAAGACCAAATTAAAAGGAAAAAATTTAAGAATAGACAAAAGATTAAGAAAAATTAAAAAAAAAAAATAATTATTTAAGAAAAAAACAAGTAAGATTTATTTTATTTATTTATTTGAATTTATAATTAATTAATTTTGAAGATTATTTAAAAGGATATCTGTTTAGAAATTATCATTTATTAATAAGTAAAACTATTTTAAGTTTAGTGTCTGTAGTTAGTACCCTTTCATCAATACGCCTAAAAGCAGCCAAATATATATTTCTTTTAGTTGTTGTTAGCTATTGCCCGTTGGAGGGCCTACTTACTTGTGTCAGAGAAACCGGAAATAAAAATAGTTTAGTTTGTTTTATTTACAAAAAAATAAGAGAAATATACAAATTACAGCTCTTATCAATTAGTTTTTTTTTTGTGTAAAAATTCCTGTGGAATATTGCAGGAAAAATCTCGTATCCTTAGGGAGCTCCTTCAGGGTAGGATTCAGATTTGCCAAATTAGAGATTTAGGTTATTAATTAGTTGATCGGAGTTCTAAAAAGAGAAAGTAAAACAAATTAACGATATTAGAGATAGTTTATTTTTGATAATAGTTAATACATACATATATATTTTGCTGTAAGGAGAAATTTTTTTTTTTAATTTGTTAAATATAAGATAATTCGTATTTTTATAGAAAATTTATATATTCGATTTTTGTATAGGATTAAGTTTTTGTGTTCAAATAAAATTTGTATGTAACATGTGAAATTGAAATAATTATGTTTTTGGCCTAATTTGAAAGGGAAAATGGCATGAAGGTGAGTTAAGGAAAGAGGAATCTGAGAGCATACGGGTTCACAAAAGGAAGTTGGACATGGGTAAGAATTTTTGTGACAAGGTTGGGAGGGCTGTCTAATGGTAAAACATCTGCCACGATTGTTACTGTTTGTGTGGACGTGTTGCGTTGTTTAAGTTTTATTGTGTGAGTTATTTTTTTAAGTTTGTTTAGCTTGTTGTGGAATATGTTTTATGTGCGGCGTATCCAATGAGAAGGGTTGGAACCTCACTGAGATGTGTTTACCGTCCTCATAGAGCTAGTCGGAAACCTCATTGGCCCCTACGGTCGTAACATAAATGGCGCCCAATGGTAAATAAAGTGGATAACAGAGTAGTACAGAAGATCTAAATACTACGGAGCAACAAAAGAAGTGAATATACTTTCATTTGGAAACTGGGAATTCCTTAAGTTTCCAAATTGAGTATATTGAGCATGTAATGTCAACTGAGCATGCGACAATAAAATAATAGTTTTCGTAATAGCCCAACGGCGTAGTCAATTGCCTATGTGTATAATTGTATTCTACTTTGTAGCCCTTTTAAAATATAGGAAGATTTTTATAAGGTTGTACTGGGAGACTGCAGTGTGCTCATAGGAAGTTGATGAAACCGACTAATTCATTTAGGAAAATAATATCAGTAGCTTAGAGGATTTTGAATAAATGTCTAATTGTACTGTTGTTATTTTCTGTTTTAATGTTAGTTTTTCTTAGTTTCCGCTCATATGTTTTTGTGTTTTAATATGCGAACTTTTGATAGCCGCCTGTGTAAAAATATTTGGAAAAACTCAGGGCCTGATGTATCAAAATCGCTATTAGAAAAACCCCTTATAATCTCATACCTGGCCAAGTGCTAAGATGAATGTATAAGGGGCTTACACTTGAATAAACCTTTGAATTTTAATTATGATTAACGTCACACAAATAGTCCTATAATAAATTATTAAATTTAACTCTCCGAATTCCCATATTCACCTTCATGCCAAACCCGAATAAATGAAATTTAAACTACATACAAATTTTGAAAAAAAAAAATTCTTTTAAATTAGAAATATATGAACAAAAACGTTATTTATATTATACATTTTATTATTATTTATTTTAGCTCTTTTATTGCTAATTTTATATTCATATTTGCTTAATTTATTTGTTTACATTATATTTTTTTTCTTTATATATTTATCTATTTAGTTCTATTTTGGTGTTTTTTTTTATCGTTAATTTTTTTAATTAAAATTATTTTATTTATACAATTATAATTATATTATTCGTTATTATTATCTATTTTCATATTTTAACTAAGTTTTTGTTATTTTTTTTGCCTTCTTTTTAGTAAATTTATAAATTTTATTCGTACAAATTAGATAATTTTAGTTCTATTTTATAGTTATAATTTTTATATGCATATTTATTTTATTTTTATATGTATATCCTCGTATTTGGTTACTTTAGATTATTTATTTGTTTTATATTATATTTTTTTTTCCTAATACCGTTTAGTATTTATTTTTTTTTTAAATTATTTATCGTTTTATATATACATATATCCTTTTTTTTTATTTTTTTATATATATATTTATTTTTTCTATTTTTTTTGTTCATATGTGTGTTTTTGCGATTTTTTTTAATATTTTGCGGTGTGTTTTTTTTTGTGTGTTAGATTGAAAATCGAATACAAAGCAAATTTTTTTTTTTTTGTATATAAATTGATTAGGCGGTTAGCTTTGGTAAAGGGGGTGGTAAAGGCTTCATAAATATCTTTTTCTTAAGGTTATGTCCCAAAGTAGAGACGACGCTAAGTCTAGAAAAAGAGAAAGACAGGTCCAATTTGACTTGAATAGGTCTACTCCTTTTACGTTTGATAAAGCGTACAAATCTAATACCCCCAGCCGAAAATCTAGTGCCAGTAGAATTTTAGACATGAGTCAGCCTCCTAATCAGCCAAACCCCCAATTTTTCGACAAATCTCAAACAATCATTGTTTCAAATGCAAGCAATAGTTCTGCACAACGTGATTTAAGAGAACAAGGCCCAAGTGTATCGCGACAACAAATTTATGAAGTAGCTATGGAACAATCTGATGATGCAAACAAAGACGTTTCTTCGCAGGTAAATGAAATTAAGAGGCAAATGGCAGAATTGACTGCCACTATGAGTAAAATGAGCCTTTTACTCCAGCACACTCAGCAGGAGAATATAAAACTTCGCGAAGAAATAATGCCAAATAAAGTAAAACGAAGCAGCAGTGCAGGCCAACCCGTAGATGTGTCGTCAATTGGTTCAAATAGTTCTTCAAGAGAATCATTAAGGAATTTAGATACTAGTCAGTCCAAAAGTTACAAGCGTATTCGTATTGATCAATGGGGACTAGAATTTGATGGTAACACCAACAAGCTGGCTGTAGAGGATTTTGTTTTTCGTGTTGAGCGGCTACAAAGGCAATACAATGTGTCATGGGAAGAAGTCCTAGACAATTTTCACCTCTTTGTCAAAGGAGTTGCAGAAAAATGGTACTGGTTATTCATAAAAACAACTTATGTTTCCGAATGGATGACTTTAAAAGAAGCTCTCCTACAACAGTATCGCTCAACAAGATCAAGTTTTGAATTGATGAGTGATATGGTTGAAAGAAAGCAACAGCCTGGCGAGGGAATAGATGCATTTTTCTTTGCTATGATCCAGATGCGATCGCGACTGGAAATATCAATGCCCGAAAGAGAAATGATCAAAATGATCAAGAAAAATCTCAGAGATGACATTAGAAGTCGTGTCTATGCGATTGCTGTAAATTCTGTTGAGGAACTAAGACAAGAATGTGTCGAGGCGGAGAAAGTATTTTGCCGAAAAGACAACAGATATGTGTCATCATCTGTCCCTACAAATCGTTACACGCGGCAAGTAAATGAAATTTTTGAAAAGGCTGATGATCAATTTGTTGACTTACCTGAGCCATATGAAGAAGTGGCTGCTTTAGAATGTAACAGTACGCAAAAACAAATATCCAGAAATCCACTCATCTGTTGGAATTGCCGTCAAAAAGGACATATGTTTATGGATTGTCCGTCCCCAGATAGGTCCTTATTTTGTTATAGATGTGGCGAACCAGATGTCAAATCTCCAAACTGCACTAGTTGTCAATCAAAAAACTACTCCAAGAGCGTGGTAATGGCAGGGAACCATCGTTCCATGGAGAATCAGCCTGCAAACCAGTTACAGAGAAAAACAAATTAAATTTAGTAAAAGTTGTCAAAAATGTTAACAATTTCATTCCCCAATTGAGACATGAATATACTCTTCAAGAACGTAAAAATAATTATGATAAAGTAAGAAATAGAATTTTTAATGAGTCCATAGCAATGAAAAAAATTAACCGTATAAAGAAAATTAGAAACAAATTTATTGAAAGAAGGAAAAAACGGAAGTTAGTAATCGAAGCTATAAAAACAGCAAACACGCGTAGTGACCCTCGTGCTTTTGCTGAAATTTTTGTAGGTGACCATCGTATAAAAGGATTATTAGATACAGGAGCTTCTGTCAGTTTATTGGGTAAAGGTTGTAGAGAATTAATCGACAAGTTGGGCATCAGATTAAAGCCAATTTTTTCTGTAATTTCAACTGCAGATGGTAAAGAACATAGGCTGTTAGGAACTATAGAACTTAAAATACATTTTAAAAATCAAGCCAATAAAATAGTGTTTTATTTATGCCCAGACTTGGAACAAGAGGCCTACCTGGGAGTTGATTTTTGGAAAACGTTTAATTTGGCCCCTGAAGTATTTGAAATCAATGAATTAAATATTGAAAAAATACAAAACGATTTTAAAGTAGCAGATCATAGGTCACATCCCCATGTACTAAGTGAAGAACAACAGCAAAAATTAAACAAAGTTGTTGAGTTGTTTCCGTCTTTTGAAAAATTTGGTTTAGGGTGTACATCCCTGGAGAAACACACCATAAAACTGATAGATGGGGCGGTGCCTTTTAAAGACCGACACTATCCATTATCTCCAGCTGTACAGGAAATTGTTTATGGAGAAATAGACAAAATGCTTAAATTAAATGTCATAGAAGAGAGCGAAAGCCCTTGGTCAAATAGAACCACAGTGGTCAGAAAACCCGGTAAAAATAGGTTTTGTCTTGACGCTAGAAAGCTTAATAAAATCACAGTTAAAGATGCGTACCCTTTACAGAAAATAGATGGTATTTTAGGCAGAATCGACGAGACTTATTTTATAAGTAGCGTTGATTTGAAATTTGCTTTTTGGCAAATTGAACTTGAAGAAGAGTGTAGACCCTATACAGCATTTACCGTAGCAGGTCGGCCACTCTACCAATTTCGCGTAATGCCATTTGGACTTTGTAACGCGGCACAGCGACTTTGTCGATTAATGGACAAGGTCATACCGCAAAAACTTAAAGAGAACGTATTTATATATCTTGACGATCTTTTGGTGATTTCTGATTGTTTCGAAAAACATTTGAAAATTTTAGAGGAAGTTGCGGCCTGTTTGAAAGGAGCTAATCTGACAATAGGGCTACAAAAATCGCAATTTTGTTTTCAACAATTGAAATATTTAGGTTTCATAATTGGCGGAGGATGCTTAAAGACAGATCCGGAAAAAGTTCGCGCTATAAAAGAAATTAGAGTGCCAAAGTCTCCACGTGAAGTGCGCAGCTTTTTGGGAACGGCCGGCTGGTATCGCCGTTTTATAAAAGACTTTGCTGCCATATCTGCTCCTTTGACAGATACCTTAAAAAAGGCCAAAAAGTTTGAAATGACGGCGGAAGCGATTGAGGCGTTCGAAAATCTGAAGAAAGCGTTAACTTCAGCACCCGTGCTAAAGCATCCCGATTTTAGTAAAAGATTTTGGATACAATGTGATGCTTGCGATTATGGAATCGGTGCTGTCTTGTACCAGCTAGATGACAATGGTAATGAACACCCTATAGCTTTTTATAGCCAAAAATTAAATGCATGCCAGAAGAATTATAGCGTGACGGAAAAGGAATGTCTGGCGGCTGTAATGGCGGTTAAGAAATTCCGTCCCTATGTCGAAATGATGCCCTTCACGGTAGTGACAGACCACGCTAGCCTTAAGTGGTTAATGTCATTAAAGGATTTGACAGGAAGACTAGCTCGTTGGTCACTACAGTTGCAGGCTTATGATTTCGACATAGAGCACAGAAAAGGCTCTGAAAATGTAGTAGCCGACACTCTTTCCCGATCACAAGAAGAAAATTTTTATGTTGAAGAATTAAATATAGATGATTTGTTCGATTTTGAAACAACTGAATTCCAAAGCGAAGAATATTTGGAACTAATCCAGCACATAATGGAAAACAAAGATAGGTTACCAGATCTGAAAGTTGAAGATGGATATGTCTTTAGAAGAGTTGATTTTGACCGTGGTGACGACGCAGAGTGCCAGTGGAAACTTTGGATTCCACCCAATATAACCCAAGCTATAATAGAAAAAGCACATGCAAGTCCAACCGCAGCACATGGTGGTGTTACAAAAACGTTAGAAAGGCTAAGAAGATTCTTTTATTGGCCAAAAATGCCCACCCAGGTGAAGGCTTATATAAAAGAGTGTCAAACGTGTAAGGAATCCAAACCGTCAAACCAAAATCTCTGCCCAGAAATAGGGAACCAGGTAATTACAGATCGACCATTCCAGAAATTGTATTTGGATTTTTTAGGCAAATATCCAAGATCAAAAAGTGGTAACGCTTACGTTTTTATTGTGCTGGATCATTTTTCCAAATATACTTTTATTAAGGCTATGAAAGAAGCCACCGCTGGAAATGTTGTAGAGTTTCTGACACACGAAGTTTTCCATAAATTTGGTGTGCCAGAAATTATACATACAGACAATGGAGTACAGTTCACCTCAAAAAGTTTTCAAAATCTACTTGACACATACAAAATTCAACATATAAAAACGCCTGTGTACCAACCAAGCAGTAACGCATCAGAACGCGTTAATCAAAGCATTTTAACAGCTATAAGAGCCTATTTAAAAGATGATCACTGTGATTGGGATCTCTATTTATCAGAAATTGATTGCGCTTTGCGTAACTCTTTTCACAGCGCTATAGGCTTTACGCCATTCTTCGCGTTGTTTGGCTACCACATGTTTTCAAGTGGGGCAGATTATAAATTAGCCCGGAAACTGCATTCAATTTCTGATCACCGTATTCTTGCGAGGCCGAATGAACGAATTGAACTTATAAGGAACGAAATTAAAGATAATATGACTAAAGCGTACGAGAAAAGTGCCGAACGATATAACCGAAGAGCCCGAACAGTAAAGTTTGTGCCTGGACAGGAAGTCTACCGTAGAAACATGGTACAAAGTAATTTCGGTAAAAATTTGAACGCGAAATTTTGTAGAAAGTTTCTTAAGTGTAGAGTGTCCCGACCTGTAGGCAATAATATGTACGAGCTCGAGACATTAGACGGAAAAATAATTGGCGTTTATCACGTAAAAGATATTAAAGTTTAAATTGCTGAGCGATTATTTCGATTTAAACATTGAGTTTAAATTTGAAATTTCAAGGTGCAATATTAGGACATAAGATTAGTAATTATTTATTTTTTTTATTTATACAAATATTTGTTGTTTTGTCCTAATATTTCCTAGTCGTAGCAATTTACTTTAAAATCTGTGATATAGTTAGTACCTGATAGTATAAGTTTCTAATTAGTCAACAGTTAACTTACCTGTATTTTCATTTCCTTTTGTGCAATATTAGTTCGTATAAGATCCGGACATTCATCTGTGGTGATTATTTGCTGTGATATCCTTTTTTTTAGTGCTGTAAGCTTAGTGCAATAATCCACTGTGATTTTTTTTTGTAGATAGTTTTCTATTTTCAATAAAACCTGAAAAAATTTACTTAAAGTAAACTCTTATATAATAGACGAGTGACCAAAGTACTTCCCGTATGAACAAAGTTTTTTTTTTGTAGTCCGAGCAGAAGTAAACACTTAATTCTCTAAGTTTTTTTTTATAAAAAAATTATGGAGAATTTTCCTATCCCTGGAGTAGCAACAACCCATGGAGAAAAAGTAATAGCGGCATTACCCATGTATATTAGATCTGGAATGATTTTGACAATTATTAGTATTTGTTTTAGTAAAGTAATTTGACAATAATAAAATATGTGTATATATAAATAGATGTATATTAAACGACGAAAGATATTTTTTTTTATTAAACTTTTGCCTTAGAATTTTTTTTTGGCGTTCGATTTTCACACACAGCACTGTTAGTGCCCAATTGGTATCGAAACCAATTATATGAAATATTTTTTATATTTGATCTTTTATTATGGGTTGCCACTACGATTTTTCTCTCCTGAGAAAAGTTTTTAGGTTGGCTCATGCTCTAGTAAGATGTGGATGAGGTTTCCGTCTCTGCAAAGTCTACTATAGGGAGACTGAGTGGATAGGTTTATGTTTGGGAATTAGGATTAAAGGAAAAGCTTACAGGCATAGATGCACAAATCGCCCGGCTTAATTTTGGTAGCAGCATGAGACTCTTTCAGGGTGTGTGAGTTCCCCACGTTGGGCACATAGAGATACGTGTAATTTAATTGTTTATTCCGCACACCGTTTCTTACTACGTTTACTCGAAGGACACGGAGTTTTGTTGCGGAAGAAGAATCTCATAGGTTCAATGTCACATCGAGTTGGATATTGCAACTGGAGGATTACTTACACATGTTAAGAATAATTTTTTTGGTGCGGTGTAATCAGATGTGTACGTTCATGTTTGGTGCCCACGGTACATTAAACAATGTACATATGTTAGCTAAATAAATGTTATTTATTAGTATCATTGGATGCTTGAATATATTTGAAGTTTTTTTTGATAGTGACTTACAGTCTTTATGCCTTTGGTATTTGTTTTTTTATGTTTGTTTTTTTTTTTGATGAGCTTAGTTGCTGGTAGGAGGATACTTGTCCGTCCGGCTGTTTGGTTTCCTTGTTGTGTGTTGATTCTGCGTTCCTCTGTGTTTTCCTGTCTGAAGGTTTAATATAAAAATTTAATTTATTACAAATAATAATAATAATAATAATAATAATAATAATAATAATAATGTTACAAATAAATTACTTTTCTTCTTACCGTGTTGTGTCTTTTTTTTGTTTTGCCTGCTGTCAATTTTTCGTTTCTGTATGTAAGCTTGTGTGTGTATATTTTTTGTCTTATACACATGATACAGTTGCCAGTACTGTTTAGTAGTAGTTTATGTGTGGAACAGGGTAATGCCTAAACGAATTAAAATAAAGAAAGAAAACAAAACGTTCACTATGGTGAGGAAGTTGGGAAAATCCAAGTTTAAAATTAATTATGAATGAAAAATATAACCTTGCTGTTTAATATGCGGTCTTGGTATAAGAAGAGGCATTGACTGCATTTAAAACCTTAAGAAGAGATGAAAAACATAGATATAAATAACAAAACACAATATTAGAAAGAAATAAAATTAATCATAAAAACGAAATTTAAATGAGGATTTTGCCAAAAATAAGAAAGTTATTATTATTAAAATATGGCGATTTGGAGGGAAGGCAGAATGTTCTAGAAAGATCAGCAAGAAAAGATGGACGGCTGTGCGGGAAAGATTTTTGGGAAATTTTGCAAAAATTAATGAAATTCACCACACAAGTTAGAAGCAAGTGAGGCAACAAGTAAGGGAAAATCATAGAGAATTTGCAGAAGGTTATTGTACTTTAAAGTGAAAGCATATAAAAAAATAATAGTGCGAGAAAACGTTGAAAAAAAAAAAACAAAAGTTGATAGTTAAGGAATTTTCAAGTGGATCCTTTGAAGGAAAAGGATAATTATTTTAAACAAGAAAAAAATTAACCAGAAAAAGATATTTAAAACGTAAGCTAAATTTTATTTTTGTTTTTATTTTGTTATAAGTGCCTTTTGTGATATTTATATTTGTTTTGTGTTTCGGAATTCGTAGCTGGCTAGGAAGTTGGATGGTGTAGGGAAGTTGGATAAAAAAAAGAAGCAACGGTTCGTGGACAGGAAAATTATTACCCAGAATCCAGTGTAAATAAAAAAATGCTGAAGATGATTAGAACTTTCCACACCAATATCTAGCCAGGTAATCCCTTTTTCTTTTTTTTTCTTAATATACTTTACCGAATGCAAGTGTGTGAAACAAAGAAAAAAATCTACGCAAGGATATATATTAAAAAGTAAAAAGCGAAAAATATTCTGAAATTAGTAATTGAGTTGGTGAAAAAAAAGGATAAAAAAAAAAAAAAAAATTTATAAAGACTTTAAATCAAAAAGACCAAATTAAAAGGAAAAAATTTAAGAATAGACAAAAGATTAAGAAAAATTAAAAAAAAAAAATAATTATTTAAGAAAAAAACAAGTAAGATTTATTTTATTTATTTATTTGAATTTATAATTAATTAATTTTGAAGATTATTTAAAAGGATATCTGTTTAGAAATTATCATTTATTAATAAGTAAAACTATTTTAAGTTTAGTGTCTGTAGTTAGTACCCTTTCATCAATACGCCTAAAAGCAGCCAAATATATATTTCTTTTAGTTGTTGTTAGCTATTGCCCGTTGGAGGGCCTACTTACTTGTGTCAGAGAAACCGGAAATAAAAATCGTTTAGTTTGTTTTATTTACAAAAAAATAAGAGAAATATACAAATTACAGCTCTTATCAATTAGTTTTTTTTTTGTGTAAAAATTCCTGTGGAATATTGCAGGAAAAATCTCGTATCCTTAGGGAGCTCCTTCAGGGTAGGATTCAGATTTGCCAAATTAGAGATTTAGGTTATTAATTAGTTGATCGGAGTTCTAAAAAGAGAAAGTAAAACAAATTAACGATATTAGAGATAGTTTATTTTTGATAATAGTTAATACATACATATATATTTTGCTGTAAGGAGAAATTTTTTTTTTTAATTTGTTAAATATAAGATAATTCGTATTTTTATAGAAAATTTATATATTCGATTTTTGTATAGGATTAAGTTTTTGTGTTCAAATAAAATTTGTATGTAACATGTGAAATTGAAATAATTATGTTTTTGGCCTAATTTGAAAGGGAAAATGGCATGAAGGTGAGTTAAGGAAAGAGGAATCTGAGAGCATACGGGTTCACAAAAGGAAGTTGGACATGGGTAAGAATTTTTGTGACAAGGTTGGGAGGGCTGTCTAATGGTAAAACATCTGCCACGATTGTTACTGTTTGTGTGGACGTGTTGCGTTGTTTAAGTTTTATTGTGTGAGTTATTTTTTTAAGTTTGTTTAGCTTGTTGTGGAATATGTTTTATGTGCGGCGTATCCAATGAGAAGGGTTGGAACCTCACTGAGATGTGTTTACCGTCCTCATAGAGCTAGTCGGAAACCTCATTGGCCCCTACGGTCGTAACAACAGCTACAATTCTCTAAGTTTTTCTTTATTACCCATTAACCCATTACCGCCCACTGTCCCCATATGAGTACACATGTTCAAAGGCGGCCAACACTTATTTAAACCGTTATGTTTCTTAATGTGAACATATGTACCACTGCTTTAGGCTTAGTTGAGTTTGTATTCAGAGACACATGTTTTAAAATAAAAAGCAGTTGCAATTATAGTGTTTTTAATTTTGTATTTTTTTCGGGTGTGCTTTTTTAAAACATCTTTCAGTATTTTTTTAATACTAACGGTTTAAGAATTTTTTTTATCGATACATTTTTTTCTTAGAGTGTTAGGAAGCTTTCAATTTCATTTGTTCAGCAAAAATGTGAATAAACTATTTGGAAGGTATTGGTTTTTTCGGCTGTCCCCAATCGGGGACAATGGTCGGAAGTAGTAATAAAATTTACAATTTCACAGGTTTCTAGATCGTCTTTATTTTGAAATCTTTTTAGAGGTCAGAACAGCTTTTTTAGAACTGAGGAAGCTGTTAGTTACATTACGAAAAATGATAATGACAAAACGTGTGATAATATAGTCATGCCACAAGATCCTGCTTTTGTAAGCCCATGAGATTTGACTATAAGAATTAGACAGTAACAAGTTCAGATAGATATTGTTATGCGTTTTATATTTACATATCTTTTGGACTTGATAAATAGTAACGCTTGGCGATTGCACGTTATACTGCGTAAGGTTGAAAATACCACTCATATAGACCAATTATTATTCAGACAGAATGTTGCATGGTCCTATTTGCAGCCCACATCATCAAAGTGGCGTTAAGCTTCATCCATCATAGTTGGTCCTGATCGCAAAAATAATCAGGAACGGACAGTAAATCAATGAAGATATTTTCTTAGCCGTTATAAATGTCGCTAGAGATGTGCAGTATGTACAAAAACACTTTACGTTAAAACACATTGTTTTAAGAAATTTTATACTTAATACGCCCATTATCCCCAAGTGAGGACACCCGTTTTTCCAAAAAGCTAATATACATTTTTAATATTTTTTCTATTGTACTATTTTTTCAGTCGACAATGAATAAATAAATGACAATAAAAATATTTTTTTTAACTGTAGTTTGATTTTGGGCGTTAATGGGTTGAAAGAATAAGAAATATATATGTATTGCCCCTGCCAGAATTTTTTATTTTAACTGTTAAAGTAATTTAAGTTTTTTTCTATAATTAGCCACTGAGTCTGAAAAAAATTAAGTTCTGAAGGTAATACATTTCAAGATCTAGCCACTCTTACCAGAAATGAGTTTGCGAAAAATTCATAGTTAATACGAGGTATATAAATTTGTAAATTACGTGATGAATGAAGAAAATTAAAGCTTTTACACAAATCTAGAGGCACATCATATTTCAAAGCTTTGAAGAAACACAATAAGGTACGTAAAAGAACATAATTTTTAAAACTACAGCCCAGAAAATCAATTGCACAACTTGAAACATGGTCACGTAGCTTTAGACAATAAATAAATCTTAAAATTCTATTAAACACTCTATGTAATCTATTCATTGTACTAATAGACATACTTCCTAACACTTCAATACAATAATTTATATTCGACATAAGAAGTGCATGAGCCACTCGTTTTCTTATATGACAAGGCATATAAGAACTAAGTGCGTATAATCTTCTCAAAATTAAAAAAAATTTCTTAGAAACAAAGCTAACATGTCTTTCAAAACAGAGATGTTAATCTAAGTATATTCCAAGACACTTTAAGTGTCTTAAATAAATAGCAGAAGAGAAACTTGATTTCTATGTTTAATGAATATTTTATTAGAATAATATTTTCTTTTCAGTAGACATTATAACAACATTAAAAAAGAAAACATGATTTGAAATAACAAATTGTTATTGAACAAAGTGTTATTAAACAAAGTTTTAACACAGATATAAACAATTAACAAAGTGGTCAACGAAGTCGATTTCATTACCCAATATATTTATAACCGCTTTAGCTTTAGTTTTCTGTGAGTTAATACATAAATTGTTTTCTGTCATCCAATTTAAAATTATCTGTAGATGATCATTAATTAGCCTTCCAAATACATTAGTTTGATATTTCTTATTATAAAATAACAACATTATGTCATCTGCAAAAACAAAAGATTTGCAGAAATCATTGCAGAATTTTTCAATACATTCATTAAGAAAAATTATAAAAAGTAGGGGACCCAAAACAGAGCCTTGGGGAACCCCCGAAGAAGCAGCCCCTATACTAGAGGAAACACCATTTATTGAAGTATATTGCAATCTATCACACAAGTTAGAAAACATAAGTCTGCAACCAGACGAAGAGAAATTATATTTATCACGTAACTTGCAAAGCAAGAGGTGATGATCAATACAATTAAATGCCTTGCTAAGGTCAAGAGAAACCAAAACACAAGGAAAATGATTGTTTATATTACTGCGGATGGAATCAGTTAGTGAAAGTAATAATGTGGATGTGTTATGATTTTTACGAAAAGCATACTGATTTGGATGTGGCATGTTAGAGCGATTTGCATAATCTAAGATTTGAAATTTTATTAGGTGTTCCACAATTTTCGACAACGCTGGTAGGATACACCTCTCTTTGGAATTGGAACAATCCTAGCCAGTTTCCACAACTTAGGAAAGGAAGAAGTTGTAAAAATAGAATTTACTATATATAAAAGCTCATTAGAGATTAAAGGGTATATTGATTTAATAAATTTGATAGGAATATTATCATGTGAAGTAGCATTAGATTTTATATTTTTTATGGCAAGAACCAACTCATCCTCATCTACTATACGAAAAGAAAAAGACTCAACATCTGCATTAAATTGTTTCTTTTTGACGGTCATTAACGACCAACAAAAAATTGTCTGCCTACAATTACATATGAATGTGTGTATTAGCATTGATACAGGTAAGGATGAAATACAAAGAAAATCCGTATTATGTAAAACAAATTTTTAATAAAATTAAAAATATAAATTTATAACAAAAAGGCATTTATAACAAGCTTACGATACATTTCTATACACATTTTTTATACAAACATATTAATGTATATGTGCCTTTTTCCTTAAACAAATAAACAAATGTTAATAAACCAATTAAGGAATTGTTTTTTGTTTTAAAATAACTTATATAGAAAACTTTTTAAAGTTCTAAATGGATCCGAAATAGTAAACTATGATAACTAAAAAGTAAAATTTGTTCACCATATTACATTTCCCACGCCTGGAGTTGTGTGAAAAACAAATCAATTTAAAATGTACATGATTGAGAAGTGAACGCTCAATGAAAAATTTTTTGTACGGTCTTTTCACTTATGAAAAATTATCAAAATTTTAAATTCTCATAAATGAGCACTTGCGTGAAAAAAAAATATTTTCTCATTTTTTCACTTTTGAATAGAAAGAAAAAAAAAAAAATAAATCATCCCTCTCATGAATGAAAAAACCAAAATATTTTTTACCCTCTCACTCGTTTTTGAAAAGAAGCAACAAAAATTAAAATGTCTCACTGCTCTCTCATGTGTGAGAAGTGAGAGAGCATTTCGGTACTCTGAAAAAAATTGCTTAAAGAGCAAATCAACACTAAAAAATTTGCTTAACTAAATCTCTTTTCCGTGTGTATTAAATAATATTACGCAATATTTGAGTGCTTCAACTGTTAAATCGATTCAACTACATAGGTACATATATGCTTCCTTTTTGTTTTGTTTCTCTGACATCGGTATTCAAGCTTCAAAAAACTTCTAATAGGTAGATTACTGTTAGCCGGAATTATTCACATTAATCAAATGAATAGATTTCAGTAGTTATTTTCTTGCTATGAAACCGAAATTTACCTCAATTAAAAATTACTTAGGAAAAAATAAATATAAAGGTTAAATAAACATTAATATTTAAAGCAAAAGTTCACACAATTTTCTCAAAAAAAAAAGTTGCTCAAAAATGTTCACTATTTTAAGCTAAAAGTTTTTGCTTCATGAAATAACGATAAGTTTACATAGACGAATAAAAATGTTTGTTCTCACCCTGTATTCGTTCAATATAGGATTGAACAAGACGATACTCTTATATTTTATAAAATATATCCATTTTAATATTAAAAAATAAAAATTTTCGACTTATAACTATAAAATCATGCGACCATGTTCTATCAATCACAAATCGGTAAAAAAAAGCGAAAATACTTGCAAACATGCTTAAATAAGTTTTGCGTTTTGCAATTTGAAAACGTAAGCTTATGGAAACATGGACAATAACAAAAACAAAATAACAACATTACTAAAGTATATACATACAGAAAAATTTATGTAGGTACGTCTTGTACTTATGGTTTTTAGTTAAAATTAAATATTATGTATATTGTCGTCATGTTTGACATAAGACATAAAAATATTATACAATGCCGTACAAATATTAACAAAAGTAACACGGTATTTCGTAGCCAAATAACGAAAATTAATATATTGCGCGCCAGGCCATAATAACCAATCTATTAAATAAATGAAGAAAAACTTCTCTTTAAGTTCATCGTTGGTTTCTTTTAAGGTTTTTCTTTCAAGAAAGCAAGCTGAATAGAAAAATATAAATATACAAGCCGGAGACATCAGCAATTCATCTATTAAGATTTTTTTAATTATGTTTTTAAAATTTACTACTGGCATGATTTTATCCATCCAATTATATACGTAATGATGAAGAGGTCCTTGTAATGCTCCTACAATAAACATACGACCAACTCGTTGCCAATCATATCGTTTAGAATCGGGAACTCCACGTCGAAATTCAATCTCTTGAGCCATTACATCACCAAAAACCATTAGAACGCCAGATCCAACAATATTGGTGATTAGTAAATATTTTCCGAAAACATTTTTCCATATTTTTCGTATTGCTGAAAACTTTATTGCAGAAGTACTTGTATTATTTTTATCACTGCTGTTGTGTTTCATTCCATAGACTTGTAACCGTACATTTTGTAGGGGTTGCAATTTCGCGGCTGGCCTTAGCAGAGAATAATGTGCACACAATTGATGTCCTATAGTTTGCTTTGTTCTTAAATGACAATTTCTTACAATATGCTGTGAACGTAATATTAATAAGTTTGTATAATTTAAAGTACGCACTGAAAACATATTTTATTAATATTGTTATTACGTTTAATCTATTTGTATATCACATTATTTATTTTACGCAAAGTAATAACTGTGATTTAACCACTAGTGATGTCACAATAATCCCAGACTGTATTTTCAATAGATTAGCTGCAACTCAATAGTACCATACTTATTTTTTCTTACATATTAATCACAATTAACACTACAAGCGAATATTTACAATGAAATATAGCTTTAAAAGCTGACAGAATTTAAAAACTTTTCGTATTGAATTTAAGGTTAAATCATTAGTTCGGGAAAACTATGTACCTCATTGTTAAAACTAAAACTATTTTTAGCTATTTTCAAAACTGATTTTATTTATTTATTTAGTAAATATATATTTAAGTCCATCCGGTACTGTAAAATCTAAAAAATTTTATCCAAAAACAGCAACCGTTGAAATAAATTTTCTTTTGCTTTAATTAATCGAGCCTAAAAAAGACCGCATATGGCTATAAATATAATAGTACAGTAAGAAGTGTATTAATTAGAATGAATAATAGTTTTTGTCGAATGCGTTTAACATTATTAAAAACATATCTACAAGTGTTACTTTTAGTCTTTTTACTCTGTTGATTGATTACAATTACCCTTCACTTTTGTTTTGGTCTTCACGGTAGCGAAATGACCAGTTAGTACGCTTACCTATAGAAATCCATTGCATTGCATTTTCTGACGACGTATATTTTGTAGGAATTTTACGAAATCGTTTATTGTAAATAAATTAAAATCTTAAGCATTTTTAACACTTTTTAACTATCAGTTAACTACCGTTTGTATATAAAATAAAAAAGTTCGTAGTAAAGGTCCTACCACATTCATCATACCTGATAAGTTAATTTAAATTTAGCTTATTAGCAATAGAATTCCAATTAACTTTTTTTAAAATACTCCACGATTATATTTTTATTAAAAAATATAAAATAAGTTATTGTATTACTATATAAAAAAATGTTACTATATTTAAGACTTAATTTGCTGTTTCGCAAGCGTCAACCCAGTCATTGTACACATCCAAGGGCTCTGATAAAAAGTTAATTGTGGTTTGATAGTCTTCTAGACAAACACGGCAACTTATTCTAGCAGCATTATGACTTTTGTCCATTTTAACTTCGCAAGATTTTTCGTGATTACAAAAAGGACAATTAAACTGTTGATCTAAAGGAACGATATTTTTACGTTTTGGTGGTGGCTTTCGCTTTGATTTACGTCTTCCCATCCTTAAACTGTAAGAGAAATAACATGTTAAAATTTTGACAAGCTGGATAAAACAAAAAAGTTGCTGGTTGCGCTCTCAAAGTCAATTTTAATTAATAACAATTTAGATGTTCTTCTTAAATAAAACTATTTTATTAATTTACTTGCGGATTATTTAGTACACTGTTATTATTTTTATTTTGTACACAGTTTATTTTTTATATATTCTTTGATTTAAAGAAATTGACGTTCAGTGTTGACAATTTAATGATTACCTTTTTAATCCAGCGACTTTAAACTATTTTAAAAATTTGCTGCACCTGATATAACATCTGAGATATTTATCTCAAAATTATAAATATAGTCTGTAAGTGAAAATAGCATTGTCACAATACATGCGAGAGAACGTCGGGGGAGTAATGGAACTGATGTATTGTAATTATTATCAATCAAAAACAAGAAGAACACGTTTTCATAATTATGTGACAAAATTTAATAAATATCATGGCCTTGCTGTTGGATTAATTTGAGGTCTACACGCAACCAAATTAACTCTGAGCATAAATTCGACGTTTTTAAAATAAATACCCCAGATATTAGCTTAAGTTTAAACTCTTTTTAATAGTGCATTTTCATTGATATATTCATAATAATATTCATGCCATGCTCTCGCATGCAAGATTCCAACGTAAATCGTGAGTAAATCAATGTCTCTCAAGACTTTAGAGGCGAAGCACATCATTTTAAACGATTCATTTCTTGCAAATCATAAACAAATTCTGTTGTCTCTAACTGTTATCGCAAGTTTAACTAATCCAGCCAAATAAATAAACAAAATAATATAGGTGAAAAATAATAGACAAAAACAAATAATTTTATTACAATTTAAAATTAAACATATAGCACAAAAAGTAAAAGAAAGTCATAGAACAAATTTGCTTATCTAAACAAAAAGATATAGCGAAGAAGTTAGAGAAAAACCAAAACTGTTAGTGTCGTTTAATTTTAATTGTACTTCTTGCGCGTGATTTTTTTCTTGCATCAAATTTGATTTTTGATAAGTAGAAAAAAGAGATATAACATTATTCTGCACTCTTTTTTTCTAGGAAGATCATACTGGCTTCAATAAATGTTGGCGTGTGTGAACCTGGTAATGTGGTGAAATTTCTCAAGAAATATCGTGGCTTTGCAATAAATTCTTCACCCCCCGTCTATATTAGCAATATATATGTTAACATATATTGCAGCAAATGTCAAAACTATGTTATCTCTAATGTAGACATCAATTTTTTTTTACATATTTATTGATAGCAATATATGTGGCAATAATTGTCAGCCAATTTTCGTTGACAACTATTGTTTTAATTTACGAGTAATAGCACGAACATAAAATTATATCAAAATTGTTGTGTTTTAAGATTTTCTATCGTAAAACAAGGATTAGAGTTTAGAGGAAGTTTTTAAAATAATAGAAATATAGTAATAAGAATTCTAAGAAAATTTTTTTTCTTTAGAAAGATGCTCTTTGCTTACAACCTTTGCACTTGATTATTTTGAAATTATGAGTTAACATAAATACGTGTTCCCATATCCAAAGCAATAAGCAATGTTTCAAACATTGCCCTGCCGACGTTATTGCCTTATTGCTAACAAATTTATATCTAATATAGACTGGGGGTTATATCTGTCATTGAATTTGGCGACTTTTGAATAACTTAGTTATAACAGTTGTAGACGATATTAAAAAAAAGCGCTGTAGCGTCCATGGCGAAATAATTTACTAGGTGGCAGCATAGGCGAATTCAGTATTTTTTGCTGGCGTACACCACTGTCAAACTCCATATATAAAAAATTTGTGTACATTTTTTATATATGGAGTTTGACAGTCGTGTATACCAGCAAAAAATACTGAATTCGCCTACGCTGCCACCTGGTAATTTATTCGCCTTGGTAGCGTCTTTGTTAAAAAGTGTTACCAAATCTGTAGTCGATGTAAGCGTCACTATTGGTGACGTCATATAAATAAAAACACAACAACAACAAGAACTCCGGTTTTTATTTTTGTTTTTTTCCGAATTCATAGAAAAAATATTTTATTTATATTTTGTTTATTTTTAGCTTATTGTGACCAAAGCATTAACGCATAACATATTTTATTTTAGACTATTTTTGGAAGAAAAGAAAATATTTATTATCTTTTTTCCGAATTTACGCTCGTAAAAATATTTTTGATATTAAATTTAAAATAAAAAAAGTATTTATGAAAAAGTAAAAATAAAAAATGAATTTGCTATTAGTGTTTAGTTTACTGTTTGCTGTACGTTTGGCTTCAGTGTTTATAGTTAAAACTTTTTATGTTCCCGATGAATACTGGCAAAGTTTAGAGGTGGCGCATAAATTAACTTTTGGGTAAACTTCAATAACATTTAGATACCATTTGTATTTAAAAAACGAATCAATTACCTAATTTGTTTTCAAAATTTAGTTACGGTTATCTAACGTGGGAATGGATTCAAGGCATACGTAGTTATGTGTATCCTCTTCTAATAGCTGGTGTTTATAAACTGCTGGCATTTTTCCATTTGGATTCAGCAAAATTGTTAATACTACTACCACGTATTTTACAAGCAACTTTATCTGCCTACTCAGATTATCGATTCTTTGTGTGGTCTGGAAAGAAAAAATGGTCACTTTTCCTAATAATAGTACCCTGGTTCTGGTTCTATACTGGTTCTCGCACTTTATCAAATACTTTAGAGACCTCATTGACAACAATTGCCTTAAGTTACTTCCCCTGGTATGGAGAAGGAGTTACCTATTTATGGCCTGCTGCATTATGCTGCTACCTCAGACCAACAGCTGCTACAATATGGTTACCAATGGTATTTTATCATTTACGTAAATCTAAGCTTTCCTGGCCTGAATTAATCTTAAAGAGATTTTTAATAATTGGGTAAGTAATATATAGCATTGAGCCACATATGCTCTTTCTATTTGATACTTTTTTTGTAGTTTAATTGTTGCTGGAATTTGTATTGGAATAGATTCGTGGATGCATGGAAAAATATTGATAACACCATATGAATTTTTGAAATATAACATTTTCAATAATATTGGTAGTTTCTATGGATCTCACACTTGGTAAGTTAGTGTGCTTTACTTTATTGGTTTGAAAATGAAATGTTGATAAATGACATGAACAGGTAGAAAAAAGGGTGTATCTAAGTTTGCCAATCCATTTTTTATTTCTACAATATTGATTTCCGACCCCATTAAGTGTGAGTAGCAAAGTCGATTAAGCGAGGTCCGCCTAGAAATCAATTTGCCAAGGCTCTTGATGACCTAAAATAAACTTAAATACCCCATCCGATAAGACAAACAATTTTGTATTGATAATCAGCAAGAAGGGGGCATGTCCTTCTAGGCAGCGGGCAAAACACCACGCTTGCCTATAATTTTCCATATTTTTTTTTTAAACTTTCGTTGGTGTTCCTGCAAAAGGTTGTCCTTACTTTTGAGTACTTATTAAACACTTTCTGTATTCGTGTAGGTGGTTGTGTTTACTAAGTACTAAGTTTTATGAATATAAAAAACGAAAATTGATGGAACTACAATCCTAAGCAAAACTTACACAATTTTCGAAGGTTTTTTCTTAACTGAAAACTTAATGGTGGGAAAGAATTATCTGTGCTGATTTATATGTACATGTGATTACACATATATGGCATAGCCAAACATAGTACCTCTTAAAAGTTTTTATTTGGCATTGAAAATTCTTGATTTTTTTTTATAAATGTTAGGATTAGACAACAAAAATAAGTTATCCATTAAATTTATTTAAACTTTTAAAATTTTTAGGTATTGGTACTTTACTGTTGGTTTACCCACTGTTTTGGGTATAAATTTTCTACCCTTTATATTTGGCATCATGGAAACCGTACGTCATCGTGAAGTATATCCTGTACGCATGCAACTACTAATAACAATTTTACTTTCACTTTGTACCTTGAGTGTAATCGAGCATAAAGAATTTAGGTTTGTTTGTGCCTTACTGCCATTATGTTTGTATATAACGGCTGATTACTTGACAAGATGGAGTTACAAAGCCTCTAAGTATGTAAATGAAAATATGTTTAAAATTTGGTATATAAATTTGGTCTCTTTAAAAGATTTTCATTGTGGCTAATAGCAGGCGTTATTTTATTTGGTAACGCGTTGCCGGCATGGTACTTAAGCACAGTTCACCAAAAGGGTCCCCTCGAAGTTATGGAAAAACTTCATAACATAGCGAAGGAATATCGTGGTGAACGAATGCACACGGCCAGCATATTATTTTTAATGCCATGTCACTCTACACCATACTACAGGTTACTTTCTTATTTACTTTTAACATTAACTAGTTTTAGTTGAATAAATTTAATTTTTATAGCCATATTCATCAAAATGTAACAATGCGTTTTCTTACGTGTGAGCCTAACTTAAAGCAGCAAGATAACTATAAAGACGAAGCTGAACAGTTCTTTGAGTCTCCTCTTCATTGGCTGCGCTCGCATATCCCATCGTATCCTCGTACAGCAAAACCATCGCATGTTGTTATATACGAACCCCTGGCTCAACAAATCAATGAGTTTCTTATAGACTATAAATTATTGTTTAAAATTCAAAATGCAGAGGTAAACAATAAGATTCAGACCCAATTATTCCTTAATGAATGGTATACTCTCATTAAGGAAGAACGCTTAAATATTGATTATCTTTTGCAGCACGTCCAGCCAAGAACTGGTAAAAATATTATTGTTTATCAACGTTTACAGACTGGAGAAGAAAATGCATTTAATCGAGAACTTCCAAACCTGGATGAAAAACTAAAATTAAAATTAGCTGAATCAAACGAAGACATTCTTTATGGTCAAGATGAATTTTCCACCGAAACTAATCTTTTCAATTAATTTATTTTCTACATTTATTACTTTAAATACGATGAGATTTAGTTAATTTTTTGTTTTTCTTTCTCCAAAAGGCTTAAATTTATTCTGGTACAAAAAATAAAGATTTTTATTTATAGTTTATAATTTATTTTAAACTTTGCATATATGTATGTACATAAATACGTACATATGTACATATTTCTTTTTAAGTTGTGTCCTTTAGACTATAAATGGTATTGAATCAATACTCTTTCGTTTGTAGTTAACAAATATATTAGGAAAACTAAGTGCAAGAATTTTTAATAAAATAAAAACACGTCCAATTTCTGATTAAAAATGCAATGTATTTTATTAATTTCTAGTTGCTTTGAAGTAAAAAAAAAATAATGAATCTGCATTGAAATTTTTGACGAGGGGTATCTGTATAGACGGTCCTCACAACTTTTTATTCATATACACCAACAACAAACTTTCAGATATCACGAAATTCTCCACACTTCCTAACGATGTCAAACGCTGTATTGACAGCTACCTAAGTGGTAGACAAGCGCTTGTTGAGTTGAGAAGCCAGAAATCAAAATTCCTCAAAATAAAAATAGGTGTGCCACAAGAAGGTGTAATATCACCTATACTCTTCAACAAATATGTATCTTGCGAAACTTCCTGCGCCACCCCAAGATGTCAAAATGATGTACGCAGATGACTACTATTTACTCATCTGGTACTAGAATTAACGACATAAGTGCCAAAATCCCACAGTACTCTGAATTTCTTTAGGAACGTAGACTTCAGCTATCACTTTCAAAGTCATCGGTATCCTCTTTCACTTCGTGGACTAAAGATGTAAGGATGTAATTAGAGATCTCAGTCAAAGACCGTCGTATCCTATGGTACAGAACAGAAAACTTTTAGGCATTGTCTTTGACAGCCTCCATCACTTCTGAACGCCAGCCACCCATATCCACCACAAAGTGAAAACTTGAAACAAAGTCCTGAGAGCACTAGCTGGCACCTCCTGGGGAGGTACAACATACAAGGCTGCCCCGATTTGTACCACGTTCTTTAGTGATAATAAATGGCGAGTTTTACAAATTGCACAAAATAATGGACTCAGAATCGCTACATGATGTGTTAAAATGATAAATATAGACCATCAATATGAGACTAGGAGGCTTCCGGTCAGACAACACAATAAAATACTGACCAGGCAACTCCTAGTGGCTTGTCACCTGCCCAGTCACGAAGTGATAACTTGAGACTAACCTCCACGCCAAATCCGGCAGAAATTTAGGTGTTATCGCATTGACATCCGGGATATTATTTTATCTGCAATAAACCAAATGACTCACTATAACCAAAAACTATTGCATCAGCAGACGGTCTTAGAAGCTATAAATAACTAAGATGCAATAAAGTCCTAAATGAATACCTCCCCGCAATTTCGGAAAATAAGAGCCCTTTAACTAGGTAAACGAGATGAGTTGTAGCACAATTAAAAGGCGGTTAATGCAATATCCTCAACTATTACCGTAAAAGCCTGCCTCCAAAGCCCTCACGACAGAATGCATTCATTTGTCACAATAGGCCGAAGAATTTATGCTCTATAGACCTATGAATACGAACAATTGAAGTTGCGCAATTTCTCTACCTCCCAGTACCACCTGATGACATTTACACTCATAATTGGGGTCTTTTTGTAACTTTTCAGGGAAAACTCTCGACAGCAGCAGAGCTGTTACAACGATAGCAAAATTTTCAAAAAATAATTTATGTATAGAAATGTTTTAGTTTTATCTTATGTATAAATAACTGAATACGAAACTTTAACGTAATTTTGTAATACATTAAATATTCCTAAAGAATCAGCAATTTAAAAATTAAAATTCATAAAACAAAATTTATTATTTTATTTACTTATTTATTTCAATTCATAAGAAGCCTATTCGGCCATAATTTTAAATTATTTAATTTTTTGTGTATTATAACATACATTCATAGAATTACATAATTAATATGTATTTTGATCATACTTTTTACGTGATCCCAATCAGCGCTAATGGCCAACGTAGCTAGTGCTCTTAATTAATTTTTTTTCGAATTTACTTCTTTTAGAATAATAATATATTTTGTGTTAAACACCTACAGTATATATGTACTACCTAAGAGCAAAAAGCAGTAAATTTACTACTCTTCTAATTCGATCTTTTAATATATTAAAGCTTATTTTAAAAGATTTTGATTATATTAGTTAAGGAAGAATTAATAGTTTTTAATTAAAAAGTATTAAAAAAATTTTTTTCAGTGTAGTTTCATTTGCATACTATTATAAGAATGTGTTTTAATATACTATCACAAGTGGTTTCTTTCGATCAGTTTTGTGTGTTACAATCTAATAAAGCTTTTTTTATTTCTTAAAAAATATCGTAATATTAAATTATGCAGTTAAACCTGCATATATCTATAACCATTCACATCTTTGTAATTGTGCGAATTTTCATTTAATCTTACAAATTGTCCTAGAAGTTGTTGCACAAATGTACTGCGACATATTGCATGCATATACCCAACTGCATATGGCGAGACTATTGTAATAATTATATAAGTTAGATTGGATATTTTATCGGTATGGCCCCAGGGATAAAACCAATATCCACGCCTAACAGCGTCACGTGTATGATGTGTTATGAACGCACACAGTAAAACTCCAAAAACGAGACTCCATTTAAAGTAGTTGAGACATGCGGTGCATATATAAAACAGCAGCAAACCAAAAATTATAGATGAACAATGTAAAAATGGTCGACGCAATAAATTTGTTGCATCCTAAGAAGTTAGTATTTATTAAGACCGTATCGATTAAAACTTAACCAGCTACCAAAGCAACTATAAACTTACCTCTAAGCTCCAACTTCCAGCTGCGATAAAATGATCAACATCGATTAAAGACGAGCATGCAAAACATGCAAAAATTAAAAACCAGCCAAAGAAATTGCTTGTTTTTTCATAGAATTGTACAGCGAATGCTATACCAGACAAAGCTCCAATTGCAGCATGTGTGGCATTATCAGTTAAAGCTTTTAGCATAGGATGTTGGGTTAATTCCACAAAATTGTCTCCCAACAGACACGTAATGCTCACCAAAGTGGCAAGTATAATTCTCATATAAACCATTAGATGACAGTGCATGTAAAATTATATGCAGAAAGCCCGAATATAGTTAATACTTTTGAATTGGACGGCCTTTGAGAAATTTTATACAAAACCCAGGATTATAAAACCATATTACCTTGACCTATGATGCATGTAATGTTAACACGTTTAAGCACATTCATATGTACATACATATTTACATTTTTGGGTTTGCACTCGGAAGCTTAAAAATGTATTTTTAGTTAATTTAGATACAAAAAAATAATTATTTATTTAATATTTCTGTTCTATATAACCCAGGTACTCGGTGATATATACGTTTTATGCCACAGACCACAAAATCCAGTTTGTGTCTTGGCATAACTTTTATACCATGACAGTATTGCCAACTTAAAGATTTATCCCAAAAAAGGGGGTAAGAAATATTGTTTAGCGATGAGGGATTTTTTTTTTTTTGGAAAATTTTTGTTCTTTGTGGGAGTTTTGAGGATTTCTATTTTACATTATTGCTAGGGTATGGCTAGGGTGTAAGACGATCAAGTTTTCATTCAAGTTTTAAAATTTCTCTCATTTTTTAACTAATACACTCACACTTTCAAACTTGCTGAGAATTTGCTTTCAAGTTTTCGTTCAATTGAGTCTTTCAAATTACATTCAAGAAAACAGCTGATTGACGTTTTTCCCTCCAAATTTGTGTTAGAAATTCTGCTGTCAGTGTTTTCTTGACATCTTTCTTAAAAACTTGAGGCCCAACTATAATGTGCATAAGCTAGCTTGAGCTTATGTCAAAAACCCAACGAAAAGCCTGTCAAATGCTTAGGTAATTCTTTAAAGAGTTTTATGTGGCTACAATGTACTTACATAAATTTAAAAACTAATTTCCCACAGTTGCACATTTATGTTTAAATCGCATTTTTCCAAAAAAAAAATAATTTTTTAAACAAATAAAATTTGCAAAGAAAAAGGCATCGAAAGAATACATAATTTATATTTAACAACATTGATCTAAACAAGTGTACATTTGTTTACTAGTTTTCAATAAAATTTGATAAAAAATGGCATGTGTTTTTTTTTTCTCTATGTATTTTTACAAAAAGTACCAAAAGATGCAACTGTGTATTATTTAATTCGAAAGCAATTAATAAATTAATTTTATAACGAATTGTTATAATAAAACGAAACCTTTTTCTCATATAAACACTTTTTTCTACATTTTCTATTAAATTAAAAAAAAATCTTTTTCACTGTCGCTCTCCATTGCAATTTTTTCTTTATCAATTTATGTTTGTATACAGGAAGCGCAATCAGCTGTTTCTATACGGAATGTGCGATCAGTTTCGTACATTGCTTAAGCAAATGACATTTGACGAAACTTGACGAAAAGTTTGCTCAAGTACATTATAGTTTACCACATTTGATTTACATGTATTTGCACAGTTGTATAAGTTGGCATAAGCTAGTATATGCACATTTGCTTTGAAATTGCATGCAGCCTACATCACAGCTTTCAATTTTTGTAATTTTGACAAGCAGTATGTGTAAATTTCTTGAAAGAGAATTGAACAAAAACTTGACCGTGTGACTGCACCATAACCCCACGTGTCCACTAGCTATCGAATTGAACAAGACATGCACATAACGCCAGCAGAACAACGGTATTAATTTGTTCATGTTATTGTATGTGGGAAAATGTGCTGATATTTATGTTCTGTCTAAGTATAAATTTCTCTTTGTCCTCAGGGTTGCTTCAATGATTACACAGGAATTAAATCTGAAAAAATAAATCCATACTTATACAATATTAAAATAAATTTAAATTACAATTTTGTATTTTTTTCCTATTTTAGTACATTTTTATTTTCCCCATAATACGTTGTCTTATTTTTTATTAACTAATTTGCTATTAACTTTAGTATTGATATTTTGTCTGATTGTTAACTCAATGTTTTGATAAAACTCATATTCTGATCGGTTGCTAACATCACCCAAAGAGAGAATGAAAAATCAAGCAACTGCAACACAGTACGCAAAGTGTCTAGCATAAAACGATTAAAGCAAAAAATAAGCAGTAAACAAGAGTTGAGGACAAAAGTAAGTCAATTCATTGAGGGTTTTCACATTAGACTAATTGTGCTGGCATAAAATAGCAGTTTGTAGGCTTTTTCGGTGAGGAGAGTGGTTTTTGGTTGGCACAATTTTTCAACCAGCTTTAACCCCGCACAAGCAGAACAAAACTAACACATACACACTTATGAAAACACAGGTTCTGCGTTTTTTTTTTGCAGAGCGATTTTTAGTGTTTAGTCGTCCATCGACGCGTAAACATGAATACATCAATGATGAATTTTTTTATGATTGAATTCAATTTTCTTATAATATTTTGTCAAGGGAAATTAAGTTTAAAGTTAATTTTTATATGTATTTTACAGGAAAAAAATTGAAAGCGAACTTTTTGTCAAATATTAATAAAATATTAATTGAAATCTTCTTCATCTTCTTTTTATGAATAAAATATTAATTGAAATCTTCAGCTTCTAGGAGTGATGATGCAGCTTGCAAGTTACAGCCCCTAGAAATTCCTCCTAAAATTATTGCCAATTCATCATCAATTATTTCAGCCACATTTCCGCATTTTATGTATGTGTTTAACGAACGAAAGGCAAACATGAAATAAACAAAGAAATTACTAACACACACAAAGCTGTGTATACGTGCACAATTTTATGCCAGCATAATTAGTCTTGTGTGAATACGAAAGAACAAAAGTTGTGCGGATTAAAAATTAGTCTAATGTGAAAACCCTCATTCATGTAAATTTCTGTTTTGTACTAAAAAACAATTTCATAATCATGAGCTTTATATATTAACAAATTCAACTTTGAAATACTCTTGTACTCTCCGAACATTTTTGTTTTTAAATCACAATCATGAATTATTCAAAAATTATGAAAACCCGCATTCCCGTGGAACTTCGACAGATACAAAAATCTCAGCAAGATCATGGTAATTTTATATCAAATGCAATTGCAACTTAAGTTATTATTTTTTTTTTTTGGTAACAGGTATTATATGCACGACTTTGGAGGCGAAGCCTGATGATTTTTCTTATCTAAAGGCTTTCGTACCTGGCCCTCTAGGATCGCCCTATGAGGGTGGAATGTTTGAAGTTTCGATACATTTCGGTGAACAGTATCCTTTCCGACCGCCAACTTTCAAGTTTCTTACCCCCGTTTATCATCCTAATATAGATAATTGTAAGTAAAATATTCACTGCGCTTAAATGTTTTTTTTCTTCAACATAAACACTTTATAGCGGGAAAAATCTGTTTGGATTTTCTACGTATGCCTCCAAATGGTTCTTATAATCCTGCTATAACCTTAGAGTCTATTTTGTTGTCAATACAGCTTTTATTGGCAAATCCTAATCCTGATGATCCACTGCAAGGTGATGCTGCCGATTTATATAAATCGAATAAAGAACTTTATAACCAAAAAGCCAAAGACTTCGTTAACAGACAATGTAAAGACAAAAATTCAGCCTTGAATAATAAAGTTAAGGAAAACGACCTATCTTTAAAAGAGGAAACAAAAATAAAAAAGCTTAAACTTAGTAGTAAATAAGAATATTTAAATTAATAAAATGTAATATTACTTATGATACAAAATCGAACTTTCCGAATAAGAATGGTGTGCGATCAATTGAAAATAAAAGTTTACATTATCCATAATAAAACTTTAAATGGTCTTTTAGCTCAGTACGAGATTTTTCTACACCCCAATATTTACTTTTTTGATTGGAGTTACTTCACTAACCTAGATTAACACACATAGTGAAGGGTATATAAGATTCGTCATAGCCGAATATTGCACTCTTAGTTTTGATTGAAAACAAATTTTTAAGTAAACTTAAGATGTTTTTATTAGTATGTTTTAAATTTAAAATCCGAATTACATTATAATTTTGAAAAGAATCTTCACAAAAAGCCGAAATGAACACTTTGTATTTAATTTTGTATATTATAAAAAAACATGGTAATAAAGAATTTAACTAGATAAATGGCTGATTAAATAAAGATTCAACTAAATTTAGTTTTTAAACAAAAATATTTACGTGATATGAGGAATCTCCATCGCTATAAATAACTTTTCTTCTAAAGATCAATTAATTTTTCATTGGATGTAGTTGTGGATGAAAGAAGACAAGTTGTTAAAGCGTAATAAAACTAAAAAAAAAGTTCCAATAGACTGACAAACATTTACTAAAATCAATAAAAAGGATGACATGTGTTAGGTATTGAAAAGAAAATTATATTAAACTTATGTGTCTTGATGTTTTTCATAAAATACATCAAGGTATTTTTTATACTCTATTTTGTCGGCCCACATCATCGCTGCCTGTGTGTTTAAGGGGCTATCGTTATTAGGATCACCCAGAAGAGATTGAATAGATAATAAAATAGTACGAACGTCATATAATGCCGACCATTTGTCCTTTAAGATATCCAAACAAATGGCACCTTGCAAGTCCACATTAGGATGAAAGCAGGGCGTTAAAAATTTTACTACTGGAGGTGCGTAAGGATATGAGTTAGGAAATTCCAACGACAATCGATATTTCTGTGTTGCATAGACTGTGTTTACTGGTCCAGTTATTGTGCCAATCCACTTAAAAATATTTTCACCATCAGGAAAGGCAGATATACCTTTTTCGGTTGTCATCATTAAACTCATCAGTTCTTTTTGCAGTCTTATATGAAATACAATGAGACTTCTTGCATCAAAAAATACATATAAAAAGTAGCCATATTTTACCTTTTACTAACAGCGTGATTATCCTTTACAGGTACTGAATCATCATTATGTTTAACACCCTGAGAACCGCTTGATAATCCACTATGTTCAGGACTAATATTTTGTGCCATTATTTCTTTATTCTAATACGTTTGCAAAAATAATCTTAAGAAAAAATGTTCTTTAAAGTTTTCTCTTTGACTTCTTTGTTTGTGTACCTTTACTTTTTGTCCAATTTTATAGATTTTTTCAAGCAAATTCCGTACGGTTTTCGTGCTATCCCACTTTTTCTTTTGTTTTATGATTCGCGTTTTATTAAATCTTCTCTTTGACAGCTTAAATTTTATAAACAAAATGGAGACTTCGAAAAAATTGGTGGGAAAGCAGTGATGGCAATTTGGAGATTAATGACAAAAAATTTTATAGCAATTTTTTAGACAAATGTTTAAAAAACTTCAATTTTGTTCTGTTGCTTTTTCAATATGTTTTAATTAATTAAATATGTCAGGGCGTTTATATTTTGAGCACTTTGTTTTGTATCGTGACCTACATTTTTCTTTAGAGTTATGAAAATTGGTCAAACGTCTAAATATTTTATTATTTTCCTTTACACACTCGAGGAACCCTCTGACTGTTCTCCGTAGGATAAGACGCAGTTTTATTGAATTATTTATCAATGGATTTACGTACATTTTCCCATGCCAATAATTACGTTGGGAGTAATGAAAGATAATATTTTAACATTTTGTTTGCAAAAAGTGTTTTGAATTTTTTGTTTTAAATGGTGAAAATACACTCGCTTTGACAAAAAAGATAAGTAATCTAAAAGTATTATTTTTACATTACATTTAAATTCCTTAGCGACTAGGAATGGGAATAGATAAAGTCGTTAGGTAGATAAACAAATTTCAATATATATATATATATATATATATATATATATATATATATATATATATATATATATATATATATATATATATATATATATATATATATATATATATATATATATATATATATATATATATATATATATATATATATATATATATATATATATATATATTTATATATATATATTTTTTTTTTAATTTATATAATAGTTGAAAAGCGTACAAACAAGATTTGAAATTTTTACATAAGGAAAATTTTCAAAAAAAAAAAACCTTCAATAAATAATTAATAGACATTCTAATTATAATTAGATGTATAAATAAGCAATCATCGGACAATGAATAAAAAAATGTGAATAATATATTAAACATACAATTTGTAAAAAGAAAATGATTACATACATAAGTAAATTTCATGTAAACAGATTATTCCTCGTCCACACATGCAATTTGAGTGTCTGATATTTCCTGAAATTCTGTTTTGAAATGCATTTGTGTCTACACATTAAAATGTTGTTTCTGCAATTTTGCCGTAACAAAATTTGCAAGCATTTTCAATATCTGAATATAAACATGACTTCTTCAATTTTTCAGTTCATTTTTAATGCACTCGATAACGAATTGTATTTTGCAAAAGCTGTAAAGCCTATTTGTCGAGTAATGCCATGGTAGGTTCATTACCATATTTAATAGATTGTTTTGAATTATTTGTAATTTGAGTATTTTTTATATAATTTTCAAGCAATTGGTCTTTTTTGAATTTTTCGCTGCTTCTTTGCGTAGCATCATCAACATTATTTAAAGTACCAAATGATAATAGAAGGATGAATTAAATTCAGCTTCCTTTTGTTTAGTTTTTGGCATCAACGCGGTGCTCTGCTACAACTTAATTAGGTTCTTGCAACGGTGCGGTCACCACTATTAATTTGCCTTAAACTGAAGCAATAATAAATGTTAAACCAAGGCGAATTAAAGAAAAAGTACTTTTTTCACAGTCGGCTATTTGCCGCCGCTAATAGTTTTTTTTTTGGTCAGCTTCGTATATTTCAAAAAAAAAAAAAAATCAATGCCAGCTCTAGAGGGTATAATCAAAACAAATAAACAAAATAAATGTCTACTTAAAATTGTTGAAATGGACGATTTAAACAGTATAATTTATGGTCTAGAATTACAGGCAATATTAACAAATTTATACAATTATAATAGATATTCAGTTTATTTGAATTTTTACAGGCTAGAACATTAGCACCGCAGCTGGGGGAAAGCAATGAAGTTAGATACTTTATTGCTACAAATTCAATAAAGCCCGCAAACCAAGTTCATTTAGTAGAGTATAATGAAGAACGAGGAACTATAACTTCGAAAATTTTTGAGCATTCCATGGGTGAAGTTTGGAAATTAAATGCAAACCCGCATAATCTATATGAAATTGCCACATGCTTTAATGAACAAAGTGGAACCAGCACCAAAACAAAAGCGGCTTTATTATCTTACAGCGAAAACGATTGCGGAGAGTTTGGGGTAAAGTCCGAGTTCTTATCGTGGCATAAAATTGAAGTTTTAGATACTGAAAAACATGGTGAAAAAGTGAAAAGTGTCGAGTTTCATCCAAATCAAGAAAACACTATAGCTTGTGTTGTTGATAATAAAATAGTTTTATTCGATCGTGGGGAAGCAGAAAATAGACAAATTGCAGAGGTTACGGCGACAGGATCTACATCAAAACATATTAATCCTTTCAATGCTGGTAAATGGTCCTACCACCACCAAGGTCACCAGTTTGTGGCACTGCATGATACGAATATCAGATCATACGACATTCGTGATCTTCAACATATAACGTGGTCCATAGATGATGCTCATGGACAATTGGTTCGAGACATTGATTGCAACCCAAATAAACAGTGCCATTTTGTCACTGGTGGTGATGATGGATTTATTAAAATATGGGATTGTCGTATGCCAAAAGAACCGGTATTTTCTCGCAATGATCATGCACATTGGGTTTGGTCAGTACGTTTTAACACATTCCACGACCAGTTAGTTTTAAGTAGTTCTAGTGATTGCAAGGTCCTATTAACATGTGCCGGTTCAGCAAGCTCTGAAGCTGTAGAAGATCCAACTGCAAATACCCCTAAGGAAGAGGCGCAAAGAAAATTTTTAGCAGATGGATTATTGCATACATTTGATCAACACGAAGATTCTGTTTATTGTGTTGAATGGAGTAATGTTGATCCTTGGATATTCGCTTCGCTTAGTTACGATGGGCGTTTGTTAATTTCAAAAGTGCCAAAACAATACAAATTCCAAATAATTTTGTAATTGTTTGCCTTTTTTATTTAAAAAAACGACTAAATAAAAATATAAAATAAATTTCCTTAGGAATTTATTTTTTTACTTATAAAACAGCTAACCAGTATCTTCAGAGGTACAATCAGAAGAATCGTTTGGATTTGTAGTCTCTATAGAACATACTCTCTTGATTAGTTCATTCTCTATTGGTTTACCATTATCAACAGCTTCCTCCATTTGCACATATTCCACTGTTGTTGAAGAGCAAGGTTTGTCGTCATTTATTTTTTTCGAACATGACGATATATTCTGATCTCCAATTTGAGCCGATTCTTTTGATTTGTTAGTTGCTTCAGAAGCTCTTCTTACTTCTGTTTCATCTTCAGCTTCCTCAGCTAAACTACTTCTTTGAGGCTGCGCCTCGGCGAACGGTATGGAATATTGATGACTTAGTTTTTGTTTAATGGAACGTATTTTTCGAAATATATAATCCAAATCCTTTTTCATATCTGTCAACACTTTGCAGTGTTTTTTAAAATCATCGTTCGCTTGTTTAAGACGACTTTGAGATAAAGCGTTGCAATTTAGCAGCATCTCATTGGTTTTTTCAAAACGCTGCAACCTGTAAAAGGAATTCAATTATGAACAGAAATAGTAAATTTGTATTAAACTACATTTGTTTTTGTGCTCTAATGATTGCCTCAACATCACTCTGATTAACTAATCCGGCTAATCCTTGAATGAAAGCTTCAGCAGCGGTATAATTGCTGAATCCATCCATACTAAACTCACTCTCTGGTGTTATATCTTGTGTGACATCAATGTTAATAGCTTCGCGTTGGGAGAAAGAGGTTTTATTGCTCATTTTATTTTTTGAGCCAAAATATAAAAAAAAATTTTCTTTTTTTTTTTAATTTTATGTTTATTTGTTTTTAAAGTTTGTTTTCCTTTTATTGTTTGTTTGTTTGTTTTGCTTTTGTTTACGCTTTTCAAAAAAAAAAAAATCATTGCAGGTTGCCATACTAAGATAAAATATAACAGAGGGTGTAAAAATTTTACATTACAGAATATTTTATTATTATTAACAAAGTATTTTGTTTTTATTTATTTTTTTGTTTAAGGAAAAATAATATTTTTATTTATTTTAATTAATTAACATTCTCTATAAGGCTTGCTGCATCAAGAAGCGAGAAACATTTCGGAACAATGGAGTAAAACTTCTGCAAAGTTATTTTTGCTTATTTCAAACTAATTTTCTATGACGAATTTTGATAGCATTTACAAGCAGCCTTTGTTATTTAAATTATTAATCAAGATGATAAGAAAGATGGATATGTTAGAAAGATTTTTACTTTATATAATGAAAAAAGTACTTTTTTAATGATATTACTTTATTTCGTCTGTACCAAAACTTACGAAAACTGGGCCAAGTATAACAAAATTATACATGTTACGTGGAGCCTTCAAAAATTACAAAAAATGTAAAAAATGTAACCAAACGGCAACACTGATCTGTAAGCTCTATTTGTTGTTGTTGGAAAAATACAACCAAGAGTTTTATAATCGAGTACTTAAAATTGTATTACTCATTATTTAACATCACTGCCAGCTTGTTTATTCATTTTTGAAATTTTAAAAAGACGCTGTGTTTCTCCGCCATTCCTGCCAGCTGCAGAAATTAAAAATAATGTTTTAGTTTTTAAAATTAAATTTTAAAAAAGTAATTAAAAAGTTGAACGGAATCAATATGGCACAACCTCGTGATGCTATAAGTGTGAGAACAACACGTTTGAACAATGTTTTGCTGGGTAGTAAAATAATAATTGAAAGTGTTAAAAATGTTAATTAATTTTTTTTTCTGCCAGGTGGAGGAAGAAGTTATGGTGTCACCGCAGCTTTAGCGGAATCTCTGACCCGTGAAAGCCTTTTGGATGCCTTCAATTTATTGTATCAAGAATGTGATAAAGAAGCGTTGCGAAAGCGGGATAAAAATATTGCTGAATTCGTAAACAAATGTAAATAGGAAAAGTTAAAAACAAAAGATTTACTTGTCTAATTAAAAGTTCTTTATTGTTAATAGATCGCAACGTGATAGAAGAAACTCGGCAATTGCGTGTAAATGCAGAAGATTTCAATATACGGACTTTAATTGGTAAGGGTTATTTTGGTGATGTTCATTTAGTTACAGAACGTCATACTGGCGATATCTACGCCATGAAAAAGATTAAGAAAACAGTAGTTACAACATCGCAAGTAAAGGAGGAACGGGACATAATGTCAAAAAGGTGTTCTGATTGGATTACAAATTTACAGTATGCCTTTCAAGTAAATTACTATCTCTTTTTCTTTATTGCTTGTTATTTTAATATTAAAAAAAAAATCGATTTTAGGACAAAGACCATTTATACTTAGTGATGGAATATTTACCTGGTGGCGATTTATTAAGTTTGATGTCTAGAAATGGTCCTTTTGACGAGACCTGGACGCGTTTTTATTTAGCCGAATTAACCTTAGCCATACATGCTCTCCATGATATGGGTTATGTTCATCGTGATATAAAGCCAGAAAATATTCTTATAGATAGATTCGGGCATATTAAGCTGGCTGATTTTGGTAATGCTGCAGCCCTAGATCGTGATGGTTACGTATTTAGTTTGTCTCCAGTTGGCACACCTGACTATATTGCACCGGAATTATTGCAAACAATTTCAACATATAAGTTGACAAAAAATGTTCACGATGTGAGTAATATTGTATGATCTTTTTTGACACTTCTTAGTACGTACCTTATATAGGTACATACTTTTATATATCTGTAAATCAGGTAAGATAAACGCGTATTAAGTTTTTTAACTATTCTTTTTTTACTTATTGGTTAAATGTTTGCTCGGTTTTTCTTTCGTTTTTTTAAGTTAGTTTTTTTTTTTTATTTTTGCGACCATGAGAATTAAATTACATTTTGAAACAAATTTTTCAGTATTCTGCAGCATAACATTTTATTATATTAACTTTTTTCATATTTTTCTTAATATAACGTAATTTAAGACAATTACAATTTTAGAAATTTCCAATAAAAAAAAAAAAAAAAAAAAAAAAAAATGCCATCTAAGGGTACGTTTTTTTTTTGTCCGCCTTTTCATATTCCCATATTTTAAAGCATCGGATCAATAAAACAGAGTAGTTCCCTAGAGCAATCCATTTTTATAGAATATTTAAATTTCACCAAAAAATTGTGATGAAACTTCAGTGATAACATAAATTTCATAAAAAAAAAATAAATCTGCAAAAAAAACTAAATATTTACTTAAAAATAAATTCATAAAAGATAGAAAAAAGATGCTGGTTATAAGAAAATATGCTCTCGTATTACAAAAAGTAGAGCGATAATATTATATCTAGAAATTATCCTTTCATTTTTGCAACAAGATTCGAAAATGAATTCGTTAATTTTAATCAATTGAACTGAAATAGAAAAATTTTATTTTTTTGTTTATTTTATCACTCGCTACTGTGATCTTCAAAATACTGTAATAAATAAAAATTTCCAAGATTTTTTTCACTTATGGTTTTCCTAGCTTTATTATTGCTAAAACTACATTAATCTGAAAGAATATTCTACAATTTTTAGTTTTTTCTAAATGACAGTGTTATTTGGTATAGTCTGTATAAAACAACTGTCATGTATTCATTATAGCACCAGAAGTTTAATTTTATATGCAGTCAATCGTACGCCAATTGAGTGTTCATCACACCTACACGAACTTTAAATAGATTGTAAAAAATATGTTTATATCTTACTTTTGGCCAACAAGTTTCGATCTGTGTATGTATAATCTTACATGTTAAACTGATGAGGCCTAAAGTGATCCATGTAAATAAAAACAATTTTTATTACATATTTCCCCAACGTTTCGTGAATTTTTTATTCACTTTCTCAAGGGGTCGTCTATTTAATTATAAAGAAGAAAAACCAACACAGTTACAATTAAAAAAATAAAATAATATAATAAAAAAAATTGGCAAAAATATGTTAACTTACAATTTTAAAATATGTGTATGTTTCTTTAAGCTGTCTCTGTTTTTAAGTATGAACGAGATTTTCATACATATTTTGTAATTTTTTTAACTCTGATTTTGCCTTACATATAAATATTACAATTAAAAAGAAACCAAAGTTCCCAAAACCAAGGCTTCTAAAAGAAGTTGTGATTTCATGTAAAACGATTTCAAAAAATTGAACTTTTGTTTTTATTTATGTATTTGTAATACGCAGGAAGCCTCTAAGGCCAATTATGCATGTGTGTGAAAATAAATACGTCAAGTTAAATGCGTTTTTTTTAAATGTAGCATGCGATAAAAATTTTCCCCCCTACATACAGTACAAATTGTATGGTAAATTCAGTGTTTTTTTTTTTTTAACAAATACGATTACAGCGACAAAACCCTTCGATCTCGGCGAATCAAATCTATTGGGAAATCAAGGGCACTGTAATCACAAGTTTATTTAGTTTGTGTTGATCGCAAACAATTGCCTAACGTTTTTTTCGACATCTTACTGTTGCAAATAAGTTTAATTCCATTTATTATTATTTTATCCCTGTTTTTTTGATATGCTATTCATATTAATCCATATAGCAATAAATTAAATCCGTTCTATATGCATAAAAGTCTCCAAATAATTCAGTACCTAAAGGGTTAATCATATTTACAAGATCGTTCGAAAAAAAAAAATAAATTATATTCAAGGATAATGTTTAATCGGCCTTTTGAGCTTCCTTTGTATTGATATTAAATATTTAATTAATAAAATATCCAAAAATTATAAATTTTACAAAAATGTTAAAAAAAGACATATAAATACTTCAACAAAAATATGGTAATTTTTTTTAATATAATAAACGAAGTTTCAGCAAAATTAAATATTTCTTTAAAAAATTAATATTTTGCTTAAAAAAATTAAATGAACTAAGTTTTCTATTGCTTAATCAATATCGAACAAATGCTATCAAAAGCAAAAGAAGAAATATTTAAAATTTAAAATAATAATTAAAAAAGAATGCACAATTATTTGAAATTCGTCATACGATGTTAATATTTATTCTCACTGAAACTTGTTGGAGTTGAACTATTTTATTATATGAGACGATTCCATTGAAAGTGGCGTTAGTCCATTTTTGAAGAAAAATTGGTTAATAATAACATTTAACGCAACCTGATGAGCTTTTTATATTTAAAAAGTTTGCAAAAAGAAAAAAGATACCAAATTTTCATCACTTTCTTAGTCCACTATGATTTGATGGATCTGTTAACTTACATTCTAATACATTATAATACTTTAAAAAAATTTGATTTTTATTGTTGTTATTATTAATACTATTTATTGGTTAAAAAACAATAAGGCAAGTTTTTATAATTTAAATCCATTTATCAGTCTGACAAAATCCTGCCTTTACTTAACCGCAAGTTTGAAAAATGGCCTTAAGAAAAAAATTAGAACTAATTCACACAATTTTATAAATAAAAAATATTTTAATTTATGTGTGTGAAGTTAAATTTTAAAATTTATATCCCTAGCCACATTCTGTTACGATAACAAAGCTCTGTTAATCACTTAACATAACCAATGTTAATATTAAAAATTTATTATAAGAGTTTCCGGACGATATTTAAATATAATTTAAAGTGGATAGAACAAAAAAAAACCTTAAAAACACTTGTAGTAGTGTCTTTATTAAACTCCAATAGCCAAATATATTAACATTTTGTTTTTTAACAAATTGTAAAGGTTTTTCCAAAAACACCACTTTTGAAATTTGAAAAAGGACTTTGGTCCTTTTCTTGTAAATAAAAGAGAGTGGGCTAAAAAAAAATTATTGTTATTGTTTTTAGGAAAAACCTCTATAAATTCTTAAAAAGCAAAATGTTAATATATTTGACTATTGGAGTTTAATAAAGACACTACTACAAGTGTTTTAAAATAGTTTTTTTGTTCTATCTACTTTAAATTATATTTAAATATCGTCCGGAAACTCTTATATTAAATTTTTTATATTAACATTAGTTCAGTTACTTGATTAACAGAGCTAATTTATCGTAACAGAATGCGGCTAGGGTTATAAATTTTAAAATTTACCTTTACACACATTTTTATTATTTATTTATATTTATAATTAAAACTTTTTAATGTCAAATTTTCTCGCACCTTTAGGTAAGTTGTGATTATTGGTCTATGGGCATTATTGGATATGAACTAGTTTGTGAAATAACACCATTTCATGAAGACAATGTACATGAAACATATTCAAAAATTCTTAGTCACTGTGAAGAGAGTAGTCTGAAGGAATTGATATCATTCCCGAAAGACCTAAAGCTTTCCGATAGCTATAAAAACCTTATTGAATCTCTGGTAACCAAACCCTCAAAACGTTTAAACTATGAGGCCATACGAAAACATCAATTTTTTGAAAGTATTAAGTGGGAGAATTTACGATCTGAAGTACCTCCAATTATTCCAAAGTTACAGGGCAATGAAGATACGTCAAATTTTGACGATGTGCAGCGCAAGAAGACTAAAGCAGCTGGTTCAAATACAAACAAATCTTTAAGTACTGCCATGGCTTCAAATGAGTTTAGTGGCAAGGATTTACCATTTATTGGTTATAGTTTCGTACATATGGAAAGAAACGAAGTTAAGGCAGGAGCTGTTGAGGACGAAAGATTTATTAAAGTTAATAACAAATTAAAGGAGATGCAACTAAAGTACAAGGAACGTCTATCGGAAATAGCCAAACTGAAACAAGAACTTTTAAGGGCCGAACTGAAATCTAAACTATCAAATACACAAACAAAAATACTTCAAGATGCAAAAGATGAAATAACGAAAATGAAAAATATTATTAAAGACAAGAACATGGAATTATCCAACTTTCGCACCCAAATAAAAACCTTACAGAGTTCTTTAAAGATTGAACAAGAAATGTGGGAAAAGAAAGAAGCTACCATAACAGACCTCTTGCGAATGAACCGTCAAAAGTATGAGGACGCTAAGATTGCTTCAGAAACGCGTTATGAAAAACGGATTTCCGAAAAGAAGGCAGAAATAAATGAAATCAATAAAAAGCTTGATGAACGTCAGGCTGAACTATCGGCCAAGGTCGAGGAATGTAAATATTTACAAGAGAAAATGGAAAACTATAAAGAAATGCTAAAACAACAAAAGGAAAAGGCGCAAAAAGATCTGGAAGAGTTTGAAAAAAACAAAACAAACCTGATCGATATTTATGAACAAAAGTTAATTGAATTACGTAATAAATTGCGACATGAAAAAGATCATAAATCACGTTTGACTATGGAACTGCGAGATGTTAGAAATGAGTTGGACGACAGTATTATTAGTACTAAATCTACCGAGGAAGCTAAACAAGCCACATCCAAAACTGCTGATGAAATTTTAAAACGTTTGAATAACGAAATTCAAGCGAACAACGAACTGCACAAAAATAATGCAGAATATAAGGAAAAGTATGCAGCGGCTCAGAAACAAATTGAAGCATTGCAACTAGAAGTTAATCGCCTTGAACGGGAATTGAAGGTAAATACAATGATGGCGAAAAATTCAGTTTCATATTTTCTTTTTTTAATTTACTAATTTTCTTTACTTCTTTAACAGGTTTTTGAATGTGGTAAAAATTTAGCTGAAAGTAATTTAGCGACACAAACATCACCATATGAAACTGCACCTGGCTCGTTAACCGATATTCGCGTTATTGAAGAACAATTACGAGTAGATTTAGAAACTGCCAAAGAAAATGAAAATACTCAAAAGGCCAGAGCTGATAAACTTCAAGACATTGTAGCAAAGTTAGAAGAAATGTTAGAGCGTTTTAACGAACAGAGTCTATCGCCTAGCAAACCTCTTCCAGCTCCTCGAAATGGTCAAGGGCATCTTCAGTCTGCTGGCGATATTTTAGAGAAGCAGAATGAAAAACTTGAAGATAAATTGATGGCAGTGCGTGAACAAATGATTGTAGAAAGGCAATCGGCTCGTTCTGCAAATTTAGCCTTATGGAAGGCGGAAAAACAATTAGAAGATTTGCTAAGTGAAAAGAAAATGATTCAGAGAAGAATGGAGTTGACGGAAGAGCGCATTAAAAAAATTCAAACTGAAAAAGAAGAGGCTGTACGTATGTGTAAGCTTAACGAAGAGGTTCAAAAGCAAAAAGAAGATAAAATTGACGAAATGAAACAAGAAATTCTGGCTTTAAAAGCTAACGTTCGTAAAGAGCATGAAATGTGGGAAAAAGCTGAACAGGAGCGTATGAAATGTAAATCTGAGGTAATTTTACAGCCAATTTACTCGACTAAAAGTCGTTTTCGAAAAAATAATATTTTTTGTTGGAAATTTTGTATTTATATTTTTATTTATTTGAAACAGTAATATAAAAGCAATAAAAAAATACAAAAAATTCTTTTATAAAAAAAAAACTTTTTCTTGTAGATAATTGAACACATTTCAAGTTGCAAAAAATTGGAGGAACGATTATCTGAATCGAAGCAAAAATTGCAGAAGTGTCAACAGAAATGTGATAAATTAGATTTTGAAAACAAATCTTTAATGAAAGAGTTAAATGAGGAAAAAGATCGACATTCAAATATTAGTGATCAATATTCCGCGCTACAAATAGATTTAAAAAATCTACAGGACAACTACGAACGTCTTAAATATGCATGCGAGGTCACAGATACACAATTGACAGAAGTGGAGGGCATGTTAGAAAAGGAGCAAAAATGCAACAAGTCGCAACAGGAAAAAATAGATCAGTTATATGCTTCAGCTCGCAAAAAGGACGAGGAGATTACACAACTAAAGAAACAATTAAGCGAAGAGCAATTACAAAAACAAACAACTGAATCAAAAATTGTCGATTTAACAAATGAATTGCAGAAATGTCGCTTCGAACTAGAGCAACTACAAAAGAAATTCTCCGATCAACAGCAATGTATAATGGAACAAACAAGCAGTCTGTTTGTTACACAAGAAAAAGTTGAAACATTGAATACTGAAAATCAAAATATTCAATCTTTAAACGATAGTTATCAGCGTGAAATTGTGTTATTAAAAGAGGAAAATGCTCGTATATTGTCCGATCTTTTTAATGCCAAAGAGGATGTACAACAGCTACAGGAAAATCTTAACGAAGTTTATGGGCAAAATGAAGATTTGCAACATGAATTACAAGATTTAAAGAGAATGCTCGAAGAGAAAGAAAATTACTATTTACAAAGAGAAATAAAATCTGAAGCAACATTAGTCCAGCATAAGAAATTAATAGACTATTTGCAACTTAAGGTGGAGGATTTGACACAAAAGAAAAAGAAAACATTTGCGGACAAAATATTTGGAAGTAATCATTCGTCTAATACCTGCAGAAAAGAAAATATCGCATCTTCGAGTATTGAGTCATCAATTCTTTACCGTACCCTGCAAGAAGAACTAAAAAGAGAAAAAATGAAATCCAAGTCATTGCAAGAACAATTAAACAAATTTCAAGAAAATGAATTAGGTGTTGGTATGCGATCTCCCTTAAAGAGTAAAGAGAATCAAATAGAAGATCAACGAAAAAGCATTCCTCCAGTAACGTTAGCTTCACCTTCAAAACCAATGAAGTCTCCGAAAAGTGTGCAAGAAAATAAAATAGATGCAGGCGTCGATGAATGTGGCACAGCCAAACACTTACAGTCCCACCACCGATTTGAATTAGATTTACAAGAAACTAATGAAACAGCTGCTCTGTGTTTAGCATGTAAAAATCCTATTCTATCAGGTTCAGCTTATTGGAAATGCAGAGAATGTAAACAATCTGCACATCGTAAATGCCGCAACGACGTTAAATCAGCTTGTAATGATGTGGGGTCCATTATATCAGCATTTGGTTGTGATCGAATGACCCAGAGTTTAGATGCGACAGCAGTCGAACCCACAGCACCTAAGGAGTCTGATCATGATAACGAATCAATGGGGAAATTTTCGTATGAAGGAAAATTGGATACAAATGACGGTACAAGTAGCAGTGATTCCTTATCGATTGCCAACAAGCAATATCTAGGAACTTTAGTATTTTCAGTACCACAAATTTACTCACAAAGTCCATTAGAGGTAGCTTGTGCCTACGAGATGGAAGAAAACAAAATTCTTCTTCTTGGATGTAATACAGGTCTATATGCTTTGCATATTGAGCAGCAAAATTTAGTTCATATTGCTGGCGTTGATGCTGTTAGTTGCATAGCCATTTCACAGCCATTAGCCAAAGTAATAATGGTTGGTTGTAATGGCGAATCGCTTTACCAGTGTGATCTAAGACATTTACAATCGCGTAGTCATGCAAGTGCTTGTTTAAAGCCCGCCTTGGAAGCTTCAGTTTTAGATCTTCCTTTCGGCAATCGAGCATCAACTGAAAAATGGAAACTAGTACAAATATCTCAAGAAAATGAACAACCTTTGGATACAGTGGCTATTGGAGCCACTTGTACACGGATTGTTATTCTCAAATACGATGTAAAAATGCAAAAGTTCAAACCAGTTCGAGCTTTAGATACTGCGACTCCTGTTTCATCAATTTTTTTTACACGACACACCGCCATTGTAAGTTCAGACAAATTTTTCGAAATAGATCTAACGACCTATGGAGCTGAAGAGTTTGTCGATGTTGCAGATCAGTCTCTTTCTCACACACAAGATTGTCAACCAGTTGTCGCGCTTCGTATATCGAAGCAAGAATTTCTGTTGTCTTTTATGGAGTGTGGCATTTTTGTTGATGAATATGGATGTCGTTCTCGGCCTTACGACATTAATTGGGAATATACACCTTGCGGTTTTATGTTCTGCGCACCATTTTTGTATGTTGCTCATTTTCAGTCTATTCAAATCATACGTTTACATCGGTCATTTACCAACGAAATGATGACTTCTTCAGCCGCAACAGCTCAAAAAGATTTAGATGCTGATATTGATGATAGCAATTGTGGTCCACAATTAAAACGTTCATATATCAATTTTTATATGCCGACACTTTTAGCCAAAAGCGGCAAATTTAATGCGTTTATGCTTGCCATACAAAAAAATACAGGTCTTCAGGAAATCTATCATCTTGATGCCCGACAAACGTTTAAACAACAACATAATGAATCCATAGATACAATTTCCTCTATTGCAACCTCAGTGACATTAGATTCAGCGGCAATCACCACTTCTACCGACTAAAATCCCCTTTTTTTGTTTGCATGCATTTAAATGTTACTTGTATTTAGTGATTTAAGAAAATTTATATAATATTGTATTGATGCAGTTGAAGTTTTATCTACTTTTAATTATTTTCTTTTCTCAATCTAAAAAGATTTGTTAACCCAGTTTTGTTTGCAAATTCGGTTTATAAACTTTTTATAAATCAAAAATATTTATTGAAATATGTACGATAGTTTTAAAACATAAATTTCAGTAAATAATCAGTTTTAATGCGATTTAATTTTATTTATTAGAATGGTATTTAAAAAATATATACGTATTAATAAATTGATGTAGCAATAACAAATACATCCAAATACATTAATTTTTGAATAACAACAATTTCATAACATTTTATTTTATAAACTAAAATTCTCAAATGAAGATAATATAAAAAACAAGTAAGAGTGCTGTATTCGGCTATAAAGAATCTTATGTACTCTTCACCAGCTATCTAAATCTAGTTAGATTCCCTCAAAAAAAAAAAAAAAAAAAAAATTGCGGTGACAGAAAAAAAAATTTAATATGATATATTATTTTATATAAAAATGTCATCAAAAATTATTATTTCCTGAAATATCTCTTCAAAAACTTTAAAATAAATTAAATATTGACCATCGACGATCGAATATTTTTATGAAAATTTCAGAGGCTAATAGCTCCGAAAATATGGGCGAGCGCCAATTTCTTCACTTCATATTTTTTTCTTTTGAATTCTCTATGGCCCTATGTTCTTGTTTTTTTTTATTGAGTTACTTCATTGTTCAAAATGATATGGAAAAGTTAGGAGGCAGGAGTGGTGTTTAGCTCACTGCCTCGAAGGATATGGACCGATCTTGCTGATTTGCAGTAGCACATCTTTCGAAACTATGTCTGATAGGTTGGCGTATTTAAATTTTTTCTAGATTATCTAGCGCCCTGTTAAAGTTGGCTTAAACACTAACACAGACGGACACTGCTTAATTTACTTCGCTTTGCATAAGGACTCAGAATATATACATAATGGGAAAAAGACGGAAAGACAAACTTAGATATACCCTTTTTTTCAACTTTTTGTGGTGAATGGTTTAATAAGTACGTGTGCCATTTAGTGCGAATGAGTGCCAAATTGCTCATTTTAGTAAGCGTTCAGTTTTGTTTAAATACAAAAAGTGAACTCGTTCGTTTATTTAATCGCTAGCCGATCGATAACATAATACTCATGGCGCAATAATACCAGGAGAATGCATCACCTTTTACGTGTATTTTGTTTTTGTAAAAACTAATTCGAGCTGTCAAAAACATCTGGAAATGTGTGTACGTATTCTAATATTATTTTTAGTGGCTTTCTTATTTTTGACAAATACATACACACATTACTAGACTTTTTGACAGCTCGAATTAGTTCTTACAAAAACAAAACACACGCAAAAGCTAAAACATATGATGAACACATGTTCGGATGCAGTCACCTGTTTGATGCGCCTTGATAATACTCTGCACGGAATGATAGAAAAAATTTTAAGTAAAGTTGCGGAAAAAATATACAATTTTTGAGTTTCAATTGAAAAGGAGCTAATTTTACATTGTGAGTGTAAAATAAATGGTTTTTTTTATCATTACAACTAAGTATAAAATGCGGCATTAGCAAAGATTCGTGACAATTGTAAAAAAATCTTGCAAATGATCGGAAAAAGAAAAATTCGCTGGTTTTTTTGTCATTCAAAACCAGTGACTGTAAACCTGCTCCTTAAATTTTGCTTGCGATTTTTTTCTAATATCAAAAGTTTTAATCTCCTATTCAAGGCAAATTAATAACAGGTATACTCACGGCAAAAATGAATACAACACTGCGAATGAAATATGTACATTTTGTTGCTGTAAAAAAAAGAAGTACAATAGGAGAATATAACTTTTGAAAAATCACAGTCACCTGGGCTGTTAAGGCCACCTGTTATTAATTCGCCCTGCTCCTGTTCATGGCGCAATTATACTAGGTGAATGCTATAGCTTTTACGAGTATTTTTTTAAACTTTTGAGCTGTCAAAAACGTATGGTAATATGTGTGTATGTATTTTAATATATTTCTAGTGGCTTTCTTATTTTTCACAACTGCATACACACATATTGCCAGACGTTTTTGACAGCTCAATAAGATTTTACAAAAACAAAACACATGTAAAAGCTAAAAGATATGATGAACACATGATCTGATGCAGTCACCTGTACAATGCGTACTTGTACTTCTTTGTGGCAGCGTAGGCGAATTCAGTATTTTTATACAAGGCGAATTAATAACAGGTATACTCACGGCGAAAATGAATACAACACTGGGAGAGAAATATGTACATTTTGTTTTTGTAAAAACCGTCTTCAGCTGTCAAAAAAAAGAAGTACAATAGGAGAATATAACTTTTAACATTCAAAGAAGGAAAAATCACCAAGTCACCTGGGCTGTTAAGGCCACCTGTTATTAATTCGCCTTGCATATTATATATAAAAAATATACACATATTATTTATATATGCAGTTTGAAAGTTGTGTATACCAAAAAAAAATACTGAATTCGCCTACGCTGCCTTAGTTATGACACTTTTGTAGCAAGTGATAGAATTTTTCTTTCTACTTATTTGTAAGTGTTGCCATAAACTAAATGTATAATGAACAATATAAAAAACAGCCGTTTTGACAACACTATTTTTGCAGTTTTATGCTTAAAACTGCAAAAATACGAAAGAGAAAAAACAGAAATAAGAGAAAAAATTGAAAAGAGTAATGAATATTCATTTCATGCTACTTTTGCTACTCTGTAAGCTTCTCTTCACCTATTGCCAATAAACTTCTGCATCATGACATTTGTAGCTGGTCAATGCCTTTAATGTAAACTGGCTCTAAGCAGTTACTTATTCGAATTGGTATCTTTCTCTGCTTACATCCTGTTAAGATGACTTAATTTAAGCTAACGTGATGCTGCTGTTAAATATATACTTTGTTTTCGAATATATAACATGATAAAATGGACTCATTCCTACTTTTTCACATTAGTGATGTAAAAAATTAACTTTATAGAAATAATCAATGTAATGTCGTATATATTCATACGTAACTAAATGTTAGCATTTTAATTAATTTTACTAAAATAATTCTTTAGTAGTTTTTAAAAATATATTTTTTTAGTCAATATGAACTAAAATTTCATTCATTTGATTATACATATAAGTTTGGCACAGTCTGAAAATGTCAAGAATATTACAAATATCTAAAAGTTTTTCAATTATGAACCATCGGCAGAATCGATAATAACGTTCAAAGTATTTGCTTTAATCTGCACTGTTGACACTACTTGTTTCTTAATTCGCCTTACACGCTTTTCACTAAAATTCGCTTTAGAACCTAATAATTAATTAAAAAATATAAATGCGGACGATTAGTTTTTGCTTAAAATTTATTTTTTTTTTCATATGGAAAACGTATTCAACTAAATGTTGTAAGGATTTTTTAGGAACTATTACTATGTTTATAAATATGTATACAGTGTTTGTGTTAGAATACAGATTTGAATTTCCCGCCATTTGAAAATCGGCCATCTTTTTATTATAAAATTGCTTAAATGAAAAAATGTATATAGCTGCTCTTCTTTATTAGAGCAGTTTTACTAATGTTTGTCCCGCTTTGTTTGCAGTTTTTCTATAATAATGTACAATAATATAAAGATTTTGTTCATTTCAGTGCTGACAACATAGCGACATGTGTGAGAAATGTGACATATTAATATAGAGGTTTGTATTCATTTTTTTTTAGGTTTTGTACAAGCAATTCTATGGCAGTCTCTTTTTCACCTTAAGTTACAACGAATGTCGCCATATTGCGTATTTAAATGTAACACTGTTTCTTCCACTTTTGACGAGGCAAGCAAGGCGAACAACTGTCGTTAAAAAGACAGCAGAAAAGTGAAAAGTAAAAATTTTCCTTTAGGAAACGAACGCAAAATCGGCCTTTCCAAGAGATAATTTCTAATTGTGTTATTTAAAAAGTCATAAACCTTACAAAAAAGATTTTTATTGTTCGGCTGTTGACAAATAAAGTGATTTTATTTATTAAAATACTTTTTGCGAATGAGTATTTTTTTGCAAAAGGTAGTGACTGAGCAGATATAAAAAAGACAAAAAAAAATTTTTGGTTAAATGTAGTTCAACAACTGCAAGAAAATATTTAGTGCTAAAAATTTTAAGATTGCCCAATTTATTAAAAAAAGTGTAAACGTGTGTCTCTTGTCTTTCTGTAAAGTAAACGCAGAACATCGCAAAATTAACGTCTTGTTGGTAGACTAAAAATTTTTGTTACTTTTTAACTTTTCCATTGGTCAATATTGTACTCTTGAAGTTTTAATTGCGCAAATTGGAAAAAGCCACTTATCAAAATGAGTGGCGGTATGCCGGAGCTGGGCTCGAAAATCAGTCTTATTTCTAAGGCTGATATCCGTTATGAGGGCCGTTTATATACAGTGGATCCTCAAGAATGTACAATTGCTTTATCAAGTGGTAAGTACAAAATATTTGATGTAATAAATACATTTTAACAAAAGTGCACCGTTATTAAACGGTAAAATTTATATTGCTGCCATGTTCATGTGTTTTTTTTACATTTCACTAATTTTTTCTAAATGTCATGCTGGAGTCAACAAAAAAGTTCAATTATTTTTGTTTTTAATTGTCCTCTTGTTTATCACCTTTTGAGGTTTTTCGTGGTTGCCACATCGCATCATATCAACGATTTTAAAAGCCAAGTATTGTCAGTAAAGGTTTTTAACGTCTTTTGCCTTTGAGCTCTTTTGTCTTTGAGCTCTAAAACTTTCATGTATAATTTAATCTTATATAACTTGAGTGTTCACAACAATTGATCTTTATGCTTTTACAAAGTTCACACGTCAGTTTTTGCAGCAATTCTGGATTAAGTGGAAGGGAAAGTAAACAGGGTTTTCTCACCCACAAAATTAAGAATTATTGCAAGAAAAATAGACTTGTGTGAACTCTGTACTTGCAACAATAGAACGTCTGTCATGTGACGCTCACCAGCGATGTTTTAAAATGTTTACACGACCACTAAACTTTTGAATAATGTTAAAATTGTTTTTTTTTCCTCATGCCTAACATATTCGTAAATATAGGAAAACTTGGAATTTAAAAAATTTCCAATTAAACATTTTACGTTATATAAGTAATTTACATACATATTCTTTTTAATTCTTACAGCCATACCTACACAAGAGCGGAAAGCTTTTTTTTGCTATCAAAAGTTCTCGTGCTCGTACATTTTGTTTGTAGCATACCGAAATTAAGCAGCGGCAACGCAACCGCAACTCTGCATTTGGAAAATCCGATTTTGCAATATTTATATTTAAACGGATCAAGCCAATAGTAAATTAGCATAAACAGATTTCAAGTAATACATTTTCATATTGAAATAACAAATAATTTTTGTCTTTCTCAAAATTTTAATTTAAACAACACACAATTATCAGAAAAGTTATACATATTTAAATGTTTAATAAACTTGTTTTTCTCGTTTTGACGTCACATTGTCGGTTTTGTTTAGGTATTGCATTTCAGCATAAAGGCTATGGGGGAAAAAACGTCCGCTCCACATGGCTTAAATGTGTATTAGTTAATTACCTACATTAGCTTATCACAATTGTATCTGGCAACAATGGCATGTAAATAGTATGTATGTGCGCCTGCCAATCAAATGTTTTTTACTTTACATACCTATCCTTAACTGCAATTTTCTTTTGGTTTTTACTTCTTATCTATTTACCTATTTGTTTACAATGTGTTCCTTTTAACCGTTATTGTAATGTATAACGGATTTTTTATACTTAATTAAATATGTCTTAGGCGGAATATGTAACCTTTGAGTAGTGCATACGTATGTTAAAAAAATATGTACATTACACAGTTTGCGGAAATATAAAGTACATACCAACATTTGTTATTTTATTATTATTTAGCTTTCATGTCTCTTAAATTTAGGCGTTTAACAAATTTTTAAAAAAGGGAACAATCTGGTATGTGATAAAAATCGATTTCGACATAAAATCGAGTGAAAATGTGTAAAAGGTGTGATGTGGTTACTTTTTCGTTTTCATAATATCGAAAACATTTTCCATTTTGTTCCTTTAAAAAGTAAACGTTTTGTAGTGTGATGAAAATCGTTAATACCAGTTTGAATTCATTTTAAAATCACGTTGTTTGTCTTGTGTGAAAAGAAAAAAAATTAAAATCAAATCAAGAAAATAAAAATGTAAGTATTTTTCGCGAAAAAAAACTTAAATTATGCCTAATTATTTCTCACTTTTGAAGGGGTAAACATAAGAATTTACAGCAAGAGGATGCTTTTATTAAATTAATGAAGCAGCATTCAGATATCGCCAGGGGCTTCACTAAAAGAGAGAAGGGACTTGTTGAAAATCTGTGGAAAGATTTAACTAAAGAATTAAATTCCATGGGCCCTCCATTACATGACATGTCAGGTTGGAAAAAAGTAAGTATATATTTAAACACAATGCACATATTTGTTTTTCTGTGAAATTATACACTTTTACAGGTATGGTGCGACTGGAAAGCGTGTATAAAGAAGAAAATTGCTACAAATAAAATGGAAGCTAAGGCAACAGGCGGTGGACCATACAACCAACTATATATGTCATTACAAATGGTTCAAGGTCATACCCCGAATCAGCTAGTAGCCACGAACCACGTTCGCCTCTTTCATATTTTTCCAAAAGGACATTCCTAGCAATGCTCATGTTCCATATAAATGAATCATGGCTTGAGCCTGGTCTAGTTGCATCTACGGCTTTAACATTCATTTTATAATCACAAATCTAAAATATAAATAGTTTACAAAGTATTTTTATATTTATTCATATTTAAAAAACCCACAATCATAGCATTAATACTGTAGAATCCCTTTCTATTAAAGTAAAGGTGTTCTTCATTCTTCACACTTTTTACTGCAATATGGGTACCATCTACGCATCCTATAACTCCTGGTATTCCATATTTCTCGAAAAAGAATTGCTTAGAATTCCTGATTTCATTTTCGTTGGATTCTAGTTGAATTTGGTCGGGACATATTTTTCTCTCTAGGCAGTTTAACATTTTTGTTAAGGACTTGAAAATGTGGTACGGTGCATTGCAATATTGACGTCATTACCAACAGATCTTTGGAAGCCCCCTTCTGTCAAAAATCGTAGGGTACTTGCTAATTGTATAATGAGTGGTATGGAAGTATTTTTCCAAGAATTCCCCAATTTATTTAGAACCATTATAAATCCTTCCTTATTCAATCTAAAACACTGAATAAATCTGGAGGCAGGTATTAATTTTAATGTCAAAACAGGTAAAAAATAAACTTACATATCATCCGGTAAACTTAATGGATCTGACTTATCCCTCATTTGTTTTCGTTTCATATCTTCCGTTCTATTTTCTTCTTCCAAAAAAATTAGAGAAGATGCAATTATAAAAGCCATCTCGAAAATTTAAATGTTTAAACTTTTGTGAAATTGATTTTTTTTTAATTTGACTTTTTGTGCATAACAAAGTCGTATGAATACAGAGTTATATTTTTTCAAAGTTATATTTTCCTAAGAGATACAACGGAATCGAAACTAAAATGAAAAATGAAATCGATCGAAACTTATCACACAGTTCTCGATTTCAGTATTCGATTTACGTTTAAAATCGATCGAATCTTATCACATACCTGAATAGTTTTTGGATAAAAAAGAAAAACCAAAAAGTTATCCACATTTTATATACCTACATATATTCCAAGAAAGGTTATCGTAATTTGAAGTGTTTTAAAGAAATTTTATTAGTTGTGAGAACATTACTGACTTTTCAAAAAGATTGCGTTCCAAATTTTTTTTAATACGAATACGGCGTAAATAAATAAATATCTATTGGCAAGTAATATTTAATACTGGAAATGTCGAAATTCGTCGATATACCTTTATCGTTATTATTATTGTTACCTATACTATATTAGATTTTTATATTAATTTATAAATCACAGACCATCGGCTTCAGTTTTAAAATAATTTTTATTATTATATCAAAAATCAAAAAATAAATATTAGTAACGAAATAATAATAAAGTTAAAACTTTTTTCTTAAGACATTTAGGTAAATCTAATGTGTATTTTCTTAATTTCAGTACGGTCATTTGGTACCGAAGATCGTGAAACACAATTTCAAATTGCACCTCAAAGCCAAATCTATGATTATATACTTTTCCGTGGTTCTGATATTAAGGATATACGCGTCATTAACAATAGTCTACCACATCCCAATGATCCGGCAATTATGCAAGTACAATTACCCAATGGGCAGCACGTGATGCCACATTTTTCAATGCCAAGCATGAATCCTCAGCAAGTTCCCCCAATAGGAACTTCGGGTACTTACGGTAATCCCTTTGGTACTATGAGTGGTTTAGGTGCTATTGGAGGTGCCACTGGAACTGGTACAGTATCATCCTTAGCACCTGGAGCTGGTGCTCCAGGACCATTTATGATGGGTGGAAGTCAACAACCCGTGCAGACACAACAAAAAGCACCACAGGGCCAGCAATCACAGACACAACAAAAGCAACCAAGTAAGTATAATTCATTAGCTACAAAAGAAAGTTACTGTGTGAGTATTATTGTACATTAATAAAACCTACTCAAGCAGAATATTGCTAACAACAAAAAGTAATTTAAGAAAATAGACTAATAAGTATTTTAGTAATTAGAAATATATATTTATTTTAAATGTTAAAGAGGTTGTAAAATTATTATACTTGAACTTTCTTTTTCTCAATTAAATAACTGTATGATTTAATTTTTTTTTATATTTTATGCGCTTCTCATCACTTGAAAAAGTGCAATGTAAATTATCAACTTATTATCGCTGTTTTATTTCTTTTGTACAGGCTGTAATACTACGGATACTAATAATTTGGGTACATCCTCCTTACTAACCACCGTCGATAGTATTGGGTCGAATCTTAACAACAGTAATACCGCTCATAATAGTAATAACTCAAACTCAAATACTAACATTAATAACAGTTGCAACAACAATCATAACAATAATGCCATGAATAACGTTGGTCTGCTCGGCATTGGTCTTGGTATTGGTGGTTCAGGTGGTCTTCTTAGTAACATAGGCTTAGGTATTGGTGGAGGTGTTGTTGGCAATAGCTCATCTACAGCTTCCACAAACAAGAATTTATCTCTAACTAATGCAACGGCACTTAATGATCACAAAGACCAAGGTGTGAGGGTAAACTTTTATAATATTAAACACATCATACCACCAATTGTTGCTTCCTTTTTTCTTTGTTCTATTAACAATAATTTTTTTTATTAAAATTTTTATTTTTTTTACAATTTTGTTGCTTTTGATTTAAGTCCTAATCTTCGCATATAATCATAATTTTTTTTCTCTTGGTTAGAACATCGCAAAATTTTGAAGTGCAGCTTATGTCACATTCTCATTTCTTGCTTACTAAAAATTAAAAAAAGAATGTAAAAAAATGACAATATGAAATTTTTTTCTTTAGACATCTTTAGTTGGGAACTAATGAAGTTATGAAATTTACTTGGAAAGAATTCTGCGATTGATTTTAAACTAAAAAAAAAATAATAATAAAATAATAGCAAATAATCAAAAGGGAATCCCCATAGTGATGTGACTTTTATGTAAATTTCATTATCTTTTAGACAATTAAAATTTACACAGAGTATGTAGCACTACGTTCGCTATAAAATTTAGAAGTTAAAAGATGTATGTGTTAAATCAAAGATGAGAGTGGCATTTCATTTGAATATAATACCAAAATAGTTCAAATAATAATTTCCAAAATTATAAATATTAAAAAATTTTGAATTTTATGTTTTACTATTATTTTCATCTAATAAATAGTAAATATTTGGTTTGTTAAACGAACCAGAGGCTCTTTGAAACCTTTTGCGTTTTTATTTATTTTACAGTGAGCTACCTATATCATTGGGAAGGCTTTAAAATTGTTTAATTTTTGTTATAATTAAAGTGTCTAATATTCAAAATTTGCTTTTGTAATTGAGTTTATTTGTTCTGTAAAGCTGGTTTAGTTTTTACATTTGTGTCTTCAACATTTTTTAATTCCTAAAGCCAATTGAAATGCATAACTTTTATCTTAATTTTCACCTGAGTAAATACTTGGTCTATTGTGACTTAGGCGCCAAAGCATTTTAAGTATTGTAGTTTGAACAAGGTTCATTTTTTATGTTTGTATTTTAAAGATATTTTCTAAGACATTCTAATTTAAGTCCGAAAATACTTTTAAATGATTTCTTATTAATTTATAGAAGACTGGCTATTATTGGATTTGTTATTCTATTCGTTTACTTTATACAGTATATTTTTTTCTTATGGCTTTTCCAAATTTTTTTTTTAATGTTCAAAATTAAAACACACAAATACAATATCCTTTGTCTTTTCCCTATTAAATGTTAATTTACTAAAGTTTCCGTCATAGACATGCTGGCTGGTGCTTCTCGTTCAACGACACCGATAAGTCTTATTTCTCGAAAAAGTCCCTCGACTGACATTGGTGTTCAGGTAAATCCAAATCAACAGCAGCAACAGCAAACGCATCAGCAGCAGCATCAACAACATCATCACAGTAATCAAAATCAACTTCATCAACAACAGCAACCACAGCAACAACAACAACAACAGCAGCAACATCATCCAAATCATCAAAATAATGTTAGCCATGCCGTTGGCGGTGGTCAATCGCGCGATGCTGGTCATAAGCGACAACCAAATCATCAAAATCAAAATCAACGTGGCGGCAATCAACAGCGCAACAATGATAATTATCGTTCTGGTCGTATTTTGGACAATTATAATAACATGAATCATTACAATCAACGCAATAATAATCAGGGGGGAAATCCAAATCGCAACAACTGGAATACACATCGCGGAAATATGCCTAACAACACCAGCATGCGCAATCGTGGAGGCGGGCCACGTTCTAATATGCGCAATATAATGGTATAACATTTTATATAGCTTTAGATGTTAACTTGATCAAATTATTAATTTTCAATCATTTAATTTCAGGGCTTCAGATCAGCTAATGGTCCCGGTAACATTCAAAAGGCTTCACGCAATCCCATTAAATTTGAACAAGATTTTGATTTTGAGCAAGCAAATACTAAATTCGAAGAACTTCGTTCTCAGCTATCAAAACTTAAGGTGGGCGATGAACCCAAATCTGAACAGGTATCCTTTTTTAGTTTTCATTATTTGTTATTTTTTGTTTTGTTTCATATTTCTTGTGCATTTGATTTTTATATACATACATATTTTTTAAGTAGGCCGATTCAAAGAAGGCTTACGTGTATATCGTGCTACTGTTTGTATTAAATTCAATTTAGTTTTTAACTTATTTTTGATAGTTTATAAAAAAAATTTGTATCAGTTACATATTTATTTTTTGCATCATTTTCGCCTGAAAAATATGATTAAGAAAACGAATGCCATAAAAAAAACAAAATTAGTTTTAATATTATAAAAAGCGAAAAATGTATCCAAATAAATAACTTGACTACTTTCTTAATGGCTTCCAAAAGATGTACGTTTTGTGGGGTTTAGGTCAGGGGACTAAGCAGGCCGCAATCTAACATCAACCCCATTTGCTCGTATGTTTTGGATCGTTGTCCTGTTAATAAAACGCAATTAAGTTCAATTTTGTCTCTTTTTTTCCATAATTTAAAATTTTCTTTTGTCTTTAATATTTTAACAATGTTCAAGGCCAATCGATAGAAAATACTTATTCATGCACGGCCAATTATATGTATTTTCCTTGATTTAGAGTTAAAACACCCAAAAATTTTACGTTTACACACCTACGAAAAAAAAGAAACCCCAAAATAAAGTTGATCCGCTGATATTAAGATAAAAAACATATAAAAAAAATATTTTTCTACAAATAATAAATAATAATAAAAATGCTTTTTATTTTTAACCACTACAAAATATTTCAGTGCTTTAAACCCATCCAGATTTTATTGTAAAATAATAGCAGAGTTCGCATTTTGCTATTGTAGAACTTTTACATCTTGTAGCTTTGAAAAATTTTAAAAACAAGAAAAAAAAAAAATAAACATTTCAAATTAACTACGTTTATATCATTTACAGTACTAAAAATTGTAGCAGATGTCGTAGCAGTTGACATATTTGGCGCCATACTATTTTGACTTTGATTTCCTTACAATACAGAAGAAAAATTCGCTCGGACTTAGATGTTTAAAATCGTAGTGAATTTAAATGCGTTTTAGATTTAATATGAACTGCCATTTCCGCTTTTATAACATATTGGTTTTCTTTTGTAGTAGAAATAAGGCCTCTACATTAAATTGGTCAATTTGATAAAAATTCAAATGACGCCCATATTTCTATTAACAGTATTTTGATTTGACACCTATATAACATTGTCACACTATGGACCGAATCGTGATATTTCAATAATTAATTTGCCTTTTAGAAAGTGATGGTCGGAAGTCGACAATAAATTACACAGGGCCAACATGTTTTGAAAAATAGAGAAACTGTGCCAGATGCCCTACATTGGGAACTTTCGGGGCCGAATCACAAAGTTGTGGGGAGTTAAAAAAATATTTTAATTTTATTTCGAAGGTTATTACATCGTTAAAAATTTTCTTAATACTACATTTATTTCCTAAATATTTTCCTTTTACCCCATTCTGCATTATACAGATTTTTTAATTAAAATTTACTTTTTCGGCTCGTTCGTTTTTTATCTTAATTTAATTTTTTTTAAATTTGTTTTCCAGAGAAAACAGGAAAAATTACACAATAGCAGATCTTTTTATTATAATTTATGGTTTATTTCGTTTTTTTTTTCATGTATTTTTTAACACTGGATTCACCCATTTTGTCCGGACAAAATTTTTTGTTTAGCCAAAAATTTTTTTATTGAGAGTTCTGCATGTTGGTTATTAAAACATGAATAATAAAAGAAAATTGTTTCTGTAAATTGCTGTTGAAACACAAAAAGCTCTTTACTTGCAAAATATATTTTTAAAAAGAAAATGCTAAAGAGATATGCAGTTGAAAAAAAAATATTAAAGCAAAAAAGAGCAATGGGCTATTTTCACGCATTGGTTTCTCAGATACGTTTAAATTATGTAGAAGCCTATGTTCATTTTCATCGCATGGACCCCTTTTTCGATGGATCTTACGTTTGATGATGTTCTCCATTTCGTCAAAAAGGCTACAAAAACTTTCAGTATTTGAATCCGTATAGTTTGTCTCTCTACAAACACTCCTTATCTTCCCAGAAATTTTAGATATAGTCCATTTCAGTCAATAAAGTCTTTAAAAAGCCTTTCACTTTTACAAACTCACTGCCCTTTCTTCCTATTTCATAAATAAGATTGCAAACCGTCAATAATATTGTGGTCCAAATGATTAGCTTCGTGTGATTATTTTTCTATGAACTATTGCTCATATTGTACAAGCATTCTCTTCTCGGCATTTTTATTTCCATTGCACTCCATTTTGTAAAAAAAAAAAATTATTGAAAAATTCTTTATTATAAAAACAAACAAAACAAATGCCACAATTTTATTTTATTTTATTAACGTAAAAATTCAATATAAAAAAATTAAAAATCTAAAATAAGAAAATTTTTAGTGGCAACTCAGTTCAATTTTGTCCGGTTGAATCCACCTTAACGAAAACAGATTATTAAAAATAAGAAAAGTGTGTTCGTGTGTGTATGTGCTGTTATTAATACGTCGTTTTTATATAAAACAATTGAAAATTTAAATTATTCTTTGCCCGCTCATTCTTATTTACAGATGAATGGTGAAACTGACAAAAAAGATGATTCCGGTAATGAAACTGGAGCTGGGGAGCATGAACCAGAAGAAGAAGAAATTACTGTAGGATACGATAAGACCAAATCATTCTTTGATAACATCTCATGTGAAACTGCACAAGATCGTACAAAGAACAAGAATTATGATTGGCGCCAGGAACGCAAACTAAATAGCGAAACATTTGGCGTTTCATCTACAAGGCGCGGAGGGTAAGTTGATACAAAGCTTTTGTCTTCTTATTGCAATTAATATCTTTTTTATTATTTCAATTGCAGTTATCGTGGTCGTGGCAATTACTACAATAACCGTAATATGGGCAATTATAATAACGGTGGCGGTTACAATAATCGCGGCTATCGTGGCAATAATTACCGAAATCGCAGCAACAACCGCAGTAAAATGCATATCAGTCGTGATGGTAGTACTTCTAATGGAGCTGCTGGCAATAGCAACAATGTTACAAACAACACTACAGCCAATACTAATAATGTTGCTGCTGCTGCTGCTACTAATCTAAAAAATCAAACGCAACAACCTTCAACCCACGGTTCTGCTTCAAATCACACCACTAATACAACTCCAGCGACTACATCAAAAACTATGTCTTCTGGTTTACAAGAGACTAACAACAGTCAACCGCAAATGACGGCAGTTGGTGCAGGTAAGTTACCATTTACGAAAAGGTTTCAAACGACAAAAATAAAATAAAAATCTTTATGATAAAATTTAATCAAAAACTCTGCTATTTTTTGTGGAGATTCTTTTGATAAAGTTTCGTATTAAATTACAACAGGCTACTCACGATTTTTACTACATTTTCGACATGTTTTTTATATATTTTTAAATGAAAACCTTTCAAACATTTAAAAATAATAATTTGAATGCAGAGAAAGTACGATAATAAATAAAAAAAAAACAAACCTAAAAGGCCTCATAGCGCAGAAATAAGTTCTGCAGGATTCTTGAAATTGTCAGAAAATATGAAAATGTTTTAAAGCATCCACATGATATAAAGAGAATGCTGTTGTTACGAGTACATGCTACTAATAGTTTATGCAAAAAAAAAAAAAAAAATAGAATTTCGAACACAAATTGACAAAAAATAAAAAAATAAAAACGTTTCGCTTTGTTAGTAGGGGCAGACATTTTTGGACGAAATCGGTGCCTTTTTTTTCAAAGTAAAGGGAATTCAAAGTATTAATTGCCAAAAGAAGTCACATATTCTTGAATCGAATTTTCTTTTTTTTTACTTTTAGAAATGCTGAGCATTTCTTTGTTGTTGCAAAGTTTTATGGCTACTGACATAGAAAAACTTGTCTCTGTTATCACTTCTTTTATGTTAAAGATCGAAGTTAACGTTTTGTAATTAAAAAGAAGGAACGTAAAGCGAAGACTTGTCAAAAAGCTTCGAAAACAAAATAAACAGTAGGAATATTTAGCCAATTTACTCGGACAGTTAAAGAAACATTAGAATAATTTTTTTTTAATTTTTATTGATTAATTAATTTATATTAATTTTATTACAATTTTCAGGTCAATAATCTTTTGTGTTGGCATCTTCATGAGTTAAGTTCAAACAAATGCATTAAGAAGAAATCATCAAAAGAAATTTTTATTACAAACGTATAAAATACATTTTGTACATTTTGTGCACTTAAAGTATTTTTTTAACTGCTGACGTCCTCCGCTCCCATCTACGAAAAAGATAATTACAAGAAATGAAACAATTTATATATAAAACCGCTAAGCAAGAGCAGAACAAAACTGAAAAGAATGGATTATATATACATAAATAACGAACATTTTAGCATAAACACATAAATTACTAAATACTTTATACACACAGCAACTATTCATTAAAATTGAAACTGGAGTATGTTACCTTTTTATAAAGAAGTTAAATCATAAATTATGGGTTAAAGAAGAAGAAGGCAGCATATGAAATCATTTATATTTAAAAAGAAAAGAAAAAAAAAAAAGAAAACAAAACAAAAATCAAGAAGAAAAAATAAAAGAAAATAAACATTTAAAAGATGTTAGCATTAAATAGATTTAGAGAAATAAAAATAAAATGAAAGGATAATAAATAATAATTAATATCTGAAAGAAGTGAAATTAAAATTTTTAAAAGAAAAAGAATATGTATCTCCCACAAAATACTGAATGAAAAAAAAAGAAATATAAAAAGTAAAGAAATTTGTTTAAAAAAAAAGAAAAAAAAAAAACTATTAAAAATAATAAACATATAAATAAAAAGGCGCTTTAAAAAACTGAAAAAAGGGTATAATACATTTTAAATTAATTAACGCGTCCTGGTGAAAGAGAGAGAGAGAGAGAGAGAAAAAAAGGAATTAAAAAGATTACTTTCTTAATATTTTAATAATTAAAGAAAAATTAATTTTTTGTTGTTGTTGTGGAAGTTATGAAGTTGCATTTATTGGAATTATATTTAAATTAAACTTAAATGAACGCTTAAAATTGTATGAATAATTATAAAATGAAACTAATTTAAACGTAAAACAAATCGCATTAAACTACTTTTCTTTGAATGAACAAAATAATTAACAGAAATTAAAAATTTTTTATAAATACATGCATAAAAAAATTAACATTTAAATGAGCGAGCATGGTTTATTCATTTTACACAGAAGAAATTCAAAAATAAATAACAAGAGTGAGCTTTTTGAGTGCTACCATCATCCACACACACTCACACATACATTTTGCAAATTATCGTATTGAAGGCGTTAGTTGAATAATTTATTCAATTTTTTTTTATACTTTAAATTATATTTTATAGTTGTAAGTTTATCAGTCATGTCGAAACGACTATGATTTTTTTTCCTAAATAAGATAAACCACAAACATTGGACCTCAATACTAAAGTAACGAAATAATTAAAAACGAATGCGCCAAAAACGATATTCCAAAATTTTGTAGAAAAAATAAAATTCTAAGAATTTTATTTAAAATTTTCTATTTTTTTTAATAGGAGTCTATTTTTATTAAATTAAATTTATTTTAAAATTACATACCTACTTATATTTTTTATCTAACACAAATTGTCTAATTATGTTTAAACTTTATTAATAATTTTTTAAGCTTTATTATTTGTTGTAACTTTATAAAAGCCTTTCTAACTCTGATACAAATTTAAGTCCCAACAAAACAAGACTTTTTTAGAAACTAAACATTTTTTTTTTCTAAACACACCCCCACCAGAAAAGGAAAAGTTCTCGTATCCCCTTGATTAAAAATCAGCAATAAAATAATAATAAAAAAAAAAAAATATTCTCATTTAAATTTCATGGATTAAAACTTTTCAAAGTAAAATATAATTTGTATTTATACCAAACTACAAGAGCCAGTGTTAAACATTTTGTTGATTATATATAATTAATTTTTTTTATTAAAATAAAAGTTCTTTAGTGGGCGCTGCATTCTCTCTCTCTCTCTCTCCGTACATTTATTTACTTTAATATTACAAACTATAAAAACTCCACAACAACATACTTTGTTTTACACATTTTATTAAAAGTAATTTGTATTAACTAACATCAACGCAAAGCTCACTCTCTGTTATAATAAAAGTGAAAATACCAAGAAACTATAAAAATATATTAATTTTATTATATAAATTTTTAAAAGCAAAAACAAACAAAAATATATATACACAGAAATATGTATTTTAAAAATTATCATTAAAGTCTAATTAACAAAGCGAAAAAAAAATAATATTGTCAAAAAAATTAAAAATAAAAATAAACAAATTACAATAATAAAATAAAAAATTTGTGTAGTATATTAAAGGTTTATAAAAGTTTTATCATTATTATTAAAATTAAAGAGAATTAAAAAAAGTTTGTGTTTATTATTTTTTTTTTCTGTTAATATCCTGTTCATGGTGAATTAATTTTTCCAGGTGGCATCATTGCGGCAGCTGGCTATATTTTGCTTAATTTAATTATGTTTATAGCAGCTGTTAAAACAGCATAATTTTATATCAGAAGTTTTTTTTATTATTTTTTTAATATAAATCATTATTAAATTAATTAAAAAAACTTACTACAAGCGTTATTAAAAGAGTTAAGAAAAAAGTGCGGAATGTTTTTGTGTTTTGAAGTTTCCAATACTTTTAAGTGCCTGTCTTTTTCATTGTTCTAAATATTATTGCAGCGGTGCTGTCACGTTGATCCGGTTCACACTTTTAAGTTTTCTTGCATAAGTTTAATTTGTGTGGAGACTAATTTCATTTTTCTTCTTACAAAAAAAAAAAAAAAAAAAAAAAACGGAACAGGGAACAGGGAACAAATTACGGCATTCGTTATCGAACGAAAGTAAAATCGAAATTCGATATTGAATGCCGTAATTTGCCGCTAGACTTGCTGCTAAAAAAACTTGACGTTGTGAACCAGGTATATGTAGGTATACAAGAAGAAATCATTGTTTTTTTATTGGACCGCGTCAAAAAAGAAAACTTAATTACAAAGATAAAAATTATAGCAAAAAATTCATTATCAAGTTTGTGAAATCTAATTTTTAATAAAAACTGAAAAGGTTTTACCATTTATTTCTTTTAATTGAGCTTTTTAACAAAAAAATTCGACTTTTTTTCGCTATCCCGAAATATAAAAAAGTCCGGGAAAATAAAAACTCTAGCTTAGCTTCTGGCAGCAACTATTACGGCTATTACGGTGTTAAAATATTACAATTATATAAAATTCTGCTAAAGTTCTCAGAATGTTTTAGGGTTTTTTCGTTGAGAGAAGGTGCTATAAAGTTTCGCTATCCTTATATGGGAAGAATAATTTTATATTGCATTTGCATATGGGCCTGTTCGTAAATGCATCACTGCACTGCATATGATGCGCAGTACGTTCGTTAATGAAAAAAGTGGCAGCACTGCAAATTTCATCTGTTCATAAATGCATCACTAAAGTATATTATGCGCAAATATAAAGTAAAGAACTAATAAAAAGGCTGTACAATAAACGTGAATATGAATTTTGTTAGGTTTTTATTATTTACCTCTTTTTGCGTAATTTTTTTTATTATTATTATTTTTACAAATTTTTATAATTTCTTGTATCATGCAGTTTACAAATCGAGTTTATTATTATTTTTCCATTTTCATATTATTTCTTCGTTCGTAAATGCAACGTAAAATGAGCTAAATAAAGGATACGTTACAGCTGATTAGCAGTGGCAATGCAGAATAATCGTATTATGCAGTCCAGTGATGCATTTACGAACAGTTCCTACCTCAGATTCGCTTTTAATTTTTTTATACTGTCCGAATTCTATTAGTTTTAGCATTCTGAATGTCATACTTTGATGTGTTTATTGTGTTTTTTCAAGAGCGTACAAATTTTTCATTTTAGTTGTGCGGTTGTCAAAAATGTCGAAAAAAAAAGAAATCTCGAACTTTGTCGAAATTTAGCAGTAATCTGCACTTTTTATTAAAATGCTACAAAAAACAACATTCCGAGGAAACTTCAAGACAAAAAAAAAAAAGATGTGAGAGAAATTTCTTAATGAAAATATACTCAACTTGTTTAACACACTTTTGATATACACAGTGTTAACAAACGAGATAAACTTTGGGATAATATGTGGTAGAACGACGGTAAAATGAAAAAAATGATTTTTTCAAATTAATCTCAATCCACAACAGAAGGAACACGTTCTCATAATAATCACATGACATTTTATAATTATCTGGCAGTTGTGTAGTAAACTTATCCTCTTCTGTTTCTGTTGCAGTATTTACCTGAAATATTTAATATCTATTTATACTAATTTGTGATGTATACGTAAAAACATCATTTGATGGATTGCATTTAAAGTTTCTTGGGATAAATATCAAAGCTATCATCTCCAGTGTAGACAGTGTCTTACTCTTTATTACAGAGTTTATGATTAAGAATTCATATTCATGAAGGACCACAATATTTTTATGCGAGAATTTTTTCATCAGTTACAAAATAGAGGCACTGATTTAAATAAATATTATTAAGGCGAATGTGAGTTTATTTAATTTTTAAGCTTTTACGTTTCGATCTTTATGACAATTTTCACACACGTTTACAGCTTATATAATCGTCTGGCATCCTTAGTATTAGGACAACTTTTTGCCGAAATTCAACCGGATGATGACTAGAAAATGTAAAAATAAAATCATAGCATACTTTCGTGCGTTAGAAATAAATCTGTTTTATATGTTAAGTTAACATTAGGTAACTATTTGAGGAATAATAATAGAGTAGAAATACAATTTGCATACACAGACGAGGCTAATAATCGCGACAGTGTTTTTTTACACTCTTCACCACAAAAAGTAGAGAAGGGTATATCTAAGTTTGTAATTTTTTATGCATAGCAAAGTCGATTGAGCGGTGTGCGTTCGTGTTCGGGTTAAAATCAACTTTATCATGGCACTAAATAAGCTAGAAAAATTTAAATACGCCAATCGAATTGACTTAGTTTCGAAAATTTTGCTATTGAAAATCAGCAAGGTTGGTTCATATCCTTCGCGGCAGCGAGCAAAACACGACGTCTGCCTCTAATGTTTCCATATTAGACACACTACATTTGAAGCAAATCTAGTTTAGTGAAGTAGCTCCAATGAAAAAAAAACAATAATATGGGGCGACAAGGAATTCAAAAATAAGAAAAAAACATCAAGTGAAAAAACTGGCGCTCGCCCATATTATCCGAATAATGAGCTTTTGAACTTTAAAGCTGGATTCACTCACAAAGATTTTGTTCCGAAACAATTTTAGTTTTTTGAGAGTTCGTTCTGAAACTTCGATCAATTTTTCTGGAAAAACAAAGCTACCATATGAAACATATGTGTAAGCGAGATGTGTTACTTTACAACCAGGCAGCACTGTGACAGAAGATTGAAATCACAGAATGCCGTTTTTTTGCGTTTTTTGTGTCACAGCCATAGCCTTTGTTTTGTTATAAATACATTCTAAATTAAAAAAAAACTTTCATAATTAAGAACAAAACAAATTTAGAAAATATTTCTTGAATGTCAATGCAAACAAAGAACGAAAAAGGATGTAAAATATATTTTTCTTGCTTGAAAGATTTTTATCACAATAATTAGGCTGTGATGCTTTTTCTTGCCTTTTCACTTTTATCAGTTGACACCAGTTTTTTTTCACTTTTTAAGAAATTGTTTACTACAAATTTGTGAAAATTTAAAAAAAAAAATTATTCAGAAAAGAAGTCAATCAGGTTGCTGCAGTTTTACTTTTTAAATTTGCAAGCAGTTTTTCCTTTTAAATTTATATGCACATATACATATTTTTTATATGTACATATAATATAATGTGGCAGCTCAGTTAAATTTTCTTTGAAAAAATAAAGTAGTTGGCAGCACAGTTTCATTGCTTCAGAACAAAAATTAAAATTAGCCAATTCAAGCTGAAATTGTTCCGAAGTGAGTTTAACTCTTTCTCTCTCTCTCTCTCTCAAAAAGAAACCCGTCAAACTAGATATAAAAAAAATGTTTCGGAACAAAATTTTTGGGTGAATCTAGCTTAAGATCACAATATGGGTGTCATTCAAAAGCTTTTAGAGAGATCTTTTGCGAAATACTTAATTTTGTTAAATGCTTAAACCATTAAGTGCCAATGACATTTTAATGTTAACATTTTTTTTTATTTATTTTAATATTTGTTTTTTTTTTTTTTTTTTTTTTTTTTTGTTGATTAGAGTTACTTCATTAAACAAGATTTACTTATATGGTGAAGAGTATAAATGATTCGACAGAGCCAAATATAACACTCTTACTTGTTTTTACTAAGTTTTTTATTTATTATCTCGGACCAGCACTGAGGGGATGACCCTTACTTAAGCAATGTTTTGTGCCAGAAATAGAAAATTCGTTTTTTATTTATTTGACTTTAAAATTAATTCTTTTTCTATGTTGATATATTTATTTTGTGCAACAGAGTTTGAATTTGATTTTTTTTATACAAAATTAACTAAACTAACAATTATTGGATTTTATTTAATTTCATCAGCCATTTTTATGATTAGTTTTTTGCTTTTATTTGCGCATAATATACTTTAGTGATGCATTTACGAAGAGATGACATTTGCAGTGCTGCCACTTTTTGCTTTTACGAACGTACTGCGCATCATATGCAGTGCAGTGATGCTTTTACGAACAGGCCTCATTTAAGAAATAATTTTTTTTTTATTGCAGACGATACATTTTAATTTAAAACACGAAACTCAACAGAAAAACAGATTTGGATTTTTTCAGTTACATGTTTTTTTTTTTCATTTCAGCTGACGATATGTAACTCTGAAAAGTAAGTTAAAGCCGTTAACTTTATTTAAGTTCTTTTAGTAACGACGATGATTAACTGGATAGAATTTTTGTAAATCCTTTGCCTTAAACAAAAGATCTTTCGCTTTCATTGCACAGTTTTTAAAATTTTCGTGTAGAAAAGCACACAATTGGTCCAAACACAATATGTAATGGAAAATATCTTAAAAAAACGTTCGAAATGTTAAAAAAATATAGAAGTAACTTTATTTTCTGTTTGATTTTTTCGTATATTTATTAAGTCTATCAAAATTTAGACTTAAATTTAAGTATTTTGGGTTTGAAGCTCAATGTTTACAAAAAAAAAAAAAAAAAAATAAAAACCAATAAATATAAGTATTTATATTTTTTATAAGATCTCATTATTATTTATTAAATGTATTAAAGATTGTGTGTCAGACATACAATTACCTTTGTTTTCTAGTAAAAATCAAAATATGATATCTTCAGGTCAAGTTGATTTCATTCAATCATAAAGTAATATATTAGATGCCACTTAAAAATACCTTATCATCCATAAAAAAGAAAAACAAATTTTAAAATACATTATAGAATTTTAAGAAAAGGTATAAAAGCTTAATTTAAAGATGTTTTAATAACAGTTTCACTTAAAACGCTTTAGCAAGTTCATCAAATACTACATACAAATTCTGTAAAATGTTCGATTGGACTAATAAAAATGTTGTCTATGTTGGAGGCTTTAGCGGCATCGGTTATCAAGCCTGCCAGATGATTATGAAGAAACCAATTAAAGTAAGTGTAAAATACCCTAAAGAAAAAGAAGAAGAAGAAAATTCTTTTAAATAAATTGCAACTAAATATTTTGATGTTTTTTTTATAACAGTGTTTAGTTGTTTGTGGTCGTATGGAAAATGTTGAAATGCTTAAAAAGCTTCAGACTATTAATACCGCCATTAAAGTAATGTTTGTCCAAGTAAACATTGCAGATCATGCCAGTATTGCTAAGGCTGTGAAACAAGTTGTTGGCTACGTTGGCCATTTTGATGTTTTGATCAATGGTGCTGGTGTTTTAGCTGATAAGGATATTGAAACAACGGTAGCTGTTAATTTAGTAAGTACCATATTGCATTCATACAAGTATTATTTATAACTCACACTCATGGCGAAATAATTTACCAGGTGGCAGCATAGGCGAATTCAGTATTTTTTGCTGGCGTACACCACTGTCAAACTCCATATATAAAAATTTGTGTACATTTTTTATATATGGAGTTTGACAGTCGTGTATACCAGCAAAAAAATACTGAATTCGCCTACGCTGCCACCTGGTAATTTATTCGCCTTGACTCACACTAGTAAAAACAAAAATCACAACAAAAATATGTAAATGAACTATGTAAACAGAAGAGAGCTTTGTTTTTATTCAAAACAATGTTGCCGTTTGGTTACATTTTTTATATTTTTTTTTTAACTTTTGAAGCTCCATGTAACTTGTAAAATTTCGTTATATTTGGCCAGACGAAATAAAGTAATATCACAAAAAAAGTACTTTTTTCATTATTTAAGGTAAAAAGCTCTCTTAACATATTAATAAATAATTTTAATAACAAAGGCTACTTGCAAATGCTATCAAAATCCTACATAAATAATTAGTTTGAAATAAACAAAAAATAACGTTGCTAAAGATCTTCTCTATTCTATTAGTGAGAAATCACAAAATGTTTCTTTATTCTTGTTTAGAAACAGAAAATGTTTGTGTCAACAATTTTGCCAACCGTTTGCGAAAACTGTTAGCAACTTTAGTTATTCCGCTTTAGAAATTTGGCCACTTGCTAGTGATACCATACCGTTCCTTGATTTAGAAGAAAGCTGTCTTTTAATTTCTTTAAGAAAGTGCCGGATTATATTACGGTGATATCTTCAGTAATTTTATGTTTAGGTGTTAAAAAAAAGATTAAAATTAGTTTTAGTAACGGTATATTTAAAATTATTAAAGTAGTAAATTCTATCGAAGAAAAAAGTTAAACGGATTTAGTTAAGCAATCCTACCTTAATTAATTTTATGGAATGGCAAATTGACTCCTGGTTTAAATGCTCATAAAAATTATCGGGCTGAAATAGTTTTTTCATACGTTTTTCTATTTATTTTATTTTCATTTTGTATTTCTTTAATAAATGAATTTGTTACCTTGTTATTTTCCCTGAAATATGGATTAAAACGTTTTATTATATTTTATATAAATTATTTAAAGAAATTTTTAAAGTGTAACTTTAATGAAAAAATGTAACTTTTTTGAAGGAAAAGCGTAACTTTTTCATGTCTCTCGCTGGCAACACTGATTCAAACAAAAGAACTAACTAAAAACACTCTTACGAACTACTCAACATTTCTCCCAGCCCAACTTTATTGTACTCACCAACACAATTACATTTTTGTTGGTTTTTTAATGTCCCGTTTTGTAGTAAACCAAACAAAAATCATTAAATAATTCCAAAGTGAAAAATGACTATTTTTATAATAGCATACTTTTGGGCTGCCAATAATATTTTAAAATATTTTTTTCTTCCTGACTCAGGATTTTTTTCAAATATCTTAACAATATTACGGTTTAAACTGTAGATGTAAATGAATTAAAAATAATTTATGGTTTAAGTTAATTTTTTAATTTTTAGAAACCTTTTTTTTTCATATAAAAACAAGAAAAATTAAAAACCAGCAGTATGTAATGCTGCATTTTCTAAACCGCTACAGCCTTTATTTGCATGAAAATGCAGCATTATATTCTGCTGGTGTCTAATTTTTCTTGTTTTCTTACATTTGTAAAATAATTTTTCTTTTTTAAAAAAGGTTTAAGAAATTAAAAAAAATTAAATGAAAAAATGAAAATAAATTTTAATTAATTTTTAACAATATACATATATTTTTAATCAACATAAAATTAGACTGGCTTGATGAATACCACCCTAATGTTAATGCCATATATGGACAAAACACAATCCGGTCATGGTGGCATAGTAGTCAACATCTCATCGGTCTATGGTTTAGAGCCCGGTCCAGCTTTCTGTGTTTATGCAGCAGCTAAACATGGCGTAGTAGGATTTACCCGATCTATGGCGGTAATTTTATTTTTAACTTACAAAACATAAACACAAATATTAAACACAAATTGTTTTTCATATAAAAAATTTTAGGATGACTATTATTACAATAAGACAGGTGTAGCTTTTATGTGCGTTTGTCCCGGTATGACCTCTACCGAATTAATGATGAACAAACGTGATATGAACTGGATAAATTGGGTACCCCACAATGAGGGCATTTGGAAAAATGTAATGGATACTAAAATGCAAACCCCAGAAGAATGTGCTGTCAATATGATGAATGTTATTGAAACGGCTAAAAATGGTGGCGTCTATGTATGTTGTTCTAATGCCTTGAAAGAAATTACACCAACAACTTATACGAACTGTTGAGTTGATTGTGTTTTTATGCATTAAAGGGCTTTGGATTTACAAACTAAATATATAAATAAAAACATAATTGCAATAAATTTATTTTTATTTTACAAAGAATAATTATGGCTTAAAGGTACGTTTCAGTAGTTTAACTTTAAATTAGAACATTATTTCTTTTTTCTTAGTTAAGGTTTTATTACAGGAAAATATATTAAAAAGTTAAGAAATTGATAATTCTAAAAAAATTCTTCATTCAGAATTTTGTTTAAAATAATTAATTTAAATGAACGTAAAATCGTTCATTTAAATTAATTTAAAAATTTTGATAAATAATGCAAAAAAAAAAAAAAATTATTTTAAACAAAAGCATTTTAGAGTTTAAAATGTGTTTTGGATTTGACAATAAAAGCATTTAAATAACAACCAGCATAATTTAACAACTCGCCTGCGAACAGTACCTAGCAGGCATTTTTTAAAAATATTTAAGTGTCCTTTTAGTAATGTCTAACTGCCAAGGCAAATTGATTTTGTCTAGTAAAGGCACTAAAACTACAACAACTACAACAGTTTTTACTACATGATAGGATAAGCAAAACACATGTGATTTACTTACTTGGAGAGCAGAAAATAATTAGCTGTGAATATAATATCACCTATTAAACTTAATTTATTTTATTGCTTTGCTACTACAATTAATGAGTTGCTGTAGTTTTGTTGTAAAATAGCGAAGTAAATTAAATCCATTCTTTACTTGTGATATTTTAAGTAAAATTTACAGAGAAAACATACAGGTCTAATATATATTTTTCTGAAATTAAATGGTGTCCCCATATTTGACGTAAATCGTCATATATGGGCCGATCTTTTAAACCGTTGTAGGCAAACGCCTAAAAATTTGACAAAATGTCGATTACAATCACCGCTATAGCAGCAACTAGACTTGTGTAGTTCATAAACGAACTAGTTTATTTAAACGATTCCATCGATTGATCTAAGTAAACTAGTTGATACTTTTAAATACACCTAGTTCATTTTTGAACTATACTTTGTATTTGAACTACCAGACAAGATAAACTATCCTACAAGAACAGTGATCATCATTTGATTCATCAAATGACAATCACTGATGATGGAAATATCCATCACTGCGTAGAACAAAGTTTCTATCACATTCTTAAAGGGAATATGAAAAACTTGATGTAAACATTTGTATACGTGTGATGTCTGTAGCAAACAGCGTTACCAGTGACTTTTTTTTACAAAAAATATAATGAAAATTTTGCTTGATTTTTGAAACAGATTTCATTACAAAACTTTTTATAAACTATATTTTGAACTTTGCTAATCAAGTTTGAGTAAAAACTTAGATTTAATTAACAAACAAAAAATTAATTTCAATTTAATACGAAAAGCCATACAACGGCAACGCTGTTTCAGTATAAAATTATTGCAAGTGTGTTAGTAGATAATTGTGTATGTATAAGTTTTCCTCACACATATCTTGCTGGGTACAATCCATGTCTTTTTTTGTTGACTATTTCCGACATGAAATTAGTGTTGCCACGCATTTAATTTAACATTCGTTATGGCAATGCTACAGTATTGTTGACATCATTTTTTAAAAGGAACATTTGAACTAAAAGAGCTTTGAACTAAAGAAAGCGTTTGAACTAGAAGTTGTAAGTTGAACTAAGAGAGATTTTGAACTAAAGAGAGCCTATGAACTAAAATCTGAACTAGTTCATTTTCAAACTTTGAACTAAAAAGAGCGATCGCTAAATTGAACTATATTGCCCAAGTCTAGCAGCAACTATAAATATTCAAAATTATAAATTAAAATTTTAAGGGTGCCCCATTTAATCTGATGCAAATGATGCCATACCTTTGAACAGTTGTAGACAAATGATTGAAATTTACAAGGACAGATTCCTAAGTCCGTTATATTATCAAGTGTACAATTTGCAAATATAAATTGAATTATTATTTTAATTGTTAATAATTAAGATGAAGAGTGTTCCCTTAATTGATGTAATTTGTCTTAAACAAGCTTGGTTTAAGTTTCCGGTTTGAAATCGGTTTTTTTGCAAGAATTATTGTAGTAAGGAAAAGTTTGAAAAGTTTAATCTTTAACTTATAAATTTTTGTTGTAGTATAGCGTTATTTAAAATACTGCAGTGTAAATGTGAAAATTCAATAAAATAAGGCCGTTTTCTAAATAGTAAATAAAATAGTGCTATTTTTTAAACCGGCCAAAAAAGAATTCAAAATGTGCAACATAAAAAAATATAATAAAAAAATTCCTGTAATATAAAATTACTTTAGGGGTGAATTCGAATTTTTATATTGATTGATAGATTTTGCTTTTTCATAAAACTTCTGTAATTCCTTTTTTACTATACTTCAACTGCCAAATTAAGAAAAAAAAATTGATTTTGATTTAGTGAGAGTTTGTTCAACAATTTTCCATTCTACATTCTTCAATATTTTGCATTTGGTTCCAAGATTTGAGCAAATTTTCTTCCCATATTCTACCTCACGTAGTATAAAGTTCTTAGAAACCACTTTTTTTATTTGAGCAACAAGCAAAGTTCATTTACGTGCTTTGTGGTCAGGTTTTGCCAAATTTTATTCCTTTTTTTTCGTTCCTTTCCTGAAATATTTATTAGGTTTAGGCCCTTGAAGGGGCCTTCTAAGTTATTTACAATGGCAAACTTAAGTCCTAAAAAATTTTCAAAATATTGGACACAAATTTTACTAAAATTTTCCTTGACATTTTTTTATTTGGCTTCTCTGCAAAATCAGTTAACATATAACGGAACATGTGATTTTAAATTTGGAAACTGAAAATCGCTGCATTTTTAGTAGAACTTTCTTTTTCGTGGTGATAATTGTTGCGTTCAAATTACAAACAACAAGACATAATGTAATGAATGTAAATGAACATAAGTTAATATTAAAACAAATGATATTAACAAGTCAAATAAAAATTTGTGGTATAAATTTGACTTTAAACATTTTTAAGTTTGCACTTTCCGTCAGCTGGTTTCGTGAATGTTCTATAAAATTATCTTGTTTTTATTGTTAAAAGTAAAATAAATTAATAATTTAAGCTGCAAGTAGAACAAATGCTTACTTTTTCTTTTATTAGTTTTAGCTATTTGTAAATATTTAACAATGCGCAGTGGGACTGATACTGAATACATGGAAATAAATGTAAAACGTAAAACATATAAAGAAGGAATAAAAGGTGTTGAGAGATGCAGCTAAAATAAAGAAACTGGCAAATTAGACTACTTCGGTATTAGAGACCTTTGTCTCTTTAAATATTTTTTTAAAATATTTTTTTTGGGAGGGAGGGTTTAGGATTTTATGCTCAAATTAAAGCTCTATGGCCTGTCTTTTGAATTTTTTTTAGAGAATCGGAACTCAAGTATAAATGGCATAAGCAAAACGGAGAGACAAAGCGGTTTTCTTGCAATCCATTTTAAAATATTCCCAGCGGTATTCCATTTTACGACTGTTGTTAAATTTAAAAAGAAATGTATGAAGGGTTGTGTCTACAAATTATTTTTAAGAACGTAATTTTTAAATATTATTCAAGCGTCAAGATAATAATAATGAGTTTTTCTCAATAAAATCAGTAAATAATCATATCAGTTTATTTGTTTAAATATTAAAAAAAAATCTTCTGGCAGCACTGGAAAAGTTAATAAAATTCATGATTTAGTCCTGCTGTTAGTTTTAATATTCTGAAAGTTTGTACAAATGTTCCGAGTTTAAAATACATCTAAATCACATATTGAACTTGATCCCACTGTGCGATGATTTTTTAAATTTATTTAAACACATTATTTTGAAGAGTATAACGATGATAGAGCATTAACTTCATAACTAAGCACAATGTTTTGAAGCAGATAATTTTATTATCTAAAATAGAATGACAGCGTATTTTTATACCCTTCACCACAGGTGGAAAACGGGTATATTTAAGTTTGTCATTACGTTTGTAATTTCTACAATATCCATTTCCTACCCCATAAAGTAAATATGTTCTGAGTTCTTGTGCTTAGCGCAGTGGATTGAGCGATGTCTGTCTGTCCGTTTGTGTTCGGGTTGAAATCAATTTTGCTAAGGCACTAAATGAGCTAGAGAATATTAAAATATGCCAATCAATCAGACATAGTTTCAAAAATTTGGTTATTGAAAATCCGCAAGATTAGTCCATGACCTTTTAGGCAGCGTTCAAATCACCACGCCTGCCTCTAATTTTTCCATATCATTTGGAACAAATTTAGATTGGTAAAGTTATTCCTATAAAAAAATATTAAATTGGCGCTCGCCCATATTTGCCGAGCTATAGGTCTCTGAAATTTTCATAGAAAAGAACGATTGTGCACGAAATTTTTAAGAAATCAATATAGGAATCATTTAAAAGCTTTTGAAAAGATCTTTTAGGAAGATCTTTTAAGAGCCAATGAAAATTTTATGTAATATTTTTTGTTTAATTTTGTAAATTCTCTGTCACCCCAATATTTTTTGTTTTGATTTGAGTGACTTAACTAAACTAGATTTACATAAATGGTGCAGGGTATATAAGATTCGGCATAGCCGAATATAGCAATCTTACTTGTTTGAAGCTGTTTTTACTTTTTATTTTTTTTTTTTTTTTATGATAAAATCTTATCGATATTTTTGAACGGTGCTGCCAGAATGTTTGAATAACAAAGTAAAAGAGGTCAATAAACTATAAAAGCATTTATTTTTTATTTAATATTTTATATATCATTAACATCTATTTTTTTATATCTAATTATAATTTTAAAGATCAACAAGTTTTATATTAAACACCGGAAATTTTTTATTAAATTAATTAACTTTGAAAAAATCTTTTTTGTGCTATTTTATATTATCCCGATTTTATAACTAAATCATCGACATTGCTTATTGAGGGTGAAAGCACGTCTCGATGGCCATTTCGCTACTTAGCTCTTTAGGAAACTTCTCACAAACATCTTTAATAAATTAAAGTTTTGTTTATTTACCGTTAGAGAGTTGATGTTTTGAAAAAATTACTCGCAAAATGATGTTACTTTTTCTAACATTCCTCTGGCAGCTTGCCTTTTGTTCTTATCAGTTTCTAATTTTCAACAGACTTACAGCAACAGTTGAAAAAGTTTAGTAAATAAAATTGCTGTTTCATATGATTTTTTGCAGTTAAAAGTAGAAGACACGTGTAAAATGGAATTAGAAAACAAAAATGTAATTTATCTTGGAGGATTCGGTGGCATTGGCGAAAAATGTTTAGAGGAGTTTTTAAAAAGAAATATAAAAAATTTAGTCATTTTGGATCTTAAAGAGAATAAAGAATTATTAAACAAATTGCAAAGTCTATATAAAACAAGTGCAATTCGTTATATACCAGTAGATGTAACAAAATCGGAGAGTATTGAAAATGCCTACAAAGAAGCTTATAAAATACTGGACAATAATATTGATGTTGTTGTCAACGGTTGTGGTCTAATGAATGACAAACATTTAGATTTGACCATCGATATTAATTTGGTAAGTTACACCATTTTTGCTACAATATATGTGTCCTTCACTTTAGTGAATAATACCTTTTTTAGTTTAATATTTATGAGTTTATATGTACAATTGCAATATTTAAAATTCCAAAAATTATTAGTATTATTAAAAAATTAAATGGCCCATAATCATAAAAACAAACTAAAAAACAGTTTTTTTTTCGAAAGTACTTTTAATTGAAAACTCGCTATGATTACGGGCCAATATTATTTGTGATTTTTTAATTTGTTGCAAATTTGACATTTTGTTTATTTAAATTTTTTTTTGTAAATTTTTAATTTCTTGCCATTATATTTTCTAAATTCAATTTGTAAAAAAACAACTCAACAGAAATATATAAAAATTAAAGAGAATATTAATATCAATAGTATTGTTGAAATCTAAAATTCGGTGGCGAATTTTCGTTGTTGGGTGAAATTTGAAAAAAAAATTTTCCAAGGCAAATCGAATACTAGATAGTCGCATGAGGACAAAAACAAAAAACGCGTGTATTTTGTTTGCGTAAATTTACGTGTACGCGTCAGCAAACAGTGACGAATAATATACATAAAAAAATCACAGAAGAAAAAGAAATTTATTAAAGAAATGCTACTTAATTTATTTTTCCTTTAGTGTCCTTCGTCATATAAAACACACTTCCACTCACGTATTCGTTCTTTTTTTTTGCAAACCTCAAAAATATTTCTTCATGAAAATTCAAAAATTGTTTATTAATGTACATACAGTAGCGAGCAAAAGTGAGCAAGTGCTTGGAAGTTAAGTAGGAAATACCATCTAAAAATAAAAGTACTCAAGCAAATAAAACAAAACTTCTTGAATTTATTCTTTAATATGTTATTAAAAATAAGCACTAAAAATGTTTATTACATCAATTATATAGAAGAAAAAAAAAAAAAAAAAAAAAACAAAACTGTAAACTATTTCATATTAGCTCGGTTTTGCGTGTTTTCCTTTTCATGACAGTTCTTATAAGTCTTCATATTTTGTCCACAAGCCTTTGTTTTTTGTAACGCTAATAATACGCTTGGGCATACTTTCGAATAATTTTAGGCGGGATTTGGTTTCACTTGAGCTGAGTACGTTGCCATAATTCTTCCAAGTTTTTGGGAGCATTTTGGTACTTTCCTAACTTCTTTTTTACTATTGCCCACAAATTCTTTATTGGATTTACATTGGGGTTTTGTGCGGGCCAATCCAATAACTGAAACTCTTGTTCTGACAACCACTTCTTAAGGGCGGTTTAGATGGTCACAGAAGTCTTACGACATATCAAATTTTTGTACAGAAAAGTACCAGTGGGATCGTCTAAACAAAATATGTAATGAATCTGCACAAATTGAGAGAAATTACCGATGAAAATTTGACAGTCGTATGGCTCTCTATGTTTCCTGAAAATTTTTATAAGATAATTACGAATCATTAGATCAGGGATGCATTTTTCTGCAAGCCGCCCAAAAACCTGTGTATACCAATTGTGTAAACGCAAAAAAATCTGTCGTAAGATTTTTGCTCTCATTTTTTCAAATACGGATGGTATGTCATTTCATTTTCTCTTGGATTTTACGTACGTAAAGTCGTACCGTCTAAACCTGCCTTTAACAATTTTAGCGGTGTGCTTCGGATCGCCGTCTTGTTGGAAGATAACTTTCTTTTTGTGGGTAAGGGCTTTATCTACAAAACCTGGCAAATTCGTCTGCAGTATATTTAAATAATCCTCCTTTCTCCATATACTGTTTATTTTTACGAGTGGACCCATTCGCCAAAACGTAAAGCATCCCCACACCATCAAAATGCCTCCACCATGTTTAGCAGTCGGCTTTACGTGATGCCTTTGGATGCTCTCTGTTGGTCGCCGTCAGTTTTAACTTAATCCGTCTGACTGAAAACGATTTATTTTGACCTCGTCCGACCAAATCACCCTCTTCGAGTCATCGCAGGTCCAGTTTTTATACCTTTTGGCAAATGCGGGGCGTGATTTTATATTTTTATTTGGTAAAGCCGGCTTTTTCTTTTTTAATGGCTGCTTTGTAACCACACGGTCCACTCACTGACGTCCTTCTTTAGAATCTCCGCAGCTCGTTTTAGTGTCACAGAACTGTTGTTTTTCATTTGTCTTATCATGAGACGAGCTTCAGAGTCTGATAAAAGTTTAGTCCGTCCTCCAACGTTTCGTGTTTGAACTACATTACGCCTCTTTTGCATGTTAACTACAGTACGTTGGCTAATACTTAAAACTTTGGAAATTTCCCGAGAAGATTTTCAACTTTCAGCCAGTGCTAATACACTATTTTCTAATTCTGTACTAATTTTTTTCATATTTTTAAAGACTGAGCGATACTTTAAACACTTTTACTTAAAATCACCTTTTTTGCCACTAATATCAAGTGGAATTAAACCAGAAAGAATAAAACGTGATACACAAAAAAAGAACGGTAATTTATAACTGTTTTTAGTCATTGTAGAATTTCTTTTTTCAAGAAAAACAAAACTTGCAAAACTGAGCCAATAATGAATTATTTAGAATTCTTCCTCTTTTTCTTTTGAATGGATGTTTTAAATACTCGTTGTTTATTTTTTTTAAAGAGAACATATTCATTTATAAATATAAGAACTTTTGTGTTATTTGCTTGCATATTTGCCATTTAACAAAAATCTTAATACTAAATTGCCCAACATTTGCTTACTTTCGCTCGTGTATATTTTGTTAAAAAATAAATAAATAAAAAAAAACTTTTAAACATGTTTTTCAAAGAAACGTTTTCTTTTTAATAAATAATGTTTTTTGTTTCTTTTGTTTAATATTTTGACTGCACTTCTTGGGCACCCTTTTCACACAACAGTTTATTCACACATTCACTATTTTATCTACAAATTTATTATTAAAACATATTTTTTTCAATTTTAAAATTGAACATTTTTTCAGCTTTTAAATGACGAGTCAACAAAATGTAAACAAATTTTGACGTTGGCTCTGAAAAATTTGTAAAGCGAATTCGATCACCTGAGCTATTAATTTTACCCAGTATTCAATTTGCCTTGATTTTTTCTAAAGGTTTGGGCAAACTTAATTTTGTTTATAGAATTCAAGGCGAATCAATTTACTAGATGGCAGCGTAGGCGAATTCAGTGTTTTTTGCTGCCAAGCTCCATTTAAAAAAATATGTGTACATTTTTTATATATGGAGTTTGACAGTCGTGTATACCAGCAAAAAATACTGAATTCGCCTACGCTGCCACCTAGTAAATTGATTCGCCTTGATAGGTTTTTTTTTTGGCAATATGTTAATAAGGTCGCTGGATTTCGTTAAAGTATTTATTTCCCAACAACCGTGGCGAAATAATACTACGTGGTCTCGATAGCGAATTCATTGACTTTCGCCGAAACGTTAAGTGTCAAACACTATATAAAAAAATATACACATCTTTTATACATGGAGTTTGATATTTTAGGTTTTGGCGAAAAATAATAGATTTCGCCTTGTTAACACTATTACAGTTATTCAATTCACAAGGCCCTGTTATCATGTTAAATAAATGGTTTAACATAAAGTCATTTTACGATAGCTTACCCCGCGTCTAGATTAACCATAATTTCAAAATAATCAAGTGCGAAGGTTGTAAGCAAAGAGCATCATTGTAAAGAAAAAAAAATTTACAATTCTGATTAATATATTTCTATTATTTTGAGCACTTCCTCTTTACTCCAATCTTTGTCTTACGTTAAAAATCTTAAAACACAACAATTTTGGTAAACATATATAGCGCGCTTTTTCTTTTAAATCAAACCACAAATGATAACCGAATTTGACGTTTTATGTTCGCAATAATTTTTAACAAAAATTGGCTGACAATTATTGCCATATTTATTGCCGGCAATAAATATGTACAAAAAAGTGTTGTATACATTAGAGATAACATAATTTTGACATTTGCTGCAAAATATGTAAGTTAACATATTTCTTGCTAATCTAGACGGGAGGTTATGTTTCTTGTTGTTAATTTGCATTGAAAAATTTATTAAAAATATAAAAATGGATTTTATATAATTTAAAACTATTGTATCGAGATCAATAAAATTATAAAACAAATACCCAGTACTAAACAAAAATTTATTTTTATTTTAGTCTGCAAAAATAAAAGTGAATTTTTAATGGATGCAATGTATGTAAATATTTTTGATGTTTAATTTCTTTATTTAAAATAAATCGAAATTTGATTATAAATTTACCAATTTTAAAATATTAACAATCAAAATTTAATTAAAATTAAAATTCGCAATACTAAAAAATAACAAACAAAAGTGCTATGTATAGTCGGCTATGCCGAATCTTATATACCCATGAGTGAAATAACTTTACTCTAAAAACAAATATTAAGATGATAGATTTTAAAAAAATAAGAAAAAAATTTGGTTCTATATATAATTTTACATAAAAATATCATCGTTTCTTAATGGGTTAAGTTTTAGCATTTTTGGTCTATCTTGGTTTGTCATTTCGTTTTAAATTTTTACAATATCAATTTCCAACCCCATAATGTGTATATATTCTTAATTTTTATGCAAAGCGAAGTTGATTGAGCGATTTCCGTCTGTCCGTCCGTATTAGTGTTGAAATCAAATTTGCCAAGGCCTTAGATTAGCTAGAAAAAATTTAAATACGCCAAGCGATTAGACATAGTTTCAGCAAGATCGGTCCTTGTCCTTCGAGGCAGCGGGCAAAACACCCCGCCTACCTCCAATTCTTCCATATTATTTGGAACACATCTAGTTAAGTGAAGTAACTCTAATGAAAAAAAAATGTTGAAGTGATAAAGAATTTAAAAATAAGGCAAAACAACAAGTAAAAAAATTGGCACTTGCCCATATTTTCCGAGCTATGAGCCTCTGAACTTTTCATAAAAAGTTACGATTGTGCATTTTATTTTTTAAGACATCAATATGGGTATCATTTAAAAGCTTTTGAAGAGATCTTTCGTCAAATACTAAATTTAAAATGCTTAACTTATTAAGAGCTGACGACATTTTAATGTTAAATTATGTCAATTTTAACATTGTTTTTTTTTTAATGTTTTTTTGTCAATCAAAAATTTGTTTTAATTCCTTTCCAATTCAAATGATTTTATCAAAGTAAATGGCAATTCATTAAGAATTTGAATTGCATTGATTTTAAACTCATTCAAATGAGTTAGAACAATGAATTGCAACTCAAATAAATAAAATCGAAAATGAATTAAAATCAATCAAATTCAAGAGCAGATCTAGGCGGGATTAAAAATAGAAATTTCTCCTTCCAAATTGAAAATAATCAATAATCAAAGAAAACATGGAGATGCCCACTAAATATTTACCTACAAAATCAATTCGAATTTCAATTAGTAATGAATTGATAATTATCTATTCAATTCATTTCAACTGGAAACAAGTTGTACTTGATTTTTACTAAATTCATTTGAATTGACTTGAATTTCATGCAATTTATTTTTTGTGTGAATAGAAATAATTTAAAATTTGCTAATTGAGTGCATTAATGATTTGAGAATTAATTCAAAAATGAATAATTCATTTCTGTAAGCAAGTTTTATCTTCATATTTCAGTGGTTATAATCACAAAATTTAAACATCGGTCCAATTAACAAAATTTATGAGATCTAAAAGGTTTTTTCTTTTATACAACCCTCTAATAAAGGTAGTCTTTAAGTACAAAAATCGAAAAGCCCAGGTCCTTCTCTATGAACCGGAATTTGTTTGAATAAAACTTGTATTTCATATTTTTCATAATTTTTTTTAATAATTTTTAATTTTTTTAGCGGGGCGTTATCCAAAGTTCAATGACTGCTCTTAATTATATGGACAAATCGAAAGGCGGTCGTGGTGGCATAATAGTGAACATTTCCTCTGTAGCAGGAATAGAGGCTACTGGCATGTTTGCCATTTATTCAGCAGCGAAGCATGGTGTTACAGCTTTCAGCAGAGCCATGGCGGTGAAATATTTAAAACATATATTTTTTTCTTTTAAATTTTATTCGTAAATTTTTTTTTACAGAATCCTCTTTACTTCCATCATACGCAAGTGAATTTTATCACTATTTGCCCTGGCCTTACCGAAACATCACTCTTGGATCAGCTTCAGGAGAAGGCTACATTGCGTGAATACGCAGAACCCATGGTTCAAAAATTAGCAACTGCTAAACGTCAAAGTGCTGAATCTTGTGCTCAAAATTTAGTTAAAGCTGTGGAAAAAAATATACTTGGTTCAGTTTGGCTATTGGATTTGGGCGAATTGTCTGAAATTGAAATGCCAGTTTTGTGGAAACCAACATGTAGTGATTAAAATAATTTTCATTATTTTTAAATACTTCTAAATTTAGAAACTTAAGTGGGAAGCAGTTTTTCGATTAAAAGAATAAAAAAAAATATGTCTTTTTTTAAACTATTTTTATTTTTTGACATCTAATTTTATCGTTTAGCAGCTTCTGAACTATTGAGAAATTAAATGAATTAGTTAACCGTTTTGTGATTATTTATAACACGTATAAAATAAGACATCTAATACTAATTTAAATGCTTTATTAACGATCATATTTATTTAACGAACGCCCCTTGAAAAAATCTGTGCGTAATAGAAAAAATGTTGAGACAAAAAAATTTTAAATAATTGTATATTTACCAGGGTACGGATATAAACAAAACGTTTCGAAAACGTTTCTTTCAAAGACATAAGTTCTTTAAAAATTTTTCAATCGTTTTGTGCATAAGCAATAACAAAAAAAAAAAAAACAAAAATACTTTTTTAATGACAAAGAGCGTAAATTTTTTTTTTATTTCTGGTTGTGCATGTTTATCTTAATTTACAGTTTTAGTTTTGTTTTACTCAATACCAGTGTTGCCGTTGGGTTACATTTTTTACATTTTTTGTAACTTTTGAATGCTCCACGTAATATGTATAATTTTGCTATATTTGGCCAAATTTTTGTAACTTTTGGTACAGACACGAAATAAACTAATACTACTGAAAGAGTACATTTTTCATTCTTTATAAATTTTTTCATTAAATAAAAATAAAATTAAAATCCCATTTAAAAAATTAGTTTGAAATAAACAAAAAATAAAATTGGTGAAGTTTTACTCTGTTCAATTCATGAGAAATCTGTTTCTGCTTCATGTTTAGAAACAGTGAAATGTTTCTGGCAACAACTCTTCTTCTGTTGAACTTGCGAAAATTGTTGGCAACTTCAGTTATTTCACTTGAAAACTTGACAACCGTACGAATACCTTAAATTAGAAGAAAGTTGTCTTTTAATTTCCTTCAGGAAGTGCCAGATTATATTACAGAAAAATTGTAAGTAAGCAAATAAGGCTCAAATTTGCCTTTAATAACGGTATGTTTAAAAAAATTAGTCCAGTAAATTCTATCGAAGCTCAATCTTTCAAAGAAAAGGGTAAAACGGTTTTATTAACAAAATCTAACTTTTACTAATTTTTTTCAATGGAGAGAGCATGTACTTTTCTGTGCCGAAATATTAGTATTGTATCCTAATTTAAATCCTCATGAGTATCATTGCTATACATTTTTTATTTCCGTTTTGTTTTCGTTTGGTAAATGAAACAATTGCAATGGTATTTTTCCCTAAAGGATGGAATAAAACTTTTTACTATATTTTATATAAATTACATTAAATTACAATTTATTTAAGGAAAATTTCAAAATGTTACTTTTAATGAAAAAAATGTAACTTTCTTAAAGGAAAAGCGTAACTTTTCCCTGTCTTTCCCTGGTAACACCCTCACTACAGAGAATAGCAAACGTTTCGTTTCGTTATGTTTATTTTAGTACTCTGGTGCTTACTCAACTTGACAACCATGAAAAAAGGCTGACCTCCAAAATGTATTAATGCAAAGTTTGTATACAATATTTCTGCGGTATTATGATCTAGCACATACACAAAGTTGCGAAACAAAGCATCAATTTATTAACTGCTAAGCAAGTTCTTGGTTGCAACGTTTCTAATACTTGTCTGCGACATTTTGGAATAGTATGCATTATTAATATTTAGTACCACGGTATAATGAAACACAATACATTGTTCGAATACAAAGCAACTGACGTTTTGGAAGTCAGCCAAAGTCTAATCTCGTAAAAAATGCTCCATAAGGTTTAATTATAAATTAAATTAATTTATAAAATTTTATTGTAATTACTAAAATCTAGACTCTAGAGATGCTAACATTTATTCTAATTTATTGGCTTTAACGGACTTGCATTTTAGAACACATGACATTTTTAGTGATGCCAACTAATGCATTTTCAAACGTACTACACATCACATGCAGCGCAGTGATGCTTTTCCGCACAAGCCTGTCGTTATTTTGCTTCTCTTGGCAGTTCGTGATCTTTTAGTTGAGAGCTTGAGAACCTTAACTGCCGTACTAGTGGTAATAAAGATCAACTTCCGATACCTTAAATAAAATGGACTTATTATTTTTTTTGCTTAGCTTTGGCTTAGTTAGAAATAGCAAATGTTTCCATAATTTATTAAACGAGATGTAACTCAAAACTTTGTTAAAGGTTTTAAATTGTACCTTATGAAGGGTTCGGGCGGTTTTAGCCTTAAGGGAGTAAATCGTTTCTAGTTTGTTTTTAAGAAAGAATCGAAAGGCATCAAATTGTAACTCCCAGGTCGCCATTTAACGTTTGCCAAAATTAGTGGGCTAAAGATCGATTTTTGATCGCACCATTACGCTTGCTGTTCACGACACGAAAATTTACTTTCCAGCTGCATTTTCGAAAAAAAAAAATTGGGCGTATGGATCTATCATTTCCAAATCGTCACTTTCTTTGGATAAATTCGCATTTCCTAGAAGCCGAAAATTAGTTTGTTAAAGTAGCTGGACAAAAATTGTGTCAGTAGGAGGCTTTCCAATCGTAACTCATTGCAAACACACATATTAAATTATAATTTTAATTTACTTGACAAAATCTAGATAATAAACTAAACAAACTGCAAACCGCACAAAGATGATCAAGTTACTTAAGAGCTTAAAGCCCACTATTTTAAAGCCAAACGAAATATTGATGCCTGTAAAGCTGTGTGATGAAAATATACAAAAGTAAATAGGAAAGAAATCAATCTCAATATTAAAATAATTAGAACATAATTTCCAAAAATAAAATCATTGCTAAATTGTATTTGAAGTGCATTAAATATCAAACCATTGAGCTGTTAACAACAAAATTTATAAAAAAATTTTAAATACTTTTTATTAAGAAAATTAGTTTTTAATTTTTTAATAAAAATAAAATGGATTTGAAGGGTAAGAACATAATTTATATTGGAGGTTTTGGGGGTATAGGCAGCAAATGCTTGGAGGCATTTTTAAAAAAGCAAGTAAAGGTAAGTTGTTTGCATTAAATTTAATTAAAATAAATTCAACAATTTGCAAATATATTTTTTTGAATAAATATTTTTAATTAAATTTTCAAATATTGTTGCTGCTTGAATGAATGAATGGCCATGCTGCTCTGGCTGTAGCATTTGGTGATTTGTGATCTTAATGAAAATACCGATGCTTTAAAAACGCTTAAAGAAGAATATACTGATTCTTATTTAACATTTATTCCACTTGATATAACAAAGCGTCAAACTATTGTGGAGGCTTTCAAATTAGCCGCCACAAAATTGGATTTTGTTATTGATGTTGTTGTCAATGGTTGTGGTTTATTGGATGATCGTTATATCGATCTTACCATTGATACTAATTTGGTTAGTTATTTTTGTTTGTTTTTTTGTTATTTAATATGGCACAATTTTTGTGTCATATCAACATGTTTGTTGGTTATTCTTCTTCTTTATGTTTTAAACTGTTTTGTTTTGTATTTCATGTTGTGGTAAAGACGGGTATCATTCATAGCACTCTTATAGCATTGGATTACATGGATAAATCTAAAGGTGGCCAGGGTGGCATAATTGTCAATATATCCTCGGTAGTTGGTTTGGAGCCGTATGGCATGTTTGCTATCTATTCAGCGGCTAAAAGTGGTTTGATAGCTTTTACCAGAGCAATGGCTGTGGGTTATTGTTATTATTATTTTTATAGCTTTAAATTTAAAATTTTTTTTCTTACACTTTATTTTTCAGAACCCTTTGTACTTTTCTTACACTAACGTTAGTTTGGTTACCATATGTCCTGGTTTTACGGATACTCCTTTAATTTGTTGTAAGCCAGGCAAAGAAACTTTACCGGATTATGCCGAACCGATGACCGAACGTTTTACCGCTCTCAAAAAGCAAACTGCCGAGGAATGTGCTGAAAATTTAGCTAATATTCTGTCAAAAGCCAAAAATGGTTCAGTTTGGATATTGGATTTAGGTCAAGTAGAAGAAATGACTTTTCCAGTTTTATGGAGACCAGCCATGAACGAATGAAAAGTTATTAAATATTTAGTTGTTTGAATAATAAATTAATAAAATGTTTTTCTTGTAGATAAATATTAAATAAATATTTGTAAAAATAACATGAGAAAAATCAGCAACAATTTAATGAAAATTTAAATGATAATTAAAAACAAATAAGATTGCAATATTCCGCTATTTGGAATCTTATATATCCTTCACCATGTATGTGAATCTAGTTTAGTGAAGTGACTCATATAAATAAAAAAAAAAACAAATATTGGGGTAACAGAGAAATAAAAAATAAAAAAAAAAGAAAATACAAAAAAAGTTTTCGGCTCTTAATGGGTTAAGCATTTTAAAAAAATATTGGTATTTTCTGAAAAATCTCTTTAAAAGTTTTTAAATGATACAAAAACAATTAAGATGCTATTGGGAGTACAACTTAATTCGGTGCGTTTTTCTTTGGTCAGAAATGCATTTATTTCAGAATAAAATTAATTTCCTGATTATTCAAAGTAATGGCCTTCGCTGGCTACTAGTTTTTCCCATCTCTGCGGCAATTTACAAATTTCGTTTCGAAAAAATTTTCTTCTTTTGAGGCGATCCAAGTGCAGAGCCAATTTTCAATTTCTTCGAAAGAAGTGAATTAGTGACCTGCCAAATCGTGCTAGATTCGTCTAAACAACCAGTAGTCTGAAAGAGCAATGTCTGGAGAATACGGCAGGTGTGGCAAAATATCCCACTTGAGTGTTTCTAAATATTTTTTGCCAAATTTTGTGACATGAGGCCGAGCGTTGTCATGCAAAAGAATAACTTTGTCATGTCTTTTCTCGTATTCCGGTCGTTTTTCTCGTAATGCACGGTTCAAACGCACCAATTGTAGCCTATACAGATGGCCCGTAATGAAATCTGCAGGTTGCAGAAACTCATAGTATACAACACCCTTTTAGTCTTACCCAATACACAGCATGACTTTGAACCATGAATATTGTGCTTCAACATAAACTCCACAAGCATTCGATGCGCTTCAGCTGCATTTTTCTTTCAATTAAAACAGAAAACTAAGACCTCCCTCACATGCTGCTTAGTTAACACAGAATTTGACATATTGAACACAGTAAATAAACAAGGTTTTTGTATGAAATTCAAAGCGATATAAACTGAATATTATTGACTGATGTATAACCTCTCTGATACCACAGATATCAGCTGTTACTATTAAACATTTATAACAGCCAGGCCCATCTATCGAAAACGGATCGAATTAGTTTGTACTCCCAATATATTCGGTTATGCCAAATCTTATATACCCTTCACCGTGTTAATTTTTGTGAAGTAACTGCAATAAAAAAGAAACAAATATTAAGGTGACAGAGAATAAAATAATTTAAAAAAAAGCATAAAAATGTTATCGGCTCTTAATGGGTTAAGCGTTAAAAAAATTAATATTTTCTTAAAGATCTCTTAAAAAGCTTTTAAATGATACCCATATTGATATTTTAAAAAATCTGAAAAGTTCAGAGGCCCGTAACTTGGAAATATGAGCGAGCGCCAATTTTTTCACTTGAAAATTTTTTCTTATTTTTATATTCTCTATTGCTTCATATATTTGTTTTTTGATTGGAGTTACTTCTTTATTTCAAATGATTTAAAAAAAATTAAAGGTAGGCGTGGTGTCATGCCCGCTGCGTCGAAGTACATGGACCGATCTTGCTGATTTCCATTTTTTTTGACACTTTGAGTGATCGATTGGCGTATTTAAGTTTTTTCTAACTGATCTAGTGTCTCGGCGTACTTGATTTCAACACTAACACGGACGGACAGACGGACATCGCTCAATCGACTTTGCTATGCATAAAAAGACAGAATATTTATACCTTATGGGGTCAGAAGAGGATATTGTCGAAATTACAAACGGAATGACAAGCTTAGTTATACTCTTTTTCCGCTTTTTGTGGTGAAGGGTATAGTAACGAGCCCAACTTTTTACCGTTTGGGTGCGAAACTCTTTAATTAAGAAACAGCGGGAAGCAAGGTTTTAGTGGATCAGAAGGTGCATTTCGGTTTGTTATCTAACTTTTACTAATACAAATTATAACAAACTGAAGCTTAACTAAATATTAATAATTTATAAATTAAAATAAAATTTTATTTTCTTTAAGTTTCCTCTACATTTTATTTGTACATGTAAAAGTGACAAAGTGAATTGTATTAAGTTTTGAAATAATGACAGATTTTGAAATATATGTGTCATTTGTCGCTAGTCTTAAGCAAATTCTAAAATAGAAAAACATATTTCTATGTAACAAAATCATAATGAGGTTTTCTTTAATTTTTTTTTAATAAATTAAAATCAAAACTGTAATTTAATACAATTAAGTAAATAAGTAATCGCAAACTCAAAATAGAAATATGTAAGAAGATAAAAACCGAATTGCAAAAGTGTTTGTTTTATTTTTTTTTGGAACTCTATAGATGGCATAAAAGTTGCATGATGACAACTAATACAGCACATACTTGCCACACTTGCGCAGGCAATAGTATAGATTACTTAAAGTTGCGTTAGGGCGCCAAGTTTCGAGGTCAAAAAAGAAGACTTTAAAATTAAAAAACTTAAGCAGTTTCAATTTTAATGTGCTGTCCACTCACCACACTTCAAAGATTTTTCTAAAAGCAAATGACAAAGCATTGCAGAAATCATTTCATGACTATAAATTGTCACTGCAACGTTGAAAATGCATTAGAAGCATTTTAAAGCTCCAGCAAGTTACTTGCAGCTCTACTTAGTGCTTGTGTGATTTATGATAGAAATTATAACACAAAAAAGATTAGAAACTTAAATAATACAAATAAAAAAAATGAGATTTATATTGTTGTGTGCCTTTGTAACATTGGCTGCCGCCTCCCGCAATCATCAAATTATTGTGTTGAAAAGTGAAACTCCTACTACTGAATACAGAGAAGAGGATTCGAAAGGATTTTATTCGTACGGTTACAGTAGTGATGATTCTGCCAAAGCTGAATATAAAACAAGAGATGGTTCATCCAAAGGATTTTACTCCTACGTAGATTCTGAAGGAAAATTGCAGACTGTAAAATATGAAGCTGGTCGTAGACAAGGTTTCACAGCGTCTGCCACAAATTTACCCACACCCCCCATGGATAATAATCGTGCACCTGAACCAGTGCAAGATACGCCAGAAGTTGAAATGGCTAAGCAGGCTCATTTTGAGGCGTATCGTGAGGCTGCCATTAAAGCTGCCATGCAACCTGACACTGGTGACGATGGTAGCAGTGATGCTGGGGAAGATGGCAGTGAGGCATCAATTGCTAGTAATGGTCAGACAGGTACAAGTGACTCCTCTTCTCCCTCTTCTTTGGAAAATAACATCAGTGCTGAAGAAGCAGCTCAAGTGGAAACGGAATTACAACAAAATACTCGTGAATTACTTATGAATCGTCAAAATTCACGTGAACAGTTATTGCAACTTTTGCGAGAACAACAACAATTAGCCTCCCAGGAAATACATAGTGATGAATTAATTGCTCAACAACAACAGCTCAACCAACATCCCCAGCTTATGACCACTTATGTCTTGAACGCTGAAGCTCGACTTGACCATCCAACACTATCCGAATTGAAAACTATTTATCGTTTGGACAGTTCGGACTCTAAGGTTGAGCTAAAACTTGGTGGCTTAGATTTAGAAAAAACCCAGCAGCGATCATTGGATTTACTACAGCAAAATAATCACATTCCACAACTATCTGCTGAAGACGCTGTAAATAGCTTTGAGTCTATACGTGTTCCCTCTAATTCCTACTATACAGTCAATAATCCTGATACCCATTACACAGTTGAAACACCCACTGTGTTGACCACTTTGCCACGTCTTGTATCCATCAGTTTGAACAATCATCATTTGCCAATTTCCTTAAGCACAGCCTTCTCTTCCCAACGCTTGAGCGGTAAATCATCAAGTCATTAAGAATATTGCTTTTTTTGTTGTTTTTGTTTTTTAAACGAGATTAAATTGAAATTGTATGTATTTAAAGAACAAGAAAATAAATGGAATTTTATGGAAAAAAACTACACAATATGTCTGCATGTTGTAAACCAAATGTAGATAAATTTTAGAATTTTAATAAAAAAGCATTGACATAAAATAATTAAGAGTTTTCATTTTTGATTACGTTTTATTTTTTATTTAATTTAGTTTGACGTTACTAAAGTGGTTTTCAAGTTTTATTTTTACTTTTTGTTACTAAAATCTTAATTTCTTCTGACAGATGTTGACAGTTTCATTTACACTTATTTTAACAAAACTTTTCCGTTGAATGAAATTTCACGAAAGGATGGAAGGTTAATTTTTATACGAGGGAAGGTCAGTAAGTATTCGGAAATCATATAAAAAGCACTCAGAAATTTTAAGAAAATTTTTTATTTTGGAAATTTGGTAAAAGAAACAAATATAAGTTTCATTCTGTCATCGAACACACTTTTGATTGAAATAAAGTCAAATAGTAGAAAGATGATGATTGTGGCTATAGTTCCATAAATAATGAACTCCGATTTGACTTCTACTTCTCAAGAAAATCAAAAATTCAATCAAAAACATATCTTTGGTTGACTGACAAGGCAGAGTACAAGTAATAGACCGAAAAAAACGTAACCACTAAACTTCTCAAAATAAAAGAAATTATAAAATCCCACTAAATATATAAAGTAAGAATCACATTTATATTATGGATCATCATTTTAAATGATACGTGTCAGAAAAGATTGAATAAACATTTGTAAAAATAGTGGTTACGCTTTTTTAATTAAATATTTGACTAATATGAACGCACCTTCAGATTTCTGTTTTCTAAAACAAAAAAATTAGATGATGATGACTAACATTCTATTGTATTTATATTACATTATAAATAAAAAATGATATTTAAGAAATGTCCATCACTATCACGCTGACAGATGTCGAACTTTCATCAAAGTTTTTCATTAAAAAAAAAAAAAAAAAAACGGCGCAACCACAACAACAGCAACAAGTGAAAATAGGATTCGTCTGCAAAAAGGATTTTTTTAGGAAGACCAACTCGTAATATTAAAGTGAAAAAAGTGATTTTTCGTATAAGAAAATCATAAGATATTTACGTGCATATGTATATGTTTTTGTTTAAAAATTTCTATTGTGTACAAATTTTAAGATACATAAATAATGTTCGTTAGCAGCGTTATTACATTAAAGAAGCTTTGCAACAAAACTTAATACATAAACTTTTAAATCATTACTTTGTAATATTTGGTTTAACATTGAGTTTTTGACCAAATTATAATAAAATTGTTGCCCACCAAAATATTCTAATGATCCTTCATCAAAAAATTTTAAATTCTCACATTAAAGCCTGGTACTCTGTTCAGCTTCTCATGCCGAATGCTGTCAAATTACATACATACATTAAAGATATGTTTGAAAAAGTCATAAAAAATGTTACAGAAGTAGTACTCTGTTTTTACTGTAGAAAAACATTTGAAATGTTTCTAGCAACATTTTATCAAAGCTAAGAAATAAAGCAAATAGGCATTATTTCATGCAAAATTTTTCAAACAACAGCCGATCATATGCTTTTTGCTACATTCCTAAAACAATGTAGTACACGTGAAAACAAAAAAATATTGAATTCTTCCAAATCGCGAGATAGACACTACATTTTAAATGCCAAATTTTTCACATGAAATAATTAATATTGCTTAATGTTGCAAAAGTGTTACTCAGCATTATTGCTAAAAAAAACGAAATGTTTCTGGCTTAATGTTTGTTAACAGCAAAATGTTTCAGGCAACATTTTTTCCAACTGCAAAATAAAAGTTCTGTTCAGTAACTAAAAATTTGTACCAATTGTAACAAGAACGTATTTACGTACTCAAAAATCTAGAAGCGAGAGGGTGAAAAAAAGCGTAAAAATGTGTTGTTACTTTTTGTTAGTAAAATTTTAGTAGTGATTAATACGAAAATGATGAGAATTAGACAAACAGCTTTTATTTATTTATTTATTATGTTTACAAAGCAATTTGAACATTGAAGAAAATGCAAGTATTTGGCAATTTAAAGAATACTAGAATTCGCCTCGTGGTCAAAATTAGAACAAGCTTATTGAACACTTTTTATTCTTTGTTTATTTTATGATTTCAATATATATTTCTTAAATACTAAACTGATTTTAATGAGACGGTGCACTAAAGCTCCGCAGTATTTTCAAATATGTGAAAGAATAAACAAAATCGGTTGACAACAGAGGACAATAAGGATCCCGAACTTATGTTCTTTTTTGTCTTTGTTACTATTCCCTTCACCACTGGTGAAGAAAAGCATATTTAAGTTTGTTTGTCAGTAGACAGATTTTTAAATGGGTTGTTACCAGTTGTATTTTGTAGTTTTAGACCTCAATCCAAAACATATCTGCTCTCTCAGTGTTTTTTCCACTCACAGGTTTTTAATTTTTTAAGGAAGTTGTCTAAACCTTCAACCTCCTGTATATCAATACAAAACTCCTGAAATAATGGAAGCAGACTTTCTATATTTTATTTAATACTTTAATATTAGACGGTAGCTTAGCTCTTATTTTCAATATAGAATTTTTTACAAAAAGAAGATTTTTTCCAATCAATTTCTTATCATTTGGTGAAATATTGTTGTCACTGCAACTCTTTTCAAAAGTGTATCCGAAATTTTAAAATTTGTTTATAATTGGATCAATATCTCCACCCAAAGAATCAAAATTATCCATTGGAATAATAATTTTGTTTTTTAGTTAAGGGCTAAACATTTTTTTCCCGTTTAAGGTACTTCGAAAAGTACTAAATCTAGCCCGAAAAGGGCTAAGTTGGCATCACTGTTTACTCTCTCATTGACAGGTTTTGCTAGTAATGTTACTGAACAACTAAATATGAGCTGCTTTTTTTGCGTATAAAACAGGAAAAATTAAGCACTGTTGCATACTTAAAGTCAATAAAACGACAGTTTTCTTCTAACCACCACCACTAGCTAATTGTAAGATTTTTCAAGCAAAATAAATAAAGTTGCTAAGCAATTTTCAAATTTTAATTTACTAAGCCTAAATTAAGAAAATTTGCTAGACTAACTATTTATTACTTAGCTAATTCCGTTTTGGCTTCTGCTTAATAAGCAAAGCAAATTTAACCGTTAAAAAATTATCCAGTTAACCCAATAAAATTCAATCCATTCAGTACCCCATTAAAAAGCTCTCAAGGATCATTATTACAACTTACCATTAGTTAAAGTTAGGATTTTGTCTGCTTGATAAATAGCTTTGCATTATTACCACATCCATTTTTCGTTTGTTATTATTATTATTGATAATAATATTTAATAATTTTAAAAATAATAAGTTAAGGATTTTTATTGTCAAGACATTTATCGATCCGAAAAAATCCTGCCTTTAATAATGGCCCTAAATATGTAATGTTATGGTCAAGTTGAGGTTTTTAGGAATTTGAAATATACGTAATTGGTTTCTTTAAACACACAATGGGTGGAGTTAGACAAAAATTGGAAACAAAAAATGGCTATAGTAAAGGTGTAGTCAAAAGTTAATCTTAAAATTGGATCTTATAGTCCCTTAGCTTTCGGCGCTATAGTGCTTTAAAGTAGGGAACTCTGGCTTCATGAAAAATAAAAAATCTTTTTTAAATTTTTATTTCTAAATTTCTAATATCAGGTATGAAGAGGTTTCATGAAATCATGTAGAGGTTTTATTAAACCTTTTTTTAAATCCTGCATTATTGACGAATTTGTCCTAAAAAAGCTTTAGTTATAATATAATCAGAAGTTTATAATTTTCTTGTTACAAGATCGAACCAAAAAAATAAAATAAATTTTTAAATTTACACGACAAAATACAATTAATTTGACAAATCAATTTTTTTCTGATACACTCTTTAGATGATGACCATCAAAATGCGATTATTCAATCACATCTCCATTCACTTTAATTTAGAATATTTGTATGACGATAACAACAACAAAAAAGATGCGAAACCTAAACGACAATTGAGATTGTAATGTAGAATGACAAAACAATAACGTCTTCACCGATCTTTTTTGTAGCGGATAGTCAAACGAATGGACATTCAATAAGACACGATAACAAATTACAATGTTGTAACGATGAAACAGCAGCAACGACAGTTTAACGATACAATAAACAAAACGTGTGGATAACTGGCCAATAAATAAAACAACTCACGTGCTGAACCACATGATGTTATTGTAACGACGATGATCATGATGATGATCCTCTGCATGGATGCAGAATGGAGGATTTGTTTGAGGAAACAGACAAAACAAAACGTTAATACCTAAGGAAGTACCGCAATGTTTAAAAATAAGATTCGTTTTGTTTTTTATAAATTCGCAATAAGGAATTCAATATAAAAAACTGTAAATTGTAAATGCAACATAATACAGGCATATAAAGCTAGTGGTAGTTTGTTGCAGTGTTTAGTCTTGTAAAAACATATGGGTGTTTTCACTAAAACTTTTAGTTTTATTAATCGCAAAAAAATGTACGGTTTGTAATACTTTTTTTTCAATTTCACTACAAAAAACTTTAGTCTTATTATTAATTTAAAAATCCTTCTATATGTTTTTTTGCTACAATAAAATCTATTTGATTTATAACAAATGAATTAATTAATTCGACTGAAGTAAATTTATAATTTTAATTTTTAAGAATGAAGGAATATACCGACGGTTGGCAGAAAGCAAGAACAAATGTATTTGACGATTTTTTGACGGAACAACGAAGAATATCTTGGACTTATTTTAAACAAAGTAGTCATCCCTATTATGAATAAGAAGTGACATTTATGTTTCCATGAAATTTTCATTTCCCTCGAAGTCAAAATTGGTATCATGTATTTTCCATTATTTTCCATGAAATAGTTATTTGCTTTATTGATCAGCTGTTGAAAACAAACAAGCTATCAGTGCACAGTGAATGCCGTCACTTATATACCCTTCACCATCTATGCAAATCTAGTTTAGTAAAGTAACTACAATCAAAAAAACATTTATTGAAGTGACAGAGAATTAAAGATAAGAAAACAAAGTTACATAAAAGGGTCATTGGCTCCTAATGGGTTAATCATTTTTAAACATTTTTTAAAATGATATCCATATTGATATCTAAATAAATATGGTGCACAACCGTACTTTTCTATGAAAAGTTCAGAGGTCCGTGGCTCGGAACATATGGGCGAGCGCCAATTTTTTTACTTGATGTTATTTTCTTATTTTTTAATTTTCTATCGCCCCATACATTTGTTTTTTTTTATTGGAGTTGTTTCATTGTTTTAAATGATGTGGAAAAATTAGAGAAAGTCGTGGTGTTGTTCCCGCTGCCTAGAAGGACATTGACCGATCTTGCTGATTTTCAATACCAAAATTTTGTAAACCATGTTTGATCGATTGGCGTATTTAAATTTTCTCTAGCTCATGCCTTGCAAAGTTGATTTCAACACTAACACGGACGGACAGACGGATATCGCTCAATCGACTTCGCTATGCATGACACAGAATATAAGTACTATATGGGGTCTTCCGCTTTTGTAGTGAAGGGTATACAAAATATAGAGGATAAGGAAAATTCTTGTTCACATAAAAAATTAGTTACGCGAATTATTCACGATTGTAATTCGGGGAAAAGGGAAAAAAATTTAAGGGAAAATGTATTCCTGATAGTGGTGATAATGATTGATTGATTACGAATACTTCTTGTGTTTTTAGTTACAAAATTAGTTAGTTAAATAGATGATGTTTACAATTTATACCACCTAAACTAGATAGAAGCAGAGACTGCTGATGACGGATGTAGCGCTCCAGAAGTTGCATTCTGGTGGTGCTTAAGTTTTTCTGTTTTCTTTGAAAAACTTTCGTTAACATTTTTCCTTTCTAAAAATGTTAGAAATTAAATAAATTAAAATAAAATGAACTTAAGCCAAACTAATTAATTTAATTGTTATAAATACATTTCTTTTATTTTAGAAATGGATTTATGACGTAGTCTCTCCAAAAAAACTTACTTAATTTCTTAATAAGTTTTAAATTTTATTTCAAAGTTAACGGAGACAGTAATTGAAGTGGTTTGGGATCAATAAGGAACTAGCTATAACCGGTTTGCTACGCTACCTTAATAGTTACATATTTAAAAATTTTTTACTAAACTAAAAAAAAGAACGATTGTGTGCATTATTATAGAGGCTATTTGTAAGAAATTCAAAAGTCTAGGTGTTACTGTCTCGTAAGTACGCTACATTAATTAGGAAATTATTTTCAAGGCGTGTTACAGTTGCTTAAGTACACGATAACAATCAGGCATGTCACAGAACCAAATTTCGATCGAAAGTCGTTACAATTCCGAGAACTGGTTCATTAAAAGATGAAAACCAAAAAATTTATTTTCCTATTTTATTTGTATCCTTTTTGTTTGCTTCAAACGTGGAGTTTCAGCATTTTTTAAGGAATAAACAAAATCAATCGAAATGGTTAATACGGAGTTAAAACCAATACGATCAAAATGTGTGACATGTCTGTATATATTATTTCGTATTGACGGTACCTCGCCCACTCTTCTAATCTGGAAAGTTTTTTGCTTGATTATATACTTTTACGGCATTTACACTATGAAATTTTTCATGAAACTAGAATGAAATTTTTATTTGGTGGTGAAGCAAATGGGTAAGCAATATTGCATGACTTGAATTTTAGGGAATTTTGTGTTGCTTATTTTTTTGTTTAAAATAACAAATATCGCTTTAAAAGAGAATTAAACTAAAAAATTGCATCAAAAATGGCTTGGTGTAAATGTGGACTTTAATTAGGAAGTTATTTGAACAAAATTACAATACTCTACTCATTAAAGTTCCTTAAATGATATCTTCTTATTTTGTAGGGGAAATAACACACTCACTGTCGCAATCCAGCCAGTTATTCGCCAAACTATGCGGATTGACAAGGAGGTACTTGAAAGATGTAAAATAGTTACTTTGTATAGCAATTTTTTTTAGGACGATTGGACCACTGATGTAGGCAGCCAAAGGTGATTCACATATAAATAGATAGACAAATATGTATCTTGTTTTATGTGGAAATACCCATATGAATTTTCAATAAGGAAATATCAATAGAGAATACACAAGAGTAGACTTTTTGACCAAACAGATTTGAGCACATATTTACATATGTATGTTTATGCAATATGGAGTAAAAGTAAACTGGATGACCTTCCCTGAAATATGTTTTGAACTTCTTACTACAAATAAGCATGCAATGGAACGTTCAATGATCGTTCTCATATGACCATTCTATATGGATTTTGGGAAGTTTTTTATTTGCACCATCTTCTTGTGTCACATTAAAGTTCAGCCAAAGAAAAATAAAAACAAAAACCAAAACCAAAACACACTCTCATACTCACACTTTATGTTCTTCAAGTCCTTCTTGTAGTGTGATTTTTTCCTATAAAAGGAAGAACAATTTTGTAAACAAAACACAAACCAATTCAACAGTTCTCTAGAGCGAGTACTAGTCTAAACACTTAAATTGTTAAAAGAACTAGCAGCGCTTAAAGACAAATTTATAAAATAATATTCTAATTAAAATATTTAAAATGAAATTGGTAATTTTCGTAAGCACTTTAATCTCTTGCGCTTTGGTTGACTCGTACTTGTATCCGGTGCCATTGCAACAATTACAAACGCCCTTGCTGGTGGTAAAAACGCAACAGCAACCAGGATTACACGCTAAGCAGCAACAGCAACAACAACAACAAACACAGCAACATATTCAACAATATTTTTCACAAGATAATTTGGGTCACTATTCCTATGGCTATGTAGAGCCACTGTCGACCAAACAAGAATACCGTAATGCAGCTGGTGTTACAACTGGCTCATATTCCTACATTGATGCTAATGGTCTCTTACAAACTGTTGATTACAAAGCTGATCAAGAAGGTTTTCATGTTTTAGCCACTAACCTGCCAAAAACTAATCAAGAGATTCCTCAACCCGTTAAGGAAACAGCCGAAGTTGCCTTAGCCCGAGAACAACATTTAGCTGCTCATAAAGCCATACTCGAAGGAAATCCTGCGGCTTCATCTATACTGCCCAAACCTGTAGAAGATACTATTGAAGTGGCGAATGCTAAAAAAGAATTCTTTGCTCTATTCTCGGCTGAACAAGAAAAACATAATTTGTTGCAACAAAATGCTCTTTTAAGAAATCAACATGATTTTGTATCATCATCTCATGCTCTCAAATCAGTAAAATCTTCATTGGGCGCTTTAAAGTCCAAATCTGATATTGTTTATTTTCCTGGTAGCAAAAAATCTGTAATACCTGGAATTGGTGGTTTTTCATATGGCTATAAAATTGGAGGTGCCATCGAACCGACACGTTATTATTTGCCCATTGTTTAGTGTTCTAAACACAACTTTGTTTCTAAGTTGACTATTTGTATATTTTGACATGAAAATAAATGTTATTAAAGTTGTAAAAAAAATTATATTTTCCTTTGAATTTTTGATTTCTGCAAATTTTTTAATAAGTAAGGGCGGCCTTGAAACAAAAAAGCAGTGGAGAGATGGGGAGAATTGGTCTTCTAGGACTCCCATATTTATTATATTTTACAAACGATCCCAAAGACATTGCATAAAAAACTCTTAAAAGCTTTTTTAACGAAGATATGTCAAAAGAACTTGTTTTTCATATTAAGGCGTGGAAGAACTATTTAAAGATCTTTGCAAACTCTATTAACTATTATTTTCTTTAGTCAATAATTTTTTATAATTTTATTCAACGTTTTAGGTTTCTTTTATAATATTTTTTTTAGATATTCACTTTTCTTAATTGTCCAACAGCCGTCTCTGTAGAAAAATAGGTCAACATTTTTCTTCTCTTCCTAAAGAAGGAAAGATGTATAAAGAATCTTTAAAAAGGATCATTTAAGGACTTGAAGAAAGCCAACTGTAGAAGGAACAAAAAAAATTTTAAATGATTTTTAGAAGATCAGAATAATAGAACTTAAACGTTTAGTTAAATAACACAAAAAATAATAATAAATAAATATCCCCCATCTAAGCCGGTGCACCCAAAACGAGTCAGTCCAGAGGCATAATTTGGCCATTTTTCTTCAAAAATGAGCAAAAAGCGTCCGTTACAGTCAATTACGATCGTTATCGGGCCATGTTGAACGATTTTTTGTTCACAAAAATTGAAGAGGAGGATATTGGCAACATTTGGTTTCAACAGGACGGCGCTACGTGCCACACAGCCGAAGCTACACTCAATGTTTTGTGCCCTATTCTTGAAGATCGCATTATCAGCCTGAGCTGATGTCGTTTGGCCACCTCGCAGCTGCGATTTAACACCGTTGGACTATTGTTTGTAGGGTGCCGTCAATGATAAGTGTTACGTCGACAAGCCAGAGACAATTGATGCTTTAAAGGACAATATTCGTGAAGCCATTGGTAAAATACAGCTGCACACAATCGATCATGTGCTTAAAAATTGGATCGATCGTGTAGGCTACTGCATGGCCAGCCGAGACAGCCATTTTAATCAAATTATTTTCTATTATTAACCGGAAGGATTGTACTTTTAAATAAAACAAGAAATTTGAGAAAATATTCAGTAGTTTTTTGATTGCATTTTCAAAAATAAAAGTTATTTAGCAGAACCTTTAATATGAATAAAATTATTATTTATTTTTGCAGAGTTAAAAATTTTTGTTTTAAATAAAATAAATTCTTATTCTTATTTTAAAAAAGTGCAAATAGTTATCATTTAATGCAATTAACTAATTTTCCCGGCCGATCCATAAAAATTAATAAGAATTTCACAAATTTTATAATGAAACATTAAATACAACGCAATTTTCTTAACGTGATGTTTTTTCTGATTTTTAAATTTTTCAACGCTCCATTTATTTGGTTTTTTGGTTAAAGTTTCTTTATTGTTCTCCACCGCTCCATATATTTGTACCTTGGTAAAGTTGATTTCAACACTAACACGGACAGACAGACGAACATAGCTCACTCGACTTCACAATGTATTAGGAATGAGAATATATATACTTTATAAGGCCAGAAATGAATATTGTAGAAAGTAATAACGGAATGCCAAACTTAGATGTGACCTTTTTCTACTTTTTATGGTTCAGGGTAAAAAAATAGTCACAAATATTATAATTGTTCAATTTACAAGGTGCTGTTATCATGTTAAAGCATTTATTTTTTTATATTTATAAGAATTAAGCATAATTAATGTTGATTAATACAAAATTTCATTTAATAAGTTTTCTTATTTGTCTGTCCAACTTAAAAGCTTAACATTTATAGTTCCCGTGTGATTGTTCGACAAATTTACCCAGTTTACATTTACATCAGTTGAAAGTTCCCATGTCTGGTTTAATTTCATATGGTTTTGCCAACTAATAAAATAAGGTAATCTGCCCACAACTATATACATACAGTTTATTTACGACGATACACAATTAAAATAGAACTGATCGAATGTTTTATCGTTATTTTCATTTTCTTAGAAAAAAAGAAATATGTGAAACTAACACCCATGTCTGCATAGTTTTTTTATTTTTGACACATGCGTTAATTTCAAAGCAAGCAAGTAAGAGTGCTTTATTCGGCTATGCTAAATCTTATATACCCTTCACCATGCATGTAAATCTATTTTATTGAAGTAATTTTTTTTATATAAAAATGTCATCGGCTCTTAATGGATTAAGCATTTTTTTAAAAATGTTTTTATTTTCTAAAAGATCTCTTCAAAAGCTTTTAAATGATACCCATATTGATATCTTAAGAATTATAGAGCACGATCGTTCTTTTCTATAAAAAGTTGAGAGGCCTATAGCTCGGAAAATATGGGTGAGCGAAAATTTTTTCACTCGCTGTTTTTTTTTCTTATTCTTCAATTCTCTATTGGAGTTACTTCATTGCTTTAAATGAGTTAGAATAAATAAAGGCAGGCGTGGGGTTTTGCCTGCTGCCTCGAAGGACATGAAACGATCTTGCTGATTTTAAATAGTAAAATTTTCGTAATGATGTCTGGTCGATTGACGTATTAAAATTTTATCTGCACATTTAGTGCTTTGGCAAAGTTGATTTCATCACTAAAACGGACGGACAGACGGGCTCATAATATATATACCTTACGGGGCCAAAAATGGAAAGGTCCCTCTTATAATTTATATAAATTGTTTATTTACAATTGATCCAATTAGTTATAAAATATTCACTGAGGTTAATAATTGGAAGATCCATTAGACTGATTGGTATAGTAATCTATCTTATTGCTTGTTTGTTATCGCTGTATTAAATTAAATGCCCAGGTAATATAATTAAAAGTTATCGATTTCGATAAAAAGAGATGAAAGCACGTCTTAATGGTTATTTTGATATCGCTTGCTTAACTGTTCAGAAAATTTTTCACAAGGTTTTAAATAAATTAAAGATGTTTGGACAAAAACAATTAGAAAATGTCGGCGAACATACATACCTAATGTCGGCACATACAGACGAACAAAAAAAATTTTTTTACATAACAAAAAGGTAAATTGTAAATTTTTTTTAGTCTCCAACATTTCTTTCACAAAAAAAAAAACAAATAGTTATAAAAAATGCATTTCATTTTAATGCTTTTATTTTCTCATGTTCAAAATAAAACTTTATAATATTCTGTTTCAATAATAAAAGCCGTTAGAGTAAAAATGTTTAGTTAATGGATAACCGTAGGTGTAAATGCTGGGCACTAAGGACTTTGCAACGGGCACACGAGCAACAGCAACTGGTGAAGAAATAACAACATTATGTGGCTTCTCATTTATGTAAACAGCATTGGAGGGGGTGAGGGCAACCTTAAGGGGATTCGCCAGGGGCTGAGACAATTCCATAGAGCGAACATTGGCTGAATCTGTAACAGATTTTGGGTTAAAGGTTGAAGGCTCTGCCAAACGCAACCCGCCTGTCTTATGAACTGTCTGACCAAACGTACGAGTTGTGGTAGCCGATTCAGTATTGGTATCTGAGGAAACGATGGAATTTGTGGTATCGGCAGCTGTGGAAATTGTATGGGAAACTGACGGCTCTGCGATGAAACGAAATGTTTCCTGTTTTACAGGTTTTGGCAGGTTAGTGGCAGCAACATGAAAACCGCTATCATCGGCCGTATAGTCGACAGTTTGTAAAATATCGTTAGCATCTCTATAGGAGTAGGAGCCACGTGTAACGCCATCCAATGAACGTACCTCCTGCTTCGTAGATAAAGGATCACTATAGCCGTAGGAATATTGTCCCAACTCATCCTGGGTGTGATATTGCTGCTGAACGGGTGTCACAATGGATGAAGTTTGACTGCCATAAACAAAAGGATATGATCTCAAAGTTGGTGCCACCAAATAAGATAAACTGGCAGCATGAGCAACGCCAACTACAGCCAAAAATGCAACACAAATTTTCATTTTGTCAACTGTTCTGCTTTTTCTTAAATATTTTATTTAATTTTTTTTAAGATTTATTTACTGAAAGCGCTGCTAGATAAAATTGAAGTTAACTAGTACTCGCCCTAAGAAGGTATGATACAATTGCAAAGAATTCTTAATCCTTTTATACTTGTTTTTGATTGCTGGTAATCACTGCCAACCTTTCAACACTTTTTTGTTGTTGTATTACTTTGGCTATTGTTGTTTGTATTGTTCCTTTTTACAATTCTTTAGATCTACTTTTCTAGATTTTGCCCTCAACAATTCTTTAGATTTTACTGTCATATAGAAGTTGAAGTTGATTGCATATTCTCTTTACATTCGGTATGAGAAGTCATATTATGTTGGCTGGTTTGCTGCATGCCTTGCAATGTTGCAGTTGATCGCATTTTATTTTTTTTTATTTTTTTTTGTTAATTTATTTGCTCTCTTTTCTTCCTGCGTAAGATTTTGTCTGTAACTTAATTGATTTTTCAAAATCATTATTCATGTTGTATTAAATTTATCTTTATTTGTTGTTGTTCCAATCATTTTCTTTTAACATAGTTTGCTTGGTTGACGCAAAGTCTCATTTTAATTTAACCCTTTATAATCGAACTCTCTAATTTGTTTTATGTTTTTAAATTTCTAAAACTCAGTGAGAAGAAAAAAATTAAAAGCCGTTTCGGCTTTTATTTTAGTTTTATGTTGCTAATTTTTATTAAATTTGAGAGCCCGATAGAAAACGTTGGAAAGTTATAAAGACTCAAATTTCGCACAGGTGAAAAAATGTTATATTTGTAAGTTTGTCATCCGTTTGTAATTTCTACAATATCCATTTTCGACTCCCATTGAGCAATGTCCGTCTGTCCATCCGCGTTCGTGTTGAAATCAACTTTGTCAAGGCACTAGATGACAAAATTTAAATGCGGTAATAGATCAGATTTAGTTTTGAAATCAGCAAGATCGGTCCATGTCCTTCGGGGTAGCGGTCAAAACACCAAGGCTGCCTCTAATTTTTCCATATCATTTTGAACAATAGGGTAACTCGATTAAAAAAAAAAAAACAAAATCAAAAAAAAAAAACAAATATATGAGGTGGAGATTAAAAAGAAAAAAATTAAGAAAACAATGTCAAGTGAAAAAATTGGCGCTTGCCAATATTTTTCCAAACTAGAGACCTTTGAACTTTTCATAAAAAAGTACGATTGTGCACCTTATTTTTAAATATATCAATATGGGTATTATTTAAAGGCCCTTAAAGAGATCTTTCAGAAAATAGTAAAATTTAAAAAAAAATACTTAACCCATTCAGGGCTGACGACATTTTTATGTAATTTTTTTTTAAATTCTCTGTAACCTCAATGTTTGTTTTGTTGATTAAAGTTATTTCACTTAACTAGATTTACATACATGATGAAGGGTAAATAAGATTCGGGATAAACGAATTCTAAAATCTCATCTTGTTCGCATTCTTTTGAAAAAATCATTTATAGAAACTATAGTGTCTACTCGAAGTTTATTGTCAAGGAATTTATAAAAACAACGCATTTAAAGGTTTAAACAATTTAAAAGAATTTCTAGTTTGTACCATGTGCATTACGTGGGCTCATAAAAGGATAAATTTTCTTGCTAACGATTAGGACTTAGAGTAATCAACTAAGAAGTATTTTATGGCTTCTTTCCTACTTAACAAATATAATTATGATTTAATGACTGATTTGTGAAATTGTAAAAAGTTTTTTTTTTATGATTGTATCGACATACTGTGTAAATCTATGTCTTTTGAATAATATCGTCTCTAAAAGTAGAAATTATAGTTGCTAATAGCCAAACCAAAGCCAAAGCGTGAAGTGTCGTCTAGGTTTAAAAAATTCGCATGCTCATATTAAATGTATGAAAAAAGGCTAAATAGCGCGACGTCAACGCCCAATTGGAATATCCGATCTTGACATCAAGTAAAAGTAATGGCAACTTAGCTATTATCAGTTAAATCTAGCGATTTTTCTCTAATTTCCATTTGTACCAAATAGGATTTAAAACACGCGATATGTGTACATTTCTTTTCTTAACACAAGAATAGCGCTCTTATTTAGGTATGTTATTCCACTAGCCCCTTCGACAGGCCGGCCTCTTAAAAAGTAGACCTTTTTATAAATTCCGTACAAGAACTTTTCTGCTTTTCACACCACAGTTTTTGGCTGTGGCTTATTTACTTCGCAATGTGTAAAAATAGCTGGGCTAAAATTTTGAGTTGGAAAATAGTCTTTACCAGAGCTGGGTAACTGGTTTCGTGAAAGCTAGACTCTCTAAATGTTCACTACAGTTGTGAAACTATGGCCGCCATAGAAAAAATACAATAAAATTAAGCCAAAAAATTAAAGGGTGTCTTCATAGAGACGCTACTTTCACGTATACTTTAATTTGTAAACAGTTAAATTTTGCATAAAGTTTGGGCCCTCTATAATGACAAAAAAAAAAAAAATAAAACTAAAATTCACAGTCTTCCTATAGTAGATATTTGCAACAAAAATAATAAAAACTGAAATTTAGAAGGCAGCACATGTAAATAAGCCCCTCCTTTGATATTCCACATTAATTAATTAATTAATTTCAGCATTTTATTATTATTTAAAATAACGAGTAATAAAAAAAATCTTCCTTCCCTTCTCCCCCATTAACACAGAATGGCTTCGTGTGGATAGGGACTAAAAGCAACCTTTCCCTATACTTATACCTGTATTGAAGCTAAAAGAATTTAATTTTGAAGGCCCCACAAAAAAATTTATCCTTAAGAAATGAGGTAGCCACAGCTATGAAAACACTATAACTAGTGTACGGCCTTTGGAGGAGTATCGCTACAAAGAAAAATTACAAGTCTTTAAGTCCTTAAATGTAGGCAGAAGTTTAAATGGCCTTCAACTTTTCAATGTGCATGAGTTCATCGACAGGCAGTGGTAGACATCACCGTAATGAGTAGGGAATTCCGGGGAAAATGTATCCACAATTTCTCGAGAAAATTTTTGCTTAATTCCCGGGAAACGGGAAGTTTAAAATGACTAGCACTTTAAAAAAATACACTGATTGTTTTCAAATATTTTGGTTGTTACATTTAAAAATTTTCACATAACCCGTTTCGTGTGATTTCTACTACATCTTTACATCAAATATTTTTGGAAAATTTTGATGTTAACGATATGGAATTCAAAAGACCTATTTTTGGAATTTTTGCCTATCCGTCTGTCTGTCTGTTTTGCATCACATAAAAACTGCAGGAGAGATTTGAATAAAATTGTGTGAGGTGGTCTCTTAGAACTTTAGTTCAAATATAGAATTCTTTTTTTTTTCATAAAAATATGTCGTTTTGTAGAGATGCTAGAGATACAAATGTGAAAGCGCCCAGTTTTACTGGTATAATGGGTACAAGAACAGTTGACAATCATTTTTTTTTTTTTTTTTGAAGATGGAAAGTTATAACACTCAAGAACAACAAATGTTTCAAAATATAATTTTATAAATTTTATTTTAAGAAAATTAGAAATGATAAGCGGACGAAGTCGTGCACATTGCTAGCATTTGATTAAACCATTAGAAAATATTTCTTAATAGAGGTGTCTGCATTGACTTGAGGCGTCTAAATATTGGTATTGAGTTAGTCGAATTTGTTCCGCAAGTAAATATTAAACTGATCAAAATGCGGCTTGAAAATGTTGTCCTCACATCAAAAGCGCTCGCTAAATGTATATAATAAACCGCCAGTGACGACGGTCTTCACAACAGTGGGTCTGAATATTGTTTAAAGGTGGATGGTATGCTTTTTGTCACAATATGTTTATTTTGCAATTCTCTGTCTTTGCTGAGGAGACTTTCAGTAGTGTATTATGAGCCTTGCTTCATGTTTGGTTTGATTCTATGAGGTATTTTTAGTTAAAGAAGATTAATGCCAACTTACAGTGAACTTCAAGTCATGCATTATATGATATTATGACCCATTACTTTCCTCTACAAAATAATCTTTTAAACTGACAAACTTACAAAAATTATTTCTTTGTGTTCTAGTTTGAAAACATAGAAAAATATTTATTTGAACTAAATAAAAACCAGGTATAGAAGAAATGTCATTATGAATCTCCAGTCCGTAGCTCTAAATTGAAAAGTCATTTAGCAAAAACAGCAAAACATTTTTAAACGTTGGCTTTTGATTTAAAATTTTTGTATAAAAGAATTAACAATAATCTGAATACGCCTTTCATTTTGAACTCTATTTAAGCATTTTAAAAATTATTACAGGTCACATACTATGAACGTTCAGTTGAAAAAAAGAAAATCACGGAAAAATTAAATAAACACAAAAAAAAAAACAAAACAATAAAATAAATTGGAATACAATTGCTGCATTTTTTGTTGCACGTACTCTGAACATTGGGAAGTGAGTTAGTTGATCATTTATAATTGTAGCGATTCAATTCTTTTTTTACCCACAAAAAAAGTATTGACAGCTAAACAAAGCAGGCCATAGTTTGTTTTTAACGGTTAAACGATCAAATGTTGTTAAATTGTTTATTTTTTTATTTTTTTTTATTTTTATAAATTCATTTAAGAATGTCGATGTGTGTGTGTGTTTGTGATTGTGGCGATTTTTAAGATATGCCACCAAAGAGCTCATGAAACATGTACATACATCCAAATATGCAGCATGACAACACAATTCAAGGTAAGTGAAGGCCAAGGTCTGATCTCAGCTGGAGTTAATGTTGTTATTGTACAAAGATTATTTTGCAGTTAAATGAAGCAGAATATATTTCGATTGAGTGAGCTGGTCTGGTCTGGCCGTGTCATGTACAATTCGCAATTGCATGCAACATTTTTTGGACATATTCAAAGTGTTATTTTAACAACATACTTCAGTATTAAAAAACAAAATTCAATTTACCGTAAATATTGAACGAACATTTATTTACTTATTTATTTATTTAGAGGGCACTGAAGTGTTTGTTGCGTTTAATAAAATTAAACAAAACAAAAAAGAAAAACTTAATGCGATTTTAAAAGATCTTGTCGAGTTTAAAAAATTAAATAAAAAACCCGTTTGATTCTTTTAGTCTTTATAGTTCTTAGGTTTATTATTTTTTTTTTATCCAAACAATGATCTTGTTAATGCTATTGATCTTGTTAAAATTCTTAGATGTTTTGTTTAACTCAAGCGAAGACATTCCACAGCAATTTTATAATTTAGACAGTGGTAGAAATCGTATTGAATATTAAAGAAATAAAAAATATTACTTTATAAACAAATTTTACTTTTTGTGTAGTTATTCCTTTTAAGATCCCTTTTCATGACTTATTAATACATTCCCTGCCATGCTGTTTGAGAAAAGGTGTCATTTCTAGACCACATGTTCGATTTTTGGCGCACGTAACCACTTTAATATTTTTCTATAAATGTATATTTATTCTTGTTTTTGAAAGAACATACGAGGGCTGCTATATATATTTCTGGCCTGGCAACACTGAGTGCTGCCAAGTGCAATCTGACATTTCCATTGGAAGTTTTTCATTTTTAAGCATAATCGTACTCAAAACGTTTTGACGTACGACCATTATTTGTGTTGTTTACAGTGACTTGAAAAAAAAAAATATAGAAAAAAATGGAATTAACTCGTGAACATTTTCGTGCCATCATTTTTCACAACTTTCGACGTGGATTATCACGACAAGAGTGCATTGATGAGCTTAAATCTTTGTATGGCGATGAAGCACCATCCTATAGCACTGTGAAAAATTGGTATAATGAATTTAATCGTGGCCGAAGCTCGCTCAAAGACGAATTCCGTGAAGGTCGTCCAAAAACGGCTGTTGTGCCAGAGAACATAGATGCCGTGCGTGAACTCATAATGCAAGATCGACATGCGACATACCGAGAGATAGAGACATCCTTGGACATTTCTTCCACCAGCATACATTCGATACTGCATGAACACCTGGCCGTAAAAAAGGTTTGTTCTCGTTGGATCCCGCACAATTTGAAAGTCGCTCAAAAAAGGCTCGTGTCGATTGGTGCAAAGAAATGTTGCAAAAATACGATTGCGGTGCTTCAAAAGACGTTTATAAGATCGTCACAGGTGACGAATCATGGATCTATGCGTATGAGCCCGAAACGAAACAACAATCGACCGTGTGGGTCTTCAAAGACGAGCAAAATCTGGACTGTTCCGCTTGAGCAACGTAGGACGGTCACTTCTGAGTGGTACACTACAATTTGTTTGCCTGAAGTCATCGGAGAAATTCGAAAAACCAACAAGAGAAGACGAATCATTGTTCACAATGACAATGCGAGCTCTCACACATCGGCTCAAACCAGAGCGTTTTTGACCGGCCAAAACGTCGAATTAATAGGTCATCCGCCGTACAGCCCTGACTTGGCACCTAATGACTTCTCCTTGTTTCCGCACATCAAGAAAAAAATGCGTGGTCAACGATTTTCGTCGCCAGAAGAAGCTGTTGAAGTGTTCAAAAACCATGTTTTAGAGGTTTCTCAATCGGAGTGGAAAAAGTGCTTCGACAACTGGTTTGAGCGCATGCAAAAGTGTATAAATCATGCTGGAGAATACTTTGAAAACCAATAAAGCCATTTTTGATTATAAATATTCGCATTTTCACTATTAGGCCAGAAATATATAGAGCAGCTCTCGTATATTGTTTTCGTAGTTGTCGGTTTTGGCGATTTCTCGTCAAAAGTGGGAATAAAAAACCTTTTTGACGTTAAAAATTTGAAAATGGCGAGGGGCGAGATACCTGGCGGTATTTAAAATTTTTATGATTTTCTTCTCCTATATTACTAATTTTTTAATTAAATGTTAAATGGTAAAAGGCGCTTAAAAAAAGTCGTGTCTCTTTTTAAAGTTCATTGTCGATTATTTATATTAAGACGCTGTCAATCTTTATCACAAATTAAATTATTTCTGCGGTAAGAAGTTTTTAAAATATTTGGAGACCCTAATGACGCAATACGAAATAAAAATTATAGTTTAGCGTGTACCGATAACGACAAAAAACATGTTAAGCAACATTTTTTGTCATTTAAAAAAATTATTTCCAAAATAATTTCAACCAACAAACAACTACTAATATATGAAGGGCCTAGAGTACAGGGGGTAAAAGAGAACCTTTATAAGTAATTATAGACCTTCTACCGTATTAATACCATGTTAAAATCGATTTGAAATGTATTTTAGAAAAAGCATTTTATTCCTGGAAAGATTTTCGTAAGACACTTTTCAAAGTTATTTCTTTTTTATGAATATGGCAGCTTGCTCGCTCGTGTATAAATAACTGTGAACCCTTACGGCCCTTTTCACAATGTATAATTATTTTATTTTAAACGAAGAGTTAACTAACTATCGGCTTAGTTAACAGACAGCATTTAACTGAGGGTTACTTAACAAAAAAGTATGGCAACGCTCTCTGTATTTTTTTTATGAAAAAAAAAGTGCAATAAATTAAAATTAGCAGATATCTCCTTCATTGGATTAATAAACTTAAAAAAATTAGAAGACCTCATCCCCTACTTTATTAAATTTAACGAACCTACTCAGGGCCTGTGACATAGTGCACACTGTAAACTTAATTCTAAGTTTAAATTTTCAAGGTCAAGCATTCCACAAGGCACTGGCTTAGTCCGCTACCCTTTAACATGCTTGTAAATGGCTTATTATATTATTGTAATAACTTGTAAAAATTTTAACAAATTTTAAATGGAGTTAACCGATTTTACCGTTGAAACACTCATATAAGATTTTTATAGAAATTTCACATATAATCTGCTGCGATTCGTTTGCGCAGAAAGCAAACTGTGAAAAAAGCTGGTCAGCAGCCTTATTCTGAAGGTCGCTAAAGCTAAATCTCAAGCTATTCTGTAACACTTTTTTTAGCGAACGAGATTTAGATTTAGCTACGAGAATTACAGAATAAGATTGCTGAAAAAAATGTTAGCACAGAAATAATAAAAAAAAAACTTTACCAGGGCAAAAAATAAATTTCAGGAAAAAAATATTTTAAGCTTAAAAACTAACATTTCTGTTTTACTCTCTTGTTTTGAATTTTTGCTAGTAACGTTACTAAGCAGAGCTGTTGTTGGTTAAATTATTTTATTTTCTGCCAGTAACAATATTGTGAATAAGAGTATGAGTTAATTAAGTTGTCTCTTAAGTAAATAGAAGATCATGAACTCTAATTTTCTCGGAGCCTCAGAAAAATTATTCAATAGTGAAACTACATTTTTATTGTTAGTTAAATTAGCGAATTCAAATCTAGCCAAAGCCACAGATTAAAAAATGATAAGCGTGTGCTTAAGATTTTTGCCAATTTAAATCGTTGGGGAATCACAAAGTAAAAAAAATAAAGGAAGCCCTTGCATTTAAAATAAAAAAAGTGCAACAATGTTGCCGATTCCCTTCTATTGTAAACATTTTTTTTAACTTTTAATTGAAAGAATCATAAAATTATTGTAAGACTCATTCGAAATCTTGTAAACACTTAACGGTGGTTTAACAAAATTTGGAGAACTAAAAGCGAATGTGTAACTTCTTAAGCAGGCTCTCATACTCTAGACTCATGTTTTGCTGTAATTTTTTATGCTATAATTACAAATTAATTTATTATTACTTTGTTCGAGGTCACAATTTATGTTTATATATATTTTTTTTAATTTTTAATATTTCGCTATCATATTGGATAACGTCATCTAGAATTATATAAAAAAAAATATTGTGGTCAGGCAGAACTAACTCCCCGTTTAGAAAGTAACACTAAGCAGACGAGTGATAGAGCAGAGTAGTAGGGTGCGTCATAAGATCAACATCGTGCGTCGCCGGGGAACAGTTTCTTAAGCATGCCAGATCACATATTTATACTTAACGTGTCATTCGTGTTAGCTTTGCGTTCGGGCGAAGGGAAACTGTTTCCGATAAGAAAGCAATTTATTCTTTGGTTTCTAACTTTTGGAAACTGGCTCCGCATTAAAATAGAAACCCCCGTCGACGGACTGCAACAAGCCCAGAAAATGTTGATATAGTTAGAGTGTCCATTCAACATCTTTTCGACGATCAGTTAAAAACATGTGGCAGCATTACGATAGTCTAATCAAAGTGTTAGAAGGATCTTGCTTCGAGACTTAAAAAATTATCCTTACAAAATTGTTGTTGCTTGACATGACTAGTATGTCAACAGTGGAGCAAATCATTTGAGAGATGTATTGTTTAAAAAGTAAAGTTTTTAATTACTTAATTAATGATTACATTTACTTAAACGGCACGATCTGTTCTTTTAGTTAATAAAATTAAAAACTTCCCATCCAAATGAAATACATTTTAGCTTTCCTAATAGGGGAAGTTTTTCTGCCGGATCCTGTATATAAATTTGTTCCTAGGTTTTTAAAAAAAATATGGTTTAAGAAACCACTGTGCACATACAGTTGTAGTGTATGTGTAGTTGTTCAATTTGCCTTGACGTAATGATCTCGTTACTATTTTTTTTTTCAGTGCGTGCAGTACTTATGCTCCTTCTTATTATGTGGTAGCGTTCTTGTAACTATTTTTGCTTTTTTCCCCCTTTAACACTGCCAAGCTTTCAATCTTTTTCGTTTCATATGTGTCTGCATACAAAATACTTAAGCAGACTGGATACAATTACAAAAATACCTGGGTTTGTATTAAAGTACCACGACATCATTATGCATCCATGGATTTTAAAGATTGTGTATTTGTTGTTGGTTATCTTAAGCATTTGCCATGTTGTTCCATAATAAATTTTAAGGGAAAAATGTTAAAAACCTCCACAAAATGTTTTTGAATATTTGTGGCTTCTTTCGAAGGAGGTTAATAAAGCTGGCTGAAGTAGTAAAACAAACAAAAAGAAACAAATTTAAAACTTAAGAAAAGTCACACACATACCAAATAAAGAAGGGCGTTGTAATATATAACATTAACGCGTTTGATAAAATCGAAACATCACCTCTATGAGGAGAGAATGTAGGCTAAAGATTTTTATTTCTTTCTTAACTTGCAACAAAACAAAAAACAAACATTTTATTTATTTACAAAGCATTTTTAGTTTTTTGCTATCTAATGGATTTTTGTAGTTACAAATACGCTGTAGTCTTAAATCCCAATGACATCTTTATTAAGAAATAAAGGTAACAAAATTACTAACAACTCCTTGACAGGCTACAACCACCTGATGTTAGGGAAAACAAGAACTTTCTGGCAATTAGCAAAACGCAATGCGTGTATTTGAAGTACAATAGCACTTAATATATTGGAAGCAAATAAATATAATGCTTTCAAAGGCAAGTTTGTTTATACCTTTTTTTATCAAAAGTTCGCTGTAGCAGTTTTTTTATAGCAAAATTATCGAAAAAATACATCTGAAATTAAGAATAAAAATCAGTTTTTTTTAATTTAGCTATTTGCGTTCGTATTTGTTTGTACATTTTAGTTTTTTTGGTTTGTAATTTTTATTTTACCGAGTTTTACAAAAAGCACTTAAACGTTACTAATAATTCAGTTAAAAGCATTGTAAAGGGTTTCGCTTCACTATGAACAAACTTAGTTCCATTTAGAATTTTTTCTGATAGATATTAAGGGCTGCAGCTCTTTAAAAAATCGTTATTATGCTAATTTTTACAAAATGGATATTTAAGCCAGGGATGAAAAATTGCTATTTTTTATTTTGTTTCAATAAAAAAAAAAATACTTTCAGTCAATATTTTTTTTAATTTTTCTTTTTGTTTAAAACTTCTGCAATGAGTTTTTTAAGAAAAAAAGCTTGATTTGTGATCACCTGAAATATATAAAAAAACATTAATTTAAACCATTAAAAGGTGGCATGTTATGACATGGACACTACGATGCAACAAAATGTTCATCAACGTTTTTATGAACTTTGCGTGAAATCTCTGATAAGCGAAGGTAGTTTTATTTATACTATAGAGAAGAAAATCTTTGCGCCCAGCAGAAGGCCGTCTGTGCAGAAAACCTTCGATAACGAAGCCGTTGTTGTTTTAAGTGCGGACATTATGAGACTTTGATAAGCTCATACTTAAAACGACACAATGTCCATGGATATTATGACGCTTCTCAAAGCAACATAATGTCTATGGACATTACGTCACTTTTACTTGAGACATAAAGTTAATAAATAATATGTCCTTGGGCTCTATGATATGCCACCCTTAAAACCTCTGTAATTCCGTAAATAATAGCTTTTTCGAGAAGGTAAGTTTAATTGCTGTAGGGTGAGGTTTGGACTATAATTTCGTTTTTTACTTACAGACTCCTTTGCCATCTCATCTGCTGTTTTAATATACAGCTGCCTTTACTATCTAACGTATCAAGGCTAAATATCAATTGTTTTCCTATGCTAATCGATAACAATTTTTTTTTTCTTTTCAAGAATCTGTTGGGTTTTGAACTCTGATCCTTTGTTTTAAAACATGCAAGCACCTCTATTAACGCAGCCGGTGCGATTGCTTTTCATGCGTTATCTTAAATTTTCTACATAAAATACTAACTCTTGCTCGCTGTAGCATGACTTTAATATTATTCTTAGAAAATTCAGTCTTAGTTCTAGAAACGAGACTCGAGGCACAAAGCAGATGATGAACACTTCAGTAGATCTTTGTTTGTTATAAAAATTTTTAAATCTGAAGTTGTTTAAATTTTACCAGCGCTTAAATTTTACGAGCGTTCTTACATAAGAAAAGAAAACAGGAAAATTTAATAGACTAAAAGATATGAATAGAAACAGACAGACGACGCGATATGCCACCATACAATCAAATGCTACATAATTTATTTCCTTTTGTTTCAATTAAAATTTAATTTAATTTTTTTTAAGACAGAAAATTCTTAAGGTACGGTCAGATTAGTCAAATATTTTACCAAAAAAGCGTAACCACTATTTTTTCAAATATTTATTTAATCGTTTCTGATACGTATCAAAACGAACGACAATATATAATATAGCAAATGTGATATCTTACCTTTTAAATTAATAAGAATCCTATATTTCTTAAAAAGTGTTTAGGAGAGACAAAAATTGTTTTCCAAAATTTAGTGGTTACGTCTTTTAGGTCAAATATTTTACTAATCTGACCGTACTTTTACATATTTCTGAATTAAAAATATTTTTTAATTTAATAAATTTTTATTTTATAAGCGACTTCTTTTTAAAGTTTATATTTCCTCAGGAAATACTTCAAATAAGAAAAGACAACTAAGAAAAAAATTAAAAAAAAATTAACATAAAGAATACTATCGAAGCATAGTTTGGCTAAAATGAGATGTTAGTAAAAACAGAAAACGCATCTCTTTTAAAATTTTATGTTTATATTTTTCATAACCCAAAATATCAAAACAAACAGCATTAATAATTCATTTAAAATTTAGTCAGGCGTGTACATTTTTTCAATATTTTATATTTTTTATTTTATTTTCCGTAGACAACTAATTACAATTTAAATTAATCAATTTTTAGCAGGCAGGTTAAAGACGTGTTCTGAGGAACATGTTCTAACAGAGAAACCAAATGCCAAATTGTATGATCTCATCATTAAATTTTAAGGAAATAAATTCAAATTTTGAGATTTTTATACAAAAATAAAGAAATAAATAAATTCTTGTGTGTTTGTATGTTTGTAATTTAAACTGTACCTGCAAGGTTAAAAAAGAGCTTTTTTTGCTCAAGCGAGTGGAACATGATCAAAAAAGCATTCGTTTCGAGTGGTAATATTAAACGTTTCAATTGATTTTTTCAAAACGCAAAGAATTTTTTTATTATAATAAAAACTTTAAATATCAGGCTTGTTACACATTCCGATCGGAATGGTTTTAATTCCGTATTAGCTAGACTGATTAAATTTGTTTCAACTTCTTTAGATTTTGATCAGTTTTGTATATTCAAAAGAAATGATGAATTTCCATTTTTTAATTTTAATATGGCAACATTGGTAACACCAAATAAACAAACAGGCTAATCTAAATGAGGACACTTACAGCCTTTTTACACAGATCAACATCTAACACCTACCATCAATTTGCGAAGGTGTTAACGTCTTCCCATAAGAAATACACAGGTCTAAGAATCATCAGGTCTAAGTGTCATCACTAGAAAAATGACAATAATTTCGATATTCTGGTGGCATCACTGATAAAATGACGTTGAAAATATAAATAAATATCTTTGAACAAAGATGAGCGGCACACATAAGTTTTTGTTTTTAAATTTAATTATAAATAAATTAAAGTACATTTTAATGAATTGAAAAAACAAAAGCAATAAAAGAAATATTTATTTCCTGAGCTTACAAAAATTTTGCATTTTTAAATTAATAAAAGCGAAAATTAAATTAAATAATTAAAAAATTGTTTTTATTTTATATATTTATTTATTTTGGACATCTTTCTCCAAAATGTTTCAAAACGGATTTTGAAAATATAAGTATTTATTGAAATAAATGTATTGTGATCCAAAAACAGTTTTATGTCAACTAAAAATTTTCTTCATCTTCTTCCAGGATGGTTTTTCATTATTTAAATCCATCGCATTAATAACTGAGTTTGTTCTTTCAAAGTCACAATAACAACAATTATTAATATGTACTGGAAAACAAATTTGTTTAAATCTTATTTTTACTACTTAAAACTATGCGTCGTTCGATTATATGTTTTTGACAGCTAAGTTGATGGTAGATGTTAGATGTTGTCAATGTTAACGAATGTTTCACATTTTCTACATCTTCCATGCGTTTCGCCGAGATGTTAGTCATTGTAAAAAGCCTATTAGTTCTCGTCAACACTTTAAAACTTTTGAGATTTTAGGTAAGAGAGAAAAGACGAATAGAAACGGGCAGAACCAAATTTGAATGTGTGGACACAAATGCAATTTTATAAGAAGAATAAAAAAAGGCAGACACAAAAATTGCATGTCTGGACAGGAACTAAAAAAAAGGAAATTTAAAAACCTCAAAATAGTTTTAGAGAAAATAACTTTTACTTTTGATTTTAAGCGGTTTTATAGCGTAGACAGGCGACAGCGTGAATTTGCATTACGAGTAGCAGTCTTAACTCAAATTAAATTTTAAATTGTTCCCATTCCAATGTACATAAATTAGATTTATAGTAAATGCACTAAATCGAAATCAATTTATACTGAATTTATCTATTTTGTGATGTGATGTTTGAAGTTTGGCCAATTTTTCTAATTTTTGTAAAAAAGATGCTTTTTGCTTAAGCTAATTGGGCCTACAAATTTAAGGTAATTATCTATTTTAATATGGCAACAACGTCGATAATCAACAGGCGGTTGTCAAATTGTTTACTTTTGAAAATTAAAATGTATTCAAAGGCAGAAGAGGTACACACGTATTTTAATTGTTCTTAGTAAAATAAAAAACAACTACTGGTTTTTCACCAATAGCAGAGCTGCTAACCGTAGTTTTTGACTTCTATCCATTTGATCGTAATGTAAATGATTACTAAATGCAAAAACTGTCGTCTGTTAGAGTAAAATTTTAATTCACATTAGATAGCTTTTAATTCAAAGTACCCCTGTCGTCTGTTAACGCTTTTATTTCGAAGAAATTTTTTGTTTAAAGGAGAACCACTTTCAATTGCAATTGAGTTCTGTGTACGTCATCAAACAGGGTTTTAGGTTTGAGCAGGAAACTTTTCAGGGAATTTTTAAGTCTGGTAAGGGTTCATTGTTCGGAAGAAGCAAAAACTATTTTGTATGAAAATGATATAAGTTGATGGAGGATAGCTGGAGCGTTAACAATATTTGGTAAAACAATTGCAGGCTTAATGATACGTTCAGATTCATTGTAGGAATAAGATAACTAAAGCCCCTCTTACATTAAATACTGAGTATTAAGATTTTAATTGGATTATGTAATAAGGAAATTAAATGAGAATTGTTCTGATTATCAAGAAATCTAACGTAACATAACATTTTGTTTTTACACTATCACACTTCAAATAAAATGAAAATTACCAAGCTGGTACGAATTTTAAGCAACGGCGACTGAAGAATATTATGTATGGTGTGGAAGAGCCGCCGTTTAGCTTCTTGGTAAATAAAAATACAAAATAAAAAATTTATAAAATATTGCAGCTATTTGTACTTTGTTGTAAACAAACTCCATATGAAAGCGACAAGTATAGGGGCAATTTAAACAGTTGCAAGACAACGAAAAACAACGAAAAGATAGCGTAGGCGACGGCGCGCTATCGTCTGCGATGTAGTCGGCATGTTTCTTTGCGCAACAGCTGCTTTTGTTATTTTCTTTATTTGTTTTTGAAAAAAAAAAACAACCCTGGTAAAATGAAAAGTGTTAGCGTTTAGAAAAGTTTATAAAAATGTTTCGGTATTTTGAGATGTCAAATTTCTTTCCGAATTGTTTCATACTTTAATAACATATTGCTTTTACAGCATCACATTTTCTTGTAGGATTTAAGTTTTTGACAAGTCTTTATACTCAGTATTACAGTGTGAAAGGGACTTAAGCGATAGTTAATACAGCTAATCAAAAGCGCCATAACGGAATAGCAATGAACTACTTGGTCTCCTTAGCTGACCTATTTATTAATTAATTTTTTTTAGTTCATTTAAAAATATTATGGTTAAATTTAATTCTTTAGTAACTACGGTTTTTTAATGAAATTATTTTTTTTTCTGAAATGAATAACTTTTAATTTTATTTGTTGGTAAATGTTTATTTGTAATTTTGGAATTTAAAATGTTAAGGTGCAAATTGGGAACTAATTAAATATATGAAATTTATATTTCTTTGTTGAGTTTGGAATATTTTGTTTTTGTTGTTGTTAAATTTTAGTTTTATTTAGAAATTGCTATTGTGCTAAAATTATGATTTTATTTTGACGAGTTTATCACTTAAAATGATAAATTAACTTACAATATGTGATATTTTCTCATTGCTAAAAGATTAGATCCGATGCCTTATTTATGAACATTGGAAATGGGCAAATTTAAAAACAGATAGCTACGCTCTTCAAAATGTTAAGCGTGTTCCTGATGTGTTGTTCCTTTTATGGCTGTGTACTAAATTATTACCGCATTTGCCTAAAAGAAGGACGCCCTGTTACATGTTATTTTTGGAATACCCTCTATTATTTTCAAATACTTATGTATTTATTTTTCTAGAGAACTGAATCTTTTTTTATGATGAGAGTAATGGAGAAAACGGGTTCTTGTTGTATAATAATAATATTATTCACTATAAGAAATTTAAATGTCAATAACAAAAATTTTGCTCGAAAAAATACTGCCCTAAATATTTGCTATTCATAACCCATTTTTCTCTTAAAAACAAACATTAATTTGGATGTCAAAGTTACTGCTTCAACAATTGTGTTAATAAAAATAAAAAAAACACAATGTTTTGACGGAAATTTCACACAACTGTACACAAAAACAATGTCTGATGTTAAGTATAGTTATTTATATTCATACATACAATCATCCAAAGTGTTTGTATGTGTGTATGTATGAAAGTTATACTAAAAAGATTTGTTTTCGTATCAAGAAGAAGAACATTTGTCTGAGTGATTTAAAATTAACACTCAAAGCAAAAAATATTTATTTTGTGAGTAAAAATCTTAAGTGACTCTAATTTTTATAAAATAGCTTTCTGATAACAAAACAAAAAAGCGCTTAAAGTTTTTCTTTTCTTTTATTGTGAATTTCTAGTTTTGCTCTTCTTTTGTTCCATTTGTTTAAAATGCAAAATCAATCAACAAATGAAGTCATCGTATTAATTATAAAAACATATTTTAGTATAAATTGAACATGGAATTAGTTCTTGTTGTGGTAAAATACATGATTGAAAAATTCTAATTTTAGTATTTCATCTCAGATATAAATTTTTTTTGTACGTTTTTGTACTACTATTGAGTATTTAAATTGAGACTATTGTGCTGTTTCTGTATTACAGGCGATCAGCTCGTCTGAAAAATTTGTATGCAAAGCACTCAGTTTTTTTAGTTATTTCCATATAAATTTTTCAAACGAGTTGATCGCCTGTAATATAGAAACAGCACATATTTGCATTGCAAGCAAATCGGAACTTTCGTGCAACCGTTAAGTTCACAGCTACAAATAAAACCCGTTTTGTTAGAGCCCAAATACATCCCTCGGAATCAACCGTTTGTCTTTTAGGAATTCGAATATGACAGCCCTCAAGCCTTTTAAAGTTCAGCGCTTTAACCAGCCCCTACGCAAAAATTGTATGGCCCATTCTCCATTAGACTTAACCCAGGAACCAATTGTTCTTTTAACATGGTCTTAAGATACGCAGAGAATGGTTCTGGTCCTAAAAATATTCACTGTAATCCTTTATTTGCAAGATAGTCGACCCTTTCATTTCCTGCATGACTTTCGTGGTGTTGCTAATCCAGTAAAGTGTTAAGCTATTGTAGGCTCCTTTTATACATTTTAGGTTTATGCGGTCTATGACCTACCCGTCCCTTATTTCATATGAGGTGAGGCCGTACAGTATTGCCTGGCTAATAAATAAAAACCTTAAGGCCTTTCATTTTTTTCTCAAACCTTCTGCCTGAAATATTGTTGGCAAAAGATACTAGTTTCCGTATCGCTATTCTACTGTTTGTAGAAGTCATTGAATAAAGCATTGCCCGATCTTTGGTGTTGTAAAATTTAGTTCGTCTGCTGGCCCCTGTCGGGAATGAGGGCTTTTAAGCTTATGTGCTATACCAGCGTCCAAAGAAAATTGTCTGAAATCATAACACAGATATCTTTCTTACAATGGCGGAGTATCTTTGTTTATCCTACAAGAGTTTTATACTTCCGTATTATATATTGAGCCCGTCGGGGATTATGTAAATCATTTACTCGGAGCCTCGCTTGTGATTCAATTTGCCAGCGATATAATAAATTTTTTGGAAATACTTTAAGGTTTAAGATTTCTTACTGAGTCATCCGTATAAGATCAACAATGAAATTACTTGCCGTCCATCCGACACCAAGTAAAATATTAATTAAAGTAAATGCCAAGGTATGACGCGAAAATCATATCATGGAACTTATTTAAACGTCAAGACCTTTATACTTTCTTGTATAACCTCTTGTTTAAAGTAAATTGTGAACTTTTGTCAGGTTGCCTTGATACAGTATGACTTCTCACTTCATTTTCTGCTTAACTCTCTTTTCCTTTAGACGAGATGTCTTTTGATTTAAAATTTTAAATATGTAAAGCAGATTTAGTAACGATTTGTTACCCTAAATCACCCATAGCTAAAAATCACAATAACTCAAAAGTCATAAATATCCTAAAATCATATACATTTATACATGCACGTATCCATATATATGTTATATTTAAAAAAAAAAAGGTTATTTAACACAAGAAGCGCAAACAAAAAACACTCATGTCATAGAAACATGAAAAAATCACTCATTCTAATATTTTCGTTTTGTTGTAGCAGCTTTAGAAAGCTTTTTGCGCCTTTCAACAATTTAGTTGTGTATCAACAATATTTCCGTAAAGTTATAAATATTATTAAATATTAAAAATAAAACGTACGGCGCCAAATATTAAGTTTATAAAATATTAAAATAAAATAATTTAAAGAATAATAATTCAAAAAGAGTTTTATAAAAAATTATTTAAAAAATATAAAGTGAGTTTAAAACAAAAAAATATTTTCAAAGTACATTTTTTTAGAAAAAGACATAAAATACAAAGTAGGATAATATAAAGTTGTCTACAAAAATGTCTATAACTAATTAAAGAAATAATTAAGTTTATAACAACAAATCTAATAATGAGAATATTTAGATCATTTTTATCAATTGTCTATCATTTGATTTGGCTATTAATAACAGTTTTGTTCTAAAAAGGTGTAAAAAAAAACAAACAAGCGTCCCTTTTTTATTTATTTATGGCGCAAAAAACAATAGAACTTTAAATGTAAAAATAATTAATCATGTTTTAAGTACAGAGGTATGTACATCATTAGGGCATTCAAGTTATTTTCTCTCAGTCGAATTAAAGATAGGGCTGCCAGATAATTTGAATGAAAACCTTTCCTTTTTTTTTGCAAATAAATCAGCATTTTCAAAACTTTATATAAAAATCGACACTACTTTAGTAAATTATAATAAAGAAAAAACTCAATCTCTGTTTTTAAAGCTAATAAAAATCTAGTAAAGCTCTGCCAAATCTTATATACCCTTCACCATGTATATAAATCTAGTTTAGCTAAGTAACTCTAATAAAAAAACACAAATATTGAGGTGACAGAGAATTAAAAAATTAAAAAAAAAAAAAAAAAATGCACATAAAAAAAATCATCGGATCTTAATGGATTAAGTATTCTCAAAAAAATTGTATTTCCTGAAAGATCTCTTCAAAAGCTTTTAAATGATACCCAAATTAATATTTTTAAAAATTTGATGCACGATCGCACTTTTTTATCAAAAGTTCAGAGGCCCATAACACGAAAACTATGGGCGAACACCAACTTTTCCCTTGACGTTTTGTTTTTAATTCTCCATTTCCGCACATATTTTTTTATTGAAGTAGCTGCACTAAGCTAGATTTGTTCCAAATGATATAGAAAAATTAGAGGCAGGCGTGGTATATTGCCCGCTGTCTCGAAGGACATGGACCGATGTTGCTAATTTTTGATAGCAAAATTTTCGAAACGATGCCTGATCGATTGGAGTATTTATATTTTCTCTAGTTTATCTTTTGACTTGGCAAAGTTGATTTGAACGTCAACACGGCCGAACAGACGGACGTTGGTAGTTTTTTAATGGAAAAATCGATAATTCTAGCCGACCGTTTTAGAGAGAAAATTCTTTATATAGACTGAATTTGTATCGTTTAATGCTGTTTTTTTTTCGGCTCAGTGTCAAATTTAATAAATAATTCGGCTTTTTTCCTGCATAGCATCAGAGTTCTCCCATTATTTTGTTTTAGTTTTTTATTCTTAAAATGGTTTCGGTTAATTCTTGAAGAAGGCATTTTTTTGAAAAATTAATCGGTTAACCGACTAAAGATTACATAGTTGAACACCCTTTACATCACATTACGCATGGTATCCATCATGACGATGCTTTTCTCTTTTAGTTTAATTTGTGATTTTTGAATAAGGACGTACAGTATGTCGAGAATGACTTCGTACATTTTATATAATTAAACAGCAAAATATATTTTTTTAAATTATTACACAAATCCTTTTTAGCTCAGTTTTACATTTTTATTTGTAAATATATTTACAATTAAAAAAAGAACTCTTTTGCTTACTCTTATCCAACACAATTTTCCTTCCCTTTTTGAACTTATTTGACGTTTAGCGCAGGTAATAAGCTTTTACAGTGTATTTTTCGTCATCTATTTAAAAATTCTAGTAAAAATTTTGTCATAGAAAGTTTTTCAATTATTTGTTGGTTGTATGCCACAAGCTACGGAGCGGTGTTTGAATGCTGCCAAAATAGTTTTCTGCACTATTTAAATGAAAGTAGATTAGAGGCTTTGGCGTGGACGTAGACTTTAATTTAAACCACTTTAGAATCAGCTAAAAAACTTACAAAAAAAAAAAAAACGCAAAGAAAAATGTGTCATTTTACAGGCCCTAATACGTCTTCAGCAAGTAAAAGACATGGCCGCAATTATAATTACAAATAAATGCTGGTCATAAGGTCGGCCTTAAATTTCTACGAAGAGATCAAAATGTAATATATTAAAATAGAGAGTTATAAGAGTAAAGGCCGGGGCACACAGATTGTATGTCATACGTTATACTTTGTCTTTTTCAACTGACAAGTAAGTTAAAATACATGTTTTCTTATGAGTGTTTTCACAATCAGTATATTAACATCAACGTTAAGTGCGAAAGTTGGGCAGCTTTTAACTTTTGACATACCTTAAATACTATGACTGCTATTATTTACTTCTTCTTCTTGTTTTGTTTTCGCTCTTGCTGTGTTTTAATACTGTTTGCTCCGTCAAAAAAGTACTCATTGTGTCAAGGCCGGGGCACATAGAATCCGTCATACGTTGTACTTTCAGAAATTCAACTAGTCAAAGTAACGACAGATGAGAATGGCACAATCAATACTTTGCTGACGGATGTTAAACAAAGTTTGCTCTATATTTTTATTCACTTTAAAATTTAATTTGTATTTTATTTACTTTTTAATTTAATTAAATTTGTATTTTATTGTTTGCACCAAAATTGTTTTATTAAAACCACACAACACAATTGAAACACATCAAAAGTTAAAAGAAAACAGAGAAGAAGTAGCAATTGATAGTTGTCAAAGTATTCAACATACGTCAAAAGTTAAAAGTTGACCAACTTTTATACTTTGTGTTGACGGACACGTATTCATTGTGACGACGCTCATAAGAAAACATGTATTTTAACTGACTTGTCAGTTGAATTTGTCAAAGTTTAACGTATGACGGATTATTTGTGCCCCGGCCTTCAACCTCAATCGTCGTTACTTTGTTTTCAGTTGAATGTGTAAAAATATAACGTATGACGGATTCTATGTGCCCCGGGCTTGAGGCATAAGTTGCTAGCATTGCTAGAAGAAGCATTTCCCTTTCAAGGACACAAAAATGCATAAGCGAAAATATTTATTCATTCATTCAATTAAATTTATTTAAAATTAGTTACATTTATAATTAAATTTAAACCACAGGAATATGGAATTAAATTATTAAAATTTTAAAAATATCGTAAAATTAATTGATTATTGAGGGTAAAAGAGCATCTTGATGGCCATTTTGCTACTGCTTACTTAGTAACTTCAGGACACTTCTAATAAACATTTGAAATAAATCAAAGATTTTTTTAAACAAAAAAATAAAGACGAACATCAACTTCTTTGTCCACCGCGAACAGTTGACTTTTCTTTGGCCCTAAGACGTGACACTGCTCCTAAGTTAAAAATAAACCTGCATATAACAGGATTAGATTCATTTGTCTCCCTATATGAACATGGAAAGCAATGTTTATAATTAAAACTGAGATATTTAGTATAAGGAAAGCATGTAGAATATTGAAGGAAATTTAAATGTATTTGTCGAAAGGTTTATGACATGCCTTTTAAGTATTCCAGTCTATGAAAAAGAGGTTACAAATTGTGGTAGACGTCATATGTTAATATTTCAATTAACAATATTTAGTAGATCTTAGCATTTGTTTCAGAACTTACCATTTTTTTTGCATCATCCTTTTTTTAATGTTCGTATTCGAAATAAAGTAAATACTAATGTTTTCTTTGTTATGTATAAAATCATTCGTGACATACTGTATGTGGCGTCAAGCAGCAGCACCAGCAAGATTTTTCAACGAACAAATTCATTTATGTTGATGATTTCTAGTCAAAACATGCGCACTTTAAAAGATTTTCTTTTTTTCTTTTTGTTTTTTTTTTATAATTAACAAAAGGGGAGTATGATGTCATGTTGCTTAAAGCACACTACCCCCACTTGAGTTTAAACTAGATTATACTTCTCTTGCCGTTTTTCCTTTGACATGAGGAAATGAAGTTACAGTGAAAATTCTCCCTTTAAAGATTTTGTTAGCACTTAGGTGAAAGTATTTTTTTAACTTTAAAAGATTTAAAGGTCTTTGAACTTTCTGTTGTATTGTTTAAAAAAACACAAATTAAAAAAAAATGAAATGAATGAAATATAAAGAAATTTGTAAATATTAATATTTTTTAAAAATTATAGAATATTCGATATTTGAATTAACTAATATATGAAAATCTTTAAAGCCTAAAGTAGAACCTGCAGGCAAATTTGACTTTCACCACAAGTCTTCCTCCGAATCGTTAGAATTTCATCAGAAATTCTTATTCTGTGTATGCACCACAGCTTTATCAAACGTTTTATAGCAAAATTTTTATGGAAGTTTAAATGTGACTCATGAGTCACACAGAGTTATAGACCAGGAGTAAAAATTTTTTCTACACTTATATGGTTTTTAAATAAAACCTGTTCCTATATTCGTTATTGTTACCGTTCTATGTTATTTTCTCAAGTTTTATTAAAGCAAAATCATATTTTAAAAATTCATTGGAAGAATAGAATAGTTATCCACTGATTATTTTCTCAAAAGCCTCTAAAGTGTACAAGGAGTTTTAAATCACAGCGGCTTCTCATTGGCATAGATAAGCCTGTCTGGTGAAGGCTAATCCAAACAAAGAACGAATTAAGCTGAGCCCATCCATTTTTTTTTTTGGAATTAAAGACATAAGAGAATTTTTCTCATCTTTAAAAATTTGCGAATAACTTGTTCTGGGCGTATGTTCATTGGAATCGGTACAGGTTTTTGTGTTGCCCTTTTATAGAAAGGTACTGAGATTGACATTTAACATTTTAAAACATTTCAAGATTATTTTTTTTTTTTTTTTGATGTTATCGGAAATGTTGCACAATTCCACCTTCCCTTAAAACTACTTCATTTGTCTTTCTTTTAATGTGAAAAATTTTAAAAGAATATTAATTATTACATTAACCAACAAATAAGATTTTCTAAATTTACAAAACTCCATCAATCAAATTTAAAACTATTCAAGAAAGATAACGATAAAAATTACAAATACTTTATATTCATTAAAGCGTTTTCCGGTTTGGAACGATGTCTTATTTTAAATCAATGGCAAATAATTAAAAATGATCTTGACTTATGTACGTCTACTTCAAAATATATGTATACGTATACATTTACATATTCTTTTTTGAATTTTAACAAAACATTAAGAATTAAATTAAGAAAATAAATAGGAAGCGAGCGACAAAAAAAAAAAAACACAAAAAAACATGAAACTTTTACACTTTTTGAAAATTATGATATAAAAAAAGAAAAAATAGCAGCAAAAATATTACTGTAAACAATATGGAATAAACAAGATTATGAATTAAATATTTTTAAGTTAAAAGCTGTTAAATAATCGGACTGCAAATAAATTTAAAAAAAAAATTAAAATTTTCAACACGTAGTAGAAGTATTTTAACAAATTGTACAAATGTTGTCAATAGTGTTTTTTATATTGGTCGAATGACGTATGAAGTCGTTAATGAGGTAATATATACTGTTATATTTTTCCCGTGATCATCACGGCCAGTTGTAACCTTTTTTTTTTTTATTAAATTCAATAAAAATGTTTATTTTTGTTTTTGGTTTTTCGTATAAAGATATCAACTATTAATTTAAAAGCTATTGTAAATGGTAGATTGGGCATAAGAAACATTTTTCTACCATTAAGTTTTTCCGTTCGAACACAGCATCGCAAATTGTAAGTTTTGCCTGCGGTTGTTGTCCCAGCTAGTAAATTTATGGTGAATAAGTAGTAAAGACCACTGCAGGATTACAAAAGAAAGTTTGACAAGAAGATATAGAAAAATTAGAGCAGGCATTGTGCTTTGTCCGCTGCCTCGAAGGACTTGCACCGAATCTGCTAATTTTCGATAGCAAAATTTTCGAAACCATGCCTGATTAATTGGCGCAAATTTTTCTAGCTCTTCTAGTGCCTTCGCAAAGTTGATTTTAGCCAGAATACGGACGAACAGACGGACATCGCTCAATCGACTTTGCAATGCATAAGTACAGAGAATATATTTATATACTTTATGGGGTCGGAAATGGATATTGTAGAAATTACAAACGGAATGACAAACTTAGATATTCCTTCTTTCCACCTGCAATACAAGGTATAAAAGTAAATTATTTTTAAAAACTGCTTTTTTTTAATAATTTTCGTTAAAATGGTACTTTAATAAAAAAAATTTAAAAAAATATTTGTTTAAAGAGAAAATTTAAAAATTTTGTTGGAATCTTTATTCAACATTATTTATGTTGGTCATGTTTAAGTTTTTAAAAAAAATATTTTTTTTTTGTTTTATTTTTTTTATTTTTTTAAGGGAAGTATCACTTCAGGTAATAATGCCTATTTAGTTATTTTCGTAACCGTGCTTTATTTTTTAGGAAAGGGATTGATGAGAGATAAGACAGGTGATGAAAGGAGAAGGATAGATATGACCATTTAATTAGATATTTTACTTCGCAAGCTATGAAGAAGTACCGACGTACCATACAAACTAGAAAGTCTAGGTGGTAATTTGTTGTACAATCAAGCCTTTTAGCATAGAATCGCATGAATGTAGCTTCTGCTTAAAGCCATAATCAAATTAATAGCTAACACCGTTGTTTTGTTTTATTTAAAATAATTTATTTATTGTTCTCATCCGGTCACCCCTAACATTTAATGTTTAGCAAAATAAATTCTGACATTTTAAATTCTTCTTTAATAAATACATAAATTTGAATATGATTAGTTAAGTAAAACATGTTTTAAAAATATTAATTTTGTACTTGGGATTTATGCATTAAAGTATATCATTGGCATTATTTGAAATAAATAAAATGATAGGAATTTAACTAATTAAATAATTTAAATAATTGGTTCTATGAAATACAAATTTATGTTAGCGGAAGAAGAAAAACTTAATCATAAAATAAATAAACCTCATCTATAGAATCAATTTATAGTAGAATATTTTATTAATGCACCAATTTTAAGTGCGTTAGGCGTATAGCTTGATGTCTCACTAAAGTTTCTTATTGCTTACACGAAAATACATATGTATGTTTCTATAGTGTTCATATGGGTGATTTTTCCTACATATGTTAAAAAATATATTTCACCATTTTTATACCCTTTACCGCAGTTGGACATTTCTACAACATCTATTTCCGACCCCACATAATATATATATTCTGAGTCCTTATGTTTAGCGAAGTCGATTAAGCAATGTCCACGATCGTCTGTGTTAGCGTTAAAATCAACTTTGCCAAGGCACTAGATGAGCTAGAGAAAATTTAATTGCGCCAATCGATCAGACATAGAGCTTAAAGAGGTGCCATTGAAAATCCAAAAGATCGGTCCATGTCCCTCGAGGCACGCCCGCCTCTAACTTTTCCATATCATTTGGAACAATGAAGTGTGTAACTCCAATAAAAAAATAAAAAATAAAAATATGGATGGATAGAGAATTAAAAATAAAAAAAAATCATTTGAAAAAAATTGGCGCACGCCAATATTTTTCGAGTTACGGGCCTCTGAAAATTTCATAAAAAAGTTTGATTGTCAATATGGTCAATGATGATACCTTTTGAAGAAATCAAACTTAAATTTAAATGTTTTTTTTTACCTTTATAATTATATTTTGTTTCTTATTTATTAAGCTCTAGGTCAGGTCTTTAATAAAAATATCGTTTTTTATTTTTTCAATATTTCGCCTTACCGTTGGGTGGCATCTTCAGGAAACAAAATTATTTAAATTATTTATAATTTGTATTTGAAAACACATAATTTAAATTATTATGTTTAAAAAACAATATTTGTACTCAAAACCTGACCTAGTGCTTAATAAATAAGAAAAGTAAATTTTGAAGAGATCTTTCAGGAAATACTAAAATTAAAAAAAATGCTTAACCCATTAAGAGCTGGTGACATTTTTATTTAAAATTATATATAGTACTTTTTTGTTTTCTTATTACTTTTTCGATTTTGGTTCTTTTTTTAATTTAACTTTTATAAAGAAAAATTATTTTTCAAATGTATGCGGACGTTTTCCAAAGAAAACAAGAAAAGTTAGACGCTGGCAGAATGTAATACCGCATTTTCAGGACCGCCAAATCCATCATCAGCATTCTTCGCATCCATCTACCTTAAGTTGTGAATATTGTAAATATCATCCATTTAACCAACCAATCAATATTAATTTGGTTTAATGAAATTCATAAACAACTCAAAGCATTTCTTTGTTTTTTCCTCTACAACACGTGTTGTACATTTGTTGCAATTTTGTACTACTCATACTTGTTTGTTTATAGATGTTGTTCCAGTATCATATCAACTGCTGATGAGTTAGGTATGAATGTATATGCGCTGTGCCTTGACACCGCAATATTTGTTTTTTTTATGGGAGCAAATTCACTAAACTAGATTTATATACATAGTAAAGGGTATATAAGATTCGGCGTAGCATGTTAATTGTATTTAATTTCTCAAAAAATGATTTGCTTACAATTTCCTTTTTTTTAGAAAGCAATTAACTGTGGGAAGAGCGTACTCAACTTATCAGTGGATTTTATCTGCATTTACCTTATTTGATTAAATGAGAATTATATTCAATCAAATATGCAACAAAATCTAAACATTTTAAATAAAAAGAATTAAATTTTGTTGCTGTTTTTTGCTTTCTGGATTCAATAAAATTTAGATTTAATATCATTTCTGTCTTAAGGACGATCATGGTACACTTTTTTAGTGGTCTCCCAATTATTTTGGCTACAAAGTCTGTCCCACTATTTGTCTGTCATATATCTATAAAACCGTTACAGGTAAAAATTTTCACAAAAGGCTTATAACTTTACCTACTATAACAAAAAATACTAAAAATCAAAGGGCATTCCAAAAGTGCCGTGTTATTTATTAAAAAATATTCTTATTTTTTGAACTGTTATTGGCAGACACGTCAAATATGTACGGTGTATGTAAAACTATGGCTATTATATTAACAAGTAAAAAAACTTTTAGGTAAAGGGTGTTCCAATAGTGATGTGAATTTTTAAATAAGCGGCCTTGTTTATAAACCGCACAAGACAGAAACTTTAAGTTCTAGTATTTTTATGTTCGCTATAAAAACAAGCACAAACAATTAAAAAAATAAATTAAAAAGGGTGTTCGTATAGTAACGTGACTTTAACGATCGTGACTTTAGTTTTTCAATATGTTCGCCATAAAAAACCGGTAAACAATAATTTTAAAAATTAAAAAGTGCCGTCATAGAGCCGCAATTTTATCTTTAATTTTTCACAACAATAAGAATAAGAAATTTAAAGGCGACAATTTACAGAAGTCTTCGTGTGTTAGTTAAAGTCACACGATTTTAAATTAAGTGAGATGTTGAGTTTCCACGAGAAGTAAGGCAGCGTGGAACGTGGAGTTTAAGAAAAAACTGAAAGTAGCACAAATTATATTTCTTGTGCAGCGTGGAGTGAGGATTATGAGAATTAACTGAAAGTAGCACAAATTAGTTTTCTGGTTATAAACTATTTAATTTTTTAAAATTCGTAAAAGTTGTTAAGTAAGCGGTCATCAAAGAAACAATTATTTATTTGATATTTTACAGTTTTTTATTTGCGTTTTTCAAAAAACGGAACAAAATATAGGTCAAGTTCAAAAACTGAAAGATTAAAACAACATTTATATATTTATGTGTTACACAGTGTATATTTTATAATGTGTGTATGTGTGTTGGGTATGTACAGTGAAATCATAACCACCCCAACCAACATGAGCAGCATTTATGTTATTAAATTGTACTTAAAATACAAAAGCTTCGACCTTAACCTATTTGAATTTGTTAAATGTAAATGCGCTTAATGCGCACAACACTCCCTACGTTCACATTTGTTTTGATGATTCTTTTTTTTTGTGAAATAATATGATGTCAAATCACTATGACATAATTTGTGTAGTCGCTGTTCTATTCTTTAATGATGTGCAATTTATATATTTTTTTTTTTGTGCGAAATGTACTTTGGAAACAGTTTTGTGTTTATTGATGTTTTACAAAAAAAGTTTTGTTTTGTTTATTTTCTTTTCTGCTTGCAAGAGTTGATGTCAGCGTGTTAAAAATAAAGTGTGTGACTTTATATTCACAAACAAATTTTTTTATTTATTTTTTTCAAATAAAAAAAGCATTACTGTCAAGCTCAGAGCTAAAGAGATTTCTAACACAAGAACGAACACTAGACATGAATTTTCAGAATCACAATTTGGTCTCATCAAGGGTTTTATAACGAATACAGGTTGGTTAAAATAAAGCTTCATGTTATCACAAGAAATCTTAAATAATTCAATCTATTGTAACTTGTTTCGAAAAGGAAGCTTTGCGGTTACTCCGTAAAAAATACAGTCTATGTTTGGAATGGTGTTTTTGTTTTTCAAGTATAAATTGTTTCTAAAGAGTTTTTTAAAGACTACTACCGATTTTTCAAAGCCCTGTTTAGGATGATGGCTTTTTTAAACGTCAACTCTGTCGCACTTTTGGTTCAGAGAACTTGCAAGAGAGTTTTACGACAGTAATTTATACTGTTACTCGCTACAGTGAAATTAAACAGAATTTATGGTTGAAATTTGGTTTTAAATAAAACATTAAAAATTTTATAATTGAATTAGAAATCATGGTCGTTTTCTTTGGTATCCTGTCTAATTTTAATTTCTGTTGTTTTTATATTTATGAAGTCATTCACACGCAACTACCAATTTATGTAAAAAAGGAAACTGAGTGGTGTATCAACGCGTTTATTCTAAATGAGGCTGCTGTAGTCAAAGCGGTAAACACGTAGACTACAAATCTGGTTGGGCCAGGGCAACCAAAATATAAAATTTTTTTTTTTTCTGTTTAATGATTATATACATATTCAGAATTAACATTAAACCTGCAGCCTCCTTCGTCGGTACCACTTAATAGCATATTTTCCGGAGAAGTAAAATGACCACCATGTCTCATCTCTCATCTTTCCCTTTCCCAAAGAATGTAGCACGGTTACGAAAATATCTAAATCGGCATTATTGCCTGAAGTGCTACTTCTCTCTTAAAAAAATGGTTAGTGAAACTTTAAAAAAAGAGTGCACGTGTTACAGGAGGTCATTTGCTCGATGTTATATTCCATACATAAACCTGTGTAGTTAATAGTTCGAGACAAGTAAGAGTGCCATATTTGGCTTTGCTGAATCTTATATACCCTTCACCATGTACGTAAATCTAGTTTAGTGAAGTAGATCCTATAAAAAAAAACAAATATTGGGGTGACAGTGAATTGAAAAATAAGAAAAAAAAAATTAAGTTCTATATATAATTTTACATCAAAATATAATCGGCTCTTAATATGCTAAGCATTTTCAAAAATTTTAGTATTTCCTTTAAGGTCTCTTTAAAAGCTTTTAAATGAATCCTATATTGACAATCGAACTTTTTTTATGAAAATTTCAGAGGCCCATAACTCGAAAAATATAGGCAAGCGCCAATTTTTTCACTTGATATTTTTTTCTTACTTTTTAATTTTCATTCGCTCCATATATTTGTTTTTTTTTTATTGGAGCTACTTTAATATTTCCAGTAATATGGAAAAATTAGAGGCAGGTGTTGTGTTTAGCCCACTGCCTCGAGGGACATAAACTCCATCGAAACTATGTCTGATCTATAGGCGTATTTAAATTTTCTCTTTTTTAGCTAGTGCCTTGGCAAAGTTGGTTTTACCACTTTTTGTGGTAAAGGGCATAAAAAAGCCTCGTAAGTACCGTTAAAATTGTACATCTACTATCGAGAATTACTCTTATATGAAGGCATATATGGTGACCAAAAAATTAATGATAATGTTTTTAATTTCTATGCTTTAGCTTCTGTTAAAGTTACCAATGATCTTCAGCTTTTAAAGTATTCAATAAAGTTGCCATTTCACCGTGCATTCCTTCAGGGTTGCCGAATGAGTAAGAATAATTAAAAACTATTATCGATATTCCGACTCAATCGTAAATAAGCAATCTGAACAAAATGGCGATGCATGCCAACGAAGCGACGCAATGCTTGAAGTTGTGTGGCGAACGTTTATAATTAGCAGCCGGAATCATGCGATTAAAAATCCCTCGAGTAATTTCTTTGGAGCTAAGTCTATGTTAAGTCCGTGACTACACTTTGCAACTGTGCGCAATTCTTAAGCTTAACGGGTACACTATTTCGTCTACTTGCAATTCTAATTTGTTTTGTCAATCGTTATTTTAAGCAAAAACAAAATCTAAGCAATCATTGCCGAAATTTCTGAAACATAATTTGAATGTGTGAACATGAATAAAATTTCAGAAGAGAATTTTAGAAAATTCCATTTCTGGATGGGGACTAACAATCAAGCCATTTAGTATGGAATATGAACGCATGAACTTAGCTTTAATATAAAAAAGTTCAATAGCTCACACTGTTGTTTAAATTTTTGCTCATATAGTTCTCATCAGATCACTGCTAATAATTTATGTCCAGCACGTCATATTGTGGCATGATAATTCACCTTTAATTAACAAATTTATAGTGTAAATTGAAATATTTGCTAAAGACTTTTTAGTTAAGTGCACAAGCTGTGTTTACATTTTCATTTATATTCTTCTAAACAAGTTTGATTTACATTTCAAAATGATTACAGTGGACATACAGACAAGACACTTTTTTAAAACAAATTTAGCCATCGTTTTTTAGATTCATGAAATTTTTTTAATACTAAATTTTATTTTAAAGATAAACAAATTAAAAATATGACATTGTAATTATTATTGTTATCACTGTCATTGTCATAATCAGTTATGGTCATCATATAAATAAATTTAAAATAACTATAAATCAAAACTTAATTAACAAGATAATGAAATGTGATTTTACAATTTTCCACAAAAAATACACGTTCAGCTAAAAAAAAAACACTATAAATATCAAAAAAGGTTAATAGGGAGGGAACTGAATCAAAAAAATTAAATTAAAAAAAAAAAAACACATGCAAAAAGCAGAAAAAATTAAAACAATTTTTGGTGTTTGGGTTAAACAAGTATAAAATAAATGAATGACTTTGCCACAACCGTTCGATGTAAATTATGAATTTGTTTGTATCTGAACATGGCAGTAGTGTTTAAAATAATTTTGTAAATCAACAGAGTAATAAAATATACAAAATATGTATATGAATGCGCATTTAAAATGTTTTAAAAAATTTTAGCTTTGTTTCAGTAATAAAATTTATAGATTTTTCAATATTATCAGCCTGAGGCTGGATAATTATTACAAAATGATTTATTTTAAGGACGTGATAGTCGTACATTAAAAGCTTTTAATAAAAATTTCAATAAATAAAAAATATTGTTTCTTTTTTGTTGTTGAAAAATTATTATTTATTTAAGTTTTTATTAAAGAGCTCTTTTTTTATTGTAAAGGGTGTTTATTTAAGTCCAATAGAACTAACGAAAATGGCTGTCATAGGAATTGTCATACTGCTCTTACTTTTTGACATTAATGATAAGTAAACTCCGGCAAATCATCTTAAATAGATTGATGCTTGAAAAAAACTTCAAAACTGTCTTAATTTACTTAAAAAAAGTCATAAATTAACGCGACTTACAGGAGCAAAATTGTGTTCAGTAATGAGGCTTAAAAATTACTTAACAGGTTGGTTAAGAACTAGATTGCAGCATAGGGACGGAAACCAATTCACAATATACCCTACAGAATCTAAAACATTGAAAAAATTCATCTTTTGAAGCATTTTAAAATAGGTAGCATCATAGGATCATATTTTATCATAAATAAGGTCGGAGCTCGCTTTACAGTTTTAAAAACTTTGGCAGCAACCATCGATTAAATAATTCAACCTCCATAGTCGTGAGATTGCTATTTCTTGATTATTTTCTGCAGGGTTACGTGAAGTCACTGGTTTATGCTGATAAGCCAGCAATGACGAACACTTTCAAGTACAACACTGTTCGCGACATAGACCAGGCAATGCTCGAAAATTTGGCCCAATATCGGAAGTTCAGAATGCGTTTTGTGACGATCAATTTGTACTAATAGTTATTTTGTGATTTTAAATTAGTCCAAAGTCTTAAGCACAATTTTAGAAATTAATTATTGCATATTTTTTAAGTTTAGGATAATTTCGACTGGATATCACTTTACTTTTACATGTGTATAAAATTTGTGTTAAGCAAACATCAAGCCGACAAATATTTAAAATGAAAAAGAAAACTTCTCTTCTAATGTTTTATTAATTTGAGTCATTTATGGTTTGTTTCTGTAATTATGTGAGAATTTTCTCACATAATTATAAAAACAAAATATTGTAGTCATGAGATAGAGGAACTCATAAACGTTAAAACAAACAATAAATATGACAACATAACGCATACTCATGTGAAAAATTTCTCACTCTATTTTCAGAAACGAGGAACTGGTTTTAGAGACATTTTCTAAACTTAAAACGAGTGCTCAATGTAATAAAGAAATTCCGATATCATATAGCATGCTCGAACCTTTTCTGATTTTTTGCTCTTATATTTGCAAGTCTAACTGTAGAATTAAGAGCTGCTTCGGCTTAAGTGATACGATTACTTGAAATCAATCCACCATAGCTTTGTTGTAGATTGCGTAGTCATCAACTTGCCCGTATTAAAACAGCTGATGCGGCATTTTCGAGCGTTTGTCAATGTTTAAACATACAGTATTTGGTACTGCGAGCATTAAAATTGACTTTGTTCACACTACTACATTTCATGGCCCTAAGCGTAACTTGAGGATATGTCAATAGAGGCTATAGCTCTTTGAGGAAAGAAAAATTTTTTCATGCATTAGAAATTCCCCATTAAGGAAAAAATATATTTATTTTGTTTTGGGCTAAGTTTAGTTTTTCCTAATAATTTTTAACAACTTGTAACCAACTTTACCATTTTTTCAATCCGTGACATTGTTTGAAATGAGGACATGGGAAAATGATTTTGCTTGATATAATCATCCCGTCTATAACAAGGTTTATAGACTGATCTCTAAGAAAGCTAAATATAAATCGAAGAAAGTCATCACGGATACTAGAAGCAATAAGTGTACCATGCCACAAGGTCTTTAGAAATGTCTAGAGCAACTACTTTACTGTCGCCAAAATCGTGTGGAAATTATTACTGACCGTTTATAAATTGTTAGACTACACAAACCACACTATCAATCACTGAAGGTAGCCCTGAACTAATAATGTTTTGTGGATTGGCGTTATATATGACACATTGGAATTTCATCAATAGAGTTGTTATTTTTTGAAAATGTTAACTAATGAAAAGACTGATTCAATACCAGTTTAGGAATGTCTTGCGGTCCATGACAGTTTAACTTTTTAATAAATAGAATTTTAACTGAAATAGTTTAAAAACGATCAAGTTTCACTTATTTTCAAATTACACTGATTTCATAGTTTTAATGCTTTTTGTTTTCTTTTGTAGATTTTTTTCTTTTTGTTAAATACGCAACTGATAAGATAATTTCATTTTATAGAATAAAATATTCTTTTATCAATTTTATAATTAGTTATACCAGCAAAAAATATGACAAAATGCTATACTGCATTTACAAATGTTTGAGACAAGCAAAGTACAAAAACAAATACTTCTCAATTTAAAACATGTCATATGATCTCACAACAGATATACGCAGTTTACACACGTCAAGTTTTCTTGCAGAAATTCTGGATTTTTGTGGTAGAGAAAGGAGTGCAAAAACTACCAGCGTAAAGCGTCTTTAATTGAGTTCAAAATTATATTTAATACATTTTAAAAGTGCGACGGTATTTTTAGCATAATTTTTTTCTTTTCGAAAATTTAAGACAAAAAAATTATTTTTTTGTTCATTTCGATTTTGTGCCCAATAAAGTAATTCTACAAAAATTTACATTCATTAACAGTCATTTTAATAGTGGATCAGTCCTCTACTGATCATAATAATTTTAAACACACGACCTTTTAACGAGTCATAAGGAGGTTTGAGTAAGTGACTGCATGTTATTGAATTATCTTTCTTCTTCATTTACCTTCCGAGTGAGTGAACACCAAACATTTTCAATTATATTTAGATTTAAAAGTGGAAAAGGGCTGATTTCTACAATATCCATTTCGGTCCCCATAAAGAATATATATTCTGAGTCCCTATGCATGGCAAAGTCCATTGAGCGATGTCCGTCTGTCCGACCGTGTTAATGTTGAAATCAAATTTTCCAAGGCACTTAATGAGCTAAAGAAAATTAAAAAAATCGTTCAAACAAAGTTTCAAAAGTTTTGCTATTGAAAATCAGCATGTTCTTCGAGGCAGTGGGCTAAACACCACGCCTACTTCTAGTTTTTACATGTTATTTTGAACAATGAAGTACTTCAATCAAAAAAACACTTATATGTAGCGATAGACAATTAAAAAATAAGAAAAAAGAATCAGGTGAAAAAATTGGCACTCGCCCATATTTTCCGAGTTTCGGGCCTCTGAAATATTAAAAAAAAAATCAATTGGCAGTATGGTCAATATGGGTATCATTAAAAAGCTTTTGAAGAGATCTTTCCGGAAATACTTAAATTTAAAAAAATGATTAACCCATTAAGAGCCAATGAAATTTTTATGTAAGGAAAATTTTTTAATTTGCTGTCACCCCAATAATTGTTTTTTGGTTGGAGTTACTTTACTAAACTAGATTTGCATACATGGTGAAGGGTATATAAATAAAGCACTTTTACTTTTTTGTTGTTGTAATTTTGTTTATACATTTGTTTGTTCTTGATGTATTTGAGAAAAGTTTTATGATTTTGTCCAGCTTCACAGGCGATAACATGGCAGCAATAATTCAACAAACAAAAACTTGAAAGCTTCTTCGCTTCATTTAAAATTTTATCCATGTTTCTCAATTACTAAAAAAAAACTAATCAAATTCATCAGCTATAGTCAAAACGAAATCATGTGCCAAGTGAAAGCATTCGCAGTGGAAATGTCAAACGCCATAAATAAAACATCTGGGCCAAACTTGCTCACATTAAGTGTGTAAAGAAATACACAGGTGTGGATTGTGTTAGAAGTTTTAATATAACAAAGATGGAATTTGGGTCTTAAAAAAATGTTTATTACAAGAATTTTATTTTTTAAAATGTTCAATTATTAAGAGTCACCCTTTGTAAGTAGCGCTAATTTAAGTCGGCTTTAAGTTTAATTTCGATTAAGCAAATTGTGCTTATAAAAAAAGAAACAAAATTAACACTAATGTGTTATTTACCAGTCCCCCAAGGAATGTATTATTCCGTCTAATACAACATTTAACGATGATATCATCTCATTTAAATAAACACATAGAATATCAATCAATATGAAATTGAAAAATGCTGCTAATGAAGTAAAAAATAATTTAAAGATCAGTTTAATTTTGTTTTATATTAAAACAAGAACTCAAAGAACTCAAATATTGAGCAACAAAAAATACAAATATTTTTTTCTTTGCGTATTATCAAATAAATATAATTTTTTGTTGTTATTTTTAAAAACTGTGGCAGTATGGAACGCAGACTTTAAAGAACTTTTTTCTTTGTTTCATAAAAACAATTTGTTATCAAGTTTTATGGCCTAATCGTGATAAGATTTTATCATGTTTATGGCAAATACTATCAGTACGAGTAAAGCAAAACATAATAATTTTTATAGCCTGTTAAATTCTAACACCAAATATTAGTACTCGTAGTTTGCACTTACAACAGATTAACGCACTATTTAAAATCGTCTGAATAATAAAAATAATTATTTTATATTAACATTAGATAAGACATTCTTAAGCTTTAGTGAATTCGGTTAAGTGAGGTTATGGCCAAAAACTTTTAATGCGATAAGTAGGTTTCTTTAGAAGAATAGTGACATTAGTTTTGGCAGAATACCATCAAAAAAGTTTCTGGATAGGCACTTGTGCTAGTCTACTTACACCCTGTAAGTAGACGGACACACGAGGTCTTATAGATTTTAAAGAATACACCGTGTTGAAGACTTGTGTAGTTCATAAACGAACTAGTTAATTTAAACAATTCCATCGATTGAACTAAGTGAACTAGTTCAAACCTTTAAGTACACCTAATTCATTTTTGAACTATACTTTGTATTTGAACTACCAGACAAGATAAATTAGAATCCATGTCTTTGTTTCCTTGTTGACTATTTCCGACAATGAATTTGTGTTGCCACGCATTTTATTTAACATTCGTTATGGCAATGCTACGGTGTTGATGCCATCATATTTTGAAAAGAACATTTGAACTCAAAAGGCTTTTGAACTAAAGAAAGCGTTTGAACTAAAAGTTGAAAGTACGAACAATACGTCAACAAAACATTTGCACTAAAGAGAGCTATAAACTAAATTTTGAACTAGTTCATTTTCAAACTTTGAACTAAAAAGACCGGTCACTTAATTTAACTATATGGCACAGGACTAGTGTGTTGCCGTGCGAGTTAATATCAGTTTTGAAAGCACCAGAATTAGTGGCTGCACTGAATGGCTTAAAAATTGACAGAGTAAAATTAAAACAGGAAGATAAATGCAAAAGGAATTTTGATATAATGGAGAAGAAGTATAATTTAAGGTTTACTGGGTTTGAGGTTCTTTTTCCAGCAAGGTAAGGTTCTGAGTTATAATTTAAGATCAGAAAATGTTGATAAAAGTTTCATGGCACACTTCTGGGTTTGAGAGGAAAGTTTTTAGACGTACTGGTTTATGTTAGAAAAGCGATTAGAATTTTTGTCGGTTGAGAAGGTGGAAGACGAAACCACAATATGAAGTCTTGATACTATGGTCAGACTTCTTAGAAGATTCGGCTTGATGATGGATACAACTTATCGAAATAATAGGACTTGAGGTGACCACCTTTAAATTCCAACGGAAGTGTTCACACCATCTACTACCGGTACCATGAAATAACTCCCAATGCAATAACTCCCAAATAAAATAAGTCCCAACAAAAATGAAATAATTCCCAATACAAATTATATTTGCACCCGGGCACTTTTAACTGTTTTAACCTCTATGGTATAACAGGTACCTTCCAATGAAAGAGATCCTTAACTTTTATATCTTACCATATATCATAGATATATGTCCAAAGGCCGCCCTTACACACAATATTTTGTTAGGGAAACCGCTGCTCCATATACCATAGAGAGATCATTAAGCCATTCCGGCCTGTGTAGCCGACCCTTGGCAGGATGGAAGGGTTTAACCAACCGCTCACCAAAAGTTTCCTGCATAGACGGCCTTCGGTCGGACGGAAGGATTTTATTCTCTATGGTATATTAAACACCGGCTTCGCTGACTAAAAGTTTTCTCTGTAAGTCCTAATTGAAGGAGGAAAATATAATATAATATAATATACCATAGAGGAGAACATTTTTCTGTACGGTCGAAGGCCGGCTATACAGAAAAAGTTTTTAATCGAAACGGATGCTCAATATGCCATGGAGAAGAAATTCGAAAAAAGTTATAGCAACCGTTATAAATGAAATAACTCCCAATAAAAATGATATAACTCCCAATTATCAAAATAAATGAAATAACTCCCAACAGAATATAGTTGGGAGTTATTTCATTATGGGATTTTTGAATTTTTTGTTGGAAGTTATTTAATTTTTTTTGGCTATTTCACTGTACCTCTACTACCACCTGTGGATTAATTATTGTTTTAACATTAATTTTTGTCTCAGTGTAAAAAAATAAAAAATCTACGATATTTGTAAAGCGTCTCTTATATTGAACTGCGTTCCTTCAAACCAAAAGTTGACTAAAGAAGTTTTTTATTTTTGCTTTACAAAGACAATCTGAACAACTTCAAAACCTTAAATATTTAAAACATTTCTTTGTGCTTTTTGTTAAATGTATCCTCTGGTCATATGATATCTTTGACAATGCCGCTTTAATAATTCTTATCAGGTTAACAAAAAAATAGTTCACGATGCATGTGTTGAGCAGGACTTTTAGTGTTTAATCAGTGATTTACACCACAAGTTTCACTAGAACCGACAGTTCCCTCTGAATTATTGATAAGACCTCGTAATGATGATAATGATTTATCTGGCACGTCAGACCTTGGCTTTCAACTTTGTAGCAATAGGTGACAAAACAATGTGCTTAAAATGTTTATTTAAAGGAATTTTCATAAGATTTTATATAATATGAATTGAAAAAAATTCCTTTCTCCGAATACAGCCACCAGAGTTCTGTCACAGTAAATCTTAAGTTTCTTAGTCGCCTTTTTTCTTTTAATCATCTCGCAAAACATAAATATTTTTATATTTTATATTTTATACAAAAAATTGGTTTTATAAAGACATAAAAAGTCGATAGTAACCAAGATAAGACCAATTTATCTCTCGCCTAAATGTTTGAGAACAATTTTCTAATCCAAATTTCTTGATAATTTCACGGCGTATAAGTTTTCATTTGGGATTTTTAAATTACCTTAAAAATTTTGGAAACCTACAAACTCAGTTTCACATTTTTTATAGTTTCTAAAACTAGTAATTCTCAAATAGTTTGCATATCTTAGATTTAGCTAATTTTTACAATTATTTATAAACTGATTTCCAATTCGCTTACTTCCAGTTTTTAACTAATTGGCCAATTAATTTTGAATTTTTTGATAATTGAAAAGAAATATACTTTGATTTATTTTATTAAAAATAACAACCATTTAACTAATAAAACAAGTTTAATATCTGAATCATGCACTGTATGATTGCTAGAACAGCAGCCCATAGGTAAGTCGTGAAGAAAAGATTTAAAAATATTGTTTTTGTTTTACTTAAGTTTTAATTTCTGAAATTTTCTTTTATTAAATGGTGTTTTTTAAGCCCATAGAACCTTAAATTGTAAAAAATTAAGTGCATGGCATTATGATTTAAAAATAATTTCGTTAATATGGCGAAGAGAATTCTAGTTGCCCAATTTGGGCTACTTTTTCGAGAATTGTTTACCGTTTGTTACGTAAAGTACAAAGAATGTTGGCATCCTAGTCGTCAATTGTTGTTAGTTTGTTGACATAAAACGATAACTTTACGAAACCCCACAGGAAATAAATGAAAGGTATTAAATCTTAAGACCTTGCAGGCAAATTGACAGGTCGATTTCTCGTCAACAACTTATAGCGGGATTTTCATTGCAAATAGTCGTTGGTTAATTTTCTGTTAAGACCACATCTTGCTCGGATAGATTTCATCCATATTTTAAAAGAAACAAAACAATTAATAGTGGTGCGATTATGACCTTAAACGACCGAAACGCGAGCATAAGCTTTATTTTTAAAAATTTCAAGTCCAAAGATACCAGTGTGTAAACTGCATTAGAGGATGCATTTCTTTGGATGTAACTTGAGTATGTAGGGTCTGTTGTGAATTAGTTTCACTCCATATGTAGCGATGCACGTAAAGTCAAAAGTAAGCCTCAACACTGAATTCAATTTTAAGATTAATAAAATTGATGAATGATTTTCATCGTAAATCTCGATATTTTGGAAGCGTTGTCAAGCGTCAATCTATTCATGATGATTTACCAGAGCATATTGATCACTATTGTTAAAAATTTAGCGTAGCATGATAGCTTGTTTCATAGTTAATAATTTCGTGAATTTTATCCGGCTCAAAAAAAAAAAAAACACCCACATGAGCCGTTTATTTTTAAAGTGGCATAAGTCACTTTTCTTTTAAGCTGATGCACCTATTTAAGGAATAGTGCTTCAAAGGTTTTAAGTTGAGGCTAAACCTAGAGAAGACATAATTGCACTTTTAATGTCTCAGGATGCTTAATAAAAACTTCGGTTAACACAACATTTGTTTATTTATTATTTTATTGAAAAAGTGACTTATGCCACTTTCAAAACAAACGGCTTGTATAATGATATCAGAAATTTGCCTATTTAAAAAGTAAGTTTTTGAATTTGTTTTTATTTAAAAATAATGTTTAAATAATTTTTTAAAATTTTTGCTTTGAGTTTTTTAATCGATCGAAAATTGTCACATCCTTTAATAACGTTCGCTTTCAAATCAATACCTAATTTTTTCAGTTTCGTTCATCAATGGAAAAAACATTTTTCGCATAAGTTTCCGTTATATGGCAACTCTTTGTCTCCATCCTCATCATTGTGTTAAAATTCCTCCTAAAATGTTAATTTATTTTTAATGAAATCCTTGAATTTTTTGTTCATCTTCCAACTTTTGTTGTCTATGAGGAGAACTAACAACAACTTTTTGAATCCCTTGTCAATAATGTCATCCTGAGACATTAAACGCTTCATAATTCATATTTTTCAACAATGCGTTAGTTAACGCTGTTTCATCTTTAACCTTAAAAATCCTTTGTCTTATAGCATTGGAACTTTAAAAGGTTTCTTCCTATATTTTGCTAATTTTTATTGCTTTCATTTATTTCAGAAATACCATGTCGGAAAAAGCTACAAACGGCAATGCCGCAGCACCACCCACAGCTGAGTTAGCTGAAATGGCTTTGGAAGAGCCAAAAGTATCATTACAGGATCAATTCAAAGCATTTTCCAAATTTGGTGACACAAAATCAGATGGCAAATTGATAACACTGTCGCAAAGCGACAAATGGATGAAGCAGGCCAAGGTCATCGACAAGAAAATCACTACCACCGATACTGGCATACACTTTAAGAAATTCAAGGCCCTGAAAATCTCTTATGCTGATTACAATAAATTCTTGGAGGATTTGGCCAAAACCAAAAAAGTTGAGCTAACGGAAATAAAAAATAAAATGGCTTCATGTGGAGCACCGGGTGTAATACAAGTTTCGGTATTTATTTTAAATCGATCGATAACAAACAGTTCAGATTTAAATAAATAAACTTAAACAAATTATTGCTTTTAGGCTGGCAAGGCAGCATCGGCTGTTGAACGTTTAACAGATACTAGCAAATATACGGGATCACATAAGGAACGCTTTGATGCTAGTGGCAAGGGAAAGGGTTTAGCTGGTCGCAAAAATATTGTAGATGATTCTGGTTATGTATCGGGTTATCAAAATAAGGACACCTATCCAGCTGCTGGCAATTAAATTTTGTATTTAAGCCTTTAAATTATTTAATTTTATTCAAATCAAAATTTTTTATATTTAAAAAAGAAACTACAAATTTTTTTTAAATATTAGCGTTGAAAGAAAACAAAACTTTTTTATAATAATTAACTTTATTTAGTTAAGTTAAATATATTTTGTTGTTATTTTTAAGTCCTCGTCCAAACATGCAAATTTTGTTTCTGCAGTTTTCTTAAATTTATTTTTGAAATTGCATTCGTGTCCATGCATTCACATTTTGTTTCTACAATTTCGGTCTTGATTGCTTAGGTTTTGTTTTTGTATATACTACGAATGACAAAATTTAAGAGAATTGCAAGTACATGAAACAGTGTAACTGTTTCTATTCGTCTTTTCTCTCTCTCTCTCTCTTTCTCCAACAAACTCAAAAGTTGCTCAACAAAAGTTGCAAAGTGTGGACGGGGACTAAATAATTGATATTTCGTTATTTAAAAAGTTTTATTTAAATCTAAGAATGTGTAGTTTTTTAAGTTTTTAATAAATTGTGATATTTTTAAGCATTTCTTTTATTTTATTTTTTTATTTTAATTTTGATAAAAACATAACAACAATCCCTCCTCTCCAATAAATATTGTACCAAAAATAGTTCAAATTTTTCCTACCGTATTTTTTAAAGCCTCACAAAATTATTTAATATAGAGATTCGGCTAAAACGGAAATCAGCAAACAAATCACACTATTCGTGATTAATATACGTCAAAGATTTTTTTTAATAAATATCTTCTTTAATAAAAATGGCCCTTTAAAATTAATATATTATATTTACAGAATAAATAAATAAAAAAACTATACCAATATTTAAAACACGCTGCATTTAATTGAAATTAAGCTAAAGGATTTGAAATAAGATTTTAAGTCTGATTTTAATAAACAACATCCAAGTATACATTTCCCAATGCTCTCAGTCCAAGACATCATTGTCATCGAAACAAAATTACTCAAACGACATTGAACTTAAGTTTCCATTGCAAAACATAGGAATTATGAAAAGCGACATTGAACTTAAGTTTCCATTGCAAAACATAGGAATTATGAAAATTTGTGCTGCCATATAATTTTTGAAGATCCCGTTTTTTGTTCTGTGTTTTTTTTTGTTTTCGTTTTATATGAAATTTAAAAAAAAAAAAAATTAAAAGTCACAAACATTTACATTTTATCATCAGTTTAAGGAACAACAAGAAACCAAAAAACTTTTGAAGCAAATAAATCTTTTAAATTAAATAGAATATGATGCTCTTGAAAACTTTCCATGATATCTTATTTCTTAAATGGGATTGAAACCTGTTAGGAAAAATATCAAAGTTATGCAAACATATGTGAACGTTCACCTTAGGGAGGCCTTATTAAGCCAAACAAGGAATTTATGCAAGAAACAGACAAAAACTAAATTTAACTTTTCTAAAAGTTAATGGAAGTGAATTATATACTGGTCCCAACTATAAACAAAATTTGTTATACAATTCAAACTCACTTTTTAAACAGAAAAATAAAAAAGTAACGGGTCATCCAAAAAACGCGCCTACATGTTTCTTTGAAATAAAACACAAACTATTTGCAATTTTTTCAAGCTGTTTTTTTTATTAAAATTATGATCCATTACAATTATAAGTGGAATAGAATATCATTCAAATGTCCACCATGACTGCCTCTGCAGACATCAATCCGAATATCGTGAAATTACACGTTAGAGGAAATTTTGATCGCAAAAGCGTAATGTTTTCTCGAGTTGTGTGACATGTAGCACCGTCTCGCTGGAAATAGATGTCAGACACATCAATATGATTCAACTGTGTCCATAAAAAGTCTCTCAACATTGATTGGTATCGCTCAGCATTCACAGTAACAGCATTTCCAGCATTTTCTTCGAAGAAAAATGGTCCAATGATTCCATTTGCCCAAAATGCACACCCAACAGTAACTTTTTGTGGGTGTAGAGATTTTTCATGAATAACACGAGGATTTTCATCACCCCAGATACGACAATTTTGCTTATTGACGAATCCATCCATTCGGAAATGAGCTTCGTCACTAAACAAAATTTTGCTTGAAAACAATGGATCTGTTGTTCGTTGTTCAATAATCCAACTAGCGAAATTACGACGTTGTAAATGGTCTCTTTCTTTAAATTCCTGGGATAATTGAATTTTATAAGCATGTAAATGCAAATCTTAATGCAAAACCCTCCATAAGTAGCCATAAGATATGCCCAATTCTTGCGAACGACGTGAAATTGATGTTGTCGGTTCATTTTCAACACTTTCACCAACAGCAGCAATATTTTCATTTGTGCGTACAGTTTTTGGTCTTCCACTTTTTGGTTTATCAGTAACACAACCAGTGTATTCGAATTTTTTCATTATTCTTTGAATTGAACATTGATTCGGCCGATTATTTACACCAAATAAATCACGAATTTTGCAATGGGTATTTTTCAAAGAACGCCCAATTTTATAATAACTTTGAATGATGTAAACGCCTATTTGCAATGTGTACCTGTCCATGGTTAAAACTTTACTACCTTCTAATAAAACAAAATGGCTTATGTCATTTGAAAAGATGTCACGTGTAAAAAATCTAGGCGTCACATTTGGATGACCCTTTATAATTTCTGCAAAAATTTGCTTTGAATCACAGTTTGCTTTATATACTTTTAATTGTTATGATTTGAATTGTATTTTTAGTAAGTTACTATTATAAGAGAATTTTTATTAAAAGTCGTCTATATAATTGTGCGTTTCCATTAATGTGATTCTGTCTAAAACACTTGATTTGCTCAATGGAAACACTTCGAAGTCAATGACAACATAGTATAATTGTTTTTAAAATTCAAGGTATTTATTTCTGTTTAGTCTTATATTTGAGGTAAGATACATTTGAATTTTATAATTATTTGTGTAAATTTATTAAGCAAATTACACATATTTTGTTAAATATTTCCAATATATTTTTGTTCTTATTTATATCTGTGGCGACGCAAATTTTTATTGTTTACAAAAAATATGTTTTAAATAATTCCCGCATACGTCAAAAATTGTTGAAGTGGGACTACCTTCTATTTTTATATCATGGTTTTTTAAGACATATATTTTTTTAATTTTGTATCGCTTTAGAAACAAACAAAAAATGTTGGCGAAATCTATATAAAAAAATAAAAAAAAAATTACGGCTTGGCTTAAATGCCAAGCAAGAAACAAAATGTATTTCAAGCCAAGGGATTCAAGTTATTAAATTTTCCGTTGCCACATTGAATTTTATTATATAAAATACATACATACATACGATTATCCATAATGGTCAGGACCGAAAGAATTCTGGATAAAAAGTTTTCCTGTTTAATTCAATATCAATTAATTATTAGGACACCCTTATAGTTCATCTCCAAACTGACTTACATTACATTACAGCTTCTTTTTAATTTCAACCGTCTGTCCTCAACTGTTCTGCAACTATAGGCGCACCCTTTAATTTCCAAATTTCAATTTTATGCTTGCTGTTTTAATAGATTTAGGTTCTTTGTAAGTATCAAATTTAACAACATCAACTATTGTAACACCCTTTAATTTATAATTTAAAATATTTATACTTCTTATTATACCAAACAAAGTAGTGGACATTCTAACAAATTTTCAAGTGTTTGTATATAACGGTTTAAAAGACACAGCCATTTAGGTCAAATTACATTAATTTTGAGAGCACCCTTTAATTTTTAGATTTATTTTTGTATTACACATAATAAAACATGTATGTTGTATGGGGCACCCTTTAATTTTCAAGATCATGAATTGTTTTAAAAACGAAACCAATCTGTAGGCATCACCTTTCAAATAAAAGAAAAATTCATAATCGATCCAGAAATGACTGATTTATAAGGGCACAAATATAAAAAATATGCTTAGAATCCTGGAAGATAAACGTGATCACAGTTTAAAATCTAAAACGGTGGAAAAGATAAAACAATTATAAATTTTCTTTCCCAGATTTCAATTTTATTCAACACAAAAGTGAAGATTATGTATAAGATTACACGAATAAAAATTATTTTTTTTATAAAAGCTATGCGAATGTCAAAAGTTCCTCCCTGTGAAAGAGAACTACCGATCGGTACAGCTATCGCAGAGTCATTAATATTAAGAAAAAAATTCGCCCGTATCATTTCGGAGCGAAAATTTAACTGTTTAAGACTAACGCTAACACCAAAAAAATATGACTGTAAAGTAATGCTGATACAATGGATTTCTTTTTCTAGTGTCTAATAAATTAAACTTTTTTGTAAATTATTAAAAAAATTTAGAAACTAAAAATAAAATATTTTTTATCCCTATTAAATTATTAAATCACCGATTATTTATTTTATTTTATTTTTTTTTTTTTTTTTTTTTTTTGAAACATTAATTTTTGTCTTTATTGTTTGGACAAAAATCTTAAGTTTATTTAAAATATATATGAGAAGTTTCCTGAACAGCTAGGTAAGCGGTAGCGAAATGACCATCGAGATTTGATAACTTAATCAGGATAAAAAATAGAACGATATTTTTTAAAAATTAATTCATTGAATTCAGTATTCCCGTGGTTTATTTTAATTTAAAAATGTGAATTGTTTACATTTAAATGTTCGATTACGCATTTAGTAATGTCTTTCGAAAATTATTTTTTTTTTAATTTTTTAGGGATGAGGGTTTAAGCCAATGATATATATCAGAGATAATAATGACTCTATATTAATTTTATAAAATTAAATCTGCCTACCTAAATACGCAACAACTTAACGCAAGAATATTATAATTTTTAAACAAAAGTTTTTTAAAAAATTTTATAATTATTTCTAAGAAATCACATTTCAGTTTTTAATATAAAATCAAAAACTTATAATGTTGTGACGATGTGATGGAAACTAATAGCTTAAACTATTAAAAACATCACTATTTAGTAAAAAAAGCGTTTAAAATGTTTATTTTTAAAAATATGCAAAATGTTTCAAGTCTATTTTATGGATTGGAAAATTCAGTTCAACTGAGTAAAAACAAAAAACAAATGAAAAATTTAGCTTAATGAAGCTAATAAAAATAATTTTAAAATAAAAAATTCAACACCTCATTGATCAAGGAGAGTGGAGAGTAATCACAACATTTTGAAATTAATACCTACAACTACAACTACGCCTGCAATGTTATGTTACATATAAAAAAAAGTTGAATAATCGTTACAAGTATGTTGAAAGCAGTAAGAAATATCATATAACAGTCTAGAAAAAAGGTATATAAAATAGACCTCAATTGAATAATCTAACCGCATTTCAAATAAAACGTCAACAGACAAAGACCAGAGTGGATAGAAAAAAAATCAATCGAAATGGCATTTAAAGGGAAACATGCTATAGTTACTGGAGGTGCAAGCGGTATAGGCTTACAAGTGGTCAAGCAATTGTTTACCCATGAGGTTCATGTAAGTTTTTACTCTTTGTAAAGAAATTTAAATTGATTTAAATTTTTTAAATTCTATTACAGAAAGTTGCCATTATAGATCTACAAGATAATGTGGATGAAATTATTAAATTAAGAGCTGCTTTTCCGGAACAACATTTAATGGTAATAAAAATGGATGTGGCCAACTCAAAAGGTATGGAGGCTACTTATGAGGAAATTTTAAAATCTTTTGGCAAACTGGATTTAGTGTTGAATGTAGCTGGCATTTTCAATGATCAAGACATGCAGCGTACGATAATGATTAACTTGGGTGGCATAATTAATTCAACTTTGAATGCCATGAAGATCATGAGTAAAGAAAATGGTGGCAATGGAGGTATAATATGCAATATGTCATCGGTTGTAGGATTAGATCCCATGTTTTTGGTTCCCATATATGCGGCTTCAAAAGCCGGTATTATTAATTTTACACGCTGTTTGGCAGTAAGTCTATATCGATTGCCCTTTAAATTATTGAGTACAAAAATTAATTACTGTTTTTTGTTTTCTATAACTATTTAGAAGGATATTTATTATCAACGTAGTGGCGTTAAGTTAATAACTGTATGTCCAGGTGCCACCATCACCGATATGTTTACCAACTTTACAGAAAAAATGTTATATCCCGAGATAAGTGATGAATCGTATGTGGTACTTGATCGCCTAAATAAACAAAGTGCAGCAGATGTATCGCGTTGCATAATGGATGCATTGGAAAAAGAAGTGAATGGAGCTGTTTATATAATTGAGGGTAAACGTTTGGTTCCCATTGACATGAAGCGTTATTGGACAGGCCTAGAAAAGGAATTTAGCGAGTAGTACAAGACCTAAAAAGCAGCTATTTAAATGTGATAGAAAATAAGAAAATTTTATACTGTAATTTTTAATTTAATAAAAAAAATATCAAACCTGATGCATGTTAGAATTTTTAGCAGGCTTTGAAGCCATATAAATTATTTATCTATATAAATGTAATATCAAATAAGAAGCTTAACAAGTGGTTGTTATATTTTTAATTACAAAAAATTTAATTGCTTACCTTTGGAATTTTTTTTAAATTATTTTTAAAGTTTTTTAACAGTTTTCTTAAAAAGTCCTTTATTGTGAAAATAAAATTTTTGTTATGTTAATCATCCCGCCATGTTACCAATACCTCATCGGTGCGAAATCTTTGGGTAACAAAGGAGTCTTGAAACTCCATACGAGAGTTGGACTTGAACATTTCGGCACCAGCATGTGCTATCATTAGACCATTATCTATGCAGTAACGTTCGTCTGTGGCAAATAATTTACCATTTCTTTCTTCACACATTATTCTCATCATTTCCTGTAGACGTTCGTTGCAGCCAACACCGCCCACAATAAGAACCTTTAATAAGATTAAATAAAGATTTAAAATACAATATTTTTTTTTAATATTAATAATCAGACGTTGACATTTTGGAACAGTTTTCAGCAATAAAGATTTTACCTCATTTGATTCACAGTGAGCCATTGCTCTTTCTGTTATCTCGACCAACATTGCAAATATAGTCTCTTGTAATGAATAACAGAGATCGGCTTTTGTGTATTCAGGTTCCTCAGGCTCATTAGCCTTTTTACGTTTATTATTTCTTTTTGAAGGGTCCGCAATCTCTTCAATATGTGACAATATCCCTGAGAAACTCACATCCATGCCTAGAATGCAAAATTTACGATTACGATATTATGTTTGATAATTTGTTCACAAATTACCCGAGCTATAAAAGGTGGCAATCGATTTGATTATTATGACATGATTTCTTATTAATGATTGTTATTTTTTTAGTGCATTGAAAATCGTAAATTATTTTTATGATTTCAATTTAAATGGAATTGAATGCGATTAAATTAATTTTATCTAATGGTTTAAAAAATATTCCAATTTTGACAAGATTTTATTTAGGAATCTGAAAGGATTTCGAAATCAAAGAATAGAAAAAGTTTGTTTAAAATCAATTGATTGCACTTCTTTACAGCACTGCAAATTACGTATTCAATATTTATTATTTTTTCATCACTTTCCTGCCTAGCACGTCACATAATTTGCGGAGAGTTTCAATATAAAAAAGCTATTTATATTATAATTTCTAGATAAACTAACCTTTTACAACATACGGCAGTTTTATAAACTGTTTACCCTCCTTTGCCAATTGCTCAATATTATAACCCGGACTGGGGTCATTTGATAGTTTAATTATTCTAGCAAAACGATCCAGGCAATTTCCAACTGCAATATCAATGGTCTCACCAAAAATACGATATCGTTTATTGGAATAAGCAATTACTTGTGTATTACCACCACTAACATATAAAATAATGGGATTTTTGGCTCCTGTAATAAAGCGACCCATTTCAATGTGACCAATGCAATGGTTGACACCCAATAGGGGCTTTTGCCAAAGTAGCGATAATGTACGGGCTACTATTGCGCCGACAAGCAAAGGTTGCGCCATCCCTGGTCCCTTCGTATAACATATTACATCTAAATCTTGTGGACTCAGCTTGGACTCTTTTATGGCCGTCTTAATTAAGTCTAAAATATGCTCTCGATGATGTTTAGCAGTTTCTTTGGGAAGAAAACCTTAACAAATACATTCATTAAACGTGTTAATAAAATTATTAAATGTGTTGTAGAACCACTTACCTTCACCCGGTGGGCTTATGTAGGTTTTTCTAACATTAGCTAAAACGACACCATCTTTGATTATTCCTATGCCAATTTTATTAGCGCTACCTTCTATACCAAGGGCACAAACCATTTTGTTATATTTTTATTATTACTTTTAGTTTAAAGTTATAAGTAATAATTTATAAAGTTTTAGTTTTTCAAAACATTGCTTACCTTTAATCAGCTGATCGTTAACACTTTACAACACTGTGTTTTAAAGAACCTGTTGGGCGAATTTACATGGTAATCTTACTAACAAAGCAAAAAAACAATTTGAAATGGCGAAAAAGCTTCTGTTGAGAAAGTGTCAAAAATTGTTTTATAATAAATTTAATTGTTTTTAATATATTTACTATAATTTTGAACCTTTAAGCTTTAAAAAGCAAAGTGTAGTTATCAATGGTGTTTGTTTTTATTTATGAAGGAGATTTCTCACGAAAACGCATGATACTGCAATCAGCGTTATTTAAGACCTTAAATTAAATTGTAAGAAAATTATCTCTGGATTTAATTTGATGTTTTATGTGATAAATATCTTTATCTCGTCACAAGACCTCTTCATGACTTATCAGGTAAGAGCTGAAACTGCTTTAAACATTGCAAAAAAAAAAATTTACGTGTAGCATAGATTTGAAATCGAAAAGTTTGATTTGTTAAAAATAGCCAACTTTAAATAGAATTTACCTGAATTTCTTATCTACTTCTTCACCAGAAAATGGAGTTCAATTTGCCGGTACCTAAGTTTTTTGTTTTCTTTAAATTTATCGCACCTAGTAATGATTTTAAGTCAAAAAATTAAAATAACAATAATTCATTTATCTTACAGATTCTTAAAGATAATTCAATTTTTGATTATGAGTCAAGTTAATTCTTTGTGGGCATATTTCATTTGATAGTCATATTTCTAACGTGGTATTTAGAGATACTAAGGTCCTTTATTTATTTATTTATTTATTTATTTATTTTTAAATTAAATGTAATATAAAAAGCCACTTTTGGCCAATTTTACATATATTACAAAGTAGCTTGCCTGGTTACAGTTTAAATATATCTACGTAAAATAAAGCAAAAAATACTTAAGAGCAATAAAGACAATATTAAAAATTAATCATAAAATAAAATTAAACATAAAAAAAAGAATCAATGGTTCCCAGCCCTAAACGAAAATAGTAAAATATTAAGAAAAAAAAAATTACAAATCCCAGCAGTGATTAAAGTTTTTATTATAATTTCCCTAAAAAGTTAAAGTTATATTACTTATGCGACACACTACTGTCTTGATATCTGTAGTGGCTGTTTTTTTTTATCTAATTTACATCAAAAAAACATTAAATTTAATCGTATAAATCTAAATATTTTTTATATAAGAACTTATGATCATGTTTTTTTTAATGCTAAATTGTCTTTAAATTGTTATTTACATCACTTAATTAAAGTGAAAGCCTTATGTGCATTATTTCGTCATTAAGTCTAATACACACACTTTCTCATACCACCTCTTTAATTTTTTAAGATCACCAATTAATAACACCTAAAATTAATAACTCAATTTTCCAAGGATAATTTTTAAGTAGATCATGTAGGCACTATAAAAATTTACCTACTACGCAAAGAAGTTCTTAACTGTCACCACTTTAAACACTTGTTATATGCTAATTTTGTTTAATTGTGTTTCTACCTGTTCCTTTCGATCTCTAGACCATAATCCTTATCCAACTTTACAAAAAGAATTATTTTTATTTTATTAATCAATTTATTTAATTACTTGAACTATCAGTAATAATATCATTTCATTTATTTAATTAAAGAAATCTTGGAAATTTGTGTTCTAAGACGATTTTGAGCCAAGTCCAACAAATCAGATTTTGTAGAAAGGTACCAAAGAAAAAAAAATACTTTATTTTTTAAAGGGGCATTTTCTTAACAAACAAGCAAAAAAAGCGAAATGGGCATCACTGAGGAATTTTGTAAAGTTTTTTGTACAATAAACAAGTTTGTTGCTGCAGTGAAACAAGAAAATGCAAATAATTTAATAAACAAATAAATTTTTTCTATCAAATTTAACGTGTAAAATAGAAACAATGGAAAATGAAAAACTTTCTAAAAACATCAATAACTGTGATAAGAATCTAGAAAAACATTCGATTGCAAATGAACATGAAAATCTTTTAACGTCAGCAGTATTTGGTCAGTCAAACAATCTTAGTTTGAAATACGAACAATCAGCGGGTGAAGAAGTGCAAGGTTCAACGATAGTTGCTGAAAATGCTAACAGTAAGAGTGAAAAAGAGGAAAATTTAAAGACCATACTGCGTGATGAAAATTTAACAGAATTACGCGCTATGAAAGATGAACAAAAATCAATAACGTCTGCTGATGATAATTTGTTGTTAACAATTAACAGCAACTTAGAGGGCAATGAAACGGTCACAAAAACAACAAATTCACATGAAAATGTCGCAAACATTAACACCAACAATGATGATGTAGGTGAAGACAATAGTGTTAGTTTAAGTCAAACTAAACCAACAAGTGTTTCTACCTCTGTGCCAGAAAACAATTCCCTCCCTATCTGCCATTCCATCTTGTCTGAAAAACATTATGAAGATTTAAAATCTAGTGTAGAAGTAAATGATGAAAAATTACAAAATGAAATAGAACTTCAACAGCAAATATTACAATACAAAAAACAATTGGAACAACTCGAAGCAGTTTTGCAGCAAAAAGACAACATGATAACTCTGATCCAAAGAGAAAATACTATTTTGGAAAAAGAAAAAGAAGCAGTAAGTAAATATTAGAATTATTTTTTATTTGGGTTGCAAACTGATTTAACTTCCGCGATATAAGTTCACTATTTATTATGTTTTTATTAAAATAATTTATTAAAATAATTTATTTGCTTCAAACCAGATATGGCAGTATAAAATATCACTCAATAGTTTTTATATCCATACAAATTGAATAGTCACAAAAAAAAGTAGCAAATTGTATTAAAAGAATTAATTAAGTCGGCTTAAGTTCATTTTTATTTTAACTTCTTAAATAGATTATCAAGAAGGAAAAGTTATTTACAAGTGTCTGCGGACGTTTTCCAAAGAAAGCAGGAATAAGTTGACAACAGCAGATTTAATTCATTTGCTTTTATAGTTCAGAAGTTAATTAATAATTGAAAAAAAATAAAAATTAATATATCAGATTTGAATTAACATTATTGAATTTTGATCACAGATTAATGAAGGCTAGGATGGATTAAACTAAATAAAAGCATCCTTTGAGACGTTACGAATAACATTACTGGATACTTTAATTTTAAGATCTTTTTTTTAAATTTCAGAACATGTGTATTTTTCAATATTTTTGCAATTTTGCTTTAAAAAGTCATATTATTCGTAAAAGTATTTTTAGCATAAATTTGCATCTTCATTTGAACACCCATTAAAAATAAAGTTAAAAAAATTTATAATTCAATAATTTGTTTCAGTTGGGCCTAAGCTCATTATTAAGCTTAACTAGAAGAGTTTACTATCAAAAAGAGTTTAAAAAAATATGACAAAATTATTAAATAAAAAAATATTTTTTGTTAAATTTGTGTTATTTAATTTTAATTTCGAAAATTCGAATTTTTAATATTTTATATTTTTAGTTCCGTAAAGAGAAAGATGTTGCTAACAAGGAAAAGGAGTCTACCGTTATAAAATTTGCAATGAAAGAAAAATCTGTTTTAGATGCCAAAAAAGAAAAAGAGTTAGTGGAAAAGCAACTAAACGAAGCTAAAAAAGAAATAAAAAATTATGCTTCTAAATTTCAAGCATTAAATGAAGAAAAATCTCGTGTCACTTATTTAATGGATGAAAAGGTAAAATACTTTATATAAAAAAAAAAAAATAGCTTAATTAATAAGTATGAATGCAGTGTAATGAAATACGAAAATACCAAAGAGAATGTGAAAAATTAAAATCGGACTGTGGTCATTTGGAATCCAAACTGAAATATCATATGAACAAATTAAATATGGAAACTGAAGCTAAATTGGTATGTAAATACATAAATACATAAATTCATTAATCAAAAGCGTGTAATAATAACCTGTGAATTATTTTGTATTTGTTTCAAAAAAAGGCTTTAGAAAAGAAACTGGAAGAAGAAAGAAATGCTCCCAATAAATTGGAAGAGAAAAATAATGGTAACTATTATAAAACAAAAATATTTAATTCGTTATTTTTATAAAAAATAAATTACGTTAAAGAAAAACTAAAAATTGAATTTGAGGCTCAAACTATTTTGTTAAAGCATGAAATTGCCAACAAAACCGAACAGCTAGATAAACTACTCAAAGAAAGAGATGGCCAAAAAGATATTATAAAACAGTTACAGGAACAATTAAGCAAAGAAACACAAGAGGTAAATACATTGACTATAAACGAAATTAAATTTTACATAATAAAATATAAAAATTATTATTAACTTTTTTAACTTTGTAGAAATCTCAAATACAAACGAGCTATAACAGTTTGCAAGAGGAACATAATCTCATACAAAATTCATATAGTGAAGAAATGTTAAACTCCGCCAAGCTGCGTTGTCAGTTGGAAGAACTACAAGTTTTAAGAACTCAAAATACCTTGTAAGTTAAAGCGTTATTAAACTTTTAAAAACCTATTAAAATGATAAATATTGTTTTTATTTTAGAAACGAAGATAAAATACGATCTTTGACACTCGAATTAAACGAAGCTTTACAAAAAATACAAGACAATGAACAAGATCTACAGCAGCTACATGCTAAGGAAGAAGAACTTTTAAGCTGTAATAAGGAAATGAGTGAAAGTATAGTTGATTTGCAAAATCAAATTTGTTTACTGAAATCAAAGGTTAGTTTTAAAAATTAATTTAAACATAAAAAATTAATTTCTAAACTTTAACAAAAAGAAAGTTTGTTAAAGTGAAAGTTTTATAATTTTATAAAGATAAATTTATAATAGTAGAAAAAAATTAATGCCCCGGGTGAGGCTCGAACTCACGACCTTAAGATTATGAGACTTACGCGCTGCCTACTGCGCCACCGAGGCTGTATGGGTTAGTTCTCATAATGTTCTGAAGGTGTTTAAAGTGTGAAAAGAAACATTTTTACACGTTATGTTTTTTGCACGTGAAGTGCATTGTTTTGTTGCTTAACTCCACACGTAGTGCGACCACTATTTTGTGTGTATGTATTAATGTGACCAAATTTTAATTACAATATGTTCTGAGTTTGTTGTCAGTTGCGTTTGTCAAACCAAATTGCTTAACGAAACCATTTAAATTAGAAGCCTTCAATAGGTTGTGTTTAATGTATTTTTATTTTATAAAATATACCAAAATTTCCCGGTGTGCTTCGCTACCCTAATTAGAATAATCGAACCAAGATTACTCTTTTAATCCAATCCGTTTTTTATTTGGTTATGCATATTAATACGGAAGTTACTTGTAGACCCTTTCTCTTACAGTTCCTGAGGTAAACGACAACTGTTGATTTTGTATGGGAGTTATCTTGCCCACTGTCCCAACCCATCCAGTATTTCTTTAGACTAATTACGATATTAATAAAAAGTTTTTCGTACAAAAATTTATTGCTACTTTTTATAATTCTCTAGATACTCGAAGATAATTTTTCACTTTTTATGGTCGAAACCACGCCGAGGTTTAAATTTCGAAATTTTGCTTCATGCAGATCTTGTGGACAGTGTTGCATTTTAATTTCTACTCAATATTAAACAATTTCGTACTTATTGCGCAATAAATTGTTGAGATTTTTTATGGAATATTGAGCTCAATAATGGCTTTTATTGAGAAAAGCTGAATATTGAGTAATGTCTGACATTTACAGTTTCCAAGTAAGACGAGGGTACATATTTACTTTTTAAAGGACGTGCCACCCTAACGTGAAATGGAAAAAAATGTACCCGGTTTTATATACCTTTCACCATGAATGTAAATATAGTTTAGTGAATTAAGTACGCATCGGCTCTTAATGGGTTAAGCATTAAAGATCTCTTCAAAAGCTTTTAAATGATACCCATATTAGCCATAATGAAATTCGAGCTTTTTTATAAAAACTTCAGAGGCCCATAACTCGGTAAATATGGGAGAACGAACATTTTTTGACTTAATGTTTTTTTCTTATTTTTAATTTCCCTATCGCTTCATATTTTTGTTTTTTATTGGAGTGACTTTATTGTTCCAAATGATGTGGAACAATTAGAGGCGGTCGTGGTGTTAATCCCACTGCCTCGCAGGTCATGGACCAATCTTGCTGATTTTCAATAGAAAAATTTTCGAGACTATGACTGATCGATTGGCGTACTTAAATTTTCTTTGGCTCAACTTCTGCCTTGCCAAAGTTTATTTCAACCACCGAGTATAGTTTCAATATTAACGCGGACTGACAAACGGACATCGCTCAATCGACTTCGCTATGCATAAGACTCAGAATATTTTTGTTTTATGAGGTCGGAAATGGATATTGTAGAAATTACAAACGCAATGACAAAATTAGTTAAACCCTTTTTCCAATTTTCGTGGTGAAGGGTATAAATAAAATTTTTCAATTTAAAATAGCTTATGCTTGGGAAGTGAAATGTAAAGAAAATATCATGGAAAATACAAAAATTTAATAGAATTAAATTTAAAAGTGTTTCTTACATTTTTTTACACGCATGCGATTTCAACTCGCCATGTAAAACTCATGTCACGTGCAAAAACATTTCGTGTAAATCATGCCTTTAAATTAAGTGTAACAGAGTTGCCGTTATTAAATTAAACATCATTTTTAAGAGATTTTAAAATAATTGAAATTAAACAAATATAGAAGAAGTTTTAATTAGAACTTTGTTAACGTTTTTTTTTTTAACTTTTTAGGCTCAAGGTCTGGCTGCGGAAAACGAATTGTTGAAAAGGGAACGATTAGAATATGATGAAAAATATAACATTTTAGAAAATCAGCTAAAGCAAGAACAAAGCCAAAAAACTGAAGAACGCTTACTGTTGGCCAAACACTTATCGGAAAAGACAAAACTTTATGAAAACACGAAAGTAAAGCTGGAAAATGTTTTAGGCGATTTTGAAGCAACGAAACATAAACATGTCACAATAGTTAAGGAGTTGCAAAGGGAAATAGTGAAATTAAAAAGAGCAAACGAACGAAATGGCGGTAACCTTATTTGCTCCAGATGTCAGAACTCCATTCAAAATAATGGCTATCAACATAGGGGAAGTGAAGATAAGTTAACGACGGTGGAAACATCGCATAGCCGTGAAAGCAGTATTAGTACAACAGGTGGCCAAAGTGCGACGTGTAGTAGGCGGGGAAGTGAATCCTCCGAATCAGATACAGTAACGGGTAGAGAAATGGATTTTAAAGATGATAATAAGGTAAAAAATCAAATGTTTTATAAAATCAAATATTTTATAAAAATTATTTTTCTAGCAGGAGCCTTCGAAAAAACATTTAGTCGAGCGTATTTTGCGTTTGCAACAAGCTTCCGCCCGACAAACTGAAAAAATTGACTTTCTCGAACAGCATACTCTATCTTTAGTCGCTGAATTACAAAAGAAATCCAAAGTAGTACAATATTATATGTTGCGTGACCAAGCGGGTGCTTTGACTTCTTCGAAAAGTGATCAAAACAAAAGCGAGCTGGCAAAATATGGTAATGGTGTAATGTCAGCCATTTATAGTGGCATAAAGGGTGTCGAGAATAAAAGTATGTCCTTGGAATTATCCCTGGAAATCAATAAAAAATTACAAGCTGTCTTAGAGGACACATTGCTCAAGAATATTACACTAAAGGTGAAAGCAAAACTTAACAAAAATTGTTTATTTTCTCTTTAGCAATTTTTTTTGTTTTGTTTTCTAGGAAAACTTGGATGTTTTGGGTTTGGAGGTGGACAATTTAACACGAAAATTACGACAACTAGAGGGCAGTAGATAGATGTTTTATATAAATGTTTTTATTTTAATTTAAGGTGATTAGGAAATGTTAAGGGTGGAGTTGTTATAGGATTCGCCAAATTCAAACAAATCATTTTAATTAAAAATTGAATTTTTTAACGTATGTGTATATATCATGGAGATAAATAAATTTGTAAAAATAATAATTTATTGTATTAGAAACATAAATTAAAATTTAAACTTTCGGTTAGTTAATAAATTTGCTGTACAAAAATGGAATCAAACTCTACAAAATATATTTTTAAAATTATTTATATTGTTGTTTATTCGTCTTTATTTTAACAATTTCTTTAGAGTTTTTAGAGTTGAAAAATGTATGCACACTGCTTAACCCATTAGGAGCCGATGACATTTTTATGTTAAAAAAATAATTTTTTAATTCTCTGTCGTCACCCTAATATTTGCTTTTTAATTGAATTTAGGTACTTCAGTAAACTAGATTTACATACATGGTGAAGGATATAAAGATTCGCCATAGACGAGTATAGCACCCTTGCTTCGAAACATGCTGAAAAAAGTTTCGCGATTCGAAAAACGGGATGGGCGATAATGTTTAAAAACAAAACAACCTAAGGTAGATACATAGATACGAAGAATGCTGATGATTGATGTAGCGATCTAGAAAATGCTGCATTACGTTTTGTTAGTGACTAGTTTTTCTGTTTTCTTTGAAAACCATCCGCAGACATTTGTAAATAATTTTTCTCTCTTAAAAAAAATTTAATAATTGAAATAAGACACAGTAATTTATTTATGGTTCTCTTTAAGTTCACCATTTCCTTACTATTTCTGATTTTTATATTAAAAAAAAAAAAAAAAAAAAAATGCATGATTTGGAGCTTAGAATTTTTTAAAAAGTATATTTTATTTTTAATTAATTTTTTTTTTTAATTTGCATCTATTGCGGTATACGCAATTTCAACAATTTACTGAATAAAAAGCATTTATAAAACACCTTCATATAATTTTTGACTGACGGGAGATGGTTTTCCTAAACCCATAATCATTTTTATGGTAGGTTCTTCACCCTCCTTTGCAAGGCGAACAAATTTATTGTCATTTTTCTTAAAGTGAACTTTCATCGTTGGATTCTGTTGACCCGTTTCTTCCGTAATAAATTCCCGCAGTAAAGGAGGAAACTCTACCTGATTACTTAATATTTGTTCAGAAACTTTTTTAGTATTTTGTAAAAATTTATGTTCGTCTTCCTTATCAACCAGTTCATAGTCGGCCTTGTAGCTAGTACTATAAATTTCAATAGGTTTAGGTAAAGTAACACCACGCCAGGTCTTTTCCACAGTAACCTTTACTTTGCGCACAGAATCAGGATCCTTTATATAAAAAATGGCATAACATTGTTATTTATAACTTTATAAATATTTTTTATTTACCGTATGGTCTACAGGCTGTACTTTTAAAATTCTTAAATAGCACGGCTCCGGATAACGTTGAAACATGTTGCGAATAACTAGACGTCCGACACCATAATCTTTTAAGTCACCCACGATTTCCCACAGTGTCTTTCCTTTAAAATCAGTTTTACGTCCAATGTACTTTATAACAGTTGCAGCAGCCATTTTATTTAATTAATGCAACAGTTAAAATTTAATATTCTTAGAAAATACGCGTAATAATTTTTTAATATCGGCATGCAGTTTTGGTTTAGAAAGAAAGAAAACAAATGTAAACAGCTGTATGGCCGTAATTACACCACAAAATAGTTTAACATTCTGTGATGTAATGTTAAACACAGGGTATAATGTTAACTATCTAACTGTTGCGCTCCTAAATTGTTTATATCCTTAGTTTTCAGGTAAACTTAAATTTGTTAAAGAATGAATTTATTTAAAAATTTTATTTTATACGTTTTATCTACTTTGCGCTCCCGTAATTAATTTTAACAGTTTTTTTTATTACTACAGTTCTTGCTTTCAAGAAGAAGAAACTACATTTTATTGTTTGGCTACTGCAGTGTCTCACTTCAAATATGTATGTTTTGGAATTTACAAATATAATACATAAAAAAAATTTAAAAAAAATAAATGAAAAACCATAAAAATCTGAAATTTCGGGAAAAATCTTAACATTATTAAAAATATTAACTACACCGAAAAATTAAACTTAGTAAAAAATCGAAATTCATAAAAATTCAATTTTATAAAGCAGTTGAAATTTAAGACTTTAAACGAAATTTCACAAGAAAATTATTCCCGCCAAAAATATTGAAATTTCGATAAAAAATAAACAAAGAGCCATGTTAGCAATATTTTTCAAACTAAAATCGATGTAGCTAAAACACTGGAAGTTTGATTAAAAAAAAAAAAATTGAAATTTTATAAAAAAAAAAAAACAAGTAAGAGTTCTATTTCTGGAATCTTTTATACCCTTCAGCATCTATGTAAATCTAGTTAAGTGAAGTAACTCCAATCAAAAAAGCAAGTTTTGAGGTGACCGAGAATTAAAAAATAAGAAAAACTTTTTTTAATTATTTAAAAAAAATTTGTATTTCCTTAAAGATCTCATTAAAAGCTTTAAAATGGTACCCATATTGATATGTTAAAAAATTTGAAAACTTCAGAGGCCCGTTACTGAGGAAATGTGGGCGAGTGCCAATTTTGCACTTGATGTTTTATTTCTTTTTTTTTGCTTGGAGTTACTTTATTGTTCCAAAAGATATAGAAAAATTAGAGGCAGGCGTGGTGTTTAGTCCACTTCCTCGAGGGACATGGACATATCTATGTAGCTAATTTTAATAGCAAAATTTTTGAAACTATATCTAATCGAATGGCGAATTTAAATTTTCAGCTAGGCAAAGTTGACTTAAACACTAACTAAAACGGACAGACGGACATCGCTCAATCGACTTCGCTATGCATAAGGACTTAGAATATATACACTTTATGGGGTCGGAAATGAATATTAAAAAAATTTCTAACGGAATGTCAAACTTATACCCTTTTCCCACTTTTTGCTGTGAAGGGTATAAACGTGATCAGTACACTCAACAATACTACAAGAAACATTTGTTTATGGATCAACAAAAAAATCATCTCATGGCCCCAAGAACCAGTTGACCTCACAAAATTACACAACATGTTTTCACTTGTGAAACAATAGACTAGAAAAACTCAACCCTTGAGCCTCTTTAGTACCCGATGGATTCATAAAACAGCAGCAATAATAATGATGAGACAGCTGTGATAAGTCGTCGGCGGTAGAGAGGCGTGATTACTAGTTTTTTTGTACATGAATTGGAGAGAACGTACAATGTGATACGAGTTACATATCTATGCTAAAACAGAAAAGCGGACCAAAAATGATTCAAATCAATTTACAAAAGATATGAGAAAATGTTTTTATTTACAATAATTAAATCCATTATTGATAAGTAACTGAGAAAATTAACGTCATTAGGGAACATACGAAAATACCATTCAATTTTAAAAGACAAATAAGTCTTAATACTGTTCACTTTTATGTGAACGTTTTGACTTCTTTTGACGACTTGAGTGGCCGCTGTGTTGTGAGTTTTCAAATGGCTGAGCATCTTCATAGGAATCATTATCTTCGGAATTATTTTGTACACTATCGTGCAATTCCAATGTGGCATGAGCAGCAGCTTTTGAAGCATTTACTTGTGCTTCGGCCGCAGCTGAGGAAGCTTTAAGTGTTGCCTCTTTTGTCGCCTCATAATCTATACTGGCTTGTTTCAATTGTTCTTGCACTTGATCTAATCTTGTTTTGGCTTGTCCCACCATGGCAGATTGGGAGGCTAATTGACTGGAGACTTCCTGAGAAGCTTGATCAGCATGTTCAGCCACAGATTTAGCATTATTAACAGCCGCTGTTAATACGGAGACATGATTATGAGCTGCTTGAGCAGTTTGCTGTGCCAACTTGGCTGCTATTTTAGCTGATTGTAATTGTTCCAATTCGCGGGAGAGAGCTTTTTGAGCATTTGCTGCCTGATGCTGTAATTCTTGTAGGAGCACTTGTTTACCTTCTAATGCGGCTTGAGCGGTGGCTGCTGCTTGGGAAGCAGCCTGAGCTAAACTATTTTTGGCTAGAAAAGCGGCTTGTTTTGCTGCTGCATGCTGGGAGGCCACAGCACTAAAGGCTTGATTAGCAGATCCCTGAGCTATTGAACGTAAGCCACTGCCTATGCTATAGCCCGATTTGTGACCATTGGACGGCGGCTCGCTTACCAAATGATAGGAAATCGAGTTTTCAGAGTGCGTTGGGGAGCCACTGGACGATATTATTCTGTATTCATAGTAATCATTGTGGTCAACCGAATCAATACCACTTCCACTGGTAGCTTCATGATCTGGAGCTGTGTGCAACTCTTGAGGTTCAAATAATGCACCACTACTATGCGAATGACCTGCATGTGCTTGGTATGTAGTATAGCCATTACGTTTCGTCAGACGTCCCACTGTTTCTCTAGAACAGTGCAATGCTAAAACTTTTAAATCAAAAAAAATCTCTATTTTATTTTTTTTATCTGTCACAACTTACCTAAAATGACGCAGGCTATTGTATATATTTTAATCCCGTTATACATTACTATTCAACAATAATTTATGGAATGTCCACCAGCTGCTTGTAATACATCAATTTTATACCACGGTAAGTAAAACATGAATACTTTGAGTTAGTCAACCGTCAATATTCCATGTCCAATATTTTGTTAGCATGTTGCTAGATTTCTTATACAAAATTAAATACATCGCGCTTGTTTAAAAGGTTTGAAAAACATTTTCACTTGTTGTAATTAATCTTTCTTGTTGTTTTAATTTAAATTGATTATTTGCGGAAGTTTTAAAAAGAGTTTTGGTTTATAAGAGTTTGGCACGTTTGTATGGCTATAAAAGAAGGTGTTTTCGCTTACAAGTTGATTTTGACTGTTAACACGGAGAAGTTGTTATGAGTTGTGGGATCATTTATAACTAAGAGCATTGGCCTGATAAAATTTCGATATATACATTTTTATGCTGTAAAAAGTTGCAAGAAAAAAAAGTTATTAAAAGTGGGATACAGAAAATAGCCATTACTGCTTCTTACTTATCAGCCAGCTTAAGCGATTGTTGGCTGTCATCTAGCATCTGCATACAAAATGTTTATGTAGGTAGTTATTTGTTACTTGCTACAAACTACTCGAATTTAACGAACAAAATAAATGCCTTAACTTTTCATCCCTAAAGGACAGAATTGACTATCATACTAAGACTTTTTGACAGATCTGTACGATTTTAAAATCTATTAAAATAAATCATAAAATAATTTTTTCTACGCGATCAGACAACAACAACAAAATTTTAAGAGCATTTGTTTTTTGCGACATTTTGAAACGATTTTTAAAGTACGACAGAATTTTGTCAGATTTTTGTGTGATTAAATCATGCAATTGTGTATAATATTAATCCTGGTCTTTACCACAGAAAACTTCATTTAAAGTTGTCAACACTGTCACTTAAACAGTTATATTTTATTTAGGTAGAAATAACTGTTATTAATTAGCAGTGAAAAAACCAATTTTTGTTAACATAGCCAACCTTAAATTTAACAGAGTGCTGTTAGTTACACAACAGTCATTGTATTATTCACAACAGGTTATAGGCAAATTTATATTTTTGATTTTCTTTATTGCGGAAGATAAATCAATTAAGTAGCACAAGTTTTTATAAAAATTCTCACGAATATGTTGCTTTGAGGGGTGTTTTATTGCATTGTAAGTGTGACAAAACTGTCACTTGAACAGTTATATTTTATTTAGGTAAAAATAACTGTTATTAATTAGCAGTGAAAAAACATTTTTTGTTAACTAGTCATCTTTACAGTTAACAGAGCGCTGTTAGTCACATAACAGTCATTGTATTATTCACAACAGATAAAAGACAAATTTATTATTTTTGACTTTCTTGTGGATGATAAATAAAGTAAAATAGAACAAGTTTTTAAAAAAATCCCGATAAATATGTTGCTGTAAGGGGTGTTTTGTGGCCTTGTAAGTGTGACATTTTTAAACGATTTTTAAAGTACAACAGAATTTGATCAGATTTTTATGTGATTAATTCGTACGATTGTGTATGATAGTACATCCTCGCCTTTACCACAGAAAATTAAATTTTAAGTTGTCAACACTGTCACTTGAACATTTTTATCTTATATACGTCAAAATAACTGTTAATAATTAGCAGTGAAAAAAAAACATTTTTCGTTAACATAGCCATCTTTACAGTTAACAGAGCGCTGTTTGTCACATAACAGTCATTGTATTATTCACAACAGATACAAGACAAATTTATTATTGACTTTCTTGTGGATAAATCAAGTAAAATAGAACAAGTTGTTAAAAAATCCCGAGAAATATGTTGCTTTAAGGGGTGTTTTATGTATGGCCTTGTAAGTGTGATATCTAAAAAAGGCCTTGTAATGGACAGAATGATTGGGATAAGACGACTTAAATGTGATATTAATTTAAATGTTACTATTGATGCCTAAAAATTTAATATACAAACAATTTGAAAATTTTTGTATATTATTAATTGGAGGTAAATATATTCTCTGTGCTTGCAGCGCGAACGTATTTGAAAATGCTGAGAAGAATACGCAAAAGAATCGGTACTTAGACAGCATATATTTTGGATAACTTACCAAAAACAAGTATAGCAAGAGACGCGTAAAAATATGACTTTGTTTGCTTAAGAAATCCCAACTGAATATTCATCCACAAAAAAAAAAAAAAAAAAAAAAAATAAAAAAAAAAAATTGAGAAATATTCCTTCCATCAAGAAGTAATTTTAAGATAAGCAACAAATATTTTGCATTTTTAAGACTTAGTTACAAATCTACAAAAAGTAAATGATATATAACGATTTCATCGCAGTTGCAAAAACGCCTGTTTCTCATTTACACATCTAACGTTACCATCCGCCGACTAAAGCCGCAATTGAACGTTTTATAGTGTTTTCCGATTATTCTTAATACTTTTTTAAAGTTGCTCATCTTGCGTCTTTATTATTATTTTATTTCTACTTTTCCCGCCAAGAGGACGAACATCGACGAACATTTTAGGGTGGCATCGTTGTCATAATATAAAATTTAATGCAGAGATATTTTTAATTTGGCAATTTCTTTATCATTTTTTGTACAACATTGTCATAAAAAATAAAAAGCCGCCCTTAACAATATTAAAAAAAAGGTTTATGAGTTTAAGCAATTAATCTTTGGATTTGGTTCGTCATTCCGTTTGAATTTTCCACAATACTCATTTCCGACTCCATAAAGTGCATGTACTCTTGATCCCTATGAATAGGAAAATTGATATGCGTCTGTCCATAATCGGGTTAAAATCAATATTTCCACGTTCCCAGATAAGCTATAGAAAATTTATATGTACCATTTTCTCAGACAGAGTTTCTGAAGAGGCGCTTTTAAATTTTAGCAATATCGGTCCATAAATGATGTTAAAAAAGGCGAGCGCCATTACAACAGTTACAGGAACTAAGGAGGCATGATTGTGGAGCTTCAAAAAATCAGTCAATAAAAAAAACTAACACTTATTAACCCAAGGAACCTGTTACTCTTTTCCTTTTTCAGGGCTTCATTATAGGGATGGTTGTGATAAATGTGATACTTCTGGAGCTCCTAAAAATCCACCTATTTTTTATGAAATTTAGGTTTTAGCCAATCAATTCTAAAATCTCATAGCTGTGATCCGAAACTAAAACCGGTTTTAAAAAGTTGTATATAAAAATTACAATTTTGGGATTTTTGATCCACGATTTGGGAGTATCGTAAGCACGTTACATGTATGAACTGCGGATTTAAAAAAAAAATATTAAACGAGTTTCGGAATTGCTAATATATTTCAAAAAGATTTTGTTTCTGCTCTACTGTGCCATAGTGTTAACTCGAAATTATCATCAGCGTATTTAAGCGTTTTTAGAGTTGCCAGAGTCTCAGTGCATATATAGAAAAAAATACGATTTTGTAAACATTTGTGTTCTGCCCTTTAATACTGATTATAAGAACAATAAAAACAAAGAAAGAATTAATTCTAAATATAAAACTTTATTAAAATAATATTTATGACATGAACAAAATAAATTAAATAAATTACAAAATCTATTAAATAATAATTTCTTATTGATTTTCTAACGTGCTTGACCAACCTTTTAATACAAAAAAAATTGGTTAACAAAAATACTTAAATAGATCACGTTAATAAATCTCATTCGATAATAAAAGGTATAAAAAAATAAATAGTTGACAGCTGACTCGCTTTACAACACTAACAATAAATTACAAGCAAAAAAAGTGTTTCGTCAAAGAAAAAAAAAAAAACAAAAGAGAACAAAACCATGGCGCATTAGAAATGAAATTGAAATATGTCACGTGAAAAACAACATTCCTTGCGTCGAGCAGTAGTTTGCGGTAAAGCATCTAATCATTTGTAGTATTGGGTGATTTGACGGATCCAGTCCAAATAGTGGGCAACCTTAACATAAACACCGGGAACATTTACTTGACCACAGCCAATGCCCCAAGAAACAACACCAACCACATTCCAGACACCATTACGTTCACATACCAAGGGGCCACCGCCATCACCTTTACAGGCATCTTTGCCTTCTTCACCACCAGCACAAACGAAACCCGGATTCAATTTGTAACTATAGCCGAGTCGGGTTTGACGCAGTTGATTTTCACATTGATGATGGGAGAGGATGGGTACATCAACTTCTTTGAGAATATTTTGATATTTGCCTTGATCGCCGAAAGCATCCTTACCCCAACCAGTTGTCCAGCAGCGAGCGTTAGTAAAATCAGAAAATTTATCGGGTAAGCAAGCGGGACTAATGTGGGGATTTTTTGTAAAATCTACGGGATGATCCAATTTCAAAACGGCCAAATCGTTGTCCAACGTACCGGCATAGTATTCAGGATGGATTTGTACCGAAACAATATCACGTTCTATGTATGGAAAGAATTCAACATCATGATTAACATCCCATTCACCTAAACGGGCTCTCAAGTCAAAACCATTTTGTCTATAATTCAAAATAAAAAAAAATTGAATACAAAAAACAAAATTGCATTAGAATTCTAAACATACGATTTAATGCAATGAGCTGCTGTTATAACATGTTGACCATCAATGAGTGTACCACCGCAGGCGTAAACCGATTCTTTAGGATCCTTTTTCAAAATGGCCACATGCCAGGGATATTCACCAAATTCACTGTCACCATCAACATACACGGGATTCTTGATACGACCGGTAATGCCAGCAGCATTGCGTACGCCACAACGACCAAACTGCTGTTGAGGTGATTGAGCGGGACGCAGTGGTCTACGACAGCAAACTTCATTCACACGGCAATTCTTCTGGATGGGTCGGTTGCTATAATAAGCACGCTGAAAGTTAAAAGAAAATATTTAGTTCCTGTTCATTTTCTTGTTCATTTAATTGAAGCGTCCTTAAAAAAAGTTCCTTTAACGTTTAATACCTCTTGCAGTTTAACAGTTTCCGCTAACACACTACCGCGTTGCATTTTTCCCTCTTCCTCAATACTACGTCTTCTGCGATCTTTGGGAAATGTTATATGAGAACTACCCTCAGCAGTTCCAGGAGCTTGTGTAGGTACTGGATGTGTATAATCAGCGTTGTTAAGTTTTCTCTCTTTGCGGTAATTTTCTGATTGATTAACCAGGGCACTTCGATCGTATGGGCTTTCAAAAACATGATTGCCATCATAACCACCAGCTTCCAAAACAGTAGTTAAGCTCTGTTCTGAAAGTTCATTCTCTAGCGTTGGATGAGATAGTGGAATAGGTTCAAAATTCGAATCCTCTATGGGAAAGTGGCTGGATGTTTGTTCGTCAATACCTGCTGCATTATATGCTTGAAAATTGGAATCAAACTCATGATTTGAGTGACCTTCAAATGGAGTTGTTGGGCTAGGTGGATGTTCATAACTTTTGTAATGATCCTCGTAAGGATGCGAAGATATAGGCCCCGTAAATACATTGGGTCCTGAATGATACTCAAATATTGGTTGACTGGGTATCATTTCAATTTCATATTTCTCAAAACCAGGACCAGCTACAGATAAATGATCGATTGGCACTGGACTAGTAAATATATGATCATCATAATGATGATCTGACTCAATTCCGGAAAAATGGTCATGGTGATGATAGTGTTCATTGTGTATGATATTGGGTTTGGACTTGAAAAGATTTCCTACCGCATCAAAGATATTAACATTTGGTGTAATATGCAGGTTAACCAAGGGTTTCACCACCTTTTCACCATATTCAGTTTTCTTAACTTGAACAGACACCAATGGATTTACATTCACCAAACCAAGATTAAGACCATTTGGTCCAATTGCACCAAAGTGAGGGTTTTGAGCTGGATAATAATCACCCAAAACATTTGAAGGATAACCACCAGGATGGTTTGGGTAGGGCAGACCAAAAGACACACCATAAGTTGGCAAAATTTTGCGACGTATTAATTCAATGGCTTGTAGGGCAGGTAGTCCAAATCGCTAAAGATTGGAAATATTTAAAATAATTATCAGTTACGTTTTTCTGGCAACGTCAACATGTCGCATTAAGAAGTGTGTGCACAATCCATGGAAGTGCTATTAGCTTACGATTGGTTAAAGTCTAGATTAGTTACGTTAAGCACTTACGCTACCGCAAACCAAACAAAGCTAACGCTCTTCGAGCATAAATCTCTTCGAATCCTCTCACCGAATGTTGCCATTTAAATAAGAATATGAAGACGTTTAAGTTTAGGCAGCGTAGTGTGCAGCATTATTAGAAACCATTTAAACTGCAGGGACTTAAAACTGTTAAAGGCATTAGTATTTTAAAGTGGCATTAGTAAATCTCCTTTTTCTATTTGGTTAGAAATTTTAAATTTTAAAGTTAATTTTATATAAAACTATAAACTTACGCCTTGAGCATCTTGAATCAAATCACTAACAGCATCATCTTGTTTTTCGTCTTCTTCGATCGCCTGACGTTTGCCGCGTTTTTTCTCTTCCATCTTTTGATTATCTTTAGATTGGTTGTCGTCTGATTTCTTTTCAGCTAAAGCGCTTATTGTGAGATTGGCAGCAGCTTCATCACTAAGAGCTTCAATATCTTTACCTAAGTTGCGGGGATCAATAGGTAAAATTAAATCTTCTTTACGACCAATACGATCAGCAGCGGGGCATTGATTGAAGGGTACACACTGGCAATCGACGAGTTGATTGCGGGCAATATCATAAGCCCCACTATCGAAGCCGGAAGTTAAACCATTAAAATTATTGTAGTTGGAGGCAGCAATACCTCCAGTGTTATGTAATTCCTTTTTGTAGTAGTCGGGATTTTGACTGTGGTAGCTGGCCCCAGAAGAGCTGGATTGTCCAAAACCTGACTGGTCGAAACCATTCGATGAAGAAGATTGAATACCACCATAGGCAGATAGGCCAGCTGAAGGCTTAGTGTACAAGTTGCCATTAGGTTTGAAACCATTCAAACCGTCTCCATAGCTAGAACCACCTGGAGACAAAAGCCCACCTTGAGAAGCACCATTGAAACCAGCTGTAAAAGCAGAATTCTGGAAGGAACCTTGAGTTTGAGGAGTAAAGGCAGTAGACGATTGAGCTAAAGCTGAGAAATCAGTGTTTATAGATTGTCCGACTCCTACTGGTATGGGGACTGTGGGAACTTTGGCAGCATCCGCACCTTCAACATGATGATAATGGTGATGAACATGTTGTTGCAAATTAGCGTTGTTCGAAGGTATGTCAGTATTCGCATTTACAACAAGTTTAGAACTAGACGAAGCGGCTGAGGCGGAAGATTGATGACTGAAAAAGTTGGCTTGAATTTTGTCAGGATTTTCGAAGTTATAAGGAGGAGAAGAAGAGCCCTGTCCAGAATAGATAGGGCCGGGAGGCTTACTGCCATAAATTACGGCTCCAGGAGGAGGTCTGCTAAAAGTGGCCGAGCCATCAACAGCTGTTGGCGGTGGTGTTTCTAAATATGGGCCGTTATAGTTTGGCCCATTCAGCGGAGGTCTGTAACCGGGTTTGTAAGAGCTTTCATAGCCTACTTTGCGTGGTGGACCAAAAGAGTTGATAGAAGAAGGTGGTGGTCCCATATGAGGACGTCCATTAAAATATGAAGGAGGAGGCATAGGCTTAGGAGCTCCATAAGGACCACCACTATATTTAGGTGGACCTTGAGCATAAATATTAGAGTAGTATGGACGTTTGGCTTCTTCACAGCTCATCAAACCCAAAGCACACAATTTGTCGCGCACCAAATTACGAGCTTGCATGTCATCGCCCTGCATCAAGGCCTGATCTACATTGCCATCCTCATAGACACTATCGTATTCGTTTAAAATTCTACCTTCACGGCGAGATTTTATTATCTGATCGATTATTTGATTGATGTCAGTATCGTTGCTATAAACAGGCTCATGAACAGCATAATTGCGACCTTGTACATCTTCTTCGCCTTCCTTGGGTTCAGCATCGGCTTCAGCAGCTCGTTTTTGCAACATAGAATCCTGTGCTGACCAACCACCACTCCAAGATAATTGATCTTCGGCTTGTGTATATAAGACACTGGCCAATGCAGTTATGGCCATGAGGGCCCAGCTCAACGTGACTTTCATGCTGTAAAAGGAAATAAAAAGAAAAAAAAAACTTAATTTAACCTTCAAAATATTTAAAACACTTTAAACATTTGTCAAACGGCTGATGAATATTAAGTAATAATATTTTGCTTTTGTGAAGAGACACTTCCATTGTGGCCTTAATATTTAAAAACTCAAATGGTCATCGTGCTACTTTTGCACGTTGTTGTTGTTGTTATTATTATTTTTTGCTTACAATCGTTGTTAATAATTTCATAACAAATCGTTAAAAAAAAAAAAGCAGGCAGTAGCATTTCCATTAACACTCACTCCAAATATTAAACTGTACACAAGCGCAACCGGTTTTTTCTTATTCGATTTAGATGACTGACTCATAAAACGGCAAAGAAATTTTTTCATTTGTGTATTTTAAAAAGCACAGAAGAAACAAAGAAATAAACAATAATGTACTTTTACTTTCGTTTTAAGGTCATTAGCTTAAAGTCGGCGAATAAGCGCTTGCAATGGCGTATTTAATGCCTGAATGGTTGGCTATCTGGCTGATTGTTTGAAAATTGTGCAAGAGATTTTTTTGTGTGTTTTGTTTTTAAACTATTTCTGATGTTTGTATCAAGATAAATTTAAGCATCCATCGTATTTCCATAGTGCAAGTATGAAGTAATTTCGGTTATGTTTCCTTAACATGTTTAAGGTTTTCGTAAACTGAAATTATTTTGCAATGATTGCTTCAACCAAGCGTGTTGAGAGCAGAGTTTATTAAAATCCAAGTACACAACTTTTTTTAAGGTTTAAGCCTTTGACAGCTGGCAAGACATGAGTGTCATTTAGATGTGTCTGTAGTTTTTTACTTTGAACAGCTTTAAGCGTAACATAACTTAACGCCCTATGACTTTTAAAAAGAGTATCTTTCTTACTTGTTTTTTTAAACTTTTTTTAACTCTTTTGTTATGTCAGACATATATTTTCCTTATTTTTTTTAATGTGTGGGATTTTATTATCGGTTGTGCAAAAAAAAAAAAAAATAAACAAAACATCTTTTTTTGTAATGTAACGGTCTTAAACCGGATATAATGGTGAATAAATTTAAATCTTTGTTAATTATAAACGTCAGTGTGCAGTGTTGCGTTTGCTGAAAATGTTGTCTATTTGGATATTTAAGCAACAATAGTTAATTGAAATGGTAATTTTATGGAAGATAAATGTTGTTAACATCTTTTATTAAAGTTTACATAATTAATTTTTGCAGAAATTGTGCAATGTGTCTCTGAACTAAAGCTGCATCATCTCATTTAAATAAATAAAAAAAAAATTGGCAATGCGCTGGTGTAAATAAACAAAAATACTTAATAAATTCCTTAAAAATTTATACAACAAATATTTTATGAAATTATTAAAACGTATTTATTATCAAAAAACCTATAAAAAATCACAGTACTGAAAGCATGACTATTTGGCTAGTACTTCTCTATCTTATCTGTAAATTAAGCCTACATTTAAAATAGAAAATCCAGATTTTTATATTTTAAACATAGTGAACTAAATGAGAATTATATTCAGTCATTTAAGCATAAAATCAAAAATTTTTATCAGTTCTCTATCTTTCTCCCTCTCTGAAAATTAAAAATATTTAATAATAACTTTTACTGTTAAAAAAAAAACCAAAATCACCGGGCAATAATTTTTTATCTGTCAAAAATAATTAATCAATTCTCATCGCTCTTTAATTAGAAAACCTGATTTTTAGGGAACATTAGAAGAACATTAGGCTGCTGAAAAAGTAATTGTTTTATTTATTGTTAAAATGTTAAAAAAATTTAGTTATTTTTAGGTCATTAAAGCGATATAAAATCGCTATTTTTATATCTATTTAGTAGGATTTATTAAAAAAGAAATGTTGACATTACTGTTCATGCCAGAATGTTGCCGTTTTAAATTAATTATACCATTTTGATTACTGTAAAAAAACTGGTTTTAATAGCTTTTAATAATCAAAAAACGATTCTGAGACACAGATATGCCCCACACTTATATGGGTCCCCGCCAGTAAATATGAATCTTTGAGTTATATTTTTATAGACCTCTGGTCTAACGGACATCCACGAGTACAATTTTAATAAAAAGCATTAAGACACGCTTTCTGTTTAATTATGAAGGGAAGATATCAAACACTCTAATGGGGGATTTAGAAGGTACGACTTACGTACGTAAAATCCAAGAGAAAATAATATAAAATTCCATCTGTATTTTAAAACTGAAAGTAAAAATCTTACGACAGATTTTTTTTGAAAACTTCCAAAAAGCAAAGATACGATTGTCAAATTTTCATCCGTATTTGCTCTCAATTTGTGCAGATTCATTACGTATTTCGCTTAGACGATCCCACTGGTACTATTCTGCACACAAATTTGACATGCCGTAAGACTTCTTTGATCATGTAAACCGCCCTTAATGGATATATGGCTCAAATAATCCGGTTGGAATGAAAATACATACAGAACTTATATTATTACAGTGGTTTCAGCGCCGACAGCAGTTTCAGAAACACACGTTTAGAACTAAAAATGTTGGCTGCCAGACTGTTTCACAGGAAACATACGGCAACATGAAGGATTAAAAAGACACGTGAGTAGAGTCATTAATAACATTTTCATATCAACAGGTAATCAGTAATCATACAGCTTGATACCCGGACAAACGGAAGAAATAACGACAGCAAAGATTGTAGGGTAGGCAGGTAAATTGCAATAAAATTATGAATTTGCCTTTACATTATTTTTAATATGGCAAAATTTTAAAAGTAAAAATTAGTAAAAGGAAGTTAAAATATTTTTTTTTACGTTGCCATAGTTAGCGAATATTTTTTGAAGGATATGTTTTGGAAATCTGGCAACCTTTTGAAGAAACTAATACACAGTTTGAAAATAATTAAGTTATCAATTTTCTTTTCAAATTTTTTAAATTTTGAGAAAACGGAAAAAAATAAAATAAAAAAAATAACAAAAAGCGTATAACGGTAACGTCGTTATTGTTACAAAAAATATCTTAATTTTTGACTGTTCATTTATAACTTCACTTTAATAAACAATTGCGCTTTTAGTTCCATTTTTACTTCTCCACTGTTTAATAAATTTGTATGTCATTTCTTTTACTTTTTTTCTGTTACTTCACAAATTTCATAAACATCAAGGTCTTTCATACTTTTTTCTTTTGTTTGATCAAGTTTCATAATAATTATCTTTTTTAAACTTCACTTGCTTTCGTTTTTTCTTGTGGTTTTTGTTAAACTTTTGTTTTTTTTTTGTTATTGGTGGTTTAATAAACTCACTTTTTATGGTTTTGCTTTTTATAATCCTTATGTAATGAATTAAATAAATATCCTTAAATTTTTTTGTTCACTCCACTTTTGATCCACTGTGTTTGTTGTCTGAACGTTGACTGTGCTGTACGGTCATGTTTCGCTAGTTTTTATACTAAAAACTATAAACAAAAATTCAATCTCATCATTGTCTCAGCTTTTGGTTCGTTTTAGGCTTTACTTTATTATGCGAACACTATGAAAATCTCTGCAAAGGCTTTTGTGTTGTATGGAAGCTCGTATTTTATTGGTAAAAATTTAATGCTTCTCTTGAAGCCTAGAGAAATAGAAATGTTTGTTGTTGTTTGTTTAACGTCATGTTGCTTATGGGTTTTTTTTTAAGATTTTGGGGTCTAAGTACTTAGTTTGACTTAATTCTTTTAACAATATTTATTTCTTCGAATATATGGAGGACACATAGTGGGGAATTTGAAATGAATCGAAATAAATATAGTTTTTAACGAGCAGCCCCATTTATTTTAAAATTGACATTTTTTGCGTATTGGTTCAAAAGAGTTTGTATTGCATATTCTAATAATTAGAGCGCTTAATCACTTTCAATAAAAACTATTCATTCGAAATCCTTGTTTAAAAGTTCAGGGCTTTTGTTTAAATGGTAAAGAATTCACGAGTGAAAATGTTTTTATTCGTTGATAATTTTATATCGGCCCTCCATTCTTTGCAAACGAATAGCGTTCAGTTTTGCTCAAGCGTGACTCAAAATCATAAAAGTATTTAATCTATAGGTAACATATTTTAAAAATTTAAATATCAGGTTTAAATTATATCTTATGCGACCTCAAGTAACCTAGGAAAATTTTTTAATTTTCTCTTGTACTACTCTCTTCCCAGTTAAAACGTTATATAAAACCCACAGCAACTTATTTCCTACGAAGTTTATTTGTTCTGAATTAAAGCAAACTAAAAATATTTAATACTTTCTTCAAACTAAATGAGAGTTTTAGCAAGTTGTCTCTTAAGATTTTAATTAAATAGAAAATATTTATTCTTGCTGTAAATTTTTTTGTTTTATCATAACGTATACAAATAACTCAGCCATTTGTAAAGCAGTGGGCCGATTAATTCAAAATTTGCCACGAGCATAGTAGAGGAGTATTAAGCTTAAGTTTTGAAGTTGGGTATCATACACTTTCCAGGGATGGCACTATGTGGTCTCAAAGTTGGGTATTTTGCACCTGAAAAATTAAACTTTTTGAGTTTTCGATACTCTGGCCAAGGTTTTTTTTAAATACGAGAAACAATTTTCAGCAAATTTATTTGAATTTTTTCTCATAGTAAGCGAGCAAAATTTTAAAGAATTATTATATCTTATCCGGCTTAAAAATTATACTATTTTTAATTTAAAAAATAAAAAATTATTGCATTTTCGTGTATTTTAGCAAAAAACAGCCACCAATCAATTTTTTTAAATACCAAAAAAAAATTTTTTTTTTAAAAACAAAAAAAAAAAAATAAAAATTTTCTATTTCTGTTTGTGCTAACTTTATGTGTATACGTTTAAACGAAATTTCTTATAAAATTGATCAGTCTTGTAGATGATAGAGTTCCTTCAATGTGACCTATTTGACAGCGAAATTTTTTCTTAACCCTATATTTTCTAAAATTCCAAAGCTGGGATCGGAAACAGAAGACTACTTTAGAAAATGCTCTTCAATCGGTTTAGCCCTGAGTTATTTCCAAGATATTTTGATTCTGCCCCACTGAGCAGTGTTATATTTGATATAGCACATCTTAAAAGTGTCCTATAGCCCTGCATATATTGCATTGTTTTGTCAAAAATCATCATGATCAAAAATGTGTTAGGTAGTTTGTTATCAGATATGCAACTGGTAAAATAGGGTTTGTATTACCATATTTACGTGGGCGTGGCACTTCCTATGCAAAATAAATATTTATCATCATGTAACTTGATAACTGTAATAGGTAGTGCCTTGAAATTTTTTTTGAAATAACATGCATTAAAAAAATGGCCGTGGAACCCTCCATACAAATCGAATAATTATTATCGTGTACTAAGAGAACTAAAATAGGTCAAATTGTGAAATTTTTCACAAGTAACTCAGATATTAGTTCTTGTAGTCTGGTAAATTATAGATTTTAGGGGGTAAAGTGGGCGTTGTATAGCTAAAGCACTTTAATAGCCAAACTCTTGCAATTTTACATCAGTACAATCAATATTAATATGTATAATTTAGCGAAACATACAAAGTGAATAATTCTTAAAGAGAACTATAACATATTGCACAAAAACTCAGATATTAGTTTTTGTAGTATGACGAACCACAGACTAAATTGGGCGTGAATAGTAACAAATTGTTATCATCTACCTAGAGAATTATAATAGGCAGGGTGTTGAAATTCGTATAATAGTGACAAATCAATTTAAAAGCTGGCTGGGTTTGAAGAGCTATTGGGGGTAGCGAAGCGCGCCCGGAATAGCTACTTGTACATAAATGTGCAAACATCCTTAAAATTCTGCCTACAAACAGCTATCGTATGTAAAATGGTTGAGATAAATCTTTAATTTCAAATACCCCTGTAAATAAAGCGATTTAGAAAATTTTTCAAGCATTTGATGGCCTATAAGATCAGCTTTTGTTGATTTTTTTTTCCAGGAATCAATATTATATAGTTAAGACAACATACATTATGTTATTATAATGCGATTCAGTCATTACCCCAGGTAATAGTTTTTACTACCTCAGAGCAGTTACCAATGTTTCTTTCACAGTTTAAAAAGCTATAAGTTTCTAAAGCGAGCTTTAATTATATTTTCTCAAATACTATTCTGCTTATCGTTACATTTATTTTATCGCAGTCACAAGAGTTTCATGCATTTTGTACAGAAAAACAAAGAAAGTGAAAAAAATATTTGAAAAAAAAAAAAAAATAAATAAAATTGGTTTTTATAGGAGAAACCAACATTTTTGGAAGTACCGAATAATAATCTTAAAAAAATTTTAAAATGTAATTGTTTTAAAGTAAAATTTTTTTAGAAAAAATATTGATACGAAATGTGATAATACTGAGAAACCGGGAGGTAGCAAGAACATCCGCACCAAATAAAAGATTAATTTAAAGAAAAACAGAAAACATCGGAAATACGAGGGCTGCTCTATATATTTCTGGCCTAATAGTGAAAATGCGAATATTTATAATCAAAAATGGTTTTATTGTTTTTAAAAGTATTCTCCAGAATGATTTGTACACTTTTGCATGCGCTCAAACCAGTTGTCGAAGCACTTTTTCCACTCCGATTGAGACACCTCTAAAACATGGTTTTTGAACACTTCAACAGCTTCTTCTGGCGACGAAAATCGTTGACCACGTATTTTGTCTTGATGTGCAATAAGAAGTCATTAGGTGCCAAGTCAGGGCTGTACGGCGGATGACCCATTAATTCGACGTTTTTGCCGGTCAAAAACGCTCTGGTTTGAGCCGATGTGTGAGAGCTCGCATTGTCATGGTGAACAATGATTCGTCTTCTCTTGTTGGTTTTTCGAATTTCTCCGATGACTTCAGGCAAACAAATTGTAGTGTACCACTCAGAAGTGACCGTCCTACGTTGCTCAATCGGAACAGTCGCCACATAACCAGTTTTGCCGAAGAAACAGGCGACCATTTGCTTCGAAGTGCTTCTTCCACGAACAACTTTCGTTGGATTTTGCTCGTCTTTGAAGACCCACACGGTCGATTGTTGTTTCGTTTCGGGCTCATACGCATAGATCCATGTTTCGTCTGTGACGATCTTATAAACGTCTTTTGAAGCACCGCAATCGTATTTTTGCAACATTTCTTTGCACCAATCGACACGAGCTTTTTTTTGAGCGTCTTTTAAATTGTGCGGGATCCAACGAGAACAAACCTTTTCTACAGCCAGGTGTTCATGGAGTATCAAAGGTATGCTGGTGGAAGAAATGTCCAAGGATGTCTCTATCTCTCGGTATGTCGCATGTCGATCTTGCATTATGAGTTCACGCACGGCATCAATGTTCTCTGGCACAACAGCCGTTTTTGGACGACCTTCACGGAATTCGTCTTTGAGCGAGCTTCGGCCACGATTAAATTCATTATACCAATTTTTCACAGTGCTAAAGGATGGTGCTTCATCGCCATACAAAGATTTAAGTTCATAAATGCACTCTTGTCGTGATAATCCACGTCGAAAGTTGTGAAAAATGATGGCACGAAAATGTTCACGAGTTAATTCCATTTTTTTCTATATTAATTTTTTCAAGTCACTGTAAACAACACAAATAATGGTCGTACGTCAAACGTTTTGAGTACGATTATGCTTAAAAATGGCAAACTTTCCAATGGAAATGTCAGATTGCACTTGGCAGCACTCAGTGTTGCCAGGCCAGAGATATATATAGCAGCCCTCGTAAGTAAAAAGGAAGCTACCAGTTGAATTTATTAAAGACAAAAAATCTGCCAAGTGCGACTTGGACTCACATACAAATGTATGCGGACTATTTCGAAAGAAAACAGGAATTTTAGACACCAGAAAAATTTATAGCAATATTTTCTGGACTTCTGCATACATTTATAAATAATTTTTCTTTCTTAAAAATTTGTAGAAATTAAAATAAAAATGAACTTATACCGAAATTTATTTAATTCACTTGTTAAAATATCAAACAGCTAAAATAATAATGTTATAAAAAATTAAATTATGTACACGCTAGGCACCGCGCGCATTTATACACTTACTTCATAATAATCAGTATGTTACTTAAACAGCATCTTAACATTTCTTGTATCCTTTTTTTTTTAATTAGTTGGGTAAAAAAGATGATGTTTATAACGTACACAACCTTAGGCTGTTATTCCCAGATAGTTAATTGGAGTTTCTTTTGGTGTTTTCTTATAACGCAAAGCTACTGTTTAAAAGGAGATCTCTTCTTAATCCGAATGTTTTATGTTTAATGTTGTTCTGGACAATCTAGCGGAGACTGGCTGGGAGCAACAATTATTATATCGCTAAAACAACTTCATTTGGAGTATCAGATGTAGAAGTTATGTACGATATTTCATAAACAACATACAATACTGTCTTGTGGTAAACCTTCCCCGATTTCACAAACGCTCATATACCTGATCCTACCTGATTCTTGTTTAGACATAGACCTGGATTTTGTGAGGAATAACTTTAAAAAACTACAGACTGGTGACAATAAAGTTTTCTTTATTTTAAAAAGTAAGAAGCCACAGTCCCTTAGTCTATCTAAGGCTCCTCGCATATCGAGAAAATTCGCTGAACAGTAACGATTGCTTTCAACCGCATCACTAAAATCTTTTGCCATTCGATAACATTGTTCTGTTGTTAGTTACAGACTGTAATTTACAGTCTTTAAAAATAATTAAATTTTTATATAAATTGAAATTATTCTAAAGATTAATGAGAAAATTTTGTGTCCTTAAGATTTTAATCAGATTCAATTAAGTTAAACCACCTTCATGATTATTATATTGAAATATATTTTAAGAAAAACAACAATGCTCTTAACTCACATACAACTGTACATGCAAAGTTGGCTAGAGAGTGTTAAAGTTTTGGTTTAAAGTTTTATTTGTAACCAGTCGTGAAGATGAATCATCATTACAGTTTATTTTGAGCACATCACGAATTTAAATGGTTTTTGTTAATAAATTTTTTTAATTGATATTTAAACAAATAGACGACATAACCAAAAAAAAAAAAAAATCATGTATGACATGAATATTAACTCTTTAAATTATTTAAATTATGACCGAATGTACGAGGTGTGATCATAAAATAAAATCGACATGTTTTCTGCTCCAAAGTAATTCTATTTTTTTTTTAACTAATTAACTAAATAAAATATTCCCATGGTTTAATTTAATTCTATTTATATTTTTGCCTCTCTTCAGTGAAATAGTTTTTATTTCATCAATCTTCAGTCAAAATAAACTCAAAGAAAAATAATTCTTACAGCTACGTTGGCTGGAACTGAATAATAATATTTGCAACTGAAATAAAATTCGAATAAAAATTATTCAAAAAATATCAGAATAAAATTTTAGTTTTTAGAAGCCGCGAACCACTATCAGATTAATTTGTTAGATCTGTCAAAAATCGCATGAGTATGACAGTGTAAATTAAAAGTGCATTTGTGTTACAGGTTTTTAAAAAATTTTTTTTTGATACTTTTAATTGAAGCATATGTATTGAGACAGATTATCTTAAAAAAATTAAAAAAATTACACAAAATAGAAATTAAAAAATTTCCTTCTAATTTTAAAACATACCTCGTATATTTATACATTTAATAATCTTTGCTTTATAACATCATAAAGTTTATGAAGGTAAAGTGGAATAAAATATTAACTAACGAAAAAATAAATATTAATTTCAAAACACATGCTTAAGGAATTTAAATTTGCAAGCAAATTTGAAAAAAGTTTTATTTCTTAAAAGACCTTAAGAAGTCCATAGAACTAAGCTCTTAAAATTCCCACATACATTCATTTAATTAGTTTTGTATTCAACCTTAATCGTGTTTTATTTGTCAATAGAAACTATTGGCACACTTTTAATAGAATAATTAACTTTTCGGGTTTATCAACTTTTAATTTTAGTTTCTTAGAAATGTGTGTTTCTTAACCTTTAAAAGCAATTAGATTAAATATACGACGACATAATACTCAACACTAAAGGTTTCAAGTTTTTAAAAAAGCAGTGAAATTATTTATGGGTTTTTTTCGAAAAGGATTAACTGTCAAACGAACTGTTATACCGCGCTCACTTTTTAACCGACTTCAAAAAGGTATCGTCTAAATGTTGCTTATTGACATTTATAATCAAGTGGAAACTGATCCGATATTATATCGTGAAATTGCAAAATGCTTCATAATAAGAGAAACCATATGTAGGGTTTGTTAAGGAATTATTACACCCAGATAAAAATATTTATGACATTGAGCAGGGCGGCGTGTGTTTCGACAGGTTGGCGATCATTGATTTCGATAAACTGATTTCGAGAACTGTGCCTGTCAATTACCCTCAAAGGTCATGCATTTTAAAATACTTTTAGACAACTTCCTGTCAGAAGAACTGGCGTGTTATTTGTGACATAAGGCCAGCAATGATCGAAAAAGTGGCGTTAAATTTGAAGTCTGGAATGGCCTTCGTCAAGAACAGGTTTGATTGCTAAATGCACAAAATAATGTCAAGCATTGATCTTTTATTTTACAATTTAAAGTTCTTATATCGGGCTTAACGCCTCCCACAGACAAGACTTCCTACGCCAATGAAGCCTGTTATATGGGATTAATTAAAAGGCAGCAGTTACTAATTTCCAAATCCATTCAGGGTTCACGTAATAGTTGCATCATAAATGGCAGGCAAACAGAACCCTTTGCACTATCTGTAATTAGAGGATGGACGAAAGCATCTGTAGACGATGGGAAATGTAGAATAAAATTGATTGAGTGGCGCGGTATTTGTTGATGAATAGGAATTATATTTCGGTAGAGCTATTTCTGGCTCATCACTTGAGGCACGTAAAATTATGAAAAAATATTGCCTTATAATGTCAACATTAAACTCGATTCGATTAAGCGATGTCTGTCTGTCCGGGTACTACAAGAAATCTGGCTGATATCTAACCTAGGCACAGACATAGTACACTCGGGGTATAGGGGAACCAGTTCCCCGGTGTGCAGGCACTAAATCTGAATAGACAAGTCGAATGCTTGTCGAAGGGCTGACCAGTGCCCATTAAGAGACTTGCACCACGGAAACCGGTGGCCCATACAGAGAGCCGCCCATCTCTGTAGCCGGTTATTGGTGAGGTCCCTTCGGGGTACACGTGGTGGCTGTCGGTTAAAGTTTATTGTTCACAGGGAAGGTGCGGTGCTAAACGAATGTGCCGTTGGATATTCAACAGAGGGGATGGAAAGTCTCCAACCCTCAAGCAAGGGGAAGGACATGGTCCTGCAAGCCATGTTCTTGAAATTGCAACTCTGTTGGCTACGCCTAGCAGGAGGCGCTAGTCGACGCTTTGTATTTCACTCAGTGGTAAGACCACCGTCGGGTTAGGGCTTCGCGGCCAGGTACCGACGTTAATCTTGATCACGAAATGTCCGTGTTCTTCCAGGGGTGCTACAAGATTGGCCGAGGTAACATAGGTTCAGACATAGTGCTCTCGGGGTACAGGGGGAACCAGTCCCCCGGGTGCAGGTTTTCAACAGAGGGGGTTGGATAGGCTCCAGCCCTGAATCAAAGGAAAGTTGATGATTGGCTACTGACTCTTTTGGCTACGCCTATGGGAGGCGCTAGTCAACGGTTTGTTTTTACTCAAAGGTAAGACCACTGTCTGGTAAGGTCATCATGGCAAATTTTGATCACACTTGTCCGTCCGTGTTAGTGTTGAAACTAATTTTAAATACGCTAATCTATCAGACATAGTTTCGAAAATTTAGCTGTTGAAAATCGGCAAGATTGGTCCATATCCTTCGAGGTAGCGGGCAAACACCACGCCTGCCTCTAATTTAGAACAACGAAGTACTTTTAACTAAAGAAACAAAAAAAAAAAAAAAACAAGTTATGGGGCAATAAAAAATTAAAGAATAAAAAACATCAAGGGAAAAATTTGGCGCTGTCCATATTTTTCGAGTTATGGGCCTCTGAGCTTCTAGTAGAAAAGTACGATTTTGCGGTAATTTTTTAAACATATCAATAGGAGTATCATTTGGAAGCTTTTGAAGAGATCTTACGGGAAATGCTAGTTATATTGTTATGTAAAATTATATATAGAACCTAATTTTTTTGTTTCTTAGTTCGCTTTCATTCCAATATTTAATTTTTTTGATTAGAATTATTTCACTAGAGAAGATTAACAATTAAGATTCGGCATAACCGATTATAGCACTCCTTCTTGTATTTATTTTGTATTGAGAATTAACCAAATAATATTTATTTGGATAAAGAATTAAAATTTGTAATACCACTGGACGACAGAGTTAAAATAAAAAAAAATCTTATGCGTCCCTCTGAAATCGTTTGGGATTTTGTGAGACTCTTCAGATAATTTTTTTTTTTAAATTTTGAAAGAGTATAATTTTATAAACGTCATAAATACCTTGTGCTCCTTTAAAGAAACCACTTGAATATAAATTAATAGCCAAAGCCGTTTAATTAAAAAAGGAACAAAGTAAATCATCAAACAAATTAAATTTAAAATAAAATTGTGCATATTGATGACGTATTAACTGGCATTGGGGGTTTTAATAAAATTGTAATCAGTTTTTTATTTTTTACTTTATCGTTTTTATGTCAACTGCAATTTAACGGTCATACACGAAATTAAACATTCAATCTGTTGTACATTGATTACTCATGTTTAATTTAATTATTTTTTGTTTTGTTTTCAAATGAATGAACTGAAATGCATTTAGCTGTCGAGTCATTGTTACACATTCATCGAGTAGTATTTGTTACAGTACTCGTGTATTTAGCCAATGGTTTCGTAGGTAAAAATGATTATTGTTGTTGTTTCATGACGTTGAATGTTTATAATTTCTTAATAGCTTTATTTTATATTTCCCTCAATTAACAAAAAAAAAAAAAAAAAAAAAAAAAAAAAAAATACAAAACAAAATAAATAAAATTGTGTTAAAATAGTAAAATGTTTAATACCATGGGCGTGTATTTAAAAAAAAAAACATTTAAATAAAATCATTTTGTCTGGTACCTTATGCATTTGCTCTTATTTCGCTTTATGTTTTTTTTTTCTTTTTTAAGGTTTCACAAGAATCCCTGTTGTTGTAGTTCATATTTTGGCAAAACACAAACAGGATTTTGAAATTTGTTTTCAACTCATATTTTTTCCATCTGAAGATGTTGCATAATTTGTCTGCTTTTTAAGTTTTATTTATAAAAAATATTATGATTTTTATTTCATACAGAAACATATTTAAACTTACGACTCTCATAAGTTCGCACGTAACTAAATAAAAAGAAAAAAATGAAGTTGAATATGTTTAACTTTGACAAGATTGTTGCTAAAAGTTATTATTTATATTCGTATATAACTTTAAGTTGACAACACTTTTTAACTGACGGTGATTGTGTCATCTGTCAAGCGATTTAAGGCCAGAATCAAAATAACGACGGATAAAGTTGTCGCAATAAGTACTTTGTTGACGGAAAAAAAATCATTAAAACACAGCAAGAGCGAAAAAAAAATAAAAAGAAGCAAATGATAGCAGTTAAAGTATTCAACGTACCTCAAAAGTTAATAGTTGACCAACTTTTTTACTTTACGTTGACGGAGAAGTACTGATTACGGCATGTATTTTTTGCAATTAATCATGAGTGGACTGACGCCTAAACATTTCCAAATTGTGCAAATTTATTTTGAAAATCATGGTTCTGTTTCAAACACGTATAACACACTACGTCAATGTCACGGTCAATATAATCGTCTATCAGAGTAACTAACCCTTGTCACACCAAAAGATAATACGCATCCAAAGAGACGTCGTACAGAGCGTACAGAAGAAGTCGTTTCTGTCGTAGAGCGCAGCGTAGAGAAGACCAGAATCAATCAACCCGTAATTATAACAGGAATAGAGACATGATATCTTACTTTTTCGTTCATTAATTGAACAACGATGACGCGCAGCAGCTGTGGTTTTAACTAGACAGCGTAACATGTCACACAGCGAGCGCCACAATTGATTTAGTAAAGGAAGTGCTTAGAGCATAAGATTCGTTGCGTTATTGTCGACATACGGCTACAAAAGTTGGACCTATAGATTAGACTACTTCCGAGTCAGCCCTGGCGGTCATTTGCCAGAAGTTATATTAAAAATATAATGCCAGAAGATTATAGTTTGAAAAAAGGAAAGACAATAAAGAGATTATATTCACGATAGCTAAACTGTGGCTATAATATGATTAAACTGCCATTTTATAACTGCTGTATGAATAGACTATAAGTAGACTATAAACTATACCCTCAATAGACTTTTACTAGATTATTACAACTGAAAAGTGACTTTTAATAATTGTTGATAAGACCATGATTACATCATGACACTGAGTAGTCCAATTATAAAATGACATGACTATTAGGATAATTTGACTAAATTATGAGTTGACAATGACTCTGTTCAATGTCTAGGTTTTGACCTGAATTTGACTTCGCAATGGCAAAATTGAAAATTAAGTATGACTAGAATATAACATGACTATGAGTAAACTATAACTGGACTATTACAAAAAAAATCCTCCATTATGTATGGTCTATGACTAGAGTATGACTAAGCTGTGACAAGACTTTGGAAATAGTTTGTGGACTATAGCTTGACTATGATCAGACTGACAGAAAATCCATTCTGGGTTCACGGGCTGATTGCATTTTATAAATCATAAATGGCCGGAAAACAGGACCCTTGGGCGGTACCAGAATTGAAAAAAGTGTTGCACCTTCTGCTATTAGAGAAGGGACCACTGCTATCTGTAGACGATAAGAAATGTATAATAAAATCTGATTAAGTTGCGCGGTATTTGTTGATGAGTAGGAACTATATTTCGGAAGAGCTATTTCTGGTTTATCACTTGAGGCAAGTAAAGGGGTGGAAAAATTTAGCGATCTGCCTTAATATTCCCCTTATAATGTTAGCATAAAAATAAAATAAATTATTATTAAAAATTAAGACTAGAAATTAGACTATAATCAGACTATAACTTGGTTGAAACTGGACTATGACAACGTTTTGAAATATATTAAGCTAAGATCACAAGATTGCCAATTTTAACCATTTTTGTATTCCAATCGTGTGATTGCACAATAAATTGGCTCATGCGGCAATCGTGGTCAATATTGTGCTTGTTTTTACCAACCAAATGCAACCCTGATGCGGTTATCGTGTGACTACTCGAAATGCAACTGCGCGACAATTAAAATGCCAAAAATGTACCAATATTTATTGTGATTTTTTGCGGCAATCATTCAGGAAACAGGAAATTATTTAAATTGTGTATTTTCAAATTCAAATTATAAATTCAGTAATTTTGCTAGCTAAGCTTGGGTGCATACGTTCAGTCATTGGATAAAAGCGTTCGCCTAAATTTTTTTTGCTCTTGAGGCGTAGCGTTTACTAACAAAGAGGCCAAAAGCTTCTCAGGTCCCTTTAGGTATATTTTCGGGACAGGTTGAGATGACGGTACTTGCTGTACTCTTGAATTGCGTACATTTTATTCTATTTATAATTTGCAGCATGCTGTTGAGTAGCACCAGCGGGCAAAGAAGGGCCAGCCAAGGCTATATTGGGTGGTGGTATAGTTTGTTGGCCTGTGATAGCACGAGCTCCATTATTGCTCTTGGTGTTGAATTTTATTATTATTTTATTTTAAAATATTGTATTTTTATTTAAAAACCTGAAATAGTACTTAAACAATTAGAAAAGAAAAATAACTTGTTTATGCTTAGACTACACTTTGACGAAATTTTGTCTGGACTTCGTTAAAAGGAGGCTATGACTTGTTAATCACCAAACATTAAAATAGCTATGACTACATCATGTCTGGTCTACAATGGCTACACTATGATAAAGTTATGAACAGACTATGACTAAGCAATGACTAATGTATGGGTATAACTTAACTACACAATGATTTAACTAAGGATAGTGTGGTCAAAAACAAGACTGTGATACTGGACAGTATTTAAAATATGAATTTTTCTTTAATGTTACTTGACTATAGCATAAACTAAAATTTCGAAAGAAACTATGAGGAAGTCTTGACTGAATTATAAAAAGGCTATGACGACTATTAAAGAAAGATGAGATAGCTAAGATAACACTATGGCTGGACTGGCAAGAAAATGACTCGACTTTATCTGTAATAAAACTAAGATTAGAAAAGATGTTCCCACATATACTTTTTATATTCGTTATTTATGACCCCACGCCTTATTGAAATGAGTAAAATTTACAAAGTATTTGAAAACATTTCTTAATGGATATTAAAACCAGGGTACGAAAATAAACAGAACGAAACGTTTTTTTTTATTTCTTTAAATGAGTCAAACAAAAAGAAGAACTGTACATTAAATTTGCTATTGTTTTTAATCCAGAGTATGAACTGTAAAATAAACTTAAAATATGCAGTTAGAAGAGAAAACAATTGAAACGTTTTGAGAAAAATATGTTTCGAAAACGTTTGCTAATTGATTCACTAGTTATAAAAAAAATGCATTAAATCTTAAAAAGAAATATTTATTTCTTGGCGAACTTTGCCTTTTTCTATTCAAAAAAGTATTTGTTTAGGCTCATATTCGAAACGATTGAAAAATGTTAAAAAGCTTGGGTCTTTGCATGAAACGTTTTGTTTGTTTGTTTTCATTCACTCATTAAAATCATTTTATTTTCATTTCTTTTTATAGAAATATTTCCTAATAATTAGAAAAAGGTGGAAACAAATCCGTTTTATTTTTAAATAATTTTAAGACAGTTTATTTTTAGTTGAACAATTTATAATTCTTTCATATTTTTTTTTGCACTTTTTTTTTAACAATATTTCAGTCACAATGTCATGCTGCCTGAATTGATGAATTGAAATAAATATTGTTCAGGCAAACAACGAAACCAGACTCAAATTTTACTACCCAAAATGTGTGTTAGTGTATTTTTACGGTTTTTATAAATAAATTTTTAGATATACATACATACATAAATATGTATTTATTTATGTATGTGTGTGTTTAATATAATGTTAAAATAAAACATGAAACTTAGTGCAAGTTGTGTTTCAAAGTGTTTGTGATTTGTTTGGGAATTTCCCACAAGGTTTGATTTTAAGTAAAAACCCAAAAATAATAAAAAAAAGAGAATAAACAAACGAGATTTTTTTTATAAATAAAAATGTTATTAAGGAAAACAGAATTGGTAAATAATTGCAGATCAATAAAAATATATTTAACAGAATATTAAGTAACATATTTTTTTTAATATCCACACCAAAAAATATATTTAAATTAAATTTACAAAAGCAATATCTTGCTCGTTTAGTTGATTTAATGTCTGCTGATTACTTAAGTGGGATTTTCCAGCATAAATATTGCATGAATGGTTTTTCTTTCTTGTATACAATTTTTCGCCTTTTATATTTTAAGCTGATTTTCTTTTACAAATTGTTTTGTATTTAATTTTATTTTCTGGTTAAACTTAGTATCCGCATTTCAGTTTTAATTTTAATTAAATATTTTTTGGTCTAAAATCGGTGGTAAAAAATATGAAATTTAAGATTGCAACATTTTAATATTTATAACTTTTATAACTCTACTAATTAAGTTACTATTAGTTAATAATGATGACCGTATTGTGTAGGTGTAATTTGCTAATTTTAAAAATTTTAAAAGTTTTAAATCAACCCAGCTTTTAATATGGTAAATATTTATTTATTTACTAAGTAGGACACAGTAATAATGGAAGCAACAATAAATGTTTAATCTTGCATTTTAAATAAGAAGTCTTGTTTGTGTTTAAATGATATTTGAAATTTGTTATTATTTAAAGAGTACTTTGTTTGCTGATTGCCTTTTTAGAGATATATGTATGAGCAATTCTTTTAATATGTCAACAAAGTCTGAAAAAATTTAAAACCCTTGATGTTCTTTTTAAAATTAGTTAAAGGGCAAAAACGGAACTATATATCGTTACTGAGAATTAGTTGACTAAATAGCGACGGTTCTCTGACAGCGTTGTCAATATTTATGTACATTTGACGATTATAGATTGCAAAGTAGACTTGTGTAGTTCATAAACGAACTAGTTTATTTAAACGATTCCATCGATTGAACTAAGTAAACTAGTTCATACTTTTAAGCACACCTAGTTCATTTTTGAATTATACTTTGTATTTGAACTACCAGACAAGATAAACTATCCTACAAGAACAGTGACCATCATTTGATCCATCAAATGACAAACACTGATGATGGAAATATCCATCACTGCGTAGAACAAAGTTTCTATCACATTCTTAAAGGGAATATGAAAAACTTGATGTAAACATTTGTATACGTGTGATGTCTGTAGCAAACAGCGTTACCAGTGACTTTTTGTACAAAAAATATAATGAAAATTTTGCTTGATTTTTGAAACAGATTTCATTACAAAACTTTTTATAAGCTATATTTTGAACTTTGAGTAAAAACTTAGATTTAATTAACAAACAAAAAATTAATTTCAATTTAATACGAAAAGCCATACAACGGCAACGCTGTTTCAGTATAAAATTATTGCAAGTGTGTTAGTAGATAATTGTGTATGTGTAAGTTTTCCTCACACATATCTTGCTGGGTACAATCCATGTCTTTTTTTTGTTGACAATTTCCGACATGAAATTAGTGCTGCCACGCATTTAATTTAACATTCGTTATGGCAATGCTACAGTATTGTTAACATCATTTTTTAAAAGGAACATTTGAACTAAAAGAACTTTGAACTAAAGAAAGCGTTTGAACTTAAAGTTGAACTAAGAGAGATTTTGAACTAAAGAGAGCCTATGAACTAAAATCTGAACTAGTTCATTTTCAAACTTTAAACTAAAAAGAGCAATCGCTAAATTGAACTATATTGCTCAAGTCTATTGTAAAGGTGCTCATATTTTTAGCTCTTCAATTAGTTTTTCATTCAAATCATTTTTTTATTTCAAATTTTGCTTTTATTTAATTTTTTTTTAAATAATGTGACTTTTGCTGTTATTTTGAATTCAAATGCTTCTAAAGTACAGTTATTTTTTTAATATATGGCAATATTGTCATTGAACGATAACTTATGTCAAACTTGTATGGAAATATCGTTATCGTCGTCTGCTGTGTTTATCGCTGGAAGTATTTATAGATTTTAACAATAATAAGGGCTTTAAACATGAACCTTGTTTTTTTAGTGTGGCAACACCAACAACATGATACTTTAAAAATGTAGCATTTTACTTATTCGTAGTAGATACGTTAACAATTGTTGAAAGCAATTTCTCTTGAAAATCGCATTAAAACAATTAAAAATTACCCTTGCATGCTCAACGTGTCACTGTATGGTACTCTATGTGACCTGAAGACATGATTGATTCCTTTATTTTCGAAGTTGCCAAAAACTGATTAAAGACTTTGATGAAAGTATAATGGCGAAATCAAACATAACTAAAAATAACAATTCACAGCTCAATTCGAAAACTTTGAACAGAGTTACTTAACTTAACGGAAGAAGTTTTTTTTACCCACTTTGCAAATAAAATTTTTGTTACCGAAATTATAGTTAATTTTTGATACTAATAAATCGATCATTAACCGGTTTTAAATTAATCGTGCCATTACTAGGGTTGTGACAGACATCAAATATGTGAATTTTACATCCCGCAGTTACATAAAGAAGTGTTCGCAGAGTACGGCTTAGAAGTGTTAAACACATCTATTTATTTACTTTACTAAATTGTTTGTTTGCAAAACATACTACATACGATCATAAAATTAAAGTAAATAAACATAATGAAAGCAACAACAACAATTTAAACAAATACAAAATCACATCCATTTGGAAAAATATTGTTTTGAAAATGTAGATGTTGAGTTGATTAAATAAAGAATGCGACATATTGTTGCAAAATTTTTAATTGACTTCAAAAAAAGAAGAAGAAGGTTATCAATTCGACTGAATGTTGCTTTTTTTACATTTGTGAATCCATAAATCAGTAATTTCTGAATCGATTTTAAAATTTTTTCTGGATTTGAAAGTTTGTGCTCACATATTGGTCCTGGTCTGAAATTTGTTCCAAATTTAAAAAAGTAAAGGGTGTCCCAATACAACATACATGATTTTTACGTGTAATATAAATCGCCAAGGGTATCACCCTATAATAAAGAAAAAACTGCATATCAATATAACTCCCAAGGAAAAAAGGAATAGAAAAACAAATATAAAAATTAAAGGGTGTCCCCAAAATTGACGTAAATTGACTTATATGGGCCTATCTTTTGAAACGCTTGAAAAGTAAACAAAATGCCGATTTCTAAGACATTTATAAAAACCATTATATATTTTCAAAAGTATAAATAAAAGGGTGCCCCAATAGTTCATTTAATTTGATGTATATGGCCATACTTTTGAACAGTTGTAGACGGACGGTTGAAATCTACAAAGAACCTGTATAGCAACAGGTATAAAATTTGGATTTAGAAATTAAACGGTGTGCCAATAGTTGATGTAATTTGATGTATGTGACTAAACTTTTGAACCGTTATAGACAGACAGTTGAAATAAACAAGGAACATATAAACATAAATTTTAATTTATAAGTTAAAGGGTGTTCCCATATTTGAAGTAATTTGATCTATTGATAGTCGGATGTTATTTAAAAAAACCTGTATAACTTAGTCTGCTAAAACATTAAGCCTAAAATTTGAAATTGAAACTTAAAGGGTGTGCCAATATCTTATGAAATTTGATGTATATGTCCAAACTTCTTTGATAAACAGGCAGCTGAAATTTACAAGGAATCTGTATTGCTTAGTACGCATAAGCACAAGTATACAATTTAGATTTAGAAATTAAAGGGTGTTCCCATTATTGATGTAATTTGATCTATATGGACCTATCTTTGTATACGTTAAATATAATTACTTGAAAATTAAAAGAACATCCACTAATACGTCTGGTATAATAAGAAGCATAAATATTTAAATATATAAATTAAAGGGTATTACGTTAGTTTATGTACTTTGATGTATATGGCCATACTTTTGAACAGTTATAGACAGATGGCTTGAATTTACAAGGGTCTGTATTGCTAAGTCCGCTATAATAACAAGTATAAAATTGGTATTTGGAAAATAAAGGGTGTCCCATTAGTTAATGGAATTTTATACATGTGGCCAAACTTTTATAACTTTATTGATACACAGCTAAATGCTGTTTGTTCTTTTTTTGCAAGTATTATTATTTTTTATCTTTTTAATTACTTGTCGTGATTTAATGAAAAACATATTAAATATTTTTTTATTTGTTTGATCAAATTTTAATAATAGAGACTTGGAAATATTATATTTTCGTGTTGGACATTATTGTGTAGGAAACAAACATAAGCTTTGGTTAATAGATCATATATTTTCATGCAATAAAATACATGGGTTAATATTTAGGTAAAATAACTTAAAATTAAAAATGTAAGAATACACGTAATTATTAAAATAATATATTTTTAAATTTTGGCTTATTTCTTTTGATATTATTTTAACAAAACTTATTACAAATTTTACATTTGCATTTAGAAAAAAGTACTTTTTGAAAAAATACTTTTTGAAAAAGTACTTTTCCATATTTTTAATAAAGTACCTCCAATAAAAATACACGAATAACTTTTGAACAAAGCACCTTTATAAAAACAAACTCGTTAAGAAAAATTTCTGTTGCTAAAGGGTCCGAAACTGTTTGAAGAAAATATTTTTTTTAATTTTTAAAGTACCTTGATTAAACACATGGTATTTACAAGGATTCTTTTGAAAATAGCTGCATAGAAAAGTACTTTTAAATTAAGACACTCCTTAAGAACTTATTGAAAAGCATGTCCTTCTTTATGTATATAATTCTAAACTACAGGGTGTTACACATAATTTTCACGTATAAGAGTTTTTAAATCGTTGTAGGGAGACAAATAAAATTTACACAAAAATAAAATAGAAGGGGATTCTTAATTTTTTTAGGAAAGAAAAATATTTAAAAATTTTTGTGCAAATTAAAAAAAAAATAATAAAACTTTGACGCTGGCAGTTTATAATGCAGTATTAACTGGATCTTTACATTCGTTCTAGGTATTCTTCGCACCTATCTACCTAAGGTTATGCTTATTGTCAACATCATATATTTAACCAAACAATTTGATAAATAGACATTAAATGTTAGTTTAGGTTTACGAAATCCCCTTATATTCACTGTTTTAATTATTGGATAATGTTTCTTAAGTTTTTTTTTAAATTTATAATCCAAACGCAAGTGAAAGTGAAAAATTTCTCAAGTTTTTCTATTTAATTTTAAAATTTCTTGTATTATTTTTATTTAAATTTAAACAGTAGTTAATGTCTCTAAGGCGTTCAAAATAAAACCAAAAGAGCACAAAAAAAAACAATGGAAATTTTATTAATTTTTTTCGTGATAAAAACAACAACACAGTACAAATTCAAATTTTCTTTTACTGCTTTAAAATTGTTAAGTTGGAAGCAAGATATTTTCTTTTTTATTTATTTTTTTTTTCAATTGTTATGTCATAAATAAAATAATTAACAAAAATATTTTTATCTCTTTATAATCGTTTTATCGTATTTTGAAAATACCTTCAACACTTGTTTGAATCTTCAGTTGTTGAAATTTGAACAAAAATAAAGCAGCGGACAGTGGTTTGAAAATGATTTATTTTGGACAAAATTCGTTATCTCATAAACTACTTAAGATATTTTAATGAAATTTTACAAAAGCAAATTAGAGAAATTTCTCAATGAACATGCCGACATTCGGCCCCCTGGGGATAAGGGGGCTTCTGGATATGCAACCAAACTTGGCCACCTCGGGCATATAATTTTATGAAAATGTCAGAAAAAGTTTATTTTTAACTCAATTTTAAGATTTTTTTAATAAGTCTGTTGAAATATCTATAAAAATGTTTCTACATTTATTGGTTATCTCCTTTAGTTTGAGAGAAAGTTGACTCACAAAAAATTTTTTTTTTAATTTTGGTCGACCTTAACGTACTTTTTTGGCGTAGTGCACTTATTCATTATCAGATTCATACTTTAAGACATAATAAAATTATATTATATAATAAAACTTAAAATAAACGAGCTTAAAGTTTTGTTCTACCAGAGCTTTTCGTTAAAAAGTTGTAGGCCCCGAAATTAAGAAATTAAAAAAAAATTCCATTCTTAAGAATGTTCCCAAAAAGGTGGTATTATTTTTTCGGTATGAGCAAATTTTTTTTAACCGTTTTAAAGACAATCTATAGCAAATACAAATAAAAGAAAAAAATAGGTAAAAAATTATAACGATTCTCCCTCCAGCCCCTTTTAAAATAAAAGAGTGGTCAAGAGGTAAGCACGTTGACTACAAATCTGGTTGGCCAGGGTTCAACCCCTGCGACAACCAAAATTTAAAAATGTTTTTTCTGTTTAATCGTTAAATACATATTCAGAATTAACATCAAAATATGCAGCCTCCTTCGTCGGTACTTCTTCATAGCATATTCGCCGGCGAAGTAAAATAACTAATAAATTGGCTATACTTTCACCGCCTGTTCTTTTCTCTCCTCTATCCCTTTCCTAAAGAATGTAGCACGGTTACACACTAATTAAATAGGCATTGTTGCCTGAAGTGCTACTTCTCTTAAAAAAAAAAAAAAAATTTTAAATTATTGTAAAATTCCTTGAAGTGCAAAGCACCGTTAAAAAACGTAATTGGGTTTTAAAAGCCACCCAATGTGGGCTACATACTCTGAAAAGGATTTGAAAGCCCCATGATTAAAAAGGAAGGTTAGCCTCTTTCCGTTCCGGGAATTTAAATGTTATTTGTGTTTTCTGTCCTGAATATATCTGCATTAAACGGTGCTCGCCTTCTTCAGTTTATAATTTTCTGAGTACTCACGTTCACCGCGTCTTTACTCTTTAATATTTATGACATGTAGTGATGACTATTCGAAAAAAAATGCTTTATTAAAATTAAATTTATCTTAAATAACTATTACAGTCTTAAGCCCTTTAGAGGCTAAAAGCACTTTTCTTTGCCTTAAGATCCGACTTTAACGAGATTGTTCGAATGCATCTTAATAATTGTCTGAAAATTAAATTTTTTAAAGCATCTTTTAAATTTTCTAGAAATGAATTTATATCTTAGAAATAACAACTTAAGAGTTCTTGGAATATTACGGTTTAAAAACAAATAATTTAATCCTTAAATAAAACATATTCGTAGTGAGTTCTGGCAATAAATAACTACAAATTGTTTTACTAAAAACAAACTAAAATATATGGGAGATTTCATATTAAGGAGATTCTATAAATTTCAAATTTATTTTTTAAATAAAATTCTTTTTAATGAACTAATGAATGACCAACATTAAATGATTTTTTTTTACTGTAAACTTAAAAACTGTAAAGATTGCAACAGAAATTTACTGATTTTCATTGTAAGGAAATCGCAACTGAAAAAAAAAAATTTTTTTTAATGGGATGCAAGTAATTTTTCATATGGTGATTGGAAATAATTTTTTTTAACAGCAAATTGGTTTATATTACAAGTATTTTATCTTCAAAATAACCATTTCCAAATTCGACGTTTCAGTTTTGTAGTTCTTCAGATGTTGAATAACAAATGAAGGCTTCAGTTGAATATAAACGCCCATCCTTCTTCATCCTTAAGATTTTTAAATAAATTTTTTAGTTCTTTAGATATGGAAAATTTATTAATAATTTCGTTTGGAATGCCTTCCCTCTTCTATACCTTTTGCTTTTTTTTCGAAACGTATTTGATTCTCGGAAATGCCTTAAAAAACACTATCCATTCCTTCTGAGGGATTACTTGTGCTTCTGCTCTTCTATAACTTTGAGCTTTTGTTTGAAAACGTGGTGAGTCATTATGCCAGAATTAGGAAATTGGTTTATAGAAAGGGGAGTACAGGGAGTGTTGCTCGTGAACATCCGTTATTGAACTTTGCCTCTTTAAAGTAACAAGAAATACCTCTGTAGAAAGGTTATTTTACATGCGAACTATTTAGCTATGAGTTCAATTTGCCTTGTAATGTGTAGCGCGATTCAATGGCCAAACAACCAAAAAGTGATACTTGCTTCATAAAGAACGTGTTGGCATTAGAGCAAATTTTGTTAGTTAGTTAGTTAGGAGTGGCAGCCTCTCGCGACGAAGCTCACTTGAGCACAAAGAAGGCGGCGTGACTCCCTTAACCCAGCCGAGAACCATGAGGATTCACGGATGAACTTCGCTATGTCCCCTATAGAGTGAGATGATAGCTCCGTAAGAGTTCCAAAGAAAGGAGAGCCCAGAATTCTTAGTCTTTTTCGAGCCAGGGATGGGCAGTGGCACAGGAGGTGCAGTACGGTCTCTTCCTCATCCTCCGAGCCACAGCTGCGGCAGAAATCATTAAAAGGCAGACCAAGTCTTTCAGCATGCCTGCCTATTACACAGTGTCCAGTAAGTACCGAGACCGTGATACTTATGGATTTTTTCTGTCCAGTCTGAGCAGCTGCCTGGTCCGCTTGAGGTCAAGTGTAGTCCACAGTTGTCTGGAGACATAACAGGAACTTTCATCTACCCGAAAATTTTGTTAAAGTAATAATAAAATAGTGAAATACATTTCTCTTTGCGTCGATGTTTCAGTGAATCAATAAAGCTGGATACCCTAGTGTCATCAATGAGCTTCATAGTTCTCTCCTGTACGCGGTCGAGTAACTCCAAAATGGTCTTTGAAGCACCGGCCTATACATGAGAGTTGTATTCCATTATGGTCTGAGCTTCTTCGCCTTTCGTGTACGCCTTCGAGAAACTCCAAAAATAGTCTTTGAAGCACCGTCTTATACATGAGAGTTGAATTCAAATTTCGGTCTGTTAAAGGTGACATAGATAGCAACGGATTAGGTAGCATATTTAGCCATATGCTTTTGCAAAATGCACACAGCAATGGTTTTTTGAGCGCTAAATTAAACTTTTTAAGACAAATAAAAAATAGGAACCTTGCGGTTGCATGAATGAATTTTATTTTGCACTCGTTTGATGAGGTCCCATCAATTAAAACTCAAAGAGTGCGGTCCTTGAGAAAACTTTATATAAATCGAGAGAAGCTATCATTGTTTCCAAAAGCAAAAATTTATTCCCAGAGTAACATACATTAAACAAAATTAAAATGTCCCTTTTATTTTTGAATTTTTCGATCACCGGTATATTTTCAAACAATGAGCTTTTTCACTCAGCTTTTTAGTCTTTTAAAAAATTAAAAAACCTGCTAGAGGCACAAATCTTGTCTTTGGCATGGAATTAGTTAACTAAGATTCTGCCTCAAACTCTTCTGTGAAACTTCGTGTTTAAGGACCTCTGAACCAGTCAACTCAAATTTGAGTAGCAAAAGCTGGATAGTTGACTCCAAAAAACAATAATTTATGAAAAGCTTAGAGTACATTCCCTGTCTATAATAAATAACTATGTGTAGGAGAAAGGATCTTAAGTGCTTTAGACATTCCTTAAAATATTAGCAAAAAAATTATAAAAATATTTTTACATATGAAATACCCCACATAAAAACTTATTTTACATATAAATATGAAAAGACAACAAATACAAATACAAATATAAAAATTAAAATTTCTTCTATTGTTCATGTAATTTGCTAAATCGTTATTATTTCTATTTCCTGTTGTGAAAAATACTTGTTGAACAAAATAAACTGAATTAAGAAACAGCATTAAGCAGAAGAGAAAGGTCGTAGTAAAATCACTGCTGGAGACTAAAAAACTATTTGTTATTTTTTAGAACTAATGAATGTAACCAATTGAGGGATCTTTGTTTAAGTTGCCTTTACAATTGTAAAGAAAAGAAACTTATGAAAAAAATCAAGAATCTTTTAAATTGTTTTTCTTTTCTTTTCGTTATTAAGTATTTAAGTAAAAAGATAATCATTTCCCCTAAGAAAAAAAATTCCTAAAATATTAAAATGGGATGTTTATTAATAAGGAAAGTTCAAATAAACTGTTTATTTTTATGATTAATTGCGAATAATTTGTTTGATAAGTTTCTTTCTTTAAATTTGTTAGTTTTGTAATTTTTTATTATTTTTTGTATGATTCAAGGTTAAACGACTGGATTGAAATAAATGAAATTTACAACAAAAATTTATCTTTACTTAGATGATGAAATAGCTTTGGACCTACAGGAAACAATGAGGATCATATGTAAAATTTATTCGTTTGAACCAAGTTCAGTAATAATATTTAAAATACAGTGGGGCAAAAATGATTTACTTTGGAAATTTTTTTCTAAAATTATTTTTTTCAAAATTATTTTTTGTGTGTTAAAAATTTTTAAACTAAAAATAAGTATTCAAATCTTACGTATTCAAATTTTACTGTATAAAGTCCAGCCAATGCTAGCGACTGGACTGTTTTGCCAAAAGCCATAACTTTATTTTTAAAGGTGTGAATTCTGCAGATATAAAAATCTTAATAGCACTCAAAAGGTTGCAATAAAATATCAAACTTTAAATGCATTTATCTCATTTCGAGTTTTATATTTTTTTATTTTTCTTATTTTTTTATTTTTTATTTTGAGGTGTATCTCTAAGGCCGATCCGAAAGCTGATGTTTAGAAACTGTTATTGGTTTTAAAATTCTCTAATGACTTCGAAAATTGTTAAAATTATTTCTTAACCAAATCTTGACTTTGTGGCCATAAAGGGCAAAAAAGGGGAAAATCCCCATTTTGGTACTTTTTGGAAATCCCTTAATCTTCTTAATTTTAAACAGCAGTGAAATTAAAATCGTATTTTCAAAACATTAAGAAATAATGAAAAAATTTTGAAACTTATAGAAAAACGAACCTAAGAAAATATTATAATTCTACCCTCTTTTAGTACTTTTGTTACAATGAGACTTTTAACCCGAAGTGAAAATGTTATGTTTTAGCACTTTTATCATTTTTAGTAACGAGCAAAAAGTATAAAATTAAACACATAATATTGTAAAGGAAATAAAAATCACAAAGGGAATAATATGGTCCTTTTTTACAACTGGTACATTTTTTAATTTAACAAAGCTTGAACTATAAAATTAAATTCAAATAATATTGCTCGGGGTGAGTACTGACAAAAAATTATATGATAAATGCTTATTTTTAGTGGTACTTTTTTAACGACCATTTTTTTGGGTAAATTTAAGCCCTTAGTATATCTGCAATGGTACTTTATTTCCGCAAGCAATCTTCAGAATAATTCGAATGTATGACTTTGGTTGTTCGATGACTTTTAATTTTTTATGAAGGCATCCTTTGCAATGATGATCACTAAATCGCAGGGACTTATTGAATGTTGTTTTATTAAGTGGCGATACTCATGATTATTTAAAATAGCACGACTTTAAACGTTTTGTGTTAAAAAAAACCTGGGAAATCAATTTAAAATTAAATTAAACATTTGACACAATCTTTGGGCAATTTTTTAATGAAGTTTTGTGAACGAGGTTCAATTTACTGCTCGAAAAAACAGTATAATTATAGTTGATATAGAAAAACATTGACTGTTGGCATGAAACTTCAATCGGATGTTGCTATCTATGTCCCCTATATCACACAGCAAATGGAATACACTCCTCATGTATGAGTCAGTCTTCAAATACCACTTTGGAGTTACTCGACCAAGTACAGAGTGAACAAGTCCATCGATGACAGTAGGGTAGCCAGCTCTATTAACTCAACTCTATTATCAACGCAATGTACGTGCTTTTGTGAAATCACGAAACTTTTTCCCGAAAATCCTAATTTCGTACACTCAATATTTTCTTCATTAAGAGCGCATCCCTTTATTGTCTTTTGGTCAGTGAATTGCTCTACTTTCTAAAAACAAAATTTGAGTTTTCAGCCGAGAAGGTTGTATGTGAAATAAACTCCCTGCAGAGGGTCTTAATGTGAAAAGATTAAAACTTAATGTACACAAACACTTCTCCCTCTATCATCCTTTTTAAAATCTAATTTCCTAGTTCCGGCACAATGCGTTGCATGAGTGGGCGTCCCCTTAAGGCTGGTCGTATTAAAAAAATAATTCCCAAAATTTTAATAACATTGAAAAAAAATGCTTTTTCTGCTGCTAGAACACCTTCTGTTTTCATATGGCCATCACATGTGCATCTAATCAATTGAACAGAACTGTATTTTATTATATTTTCAACATTATTTATTGAAAAGCTTATTTTAATTCATTTACATTAATTTTGTTTTCTTTGCTCTTTTTTAGGCTTTTTTTTGTATTTCTACTGTGACACTCGTTGTGGATTCAAATGTGTTCGTCTGTATTAATTTGATCAAGTCTCCAAAAAAATAAGCTTTCAAAGTTCATTAAAAAATGCTTAATAAGCCACACGATAATGTGAAACTTCAGCTGGGGAAGCATAGCTTAGCTGAAAAGAGGTGAGTTTTATTTATTTCTTTGGTAAAAAAAATAATTAAAAATAAATTAAAAACACTCACATAATTTGAGGCATAAGCGTAGGGTAAATGATGTACAGTGGTCAATGTTGATGGTATAATGGCAGCGGTGGCTATAATTGGTGCAGTTTTAAAAATGGGTGTTAAGGCCTCAACATAACCAGCATGTTTGGTACTAGCGGGCGCTAAGGCTGGTTGTGGTTCCAATTCGGCTAAAAAAGGCGTTGAAATTGAAGCAGATGCCGTCAAACTGACCAAGGCCACAAAAGTAAACTGTGAAAATGTTGCAATTAATTTATTAAATAAATCATTTAAATTATTATTCGTTATATTTTTATAAATTAATTTTTGAGAAGTTGTCTTACTATTTTCAACATTGTGTTCTTTGCTTATTTGACTGTGTAGTCTTGTCCTTGAAAGTCTTGCTATCAACACTATTTTAGAAGTTTATTCTGCAAAGAGTATTTATACTAAAATAATAGACGGCTTCTCTCCAATTAATTCTAGTTTAGATTTCTGTGTTCTTTAGTTTTTCTTTTTTCAGAAAACCCTTAAACCTGTTCTGGTCCTAAACAACATGTCAAAATGTTCTTTTTATTTATTTCTTTTTTTTTTCTTTTTGGTGTTGACATGCTTTTCTAGCATTAACCCATGTGCAACAGTTGGAATATAAAGGACTGTTGAAATATAAAGTTAAATATTTTTATTATTAGGATATTATTCCTTTTAATATTTAAATAAAAAAAAAATTGTTTAACAAAAAACTAAAAATTTAAATTTAGTTATAAAATAATTTTGCAAATCGTTATAAAACTTAAAATTATTTAATTTATAATACGTAACATATAAAAAATATTTTTTAGTAAAAACTAAATATTTTTACTGGAGAAAATTTTTGGGATTAAGGTTTATTTCCTCACAGCTTGATACGAAACTTTTGTCAATATTTTTCTAGAGAAGGAAAAAATGTTTAAGAACGAAATGAGAATTATTTTCGAACAAAAACAATTTTTTTTTTAATTTGAACTTAAAACAGAAAAAAATGAAACGGTTACAAATAATGTTTTGCTGCTCTTATTTACTGTAGACATAGGAGGTGATCAAGCTAATAAATTTGCAATTTGTCAAAATTTATGACATAAGATAATTTCAATTAAAATAATTAAATAAATAAAAGAATAAATAAATTAAATTAGGAATTTATTTTAAATCATTTAATATTTACAGGTGTTAATAATGCAGATTTTCCGTCAATTTCAATGGAAGCTGTGTTTTTTATTTTAAAAAGTATTTGGGTTCTGTACCCTTTTACTTAATTGATTGATTGCAATTTTCATTCAATCAATTTTGCCTGAGACTGGATAATTTTTTTCTTATTTTTTAATTCTCCATTGCTCCATATATTTGTTTTTTTTTTGATTGGAGTTACTTTGTTGTTCCAAATGATATGGATTAAGTAGAGGCAGGATTGGTGTTTAGCTCACTGATTCGAGAGACATGGATCGATCTTGCTGATTTTCAATAGAAGCTCTTTCGAGACTAAGTCCGATTGATTGGCGTATTTTAATTTCCTTATTAAATTAACATTTGATGCCGCTATTTTCATTTTGCATACTAATTTTTCGTGGCATATTGTTGGGAGACCGGGCATTTTTAAATACAAAATTCTAGAGTTTGTCTTTTTATTCCCTTCACCACAGGTGGAAAAAGGTTAACTAAGTTTGTTGTAAAAATAAAATTAAATTTAAGTCGAACTATTTTAGTATTATAATCAAATGAATAACTTGATTCGGCCTTTTTGTTCACGTATATTTTGATTTCAATATTTTTTTTTTATTTTTGAAAAAAAAAAGTAGTTTTCAAATTTTTTTTGTTAAACGCTTTAGATCTGTAATTATTCCAAAAGTTTTTAAATCAATAATTCTAAACACACTATGGGTTAAATATTTTTGCAGTAGAAGATTCCCAAGTGTTAAGAGGAAAATGGTAGATGTGTTTTGTTCATCGTAGCGAATGATTTTTGCATTTATATTTAGTATCGCCTAAAATTTAGTTGTTATTTATAGGTGAAATGCTTCTGGGATCGTTTATTAAATTATGAAAACTCAGTTATAATTGTCTTAAATTTATAATTGTATTTCTTACAATTAAAATAAATGGAAAGAACATTTTTTCTTATTCCAATTTGACCTGTTCTATCAACAGCGCAGTAATCTAGATGAGAATTTTACAGTTAGTTCTATTAGATTTCCTGTCAAGGGAAGTACCATTAGCATCACTGGCAGCAGCTTGTCAATTACTTTGGTTCCATCTGCTAACATTTTATGCCTAAGTTCCCTTAAAATGAAATTTCTTTCTTTGCATTATTCTTCACCCCGTTTGACTGCCTTTAGTTCTCAGTATAAGAAATAAATATTCAGAACTGAAATAATAGGAAAAATGATCACGAATTCTTATGACTGTCTCCGTTTGCTTCCTGTTAACGCACTTAAGCTTCTTTTTGTATTCAAAGAAGCGTAACATAGAATCGATGCAACTTAACTCCTACTGATTGCAGTTTCGAGACAAAACTTTTCAACAGTCAAGGAGCGATGCCAGCCAGGCACTCTTACATTTAAATATAGTGCGTGTACAAGCAAAAAAGACTACATGTATTTTTAAGATCTTTGCTTCGCTATTTTTAATCTAGAAACCAGAATTTTTGAAAGCAGAAAATAAAAGAAACAAACTGCCAAACAAAAACCAAGTAGAATTAATGTTCCTTTTGCAACAACTTGTGTGCATGACTTGGCTGTTGTATGTTGAAAGTTTCAAAAATTTTTCTTACACTTAAACTTGCAACATACACATAATGGAGATCAACATAGACTGCCTTTTGGTTTTTTTTTTCATCATACTCAATGTCAAGGTTGTAGTGTCTTATAATTTTAGTTTCTTTTTATTTTAATAGTGATTTATTTTAACTTACAAAAATAAGCATTATTTACATAAATTTCATATAGAAAAAAGTTTATTGACTTTGTATATTGTTCTGTTTTCCTTTCTTAGTTCAACTCGTTTAAAACACTCGAAATAGAAATCCTGTCAAAGTTTAATGTGCTTTAGTTCTTCAATAATATTCTAGCAATCAGTTTTAAATACCTGAATTTGTATTGCTACACTTCAATGCTTTTGCTGCAACAAGTGTTTAGGAATTGATTAGTTTTGACAGACTAATATTATCAATCTTGTTTTCCATTTAACACTCAAGTAACCCAGCACAGCACATCTACTATTATAAAAGTAATGTGGCTTGAAATGGTTAACATACGTTTCTCTGACAGATAGTTTTTTTTTTAATTTTTTCTCTTTGATTTCTTTTTGCTAAGATATTGCACCATTAATTCCTTTATTGTTCATGCAATTCTTGATCATGTATGTTTTGACGCATTTTATTCTTTTCATTCTTGAGAGACTTTGTAATGAATGCATCATTGGTTATTTGTTGTAGTTGGTATTTTTATTTTTGGTTTAAAAATACTTTGTTTCTCTTGTGGTCATTTTTATAAATGTGTCTGACCTGTCAATGTTTTTAATCCACTTCTTTAAATCCAATAAAAATAAATATAAAATTTTTTGTTCTTTCAGGTTGGTTCAAAAGAAAATGTTACAATTTATTTGTATTGAAAATAAATTTTTTTTTTAATTTTTAAAGCATTTATCATTTGAGCTTTTTATATGACCTTTAGCTTTTCTAAAGATGTGTTGTTTGCATATCAACAAAAAATAATTTTATCTATTCGCTCTTAAATTAAAAATTTGCGTAAATAATAAAAAATATAATGCAACTGTTAATGTCACTTAAATCAATCACTTTAAGTCGAAAATTCTTATTCTAAAAAATATAAATAATTCATTTTCATTTCTTAATAGATTCAATAAAGTTTTCTTTGTTAAAATTTGTTCTTTTGTTCATTAAATAAAATTAAGATGAGTGAATGAATGAATGGTTTCCATTGTTTATTTTATACCTTTTAATGAAAACATATAAAAGAAATAATTGAAACTAAAATAATGGACAAATAAATACAAATGATAAACAACTTTCTCCACTCAATCCATTTTTAACAGAATCATTTAAGTTCAATTGCAAAATTACGCAACCCCATGTCGTCTTGTATTCATTTTAAAGCTTTTGTTGTATGTTCTGCTTTTAACAGCAGCATTAATGAATAATAATCTTTCTTTGATGAAACTTTGTTCAGTTGTGTTAATGAACTGTATGAGTTGTTATTTGAGATCACTTAAAAATGGTCTAAATTGTATGAATGTATGAACGGATGGATGGATGAATGTAAGTAAAAACAATAAAGTAAATAAGCAGCATTTTCCAAAGAAAAAAAGAAATTGAACCTTAAAATACAAAACAGGAATCCTTTGAACATTTTTAACAAAAATATATAAGTTGAAGAAAGAAAAGTTCAACTCTAGGAAACAATGAAAGTTTTAAATGCAAAATTTATTTATAAAATCCACGGTTCAATTCCTGATTCTTTAAAAAAATTAAATTATTGCATTTTGAAAACAAAAATTATATGAATATAAGTGCAGCTCAAGTGTGTGTTTTTTTTTTTTTTTTAGAAAACAAAATTGTTAATTGAATAAAGAGAAAAAGTTAATTACCAAAGCAATAGAAACTTAGTCCCAATTCGGACGATGCAAGTATTTAAGCTGAGCTGATTAGGTTGTAGGCAACGGAGTGAGGTAAAATTAAATGAGTACAGACTTGCTTGTACTTGCAATTCGCTTTGCTTCCATATTCGTAAAACAAAAAACACAGATGTGTGTGTGTACATTCATGCAAAAATCTGAACAATTTAAGCATTAAGACTTGTACTGTGCGAACGCTAATGAAAGTTCAAAGAAGAAAATGAAAATAAGCAGTCTTATTTTCTTGCATCGTGCGAATTGGGACTTAGAGGAAAGAAATGCTTGCGAAAACTATTTCTTACAAATATCGGGTGTTTTTTTTTAACCCGATAAAACTTTTAACTATAAAAAATAACACTAAAAATTAAAATTTGATAAAAAAATGTTTTCTTATTAATTTCAGTAAACTCTCTTTCTCTCTCTCTCTCTAATTATGAATAGACTCACGCTTAAGCAATGCCATCAAATCATCCAAGTTTACTTTGTAAATCAGTCATCAGTTCGAGCAACTTATAAACGACTTCGTGATAATTATAGTGCACATAATTGTCTGTCTGAGCAAGTCATCCGTCGAACTGTGGATAGATTTCATACCACGTACGCTCTAGAGGGTGCAATAACACCAACATGTCGAAGGAATACGCATAGTGAAGGGTATATCGCTGCTGTAAACGAAAGTGTTGAAGAGGATCCAAATCTATCGATTCGTCTGGAAGTGGGGCTCTGTCCCTCCACTACGTGCAATATTTTGCACAAAGATCTTGGCCTACACCCGTATAAGATCCAGCTAGTGCAGGAATTAAAGTCACAAGACCATTATATGCGTTGTTCTTTCGCCAATTGGGCTCTATGGTAGTTAGTAACTGACTCGTTGTTTAGTGCCAAATTGTGTTCAGCGATGAGGCTCATTTTTGGCTTAACGGGTTTATTTATCAGAAAAATATCCGCTTATGCAGTGAGACCAATCCATAACATACTCTACAGCCTCCATGCTTCTAGGAAAATGCATCGTTAATTGTGGTTAACACGCTGGTGACATCATCAGACCTTATTTCTTCAAAAATGACGCCGGATCTCACGTTATGGTCACGCACCTCGATTAATGATTTTTTGTTTGTTTCAATAGGATGGCGCTACATGCCATACGGCGTCCGCAACCATCGAATTATTGAAATCAAAATATGACGATAAGTTGATTTCGGGAAATGGACCTGTCAATTGGCCTCCAAAGCCGTGCAATTTGACAAATCTTGATAATTTCCTGTAGGGCCACGTGAAGTCACTGGTTTATGCTGATAAATCAGCAACAATTGATGCTTTGAAGGCCAACATTGTTCGTGTTATTCGTGACATAAGGCCGGTAGTACTTGGAAAAAAAGACTTAAACCTGGACGTTCAGAATGCGCTTCGTCATGAGCAGCTGCGGTGGCCATACGCCCGAAATCATTTTTAAATATTAATGCCATGTTCTGTCCTCTTGTATAAAAACACTCTTCTTCTAATTTTTTGTGTTATTTTTTATAATTTAATGCTCTATCTGGCTTAAAAGAACACCCTTTATAAAATGCCCTCTCCATGGCTTTGACAGTCTCTCTGGTCATTTAACCAATTGAGCAAGAAGTAGGTAAGTCTACAGTACATCGAATGCAATGGATTTTACGACTTGTAAGGCGTTAGCCCTCAATGTAATCTAAAAGATTTCGTCCGCTTCATCGGAAAAGTTAAGTAGTCAGATGGGTAAAGAAAGTGTGGCAAGATGCAGGAAAGCAGTTTTTTTTTGATCTAAAGGAAACCACAAGGACCTTCTTACTTATCTTAGAGATATTTCTTAAAGCCAAAATATTTCACATATTTATTATTACAACTATTTAATTGTACATTCCCCATACCTGACATAACTTGAAAAAATTAATTTGTTCCAATTTGCCCACGATAGAATTGACAAACAATTGAAAAAAAATCTTACAACAATTCCATCATTCACATTCATAATTTTCTTATTGTCTACAACTATTACGCCTCAGTTTGCAATTGAATGACATAAAATAATTAAAAGATTTACTGGCTGCTCGCTGCTTGTTTAGATATCAATTGATGTCTTATCAAAATCATAACAATTTCTTAAGAGTTGCATGACAATGCTGTTGTATCAGACAATTCATTATAAAATCTTTGGAACTTTTAAATAATAATTTTTTAAAGGTTAAATGACTGAGTGTAATCCTTTCATGTTCTTTTACTGGAAAACATTTCTAATAATTAATATTAAATAATTTCATTCTTAGCGATGAGTTATTGTTTTCAATTTGATAAGGAATGATTGTGACATTTCTATTTGAGTGACGTTCGACGTCATTAGACGCTTTTGTTTTAAAAAGACACCGTTTTTTTCGTTAAGTTAAGGAAATGGTGTCTGTCTTCTGTTATACCCTGAGGGGTTTGTTTGATTATTATTAAACTTAAATGATGTTGTAGCTGTGTTATGTTTTTAAGAAATCTATTGTTATGTTAGTAAGAAATACACTTAGTGTTTTTTATAATAAAGAAAAAAAAAAAAAAAAACATTCACAACAAAATCTGCCCAAAAAAAAAGAATTAAAATTAAAAAAAAAACTTAATAAATATAATAATAAAATTTTAATCTAAATATTTAGCGAATTTACGATTATTTTTTTAAATATATTTTGGCTCAAATTTCAATAAAAAAATATTATTGTTGAAGAAATACATTCTTAACCGACTTAAAAAAAGAATAAGGTTATCAATTCGTCTAAATGCCGCTTTTGTTCTTAAACGATTTTGAAATTTTTTTCATTTGACAGCTTACATTTATTTAACAGTTAATATTTTAAAAAACTAAAGGGTGTCCCCATACAACATATATGTTTTTAAGTGTATCATGAACCGCAAAGAATACCATTTTAAAACTAAAAAAATAAGTATTTCTATAGCTCCCAATGAAAAAAGTAATAGAAAAATTGATTTAAGAATTAAAGGGTGTCTCTATAGGTGACGTAAATTTCCCCTTTAAGGGCCTATTTTTTAAGTTTTTATAGACAAACCCCTGAAAAGGGAACAGAATGTCGGTTGCTATGACCGTTACCCCAAATCTCCATTAGCCATAAACATGAACATCGGGTCGCACATGATTTCGCAAATGTGGACTCTCAATGTTCATTTTTCGTTCATGTGCAACCATCGTTGACTGAACATTTGTCTGAGCAATGATGTCCGCCGTCAAATATGACTTTTGGTATGAATTCTCAATTTAAAACTAACGCCATGTATTTATCAACAGTGAGAACATTCTCTTTCTTGTTCAAACCATTGAATCAACCCAGACGACAAACAAGAAATTATGCTCAGACAGAACATTAATATTAACACATTTTCGCCACATTCAAGAACATCCACAAAATAATACCGTTATTCTGCCGGCGATATGTGTATGTATTGTTCAACATGATGGTTAGTGGAGATGTAGTGTTAATAAAAAAAAGCATAAATATTCAAAATTATAAATTAAAGGGTGCCTCAAAAGTTCATTCAATCTGATGTAATTGGAAATACTTTTGAACAATTGTAGACAGACAGTTGAAAATTACAATGAACTTGTATTGCTAAGTCCGTCCCGAAATTCGCAGCTAAAATCTATTTGGAAGTCGTTCTTTTGCAAGGTTAATTTTTTTTTTTGTAGATTTCTCAAAAATGTCAAATCTCTCGCTCCTTTTTTAAGTCATAAACTTAATAACGCTGTTTATGAGGTGTGTAATTGCATTTTAATAGTTTCTAAATTTACCAAATTTGTTTATATTTTGGTTAAAAAAAACTGAAAACAAAAAATTTCAAAAAATAGTGGACGCTGCAAAAAAAAAAAACTGTTCGGGAGCTATAACTGCACTGAAGAAAAAAAAATCATATTTGTAATTGTAATTGACTATGGTTAGTTAAGGTTGTTAATTCGCTTTTTGAGTTTGTTTGTTTATAGTAAACATTTTAAGAGAACGTTTTGAGAATTCCAACAAAAGAGAAGAAACAGACGATTGTAATGTTTTTTTTAATGTGAAGAAAGAAGTATGAAAAGAATAAAAATAACAAATTGCATTCTTTGGTAAGCCGACGGTTGGCATGTGACGATTGATAAAGAGAGAAAAAAAGCTTAGTTTGACTTCGTCTAACTAAATTCATATTAAATGAAGCAATTAGAACAAGGTGCTTTACATTCTGTTTTTTTTTAATTTACACAAAATTTTTTTTAATCATGTTTCTTTCTTACTACATTTAAGAACTTAAGTCGAATTAAATATATTTAATTTCTTATGATACTAAATTAATTTTGCTTATAGTAAACAAAAATAAATTAACATTAAAAGAAATAATTCTTGCAAAAAGAACGACAGACAGGATGAAGCTCAATAAATATTAAACACAGCAAACTATATCACCCATGGGAAAATGTTTTAATTTCTAGTTTTAAATATTTTTAATTGTTCTTGTAGAACTTTCAAGTGTTTGACTTAAAGTTTGGGATTTTTCGGAATTTTTTATTTCCCGGGTAACGGGGAAAAATTATCGCAAAAGGCAATTATTAGAGAAAACAAATTTATTTAATGAAATAATATAAAAAAATTCATAGTTTTATAAATTAAAGTTTTAAGAATTAATGAAATGTTTTAGGCTTTTCTGAAAATTGGAAAAAGGTCACCTGATGAGCTGGCTTCAGCAACCAGTGAAATACGTATCGATACTTGCTTTTCCAACCAACGAATAACTTGTATTTTTATTTTTAAATGTTAAGAGGATATTGGCAGAAAATAATAAATAATAATAAAAATAACAATTATAATAATATAATAGTTTTAACAGTTTATTAAATTTAAAAAAAAAAATCAGGTGACGAAACATTAATATGTACATTTTTACTACATAACGAGAGATAACAAAAATAAAAATCCAAATAAAGGTGTTTTATTAACATTTACCAATTCAATAGACAAACATACTGTTGCTTGTTTTCATTGCAAAACTTTCAACAATAGAAAAACCATTTCACTTTATACTGAGATAAGTTTTGTGATCAACAACGCGTTATAAAGAATATCCATGTTCGTGTTTCAAATGTTAGCGGCTTCGAATAAATCAAATTCTTTTAAAAAAAAATTAGTAACCTTTGGATCGGTTCTATATCTTTCTTGCAGTGCCCTCGACTTCATCCGCGTGTTATTTTAATTTATTTTAAAATCAAAATTAGGCTAAATGTGTTTTTAATATTTTTTTAAGAGTTTTGAAAACTTTTCATCTGTAAAAATAAAATGTACTGAGAACTGTTTTAGTACCATCATACCGATAAAATTGGGTGACTAACATTGGTATCTCTAGTTTCTCCATGAAATGGCATATTTTTATAAACTAAAAAGTGTTCCATATTTTAAACAAGGTTCTAAGAAACCTCCTAACAAAATTTTATTAAAATCCATCCAGCATTTTTTACGTAATGTGAACATAGACAGGCGGAAATACTAAAAATGTGTGCTTTGTATTCCATATGGATTACTATCTACACCAATTCATACGAAACGAGATATTTGAAAATTTTTAAATGTCACAACAAAAAAAATTGAAAAACAGTCAGTGTAAATTTTTAAAGTGCTCGTGATTTTAAACTTCCCATTACCCGGGAACTTAGCCAAAATTTTCGCTCCCGGGATTCCCGTTTCCCAAACCCCATCTTGACTATAACGATTTAAAAGGCAGGGCCATATAAGTCAAATTGTGTCACCTATGGGGTCACCTAATTTGTTAAATTTGTTAATGGGTGTCCTTTGCGGCTTAATAGACTTGTAAAAATCGTGCATGTTAAACTGGGACACCCTTTAATATTTGAAACTATGATTTTTTTTCAGGCAGAAATTTATTTGTAGGAATAACAATAATAATAATTTTGTTCTGTGGTTAAAAGCAAAAAATTCTATCACGAGTATTAATCTTCCAAGTTCCGCCCTACCGAGCTGACTGATTCATGTCAAATTCCCTTTTTACTACAAAACCAACGAGTCTATTTGCACTTAGCTGCTTTCCGCCATCCTTTTCTAGTTAAGGAATACAATAATTGTGAGATTTTCGCAGTGGACTGTCTGTCGGTCGTTATTATGTGTATCTTTCTCAAATGGACCGTACTCAAACCCACAGGTTACTTCCAAAGGCTTTATTGTTGATCATCAGTATACGGATGCATTTTGATTACTCCTTGATAATTTATTAGTCTTTACAGCGTTTCCTTCTTCATATCTGCTTCTAATGCTTTCGACTTTGATATCATGTCGTTCTAGGTCGGCACCACCTCAAATTCATCTAAATTCTACTTATTTCAGGTTATTGCCGCTAACCGATTTTTTGTGACTTCGATGGTGTTTCACATCTTAATTTCTCGAGAGAAGTAGGGTCTACCTAGGCAGAGCTTCATTATATGGATAAGACTTTATAGATTGTGGTGGTATTTTAAAGAGTATCTCTAGCAAAGACTAGACAAACAGGTGTGTATTTTCGACTCTTGAGACGAGAAGGAATAAGTCCCCTTTTTGGCAAATGCCAGAATGGATTAATTCCACTACCATACCAATCCATTTAGGTGGCTGTAAGGAGAAACCTGGCTTAATTTGCCTTGAAAATAAAATCTCTTAAATCTTTATTTTGTTAATTTTTTATTTCAAACAAAAAATTTTAAAACCAAAAAAAATTTTTTTTTTCTTTTAAACAACCGAACGTTTTTAGTTTTAAGAAATCTTTGTTAAATTATAAATGAAAAGTCATCAAAGGCAGGTTTCAAATTTAATTTTCCACAACATGAGGAGCATAAACTAAAGGTGTATGATAGGCACGAACAATTTGCGAAGTCACTGTACGAACAGCTGGTGCCACTATGGGAGTAACAATACGAGCATGATTATGTACCACTGTTTGTTGTTGATGGGACACAGCCGTTGGAATATGCTGTACAATTTCACCTATTTTAGCAATGCCTGGCTGTTGTATGGTTATAGTTTCTGGGGCAATGACAGTGCGCAGTCCAGGTCTAGTTGAAATTGTTATGGGTAGCGGTATAGTTTCGGCGGGTAAAATACGATGTTGTACAGCTCCCGTTGAATGCAGTAAGGAAAGCGGCGATGTGATATTTAAAGGGAGGCCAGAAGAAATTTCTGCTGCTGATGCCTGAGCTGAAGAGGGAATTAATAGTGTTGCTTTAGAGAGACCCGCAGCTGGTAAAATGCCGCTCAAAGAAGTTAAGGGATTAACTCTAGTAATAGCAGCAGGTGATGTGCTGGTAGTTGTAGTTGTAGCCGGAGCATCAGTAGTGTCATCAGCTGAAGATTGAGAGGATGTATTGCTGGCAGCAGATTCATTCGATTCCTCGGACAATGCAATACTCGATTGATTTTCTTCTGATATGGCATTCGACAAGGAGGATAATGAGTTGTCCAGAGTACTAGAAGATTTGCCATTTGTTAAGAGACTGTAAGTATCATCAGGCACAACAAGTTGTACACTTGATATTGCCACTTCACATAAACCAAACAATAGCAAAGAGATTGTAATCTATAAGAAAACAAGGATGTTGGAAATTAAATTGTATTAAAGAATCGAATAAACATACCAATTTAAACATTTTTCTTATTGTAAAAAAATTCTAAAAAATTTTATAAATGCAATTGTTAATTCTGTTATTTTAACAGCTAAACTAAAACTGATAAATTCTGTCTTAAGTAATCAACTTTTATAGTTCATCGCACATCTTTTGTTTATAAAATGTAACAAGTTGAGGATAAAATAAAATAATATTTTTTTATTAATTAAATAGAAAATATTAGCATTTATTTTGAGTATGTATGTGTGTAATTTATGGCTGATTAATTTCTCTTTCAAAAAATATTTATATAATTTTTCTTTAAACGTGTTCAGAACACTATAAATTTACTACAAACATAAAAAGAAAAATAGTTGTCAACTGTTAACAGAAATATGTCTTATTAAAGCTTAAATTTCACTTTGTATTTTACGCTTTATAAATTTTATAAATTTATTAATTTGCATTTTTGCTATCCAAACATTCATGCTACTGCAGCTACGGATGAATAATTTCAGTTAATAATCTGTAGGGAATAAAAAATTGCGTAATACAGCGTTCTACTGAGCCATTTTAATTGGAAATTTTAATTAGACAAACAAAAATTTATTTGTCTGTTAAAAAGGATTTTTATCTTATTCTTATAATATTTAATCATTTTATTTTTAAGGACAAGAAAGTTTCAATAAGTGAGAAGGAAGGAGTAAAGGTAGCAGAAATGTATCGTCTGTTTTATTTTAATTAAATATTCATAAAGTAAGACGAATTCCTACTTAAAGCAACATCAATATGATTCAATTATTTTTCTTCTTTTTTTGTTTTTTTTTTTTATTCTTAAGAAAGGGTTTCCCGAAAGGAGCTGTATGCCAGTATGTAGGTCATTCATTAATTTAATTTAATCTCTTTTATCAGTATCAGCGATGGATGTTAAATGGTTGTGCTTTTCATTGGCTGATAATTTAAATCTTAATTGGCTACTAAATATTAAAAAGGGTATTGGAAAGGTGTTAAAAGAGTCCAGAATAATTTTATATCTATCAGCGGCCAATATGGCCTTGTTGCAATATCTTAGTGCCTTGTTTCTATAACTTGTGTAAAAAATTTTTGACTGCAGTTAGTCATAAACGTTTTTTATTATTTTATAAAATAAAAAAACATTATTAAGTGTAGTGTAAAACAATGTGACTAAAAAAATTTTATGTGAGAAATTTCTCACTTTTGTTACAGGAACGAGCTACAAATTACCTGATCTCTTGAAAATAATAACATAAGGAGTGTGGCGTACAATAAAACAGCTCGCTATCCTTTTAGGGGCCTAATTTTTTGTTAAATATTTATGTTTTTGTAACTTATGTGAGAAATTTCTCACAATAAAATTTTGTTATTTTTTTGTTTGTTTTTTTTTTAGCTGCAACTAGTTATGAACGTTTTTATTTTTTTATATTATAAAAACATTATTAAATGTTACTCATCCTAAGTAAAACAATTTAGCTAAAAAATGTATGTGAAAAATTTCTCAGTTTTATAAAAACGAGCTACAGGTTACATAATCTCCTAATAATAAATTGAAGAGAGTGGCGTAGCAGACTTCAGGACAGTAACACGACTATTACTTGCCTATCTTGGTTTGATTTTCTTAGCCCTTAAGAGTTACTAACCATTAACTTCTTTGCTACGTTGCTTTCATTTCTCTGGGTTCCTCCCAGACTGCACGTGAGTCATATGCATTCACTTCTCTTTTCTTGGTTTCACCAATTGTAATAGGTTTCTCACTTCTGAAGAATGGCTATCACTATTCAATTTATTTTTTAGTTGGACGCTTTATCTGCTCTTTTTGTCATTTAACCCTGACTCCAAACCAGATGTTGCAGGAATTTCTCTTATTGGAGGATACTTTTTTGATTGCAGTTAGTCTAGTCCGCTTACACCATGGTATTCAATGCAGTTGGCTGTTTCAGTGGGGAATCTCTAAGCGTCTGCACCAGATCTACTGATTAGTGTCGCAGTCCAGTCAAATCGTGGTTCAACGAACACTGCTGGAACTTCAAGTTGTACTTTTTAGACTTTAGAATTTTTCGTAATAGTAACTAGAACTTAGAACAAGAACTAAGGAATTCAGGAAAATATTTGGAAACCTCTGAAAAAAAAAACGCCACCCGAGTAGTATTGCCACACGTCGAGCAGAATTTGATAATAAATCTTTTTTCCTTTAATTCAATTATATATTTTTTAAAATTTAAAATAAAACCCAGAAGAAATGAAAAAAAAAATATACGGTCATAATTTATTCTCTCATTTTGTTAAACCCTTTGCATGTTACGAAAGACTCAGTAAACAATTGGCATAAAAACGTGGTTGGATATTATGAAAGTAAAGTATAAATTATAATTATTTTTCACGTTGCAAGATGTCCTCATATCTCTTCCTTTCTTGTAATATGAACTCACGTATTTTTGCAATATTTTTCTTTTATTTCATTTTTGTTTTGCACGCACTGATTTTGATTTAATTAATATGCTAATTTTATATCACAAATATATTTATTTATTCTATTAAAATAATATTAATTAAGATAGATTTGGCATGCAAAAATATTAAAGGCATTTGATTGAAGTAATTGCTATTGTAATGAATTTTTAATTAAATTTTTAATTGGCTTAATTAAAATATGTATTTTTAGTGTTAGAAAAAAAATGATAAATTAGTGTGAGATTTTAATTTGCTTAAATTTTGCTGCTCGAATTAATATGCAGTAGGTGGGAGGAAAATGAAAAACGTAAAAAGTTTTTTTGTTTTTTCTATATTTTTCACTAAGTCCACATTTCCAATCTGATATTTTTTGAGGCATTTTTTTCAATTCTCTGTTTAAGTTGAAGCGATATGCGCTATTTAAAAATAAACATAAGTAACAGTAATATGTCCTCGATATTCAAGCAATACCATATTGCTTACCCCTCTTGCTTCACCAACAAACAAAAATATCATGCCAGCTTTATGAAAAATTGCACTGTGTAAATATCGTATAAGTCAGGTAGTAAATGTATTGTCTACTGCAACAAAATTTAAAACAGCTGCGTTCTCTTGTTTTGCTATAAACACCCTGTTGAAAACTGTAACAGCTTGGGAAATCAGAATATTGTGTGATTTCCGCAAGACCTTAATGACTCGCTGTCTGGTTTAGTTAACAGGTGATCTTCAACTAACGCAGCCATACATACGACAATGAGTTTCGGGGCTTGCAAGACTCGAACTTAAGATATCTTGTCTTGTTAACTCTACCTTTCCAGCAACTTAGCCATAACTGACTTTCACTATTTTTTTTTTGTTACATTCTGCTTCAACTAAGGCTTCCTTGAGGTTTAAAACATGATTTATTTTTGTTTTACTACACAGTCGCTTTAACCGTCTCATTTGCTGTTCTTATGTTCCTTTTCTCATTAAGACTTTTTAAGGTTTCAATGAGTGTTTATTCGCATTTTAAAAAACTTATACTCTTCGGCTGCTAAGCTAAGAATTTCTTGAAGGCCTGTGCGGTTTTGAACTTATGGCTCGTGATCTTCTGTTAAATATAAAAGTAGTTACAATTATTTCATCGAAGTCAACATGGAGGCTTAATGTGTGACACTTGATTTTAATTTATTTTTTGCTATTTACAGATACCACTCTTTTTTAGTGGTAGAAGCAACAACTTATTTAGCACGAAAAATGTATTGTCTCACTGAAAATAATATTAATTTTTATTTTACAGTTATATAAAGGGTTGCAAAAATTTAGTTCTGTCACAGTGTCATAATTACCGAAGAAAAAAGTAGTTTCAACATGTCAGATGGTCGGGAAAGTAAATCTTAGAATAAAGCATAATAATAAAGTAAATAAATGAATAAATGTAAAAATTATTAATTGAACTAATTGATATTAGCACCGTTCCCGTAATGTCTAGGTCAAGCTTAGTAAAATAAGAATAAACATAAATTATTCCCATTTGAAAACAAAAATGCCCAAAAATACGAGAACACACAGGGCCAAACTTTTATCCAAAAAGAAGTTGTTAAACAAAATAAACATGCAGTTGTTCATAGTAAACATGAAAACACAAATATTTTGTATGCTTTTAAATTTATTTTAATATTTTTTGGGATAAAACTTGTGAATAATACTTTTGAAAGATATTTGCGTTCATGAAACATAGAAATTTTTATATTTTCTACCAGCTGATTGTTTTTCAGTTAACACAATCTACCCAAGGAAAAATTCTGGGCTGTTTCGTGCAGAAAGAAGAAGAATATTGTTTTCTCTCTCTCTTCTACCCAATGTTGTGAAAAGGAAACAGTTTTCGGTAACATTGGGATTTCGTGCAAGTTAAGTACGGGAACAGACCTATTATTACAAATTAATTTCGGCTAAGATCATTGTAATTTCAGTTAAAAAAAACAAATATTGGGGTGACAGATAATTAACAAATAAGAAAAACAAAAATAAAAAAAAATTATAAAAATCGCTAAAGTTTCACATAAAATTGTCACAAGCTGTTAATGGGTTAAAATTTACAAAAAAAATTGTATTTCCTAAAAGATCTCTTTAAAAGCTTTTAACTGACACCCATATTAATATCTTAAAGAAATATAGTGCACAATCGTAATTTTCTTAGAAAAGTTCAGAGGCCGATAGTTCGGAAAACAATGGCGAACGCTCAATTTTTCCCTTCATGCTTTTTCTGATTTTTTGATTCTCTATCACTCCATATATTTTGTTTTTTTTGTTTGTTTTTGTTGGAGTCTCTTTACGAAATTTGATTTGTTCTAAATAACAACGCGAAATTAGAGGTAGGCGTGGTTTTTTTCCCGCTGCCTCGAAAGACAAAGACCGATCCTGCTAATTTTTAATAACAAGATTTTTGAAACGATGTAAGATTGATTGCCGTACCTAAATTTTATTTAGCTCATCAATGCCTTTGCAAAAATAATTTCAAGCCGAACACGGACGGACAGATGGAGAGACGGAAATCGCTTAATCGATCACGCTATGCTCTGAATATATGAACTTTATGGGGTCGAAAATAAATATTGTCGAAATTGAATTAAATATTGTAGAAAATGAAATGAAATGAAATTAAAAATCCTAAATATAAAAAAGAATGAACTTAAGCCGAAATAAATTTAATAAATTCTTTGTAATATTGTTATTAAAGACCCTGGGTCCCGCTAATGTAATTTTTTTTAAGGAATCGACCATGCCCACAGTTCCAATTTATTTTATAATAATAATTTAAAGGCTGCACCCAACTAAAGCTTTTAAGTATGAGAAATGTTGAATTTTAAAGAGCTTCAACCCTCACAGTCTGTTATAGTAAAATTTGTCTAACTTAATTTTGATTATAATGCAATTCAGCTAAGAACTTTCGGTTAATCATTTACAGACTCTTTCTACTTTAATTATCTAGATACACAATAATTAATATTAACAAGAGCCACGCCAACTTGAAATATTTCAGATTGCAAGTTTTACAGAGTAAGTGTAGCTTAAAGAAGAATATTTAACTGATATAGACTTTTAAACAAAAAGCCACAAAAAACCAACAAACAATTAAACAAGCACACACACTTTATTATAAACATAAAGATGATTATCTCTAATCTGTCTATAAAAATGTTAACAAAAAGATGATTAAGTGTTTTTTGTGCATTTTAATTTTGAACAAATCCAAACTCAAGGGTATTTGAAGGTATAATTGATTACGCAACGCACTCATATTTATACAGAAATAAAATCCAAACAAAAAAATATATTTGAGTAATGCAAGGATACAGACACACACACACACAACAAATGTCATCAAGATTAAAAAAAAGGAATAAATTGTTTATAAAAATCTGTTTTAACGAATAAAATCCTCTCAAATGTTTTTCTTTGTACAATCGTTTATAACCAACAATTGCGGATGTGGTGGCAAAAACAACTAAAAGAAAATCGGATAAAATGTACACACTCGCACACTTACATTTGTGTGAAACGTTCTAGAAAAAGTATTTTTTTTCATGTTACACATTAAAGAATGTTTCATGATGGAAAGAGCTGTTGTTAAGAGCTTTAATTTGAAACAAGAGACCAGACCAGAGTAAGAAAATATTAATTTCTTAAAGAGTTTTTTCAAGAAATTTTTAATATTCATATTTTTGTTTGATAAATACATATCTAAATAAAAAAGCCTGGTGTGTTTTGTCTCCTCACTGCATCTTGAAATAAATATTTATAGGTAGATTGATCCATATAAAAAAATTTTATTTCATAATTTAACCGTTTTGATTGAAAGTGGTGCAAGTAAATTTTTTATTATGTGGATATTTTAAGAAATTTGTTTTTGATTATTAAGATGCTCGGTTTATGTTTTTTTGAATGTTAGTTAAAAGCCATTTATGTTTTTTATAATCTTAAATGGACTTAAGTCGTTTTTAAGATCAACAAGGTATGAAAATGAAAAAAATAATAATAATGAAATATTAAATGATTTCAAATGTTTAAAATAAAGTTTTCTATTTTTTTAATCACATGTTAATATACGGTCAGATTTGTCAAATATTTGACTAAAAAAGCATAGACACAATTTTTACAAATGTTTATTCAACCTTTCCTGATACGTATCATGGCCAATGACGATTTAAAATGTAATAAATTTAACAATTTACCTTTTGTATGGAGTAGGATCTTAAATTCCTTAAGGCCAGGATTGACCATCATATTGAGTCGTACGATCTGTCAAAAATTGCATGTCTGCTCGAAAAATATGATAGTGTGGGTTAAAAGTGTATATGTGTGACAGACTTTTTTAAAGATCTGTACAATTTTATAACCTTTAAAATTAATTCATAAAATAATTTTTTCTATGCGATCAGAGTTGATTTTTTTTTTGAAGATGAGGGGAAAAAACAACAATATATTTGAAGCACTTGTTTTCCCATCTTGTTTGTACAATAGTGTGGCCTCTACGACGCTATTTGAAATGATTTTTAAAGTAGGACAGAAATCTGTCAGAGTTTAATTTGATTAAATCGTATTTTTGTGTATTAAAGTGAATCCTGGCTTTTAATAAGTATTTGAAAAGAAAAAAAATGTTTTCTATAGTTTAGTGGTTACGTCTTTTTGGTCAAATATTTGACTAATCTGACCGTACCTTAAAAAACAGAGACTATTACGTAAATATATAATTTCCTCTTTCGTGACACTTTATTAATTCCCCTTTCTTAATAATAGTGCACTGTAGCTCTGGCTATAATTGTTTCTAAGGTCTCATGTTTTCTAAATAAACGATTTTATCATCATAAACAGCTATTCACCATAAAAAATAAGTTATGACGGCTTGATTCATACTACTCGATGCATTTGGGTTACGCAGCTATCATGACAATGCATCAGGGGGCAAATTATGACAATTTAGTCACCATTGCCATACACTACTGCCTTCGCAAACTTAAGCTCATCCTTATTGTCTTATTATGCAGGGGCCCGTCTATCTCATCTGTTGTTTTAATATTCGTGCTCTCTTGCTGTCTCACATATTGCTGCTAATTAATATCTGTATTTATTTTCTGATTTAGATTCTATTCACCTCACGATTAATTTTCTCTCAATTCATATCACCGCTGGGAACTCAGGATCTATTCTTTTATCAACAAACAGGCCAAATAGTCTAGCAATATCAGTCTCATATTCAAATCATGTTCAACCATTGTAACTAAAGACTCTAGTTTATCATAGTTATGCTTTTATTACATTCTATTTACGATTTTGTTAGACTCTTGGCATTGCTTAATTTTATGTGATGTTTTTGTATTACAGCCGATTAACTCGTCAGGGAAATTTATATAGAAATAACTCAAAAACCTGAGTGCTTTTCGTAAAAATTTTTCAGATAAGTTGTTCGCCTGTAATACTCGTATAGAAACAGCACATTAGTCTAATTTTTAAAATCGTTTAAAAGTGGTCATAGTCTACATACTGCCCAGCTTCATTACTTTCTTATTAAGTAGCAGTAGAGTTGATTTTTTGAAATTCTTAACTCAACTTTGATGCTGTGGAACCTGGTCAGTTCAAGAACTTTTAAATTTGGATAAAATAAAAGATGCTTTTTTTATGTTTTCAAAATATTGTCAGAAGTGAAGGTTGCATTAAAAATAAAAATTATAGTGCTGTGTTAAAATAAAGAAAATAAATAAAACGGAAAATAAGCTGCTTGAAATAGTGGTTAACGAATTTATTTGCTCTTTACTTTGATACAAACTTAAACAGAATTAAAAAAATTCAATTGTACAGAATGTGTGGTACGAGGAGGAGGGTGACCTATCCTGTATAACTAGTTTTTTATTTTATTATTTGTTGTTCAAAATTCTAACATCTGATAAAAAGTTTAAAATATTGATATACAACAATATCAGCCTCTTTATCAGCTCACCTTTTAAGTTTTAGTTTTAACGTATGTTTTTTCAGTAAGACACACTCTGCGTAAATTTGAAAAGTCGTGGTTCACATGATAATTAAAGTATTCGTTACGGTTGTCACATAGTTTTTCTTTTCTCCCTTAAAATTAGATTTAAAACCCCTGAAATTGAACTTTTTAAAATAAAACCCTAATTTTTTGATAGCAGGAGCATTATAGAATTCTTTAAATTAAAACACACAATTATTTTGGAATTTAATTATGTCTATATTTTAAAAACACTAACACTTATTGACATGTAAAACATTATAACTTTTCTAAATAGATATTAAATACAAAATAAAATAATTTAAATTAATTTATTACACACAACAACTACTGTTTCACTTATTGGGCATGTAAATCGGTCGTATATCCAGAAATTCCAAATTATCTTTTACCTTTTCTGTATGATGAACTGTATGATTAAGATTCGTTGGCGCCACATAGCCTAAAGCTCGACCCCGTGGTGATATCACTAAATGGGCAAAATTCTGCGAGGAACCCTGATACGAAACAACCGATGGAGCTGCATCTATTATTAAAGTCTTTATTAATACCGGTTGCGATAAAGTGATGAAGAAAAGTCCACATAAATTAAGTAAAAGTATGAAGACATTTTGAAGACAAAGCAACTGTTGAACGATAAAAAATGATTCATTGTTTTATTTTTATTTTTTTTTCAGATTTAGTAGAACAAAAAGAAGTAGAAAAACTTACTTTATTCATGTTGATAGATTGAAGGAGTTTTATAGACTGTGTATTTTAAAAAAAAGAGCCATTTTCAGTTAACTTTAGTGTATCTTTTACTTATTGTTTTTGTATTTGCTTAAGATACTCAAGAGGTACTTTTAGGAATTGAGTGATTTGCTTTAACAAAACAAAATATCAAAGAAAAAAAAAAAATAAAACACATAAATAAATAAAATAGTACAAAAAAAAAAAAAAAAAAAAATAGAAGGTGTGTGTGCACACAATTATTTACGTAAACAATAAAAATGATTTACAAAAATATAACACCGTGATTTTTCAAGCGCTGGATTTCAAAGTGTAAAAAATACTTAGTGAACAAGGACTTCCCTTGAAGAAGCTTTCAACAAGAATAATAGACACTGATGCTAATTTGATACACAGTTGGCTTAAGAAAAAAACACGTAATGGTACACTTGGTCAAAACCCTAGAAAAGATAAAACATAAAAATTTAATTTTTAATCGATTGCCGTATTTAAATTTTCTCTAGCTTGCAAAGTTGACTTCAATTCGAACACGAACGAACGCATGGAAATCGTTCAATCGAATTGGCAATGCATAAGAACTCAGATTTACTTTGTGGGGTTCAGATCTGAATATTGTAGAAATAACAAACGAAATAGCCAACTTTAATACGCCCTTTTCCCACCTGTGTTTAAGGGAAAAATAACACAAAAAACATTGAAATATTTAATAGCGCTACAGATTTAAAAAAATACAAAAAAGCTTTCTATATAATTTTTACATTAAACAGCAAACTTTAAACCAATTTTAAATTAAAGAAATACAAGAAAAAAATTACTCTATAAATATATGAAACAATATCAACTTTAGAAAAATAACAGCAATCCAAGTAACCCATAACAAAAGTATTAATACTTTTTTTCTTTTTTTTATGTTTTCAAAGTATTGAGAAAAGTGAAGGTTGTATTAAAAATAAAAATTATAGTGCTGTGTTAAAAAAAAAAGAAGAAAATGGAAAAAAAAATCGGTGGTTAACGAATTCATTTGCTCTATACTTTGATACAAACTTAAACAGAATTTAAAAAATTGAATTGCAAAGAAAGTCTGGTGCTAGTTGGACATCTTAAGGATTGGTTCCATAGCATGTTTGGGTCACCCTTTAATTTTTCATTTTATGTTTTTATTATATCTTGTTTAAAATTTTAAGCATATGATTCAATGTTTAAAATGATATACATCAATATGAGCCTTTCTATCGGCTTACCCGTTAATTTTGAATTTTATATTTAATATTTTTCTTTTCTCCCCTAAAATTGAACAGAAAACACCTAAAATTTGACTTTTTTAAATTCCAATTTATTGATTACATTACGAACTTTTTTTAATAATCTGAAAAAACATATGTTATTGTGAAAAAAGAACAGAAAACAAATTTTTTGATAAAAAATGTAGATAAATAAAACAATGAAAAAAATAATTTATAAAATTAGTTCTCATGTTATAATCATTAAATTTTAAAATATATTTATAATTTGAACAGAATTATGTTTACTTTATGTTATTAACATTTTATATAACATTTTGTATAACATTTTATATAACATAATGGTAAAATATCTGTGGCTGCAAGCAATAACACTTAGCATTTTTAATTTTAATATTGTTGCGTTTAATCAGAGAACATCGACTTTAGCTCTTGAGATTTTTAAGCAGAAAATGCTCAGTTTTTAAACTACAAGGATGAATTTGACTTGCATTACAGATTTAAGTGTTAGAAGTATAATATTAGCAATAATTTAATTTGTTCCTAATTCGACTTTAGCTGTTATTGCTTTTCAGATTGCTTTTTTAATAATCTAAAAAAAGCATATTTTAAAAATATTGCGTTTTTAATTCTAAATAAAGACCCCTTAATTTAATCATAACGAAATTTTGAAAAAATAGAAAAGTATTATAACCATAACATATTTTCAATAAACATAGTATGGTAACTTTGTTCTTATTTAGCCAAAGTATAATTAAAAATGGAAAAATATTTAAGTTTGACTCTGGTTTGAATATTTTTCTATTAGTTCCGTGATTTGAGTTTAAGCAGCTGAGAGGGCCATGAAATAAATATGAAAATCTTATTGTACAAAAAAGAACAAGAAAACAAATTTTTAGATAAAATTTTTAGATAAATAAAAAAATATGAAAAGAACAAAAACAAAAATAAATTTTAAAATTAGTTCTCATATTATAATCATTAAATTTTAAAATATATTTATAATTTAAACAGAATTATGTTTATATTCAAGAATGTTATTAACATTTTTGATAACATAATGGCTCTAAAAACCAAAATATTATTACGAACAACTATAAAAAGTTTTGATTACAACCACATTATTCATAATATGTATTTTTTTGCATCTACTTCAACATGTGTAGATATCGTTTAAAAACTAACGAGAGTTTAACTTGTGTCCAACTACTTCTGAAGGGTTCCCTTGTATCACCCTAACATTGCTTTTATCGAACTGGTCAGACCAGAGCCTTAAGAAAATTTTAGAATAAACAAAACCGATGTAATATCGTGCTCCCTCAGTAGGCAGTTTTGGAAACATAGTAACTAGTATACCGCTGATATTCAAGGTTCCAACTCTGCTGATTTCTGAGTCTTTCAGAAGTAACACGCCTCTTATTCTGTTATATTGGAGCGAAAGCCCCCACAGGCGGGATAAAGCTGATATACACTCCAACTACTCAAGAAAGAGCTTTAGCATGTCAATGAGCGCATTGCTGCATTATTTTTAATAAGTGCTAAGACTATCGACAGGTAACAGCTCATGGACGTTATTTAAGATCCAATGGGTTTAAATGGGGTTAGGGTTTTTTTTATTAATTATTCATTGAATTTCTTAGCAAAACCACTAATTTTTCTATTTATTGGCCTTTAAAAATAATTCTAATGGTGTTGATGAAAATTCTGTACTGAAACAAAAATGCTACTGGCTTTTTAAATATTTTATAAAGGTTTCCTGATGAGTAGGTGGCTTAAGCAAACAGCAAAAAACAATTTTTATTTAAAATATTATGGATAATATTTTTTCAATACCTTTATTATAAATCCTAAAATAATTTTATAAGTAAAAGAAAAATTTTTCCATACACGCTAAAAAACATGATTGAAAAAACCATTAACAAAATTACATTTTGTTAATTTTCTTGGAAATATATTTATGTCTTATGTGCAAAAAAATAACCATAATTATGATTATAAAATATAAAACGCAAATTAAACTTTTGGTGCATATTAAGTACTTGTCGTGACTAAAATATGGTTGCCAATAGCCATAATTTGTTCACTACAACTATATATATGCACAAAAAACATATTATGATTTTTGTGGCATGCGTCCAAACAAACTTATTAATAACATATTTTCATATCTTACCCCAAACATAATTAATTATCTAACCCATTTTACTTTCAGTTAAAATTTCAAATACGAAACTGCATCCAAATACAACTTCAGACTTCTTGTAGCGTACACAAAAAATAGTTTTTAATATGATGCTAAAACAAATTAAAAAAAAAAAACATAAGTGCTAATAAACAACCAACTTTTATTACTTACTACTAACAACAACTATTTCTTTATAATTTTACTCAGCACATTGAGTCAATAGTAATTCAAACAACTAGGAACCCAGCAAGCGAACGAATAGTTTTATAAAATAATCTCAGACAAATAGTAATGCTAACAGCGGTAGCAGTACTTTATTTAGGCTGGAACAATTTGTTGTTGTTGATTTGAAATAAAAGACAGAAATTTCAATATTGGGTGCAATTGAAACCATCGCCAACACAAATATTTTTGTGCCAACACAAATGCATATTTCAACAAGTGCTTGAATAATAAAGAGCTTAAAAAAATAGACAAGAAGTTTTAAGAAATTTTCACAAAAAATGCAATTAACTTTTAAAAGTATCACAAAAATAATTTAGGGATCTTTTGTTATAATGAAAAATTTTTAAAGTCAAAATTTAAATAGAAGCTTAAATCAAGCTTAAATTAATGCGTAAAGCGAAAACTATCTGTCTAAAATTCTCATGTGAATACAAAATATTTGAAACAAACCATAATAGCGCTTCATTAGAGCTTAGCATTTGGATAATCCGATTTATACAGTGCGTTAGGAAGTGAAGTTGGCTGCTTCTTAGTTTGTTTTGCTTGTTATTGCTAAAAAGCAATGAGAATTTAGTTAGCAGATTTATTTTTTTTAAATTTCTATACAGTGGGTTTTATAAAATAAAATGAATTGACATTACTTTTTAAGATACAAAGTTCACGGTCTTATTTAGCTATGACATTTTAGCGCAAAAGTTATAGACCAGATTGAGTTACGCTTTACGCGTTAATTTAGGTTTGACTGTTGTAGTTTAAAAAAGTTTACAGCGACGATAGTAACAAACACTAAAAAAATTCCCTACGTATAAAAAGTGCACCTTATAAATTTAAATTTTATTTCTTTTTTTTTTATTAGCAATTCAAAATCACGCTTTAGTGGAACATCCTTTAATTCTGTGCATATTTCAAGATTCTGCCAGTTATGGTTCAAAAGGTATGCCAGTATACTCTCAAATTTAAAATTCATTAGGAGCACCCTTTAAATTTGAATTCTATGCTCCTCTAGTTGCTGCGATAATACGTAATGTGTACAAAATATAAATGTCTATAATTACGGTTCAAAAAATAAGCTCATGTACTATAAAATATACCCCACCCCCCCTGAACGAACACTCCTTAAATTCTAAATATCTTAACATAACGGCTTAAAAGTCATATTTGTCAAATTAAAGTCTCTAATAGTGTGTTCATATATGCAATTTTATTGAGTCAATATTCTGTGTATTGACAAAATTAGTTTGGTTTAGACGCAATTGGTTTGTGTCTGATGTTTAAATTTCAAAACTTTGCTTAGTTTAGACGCTATTGGTTTTTGTCTGAGGTTTCTGAACGGTGTTGTATTTTAATTTCTATTCAATATTATAACAATTTAGTGCTTATTGCGCAATAAATTATTGAGATTTTGTATGGAATATTGAGCTCAAAAATGGCTTTTATTGAAAAAACCTGAATATTGAGTAATGTGTGAACAGGCTATAAAGGTAAAGACTTTAATTTCTAAATTTTGATTTTTTGTCTGTGTTTTGGTTAAAAGGGCTGTCGCCAGACCCGTCTTATGAAAATAAGCACCGTCTGCCAATTACTCATTGAAATATACGTAAGAAATATGTTTAAAGTATGGGGACACCCTTAAGTTATTAAACTTTTTAATATCGTTTTACAGTGGGACAAAACGGTTAACATAACTTTTCCAAAATAGAAAAATATTCAAAATCGGTCCACGAATGACGAATTTCTAAGCAAAAAAAAAAAAAATATTAATAATAATAATGACATGAAGGGTGAGAAACTCAAAGGAATGAATACCATTTTACTTTCTTTACACTTACATGCTTTATTGAGGTCTGTCTAGAGAATTACAACCACAGCACTCTCTTAATGTAATACAGAGTCAAAGAAAACGTACGTTTTAAAGAAAAAACTTGTTGGTAAAATACTGTAAGAATGGTTGTCCCCCTATCTTGCACAGTGCAAAAGTTCGTAGCTATAAATTTTTTGTAGGTTACTCTGAGAATAAGGTGTGTTTTAAAATAACAGCCTGAAGGCTGTTTTTTGATTAAATTTTGCTTTCTGAAACAAAAGGATATTGGAGATCAAAACTGACTGCAATATTTCAAATAAACATATAAAAATCCTTTTCAGACCTAAAGCTCTGTTGTAATTTTACGGGACCAAATTTTCAAACTCTATATAGCGTTAGAAGGTGTCCTATTTTGACATAATTTGTACACACTGGAATACTTGGCCGAAACGATAGAAAAAAACTGGCCTTGATTGAGACCTGCAAAAATATAAACTGCGTTAAACAGTTTTTTTTATTTAATTAGAGCTACCGCGGGAAAAAATTTGTCTACTTGCTCCAAGGATTTTTATTATTCTTTTTAAATCTTTGATACACAACACATTTTTTGCTCGTTAAAAGGATAAAGCCCCCTCCAGAAAAAATCAATAGTTTCACCAATGAAGTTTCCTGAGTCCGAATATTGCTGTTATAAGAATTTTATTTTTTAATCGAATCCAAAATAAAATTTTGCCGAGGGCTTCTATTTTTCTTACATGCGATGTGTCGTACTTAAGAGATTGTGGTGCCGTCATAAAAAGCAATATACCTATCACATTCAAAACTTAATTTCCGTTGAAAAACAACAAATATTTATCCAGATATTTTTAAGCTTCATTGTTTTATTGTATAAAAAAAAAATAATACTGTTGCCCAAAAAATACAATTAAAAATTTATTGAAATTCGTTATAGGTGGGGTAAGCTAGTTCCTGTAACCATTTCGTTGATTGCACACATCTCTACTAATTAGAGAAATTACACTAAGATTAATTAACAAAAGATGTCATTGTCATTAAAAATTTAATGGACCAAAGTTATTGTACCTCAGGGTACGAAAATTTACAAAACGGAACGTTTCCTTTTAGTTTTCTGTTCTTTGTAGAGAGTAAAATAAAACAAAAACAATTAAAATATAAGTGTTATTTTGTTTTAAATTGTTGTAGCTCGGTAGCACAAACTGTACAGGTTATCTAACATACGTTGCCAGAAAAAAAAAAACAATGAGAACAAAGTTGAAACGCTTTGATACCAATGTTTCGGAAGCGTTTGGCTATTGAACAGTTTTTCATAGTAGAGAATAAAAAATATTACTTTGTATTTCTAAGCAGAAGCGCTGGCTTTGCTTTTTTGTCACGTTCTTATCATGATAAGATACCAGTTGTATTTTTACCATTACAAGGTGCAATGTTGGGACCAGGATTAAAAAAAAAAGTTCTTGAGAAAATTCTTACTTAAGGGTTTGTAGCGTTAAGGATTCTTTGTGTTTTAATAGGTATCTGCAGCTCCTAATTGGTTAATGTATTCTTTCCCCATATTTAACAATTTTTATTTTTCTAAAGTTACTAAAAAAAAATTATTTACCTCGAAGGTACTTTAACTGACAATTCTGGGAATTATGTTTTGGAAAAAAAACTTTCAAACAATTACACCAAATTATTTCAAGAGCCTTTGACTGTTTTTTACTCTTATTAATATGGCAGTACGGTAACCCTAAACAAATATAAAGAAATTGAAGTGAATATTGTTTAATAGAAAAAAGAAATATAAAATAAAATTTGCAGTCCACATTGAACTTGAACCTGAGATATTTTGTTAAAAAAAACAAATTGTTGGGGTAATGGCTCATTATTATTATTGATTTTAAATAATTTTTTTTCTTATTTTTAAACAATCAAAACAAAAAAAAAAAAACAAAAAACGCTCATTGGCTGTAATTTAAATTAAAAATAATAATAATAATAAAAAAAGAATTAAGTTGATTAGATTCTACTTTTACAAACTTAAATTATCTTGTCTTAAATACAGCTACTATTGATTGCTAACAACCTTAAAATGAGCTTTAATTTGTTTGGGCTTAAATTTAATATGTAAATGGCGCCAAATAAAATTAAAAGCATTAATAATCATTAATATAAACGATCTTTTTTTATTGGTTGCCATCTGTGTTTGTATGTTTGTTGGCTTGTACTTTATAGGAAGCCAAACGTTTTAAAATCATTTTATGAAGACCGAGAAATATAAATAAGAAAATTTGTGCTTAGCAAAGTATGGAAAGGGTACCTCATATTTGTTCAACTACATCAGAGAGACATTCTATGCTGACACTAAAGTTATTTTTTACTAAAAGCCTGAAGTTATAAGGGAGGCATAAGGGGTACCCGCCATACAAAGTAATTTTTATTTATTGTATGTTTGCCCTACTACAACAGTGAGTGTTACGACACTTAAGATTAATGATTTTGAGAATAAAATGTTTTTCTTTAACAAAATCCTAAAGGTGTTTAAAAAATTATTGGTGGCATAGAATGAGACCCGGATATCCGCTGCATAAAGAAGTTCTTAAAAAACACACAAAATATTTGAATCCGGTGAAGTAAAGAAGGGAAGAAGAATACCCGATGTTATATCTAGACTAGCAGTACCCACGACTTCGTCCTCGTATCAATTCTAATTTTCCTAGAATTAAAATTTAAAAAATGTGTTTTTAAGTATTTGTTGTAAAGTTTTGTAAACAGAGTTAAACATTTTCTATCTACAAAAATAAAATGTACTGACAACTGTTCTAGTACCATTATACAGGTCAAATTGGGCGCTTTCACATTTGTATCTCTAGCTTCTTTACGAAATGAAATTTTTTTATGCAAAAAAAGTATTCTATATTTGAATCAAGGTTCTTAGAGACCACCTCACATAATTTTATTCAAATCCATTTAGCAGTTTTTATGTGATGCAAACACAGACAGACAAAAATTTCAAAAATAGGTGTTTTGCATTTCATAACGACTTCTATCTACATCAACATTAAATTTTTCAAAAATTAGTTAATGTACAGAAATGACCTCTTCATTGTTTTGTTATATGTGTAGATAAAAAGAAAAGCACTTAGGCGGGGACATTTGTAAACAAAGATATTTAAAGAAATTAATATTTTTCTACCGCAAAAACAATTTTTCGCTTTTTTCCAACAAAATAAAGTTCAAAAGAACTCACATAAGATCTGAAATATTCGCCTGCTAAGCAAAATAGTGTTATTGATCTTTAAAAAATAATTTTATAGCTGCTCAGTGGTACCAGAAACTTTCATAGAAAAATCTTCATTAAAAAAAATCTTAAAAATTTTTCATTCTTTTTACTTTTGAAAATATCTGTTCAACGTTTTCAGATGAGCAAGGTAGACATATCAAATTTGTTGCAAACTTCTACAAAGTTGAAAACATTAACTCATGATCCACTCTAGAAATATTTGACGTTGTGTGCAAAAACTTTTTCACTGTAAGATTTTCTAAATTCTTGAAATATTTACTGAAGTCATGTGGCGAAGTTCCCTAATTAAGGTAAAATCTTTATTGTGGCATCGCTGCAGTAGAAATAACATGACAGCGCTTGTTTATTGTTTAAACGTATTTTAAAAATTCTTTTTGATTTTTCGAGTTAAGTTTTTCTAACGATAAAACACATTCTCTTTGTGATAAAACTTTTTAAGTTCTTAAAACTGCTGCATTTTGGGCTTAAGGAGAGAACCCAAATAATTTTGTCGTCTATTAAGAATTTTTTTCACAAAATGAAGCGGCTTTAGCAGCTTTAAAATCACTAACGCGCCTATTTAACACTAGAGGCGCTTTAAAAGTGTTTGTTGCAGGTTGTTGAAAAATGATGCCAACTTTCAATTACTGTTTTTTACTACCTATCTTTTCTCCTCCATCCCTTTCTAAAGAAGGAAACAAAATTGATTAGTAGGCATTTTTGTGTAAGGGTTCCTTCCCGTAAGAAAATTATTGTATCATCTTTTTTTACTGGCGAAAACTCGCAACTTAATAACGGAGGTATTTATATTTAAATGGGAAGATATTGATATGCGGTTTTGCAAGACCGTAAAAAAGACGGTAAAAACTTTGAAAACCTGGTCATGAACTTTTTTTTCTAGATGAGATAATCAATTATTTCTTATTTTAGAAAACTGCTTTTTTATTTTCTTAAATTAAAAATTAAAAAATCATATCACAAGTCGTCTTTTTATCCAAAGTAGTTTTCTAATGATGGATGGTATAAGCAGCGGGAGCAGCATGTACAACGGGAGCAGCATGTACCACTTGAGCAGCATGAACAATTGGAGCAGCATGTATTGAGTGAACTAGAGGAGCAGCAGCATAAGAATGCACAAGAGGAGCACTCTTGACAACAGACACCACCGGGGTTTCATGAACGGTGGTTGTCTTGACAATTGGAGCAAGAACAGGTGCCACGACTGCTTTGTTATGGAAACGGGTAACGCTTTGATGCGATACAGCAGAGGGAGCACTATGAACAATAGTGCCTACTTTGGTTAAAACAGGTTCCTGGACAACATGATTGCTTTCAATAATGCCAGCATTGACAACAGCCAAACAGAAAACAGCAATAGAAATAATCTTGAAAAAAAAAATCACGTTAATTAAATCACAAAAATATTTCAGAACTCTTTTTCAAAGAACTTACGGATGTAAACATTTTGAGCAAAATAAACTTGGCTTGACTGATGTTTTGTGTTTTAAAGTCTGTAAGAAACTAATGATGGTTAAACAATTGGCTTCAGTTTTTATAGTTTCCATCAAATTAAATTAAAGCTGAAATTATAAACACAAATAATCCCTAAAATTTTATGTAAAAAAAAAGAAACACACACAGTCTGTTTAAGTGTTTTAGCCGGTTGATTTGGCCTTCATTTCATATGTATAATGAGCCAGTACTAATTTTGTGAAAAAATCTCATTTAAGACGTGATCATACATTCTGGCATTTTTCTTCAAGCATTAAAATCTGGAATAAAAAATCACTTTTTATTTTTCATTGTATGACTCTTAACTTTAATTGCTAAATAATGTACTGTTGATGAACTGATGCTGAAGGTTGTATACGATTGCGTACAATGTTTTCAGTTGTTGTTTTCTTTTTTATGCTGCCTGTAGTTTCTTACTCGTCGTTCAATTGACTGCAAACAATTGAAGAGAATTCACAATAAAACTGTCAAGTCACTTTATTTGTAGATTCTGGTTTCAAATTTTTGGGCGCTTCACTGTTAATAGGATTAGCTTAAGGAAATTGACAAAACTCTTTAATGATGTTAAAAATCAAGTTTAATAATGTGGGTGTTTGCTGCCAAACGAAAAGTTTTTTTAATTTCAGATATGACACGCTTCTCTTTATGGATTTTTGACTATAAATTGATTACGTGAGTTGCAAGTTATCATTAGTTTCCTTTGAGTTCTCAAAATAAACACTTCTTGAAATTCAAATTTTTAACAAAATGTTTAAAATTGTATGTTTTCTAAAAGAAAAAATTATTTCTGATATCTGTTAAATTTATTATAATTTTTTTTTTATTTCTTTCAGATTGCCTTTTTCGCCTGTGTCTGCGTAGCCTTGGCCGCCCCTGGCTTGTTGACTGAACACCATACTGTTGTTCATGAGCCTGTCTTAACAAAAGTTGGCTCTGTTGTTCATACTGCTCCTTCGGCTGTGTCTCATCAAAGTTTTACTCGTGTTCATAATAAAGCTGTCGTTACTCCCGTTGTAGCTCCTGTTGTTAAGACAACGGTACATACTGTTGAACCAATCGTTCCTGTGGTGAAAGCGGTTCAAACTCCAGTAGTTCATACTTATCATGATGCTTCTGTTGTTCCTGTGGTAAAAAGTGTTCATGCTCCCGTCCTTAGTCATGCTGTTTCCCATCAATCTCATGTTCAACTTCATTCAAATGCTGCTCTCGTTCCTGTTGTTCATGCTGCACCAGTTACCCATGTTATCCATCATTAAAGAATGTGTTATTCCAATTGATTTTATGTTTTAATAAAATATGATTTTTAAATGATTCAATTTTTGGAAATTATTTTTGTGTTTGTTTTGGTCAGATCTGTCATCATAATTTCAACAGAAGTGCATTTTTAGTGTCTCCCAGATATTTCACTGCCCGTTGCTGGAGCACATCTAACATATTTTTCAATATTCCTTAGTTATTCAGTATTTTTTATTGTTTAGTTTCTTTGCCTTTTCTGATACAAATGTTAGTACCCAGCTAATGATTTTCAAATTGTGTAAAGTTATCCTCTGCTCTTTCCTAGGTCGCCTGAAATTAGATATATTCCTTGGCTCAAAGACTGCAGTAATTCTAAAAGCTTTAAAATACCATTCCTTTGGACTTGGTAGTTCTAGGTTAAGTTATGCACAAACTTATTGTAGATGATCTCCAGCTGTGTCTCCATGCGAGAGCACCTTCGAAGGACTGAGTCAAAGTGTTTATTTACTTCTTTTAAGTTTTTGGTTGAACCTTGATTTAAATTGAGTAACTTCTCTAGTTGTCTGATTGAGGAATTGTTCAATATCGTCTAAGCTTAGGAGCGCATATCTAGGCAAGATATTTATCTCCTCTATTCCAAAGGTTACCGATGTATTAACGTGCTGAAACGTTCCCAAAATCTCTTACCATTTAAGTACTCTTTTCGCCTCTCTGGCTCCTGATAAGATTTCCATCTTTAGACTTTCTTAAGGAACTTTGGAAGCTGCCTTTTTTTTTCTCTCTGTCTGGCTATTGAGGGACTTCTTACATACGCCACCACATTGAGGAATAAACTGCTGCCCTTATCAGATGCGTTGGCGTAAATAGTGCTCTCTGGAAAGGTCTACGCTACAGAAAACTCTTTCTAATTTATCACAAACCTATCGACATTTTTTCTCCTCCAATAAAATTTTTATTGGTGCCACAGTCCTTCTCGAAAAAAAAACTCTTTAGTGCTCTTAAACGAGGATCCTTAAACTGTCGAATGAGGCAAAAACCATCCTGGTTGAGTTTCTCTTGTTAAGATTTATTTACATACAGTCGAAAACAAAAAAGCAATGTTCTTGGCACTTGCTTCGCGAAACTGTTTTTTATAAAACAAATCTAAACTAATTTGGGGTTGACAGCAAAAAATGCTACAGGATTTTATTTTATTTTAGATCACAACAAGTTGAAGTCTAATTTTTAAATTCACCCGAAAATTTGATAAAGGAAACTGAGTTAATGCTGGTTGTTTTCTTTCCTCTTATTTCGATTTATTTTTGCTTTCTGATCAGTCTTAAATATGTTCAGAGTTCAAAGGGAATTTCTAAGGACTAAACAGAAAATACTGATCGCATACTAGGGAGGAGAAAAAAGCTTGCTGTGGTAATTGGCGGAATTCAGGTGTATTGATACGATGAGGCAGCTGTACTTGTGGCATTGATTTCTCTTCCTTATGTTTGCTCCTTTAAACTATCTACTACTAATGAAATCAGGAGTCCTAATACCCGCTCGGTTACGTATTCGTCACTTTTTATTTTATGTTTGGAATAAACTTTCTGCGGAGATCTTCTAAATCCCTTTTTTTGCTGAAAAGCCTTAAGCGAATTCCATCAGTCACTACTTTATGTATCCTGTTTCCTTTAATCGAACGGATGATTTTCTTAAGGTGTCAACATGGACAATCGACTTTGACTGCTTCGAAAGAGGAACAATAAAATAACAAAACAATTTTATCTTTTAAAATTCGAACAATAATGACCCAGAAAAGTTATGTTTCATTGAGATGACTGTCAGCTGAGAGTACAAAGGGAGGTTAGACTCATTGCCACTATTAATATGATCTCAATATTTGCCTAAATATTTCGAAGTTTTAAGAAATGGCCCGCAATTATTAAATTTGGGAGGAATATGTAAAATAAAAGTGTAATTTCGGTTCACTAAAAGCTTATTTAGCGAAGGGATCGATAGCGTTTGAGCAAAGTATCAGATTAAATGCGGATTTATTTTTAAACAACTACAAGGATCAACTCATAAAGTGCTGTTTTCCTTATTTATGTGACGAATGTATTATAAATCGCGAAAGGGAGTTAAAAAATATTTTTTTCTACAAAAAATAAGAAATTCAACTTTTTTTAAAACAGTTTTTTTTATTAAAAGTATTCGTAGTATAAAATTTTAATTATATGAATGATAGGCAATTGGAGCAGAAACAATAGTCTTTACAACAGGAACAGAGTGTACTACCGGTAAAGTGTGAACTATGGGCGCCGCAGCAGCATAAGTATGGACAACAGGAGCGGCAGCAGCAACAGTCTTCACTACAGGATGAACATTAACAGCAGCTACATTATGAACAATAGGAGCAGATTCATATGTATGAACCACAGGAGTTGATACAGTTTTGACAACAGGAGCAGCAGCATAAGTATGAACAACTGGTACTTTTTTCTCCAAATTGGAAAAACTCTGATGGGTAATGGCAGATGAAGCGCTTGTATCGACAACAGCGGTTTTAGCTAGAACAGCAGGCTGAACTACTGTATGTTGGGTTTCGGTAATTAAACCAGGAGCAGCAGAGACAGCAGCCAATAAAGCGCAAATAGCAATAAATTTGAACATAGTGATTTGTTAAAAAAAATTTCTGTTAAGTTTCTAAAGAATAAAATCGAACTGATGTTGGTACAAAGTTCTGTGGGTGAATTTATACAAAAGCTTCAAGATAGTAAATTGAACGTATGACATTTGTTTTATTTTATTATTGCTTTTTTTTTTTTGATTTTAAAACTTTATGTACAAATTTTTAAGCCTTTAACTGGTTCTTTGTACTTTTTTTGTTGCAGTTTTGAACATTTAGTACTTAATTTTCTGTCATGTTGTCATTTTATTGATAGTTTTTTATTTGTGTTTTTTGTTTGTTTTTTGAATTAAAGTTTTTTTTTTGTCTTGCATTTCGAATTAACAATTGTAAAACTATTGAATGTAGGCTTCCTCATAAGCATAAGAGAATTTTAAATTCCTCGTTTGTTATAAAAACGTCTTAACTAAAAAATGTTTAATGTTTCTTACTTTGATCTCTTATTTAACTCAGAGATTTTCTCTTGAAGACACAAATTATTATTTTGTTATATAAGATCGAAAACAACATACATTTCATTGATTGAAGTCGATTTAGCGATTGAGTCGATGTCCGTCTGTACGTCTGTCGGTTTGTATTAGTGTTGAAATCATGTTTGCCGAGGCACTAGATCAAATAGAAAAATTTAAATACGTCAATTAATCAGGCTAAGTGTTGAAAGAGGTGCTATTGGAAATCAGCAAGATCGGTCCATGAAGGGCATACAAGACTTGGCATAGCCGAATAAAGCACTTTTACTTATTTTTATTGGAGTGAGGATTTTCCATGTGACAATTCTTTTAAGTAGTGATTGGAGCCAATCAGCAGGAAATAATTTTTTTTTGTCAAAAACATTTTTGTTTTCGATTAAATTAATTAGACGAGCTTAAAACTGGATCATATGTAAACGTTTTATACTTTAAGCAAACGATGATACATAACAGATTTAAGAACAATAAGGCGCATTAAATAATGACCCCCTTATTGACTTTACTTTAGTTCTTACATAAACGACCAGTGTCCAGTGTCATAAATGCGTCAGAGCTATCAATTTACTTCGACTTAAGTTGCATAGCGAACCCGAGAACATAACTTTAAACGATTATATGTTTTTAAATAAAAAAGAAAAACCGTTGAATTTTACAAACAAATGAAAAATATATGTTAAGATCTGTTTTAAAAGACTTTAAAATTCTTGGAATTTCGTCGTCAATTTTTATTAAAAATGATAACGATTTTCTCAGTTTAATTGTATATTAATTCGCTACTCCCAACATTGGCTTTTAATTAATATTTTTTCGCCAGAAAAGAAAGTTTTGTTAAATACGTTTTTTTTGATTTATGACAGTCTTGCTACCAATGACCAAAATTTGTTGTTAATTGATAAGTGATTTTTAAAATCCGGTTTCTATGAGAATTCTAAATATCTATAGCGGGCGCTTATTTAAAAAAATAAATAATTTAAAATTATTACTTTAAATAATAATAAAAAATAATACATTTTGTTATCAAGCTGATATAATTGAGTTTGGCAAAGATTTTAATACCTAAAGGTCAGTCACCGTAAGTTTTTGCGATAGTAAATCTAACACCTACAAATCAAAAAAAAAAAAAAAAAAAATCCATAATATTTAATAATCATTATTTTTTATTGTACAGCTTAGAGAAGCTTAATATAAGAATTTTTAAGCGAAATTTCATTTAAAGAAAAGTTATTGAAACGGCTTAAATCTAAGATCTTATGTAACAGAATTATTAGTTTTTTGTTTGGCTTAATTTTTTTATTAATTGTGACTATTTGTAGCTTTTGCTGTTGTCTTTACTATCAATTACAATAAATAACTACTTTAATCCAAACTACAAAAAAAAAAAAAAAACATAGTTCATTTATAAAAATATTTTAAATAAAATGCAACTTCAACAATGAAACTGTCTAAAATTTCTTAAGATTTAAAATAAGCAAACTTTATATTTCACTCGCTTCTTTTACTTTCTTATCAACGACGAGATCTCCATAACATCTTCCTGAAAAACCACGGCGCTGTAAGTTTTAAAAGGAGTAGGATATTTCCAAGAAATCACGTTATGCAAAGAGGCCCTTTTTTAATTGAGCGGTTATGGCAACAACAAAAATGGATATGCGCAGTGTTACCGTTAGGAATTTTTGAAAAGTCGCACAATATTTTTATGTATACTATCAGCGTTACTTTACTCTAATAAATTTGGTTTTTGAATGCTATTTATAATTAACTGGAAATTAAATACTTTTTGTGAGAAACTTTACAAAAAAAAAAGAAGAAAGTCCCAAAAATTAAAAAAGTTGCAAACGTCGGTGACAAAAAAAGTCTCACAAAAAGTCGCAGACCGCTAAAAAAAAGGGTTAAATTGAGACTTTAGTCGGGCAAACGGTAATCCTGGTTAGGCTGCATCCAGCTTTGTGACAATTGAACCTTAAAAGCTCAATGGTTAATGCAGGGGCTACGAAATAATGATATCACCGGCCTTTAATTTCTTTAAAATAATGTTTCCTCTCGGAAGGTTGATATCTTAGAGATAGGGCCCTGCTTGCCAAATAGCTGACATTCTACGCATATTATTGAAAAATGTGCTGGCTTTAGATCCCATTATAATTGTTGTTCATAAGTTTTTCTTAAAATATGCCTATGTCTGTGCCAGTAAGGTCCTTATGACCTCAAAAAATGCTGTTCATATCATTTTTGAAATTTTGACTAAGGAATACAACAGGGTTACCTAAAATTGAATTTCTCGATGGCATTTCAATTATAAACGACACTACAGCTATTTGAAAGACGTTATATTCATGTGCTGTCATTTCTATGACATTGAAATTTAAATAAATTTGTGTGCGTGGACAATTAAAGTTAAGGCGCATTATTTCATAAAAAGGTGGCAACGCCAAATTTATCCATTCATTTATAATAAATGGGGATTTTTTTTAACAATTTAATTTAATTTTCTTTTGACGCTGTTTTGTAAGTAAACGTGCCTCATTGTTTTTTTTATTTAATTTTTTTACTTCAATAATTGTTGTTTACAATTTAACCCATATTTTGTTATTGTTATATTAAACTGCAAATTAAAAGAAGTTATAAATATTTTGTCTGTGTAGTCACATTTTTTCAACAAATTGTGTGAAAAGTTTGGATAAAATTCAATTGACAATTGACGTAAAGTAACACAATATGTCCTTATATCATATTAAATAGTCTCAAATTCAAGGAATTATTTTAGATAACATGTAACATATAACACACGCAGAAGTTATTCAAAAAAAAAATAAATAAATAAATAAATAAATAAATAAATAAATTAAATAAATATAAAATTAAAAATATAGGCCCATATTCATAGTTAAAATAAAGTCTTCTTTTAGGGAGCTAAAGTCGGTTTTACTTTAGAGTCGACTCTAACTCATTCATAGACAATTTAAAATATATTTTTGGCGTTGAAGTCAATTCTAAATTTAAAAATAGCTAAAGCTGTTTTTAACTCATTTTTCCATAAATATTTTATTTGGTTTAAGAACACAATACTCTTTAACTGATTTTTAAACCAAAGTGAACAAAATAACAACAAGGTTACTTTTTTCTAATGTTTGATTAGAAATTGTATGAAAACATTTATCAAACTTAAGTTGACACCCAGTTAAAGTCTATTCGACTTAAAGTATGCTTTATTTTCGACTATGAAAGCAAAAAAGATAATAAGAGCTTTTTAGTTTAGAGTATACTTTATTTAGCAAGAGTCGACTTTAGTATATGATTATGAATATGGGCCATTGAAAATTAAATTAATACAGTTGCACACGGTTATAACGAACTGTAACAAAATGTCATTTTTCACTTGTTATATTAAAGGGATTAATAAATGAAATATTTTATTCCTTTTAGTTACAAGTGTCCTATTTTTATGAAATTATTAAATATTTTTCCAGGGTGCACTAACCATGTTTTTTATAACCGTAGTAGTTTTTAAGAAAATTTTGCGATAAATTAGCGGGGCCACAAAAAAAAAAACAAAAATATTTGCTGTTGACATAGTCCGCTATAACCGGGGCTCGTTTTAACCGTATTCGACTGTAAAATAAAATGAAACGAAAACTTCTTTTGAAGATATCAATTGATACCAATGCTTCTACAAACAAGGCTCTTATCACTGCAACAAATTTTTATCAAAAGTTACGATTAATATTGAAAAATAAATAAATTAAGCGTTTGTAAAATACAATGGAGTTGAACTATAATCAAAAGGTTTTAAAAATCTCAATTGTATTTAAATTTTCTACTATATGAAAACTATTTTCTATTCTTGGAATATCAGTATGTGAACTCAGCTTAACGCCACATTTTTAGCGATGGATCTTAGCATTTCTTTGTTACAGAGGCAAAACAAACAGTGAAGAAAATTATTTAAAGTTTTGGAAGAAGCAAATATATGGTGTTTGTTTTTAAGCCCTTAAACGAATTATCATACTGCATATAGATTAGAACTAATCCACAACACATCCTTCAGACTCCTTTATATCCAGAAAAACGCATTAGTTGTTTCGGTTTAAAGGCTGGTGGTATTTCTTCAAGACTAAAGCTTGAGCTCACCTTACTGTCGCTGGTGACCGAACTGTTATCGGTACCATACGGGAACCGCATCTGATGGAGAAATTTTTACAAACTCTTGTGCATGAGCAAGTAGAAGGCAAAGTATAGGGCTTGCCTTTTTATTTATATGCTGCTATGATATGACTTTTTACTTAGATTAAACCCGTTCGTGGTCCCACGCAGCATTTTACAAATGATTTTTTTTAGGCGTAAATTTTTTTTGTTTAATTAAATTCTTGTAATTTTTTTTTGTCGATATCTAGAAAATCAATGAAAATATGCACAAGCACAACCCTGCTACTAACTCATTTCCCAGTTCTTGTAAAATACTCCTACATGACTGTTTTTCCAAGTTATAAAAAGACAAAAAAAAAAAACAAAACAAAAAATTCCTAAAGCACAACGATTAAATTATGTAAAAATATTAATTAATAGTTTTCTTGCGAAATTGAAAATACACTTTTTATTTATATTTAACTGCTAAATAATTCTAGTGAAATTTTTAATTAAAAATGCTGTCTCTCTAATTTAAAAATAATAAAATATTCATTTAGTTTCCATGAAATTTTTTTAAGGGTTTCTTTTAGTTCTTCATAAGTTTGAACAGTTCTGTTTTTTTTCTCTTCTACTAGTTTTTATATTATTTTCCACAGAAAAAAACCATGAAAAGTCACAGTTTCGGGAAACAGATTGATCAGCACGTGGCAAAAATTTTTAAGACAGAATCATTCATTTTACAAAAACCCATTTATTATCTCAATATCTACTTAATCTCTGTGTTCTTAGGACACGAGTTGAGGCTGAGAAAATTTAAGCTGAACTCAAAATGTACGAAGCTTCTCTCGGGGGTAAAAATAATAACTCTCACTGTTTATAAATATATCACGGTCTATTATCTGCAATCTATCTTTTTAATTCTAATCTTTCTGGACTTTTTTTTAAATTGTTTAATTTTTTAATAGGATGCGGTGGACTTTAAGAATCTGTACAGACCATTTTGTTGTAATGGCGTAAGTCTAATCTCTTGTTTAGTATTCAGTCACTCACTTTAAACTACCATTGAAAATTTTACTACCAAAAAGAAGAATGACCAAAACTATAGAATTACTGCCGAATATTGGATGATGCGAAACGACACAAAGATCACCGGGTACAAATTTATTCAGAAAACAGTGCTTCTCGATGTAAATAATGGGCGGCAATATTTTATCAATATTTTTTAATCGAAATTAAATCGATATATGAACACAGTTAAAGATTTCAAAAATTGGGCTTTTCTTTAGCAACAAGACAGAGATATTTCTCTCTTTCTATCCTCCTTTTTTAGGTTTTGTCTCACTTTTTGTCTGTTCAGCTGCCAAACGCCTCTTCATCTTGAGCCCCTATAGCTAGACACCTAAGATTTCAATCAAAATTGAATCATTATGGACACTACAAACAAAAAAAAAAAAAAAAAAAAAAAACAAATTAAAAATGTAACTTTAAACTTTAAAAATCGTGCTGATTATCCCGACCGAATTATTAAAATCACCGATATTGACTATTGAAGGTGAAAGCACGTTTCGATGGCCATTTCGCTACCGCTTCCTTAGCTCTTCAGGAAACTTCTCACTTGCATTTTAAATAAACTAAAGATTTAAAAATGAAGTTAACAAAAAAAAGGGTGTCCCTATAGAGACGTTTTTTTTATCTTAATATTTTTAATTTTCGAAGCATAAACAGCAAATCTTTGAATTTTACACCGCTGCAAAAATAAATACAATATATAAAATCGAAAAATAAAGGGTGTGCCTTTAAAAGATGAGGTTTGATGAATATGACCTTAATCGATATTTGAAATTTACAAGAAGCATTAATTACTGCTATTACAATAATGACAGTATTAAGAGTTACAGGGTGTGCCATAAAAAATGTTTCTTCTACAGAAGTCCCAACACAGAACTTCGAAACTGACACAAGGTGTCTGCCTGCTACAACAAGTATAAAAAGTAAAAAAAAATGGAGGGATGCTCTTACAGAAAACCTTATTTTTACGTATATTGTCTTACCCTTTGAAGTGTAATAAACAGGTATTTTATTATTTCAACAACACAAAAGGTATAAATATAAATTAAGGTGAGGCCTAGACACAAACGACACCCTTGGTAAGATAGCAACTCTTCCTTAATGGATTTATTTTATATACATTCTACTGTTTCAGATTTAAGTAGCCCCTATTAGAAAATCCTTTAAGAATAAAGTTGCAACTACAATAAAAAACTGTCTGTTATTCTCAGTTGTGTAACAAAAGTTGTAAAAAATAAGCCCCCTCAACTGAACATATCGCACACTTAATCATTAAAAGCCATAACTCAAAATTTTATAAAATCAGTTCACAGATCAAATTTTAAACAGCCAAGAAATTTTTCGTGATTTTCTTTAACAGAGAAAATTCCATTATTGTTGAGATTCAATTTAATAAATTAAAACCATGTTTTTAAAAACATTTTTTTGCCTCTTCTAAATATTTGTGAATCTTGTGGTGGGACTGCTTGCGATATGTGTGTTTGTCTATATTCCGTTACTTCTGTGTCCCTGCAATGTAAATAATATTCTTTGTATGTTCTTCTTCTTTATTTAGAATTAAGGCTTAAAGCCTCCTTTTGTAAAGAAAAATTTATCTCAAATTGAGTTGTATGAGATTCACTCCTGTTTGCAAAAAAATTTTAATGAATTTTTATTATTTGCATTTAATTAAGAGTAACAACAACATTAAAGGATGAGCTGCTGTTGTTTGTAAAACGTGTCTTGTGAAATTAATATTCAGAATCACATGTAAATCATTTTAATTATGGCCAAATATCCAAAAATAACACCCCTTAAGATACCAACACTTGCAACAAAATAACAAAAAAAGAAAAAAAAAACAACTACGTATGAATCCCTTCTTCGTTTTTAGTCTACACCAAACATGTGTAATGCCTAATTATATGGCTGCTCCGAATGAGTCTGATTAGTATTAATGGAATTATTTCGATTATATGAGCGCGTGATGATGGTCAGTGTTGATTGTACAACATTGTTCAAGAGAATTCTTTATTTTTTTGTTGCTATCGATTTCCTAATGTAATCTTGTTTGTACGAATGTTTGCAGAAATGTAAGAAATATTTTGGAATTGATGTTCATAAGAGGAGGTGTGTGCTGGTCGGCTTCAACAGCATTTGGAATACATATAGACATGATGCCGATTGCTTTACTAGACAAATGTAATCAAATTTAGATGTCTGAAGGAGAACAGTTGGTTTGTAGCTCACGTGTTCCAACACAAAATTTGTTAATAATGACAGAAAACAAAAAATTAAATTTAATATCAAAAGTTTTTCATACAAAAAATACTGCAAATAAAAAATTTTTTACTAAACAAATTTTATTTGTTTGAAAAAGGTACTTTTTTTTAATACCTTTATTAAAATATATTTTAAATTTTCAATTATAAAAAAAAATTAAAAAATTATATTAGAAAAAAGGACTTTTTGAAAAAGAATCTTTATTAAAAGTACCTTTAAAAAAGTACCTTAATAAAAAGTACCTTTGGGAAAAATATCTTAAAGAAGTACCTTCATAAAAAGTACCTTTACAAAAAGTACCTTTAAGAAAAAGTATCTTTTGTAAGACAAACGTGTTAAAGAGCAAAATTTCGTTTTTACGAGTAAAAGCACTCTTATAAAGGTTCTTTAAAAGGTTCTTTAGAAACAGAGGAACTCTTAAAAATCAGTACTCGTTTTGTGCAGTGCCTTTAAAAAATAATTTCTAAGAAATCATCTAATCTACTGTTCTTTCAATAAGTTCTTGTTTTTAAGTTTTCAAAAAAGTACTTTTTTATTAAAGTTTTATACGCGGTTTCTAGCAATTCAGTTTGAGTGCTGGCTTAAACCTGCTTAAACAGTACTTTTTGAGTTTTTTAAAAAGATTTTAAAAAATATTTTTAAAAACTTAGCCTTTAAATAGAAAAATAGATTTGTTTTTATAAAACTACTATTCGAAAAATGATTTCTTGAAAAAGTTTCTTCTTAAATGTCACGCTTGGTACCCGACCTATTTACAAGAAAGTTGAATTGATAAATTGTAAAATTTGTTAATACTTTGTAAGATATATATTTTTAAAATAAAAAGTGTTAAATTTTTTTACTTTTTGATAAAAGTACTTTTGCGAAAAGTACTTAAAACACGTATTTCTAAAAGTACCTTTTGAAAATTATATATTATTATTTGCCTCTAAAAACAAGAAGACTTAAAATGTGTTTAAAACTAACTACTCTGTTTAAGATGGTTACTCTACCTTTTTAGAAAGTACTTTGTGTAAAATTAGCCTCGCATAGTGAAATGTTACAATTAAAAAAAAATATTATTTTTTTATATGAACTGTCCTGATCACGCGTAAACAGAAAAAAATATGTAAAAATTTACCTGAAAAAAATTAATTTTATTTCACTTCATATATTTTTTAGTTGAAATAAGTACTTTTGAAAACACTGTACCTTTTTCTTAAAAAATAGACATGTAAAACCCTTTCCTTGCAACTTTAATTAAATAAAAAATTAAATTCAATAAAAATAATAGAGTTTAAATAATTAAATAGAGTTTAAATAATTATAAAAAATGTTAGTTAGGTACTTTATTAAAAAAAAAGATGATTTAATTTAAATATTAGATTAAAAAATTATCGCTGATGTATTAATATTTAAATATAATTTTAAAATATTTTTAAGTTTTGATTTTGAGAAGTAGTCTCTAATTAGACTACGTTTTATTGGCATTTTTAATATAAATAACTTCTTTAAAGAAATAATCTTTTTACATAAAAGAAGCTTTCAAATAGTTACATGTATTTTACAATATAATTTATAATATTTTTTTAAGACAATGGTTTGGGGGTTTTTGAAAAAAGTACTTTTTAACAAACGTACTTTTAAAAAAGTACTTTTCCAAAAGAGTACATTTTAAAAAATTCTACTTTTCCTACTAAATGAAAAAAAAAAATAAATTAAAAAAGTACTTTTTGAATATAGTACTATTTTAACAATGCCCTTACATACAATTTTCTTTTAATTATTATTGATCGATATGATAAATTAGTACTTCCCTTCATCTTATCTACTTGATGAATATTAAAGTCACAAAAATTTACAATGTGCAACTTGATTATTTTAACCCACTGTGGTTAGCTGTTACCTGCGACAATACAAAAAAAAAACTTAAGAGTAATTATATCACAATCATAAGTAAAATTCCATAGAGAATTTCTATTTATTGGTATTAAATACATTCCAAGATAAATATCAACAACAAATATCAAACATTTTCTTGTGCAACAAAAAGGTGTTTAAGGTAACATAACATTCCAATTAAGATGTTTTTAAATCATCTTTTAACATTTAAAAAAAATACTATTTTTAATTTTTAAGTGAGAAATGTGTGCAACAAAATAGCAAAATGAAAATAGAAATACTCTTGAATTTACATACAATTTTAAACGTACTTCTTTCTAAAGTATTTAACGGCAACTTATAAGGGAAAAGAATATGTGTGTGTGTACCAAAATCCTAAAGAGAAATTAGGTTATGTTTGTCATTTGAAAAAAAAAAATAATAATAAATAAAAACAAATTACTTTTGCGTTGTATTGCATTATGAAATCGTCACAGAAATAATTTTGCCAGCCAAAGCGATTAAATTTCAATTTTCGTTTCATACATTTACAATGTAAAAATTGACTTTAATAAATCACATTTTTGGGCTACGTTTGTGTAGTTGTTGTTGGTCTAGTTTTAATTTATGTGAAATGTGGATTTTTTGTTTAAATTTCGTTTATTTTTAAGAGATTTTAATAAAATTTTTGGTGAATATTTTTGTTTGCATCAAAATTTATACAATTTAGTTTCAGAATTTATAACAAAAGAAGAAATTATAACAAGACGGTGCATAAATTTGAGATATTTTTTGAAAGTTTAGTTGCTGCTGTCAACAGCAATTAATTTAAAATTTAGATTTTTTAAGTTTTAATAAGATTTTGTGGGGAGGTACCTTATTAACAGGATCATTAAAAGGCTTACATTTTACCTGAAAGGACATATCCTTTAAAAAAAAATAGAGAAAATATAAATAATACCAAATATTGCTTTTTAAAGACACTCGATACTTGGCAGCACCTCTTGAGATGGTAAGAAAATTATACTATTGGAGCATATTTTCAACATTCTCATCAAAGCAGATGAAATCGGGGGCATGAGCTTGCTTAAAATTTTAAAAAACATAATTTTTGTCATTTTAAATGTTGTTGAACTTTAGATTTTTATTTCTAAGTTAAAATCAACATTAATGTTTATTCGATTAGAAGAACTTAATTTTGTTCTCTAATTAATCAAGCATTAGGTGAGTTTAAAAAAAAAAACAAGAATATTGTTTTTTATTTTTTTAATATTTCAGCACACCGTTGGGTGGCATCTTTAAGAAACTGAAAACTAAAAGAAAGGCGAAATATTGAAAAAACCAAAAAAAAAAAAAAAAAAAAAAATTAAATAAAATAAAATAAAATAAAAAACAATATTCGTATTTAAAAAGAAACTTACCTAGTGCTTGATAAATTAGAAAAGAATAACAAATTAAATTTTTTTTATTTTTAAAATTTAAGTTTGTCTAGTTTAAATTCCATATGATAAATATTAAGTTTTGTCTGTGACTTTACGACATTTTTTATTTTATTTTAATTTTTTGATCAAATCTCAAATTTAGATTTTTATACTCTTCACCACCGGTAAAAAAGTGGTATATCTTAGTTTGTTTGTAATTTCTACAATATCTATTTATGAATACATAAATTAAATATACTCTGAGCTTTTATGCCTAGCAAAGTCGATTGAGCAATGACCGTCTCTTCGTCCATGTTCGAGATGAAATTAGCTTGCCAGAGCTACATTAGATTTATATACGTTAATCGATCAGACATAGTTTCGAAAATTTTGGTAGTGAAAATCAACAAGATCGGTCCATGTTTTTCGTGGCAATGGGAAAAACATCACGCCTGCCTCTAATTTTTCCGTATCGCTTACAACAAATCTAGTTTAGTTAACAATCCCTAATCAAAAAAACAAATATATGAAGCGATAGGGAATTAAAAAATAAGAAAAAGACACAAAGTAAAGAAGTAGTACTTCCCGAGTTGTGGCCCTCTTAACCTTTTATTCAAAAGTACGATTGTGCATCATATCATTTGAAAGCTTTTGAAGAGATTTTTCAGAATATATATATTTTTTAAATGTTTAACTCATGAAGAACCGATAACAATTTGAAGTAAACAATTTTTTTCTTTTTTTTTGTAATTCTCTGTTACCCCAGTATTTGTTTTTTTGTGTTTTTTTTTAATTGCAGTTACTTCACTAAACTAGATTTACATACCTGGTGAAGGGTATATAGGATTCAGCGTAGCCGAATATAGCACTCTTACTCGTTTAATTTGAAATTCTTAAAAATAGTAAGGAAAAATCTGAAAAGTTAGAGATATTTGTGGATTTTGGACCTAAACTCTGACTCTGACTCGAGCCACACACGTCCAATTCACGTCACTATAAGAACATCCTTAATTTTTAATTTTTTGTAAGTGTTTTTACAGCCGGCTTAAAAATACTTAAAGAACTTAAAAAAAACTTAAAGTGTCTCACTATTGCCGTTTTTATTCAAGGCCATGTATGTAAAAACCAGGCCACATTCTTTAACTTACAGTTTTATTCCACTCGTAGCTACAGCGGGAATAAGTCTACATACAATGTGCCTCTGCCTATCACAAAAAACAAAAAATAATGATAATAATATTTTTATGAATATCACGTCTCTTTCGCAACACCCTTTCATTTTTTTTATTTAATATTATAACGGCTTTAGTAATACACCTTCCGAGAAGATTTCAAGTGCCTACCAGTTACAGTTTCAAAGACAGAGGGCTATCACAGATGAACAGACACTGTAGTGAAAAAAACAGTTATGTATTTTTACCTTTTGGGTACGAAAACCTAAAACTAAAATTGATATTTATAGACGGAAGACTTTAAAACTTTAGATAACAGAAACTAGAATCTATAAACCACATGATTCATTTTTTATGATAAGAGCTAGATGTTTACATTTTTGGTGACAAAATTTTCATTACAATTTTTTGTTATAAAATTTACGTCATATTTTTCCAACTAATAAGCGACACTAACGCTTATTTCTTAATAACTTTTTGTTTACTTTTTTTTATTTGTTAATTGACAATTATTTTTTAATAATCATCTAACCTTTTTGTAACAAAACAATTACTACAGTTGGCTTTTCAGAACGTCTAATGTCATTATGTCTGTAAACGTTATGCCAATCCCTTAAAGGATAATAGTGTTCGAACAAATTATAAGATTTTGGTAACGTTTACAAACAAAAATTAATAGCAGATGCAATTTTCAATGCATTGCGCAAAGAAAAAATCTTAGAAGGAAAAAAACAACAAACAGTTGTACAACAATTTTGTTTTATAAACGTAATGGATTTTTGTGAAAATAAATGCTTTAATCAAAATTGTATCTTATCTAGATTTTTTTTATAAATAAGTTACTTGATTATTTACGTCGATTAATTTTCATTATTTTATAAGTTAGTTTTCAAATTAAGAAATAGAAAAAACAATGTTACGTTTTTAGTTCTTCTTACGTTGTTTTTTGTGGTGCATTACTTTAATTAAATAATTAATTGAGGTAATTATTTTAAGCCTAAAAACACCAGTTATTATTTTCAGTTATTACGAACAAAAAGCAAAAAACAAAATATTTTTATGTTTGAAATCAAACCTCTTGAAATTGTGTATCTCTTGGGTACAACACTACAATTTTTCTTCACCGATGTGCTAATGCCTGATAAATAATTTTTTAAAAAATTGCTTTTAATGTAGAAAAAATACTCATAAGGGAAGAAAAGAGAAACTGTATTGAAAATTCCAACTGTTCACTGATTATTCGTTTGGTTTAATAATGTGACAACCTTTGATTGTGGTTACAGATCTGATTTGACGCCGCAAAGATATAGATGCCGCCATTTAGTCCCCCACAGCAAGGGATATGTTAACATACGAAGCAGTTTTAATTGTACTAAAAGAAAAACTATGCACGATGATGGACATATACACTGTGACCTGACCTGCTAAACTACTGCGAAAAAATATATGAAACTGTCTTTTCAATTCATTGGGATTCTCTCGGGCGTATAATGTAATTTCTTTATTAAATGGCGTATCAATGTCTGAAGTTAATCTAAGGCCGAATTATAAAGCAGATGATTTCTTGCTCCATTATTCGTGACACCTTCCGCGGGGAGTAAGGTAGTGGCAACAATTTGATCCACACTGTAGACGTGTAGTTTACTCGTTTGCTTCACTGGTGTATAAAACAGAAGCCGCCATTTACGAAATTAAGACAGTCACCAACTACTTGACAATAGTTATGTGTTATGATCCAGGCATTTATAGTGCAACAACATCTGGAGTTTAAAGCGCTGTGTGTCTGACTTATTTGTACTGCACAGTAGGGCAAAAAAGTTTCTTTTTGGAAATAAGTCAACAATTTTTTTGTTATTAAAAATAAAAAACAAACATGTAATAAAATTTTCATATCGTGTTTTTTTTAACAATATTTATAAATGAATAATTTTTCTTTAAAATTTTGGCTAAAGTTTGTTAAGAATTGTAATTAAATTTAATGAGAACAGTAAAATTGATATTCTAGCAGAATGAAATGCACTCGCTACAACATTCTTCATATCTATCTACGAGGTAGTTATCAATTTACACAACTATTTAATAGAAACAGAATTGAGAAATTTTAATTTTTATATTTTATTTTTAATATATTTATTTTTTATTCGTTGCCAACCAACACTCATATTAAATAACGGCTCTAAGTGTGACTCTATTTAATAATCAAAAACAAACAAGAAAAACACTTTGCAGGCTTTAGCCCACCCCATTTCAAAATTCCCAAGCCAAGCATCATAAATCCCCAAATTCTATTATTTTTTTTTTTAATTTTTGTCCATAAAATTTAAAGTCGAGACCAGGGCTATAAAAAGCTTTTGAGAATAACTAAAAGTTACATAACTGTTTAAGACCGTTTTTAGTAACTGGATCCCAGCTTTGAGATTGACAAAATATGAACTAAAATGAAAATGTTGTAAAAAAAGTTCGATTGCGAGGGGTCGCAACTGTTCTAAAGTTTATTATGTATCATTTTCATTAAAGTGCGTTTTGTAGAAATAGAAAAATTATTTGTTCCATAAGAAACTTATTTTTATGGGTGAAGGATTTATGGTGCTTTTTGCTAATAAAAGTATGTAAAAAAATATACGACATTTTTTTTATTTCAAATAAAAAATTGCATGTTTTTATGGTACTTAAAGTGATGGCCTGAAGTTTTTTTTAAAAAAGATTTATAATTTTGCTAGAAAGTAGGTAGAAAATTATGGAAAGTTGTTGGTATTTGTGCCCAAAGGCGTATATTTTAAGCAACATCTATTGTTTAATAACTAAAAGTTATAATTGAAAAAAAGCAAACATAAAAAGCCCTACAAAAGTTTAAATGTTCCGGGTACTCTTATGCTGTTCGTAAAAATACGAAAAGCTTGAAAGGCCCCCTTCTATTTAGAATTATGTAGTTTTTTAATTTTAATTTTTTTTTATTCTGGAAACAATTTTTAAAATACTTAGTTTTTGTTCCACTGTAATTTGCAGCAGAACTTTTTATACTATACTTCGAATACTGTACTCTTTCTTCGCACATCTTAATGTACCCAACATGGCGTTAATCGTTTTAAGGCGATTCAAGAGGCCGAGTACAATTCGGATGTTTTCTATAATCAGTGTGTTCCCATTCAAAAGAAAAAATTCATTAGCAATTAAAATATTGTTGTTGAATTACTTTCGTAAAATCTTTAATTTTTCCACCTTAAGTTTCTCCAAAATTGTTAATGCAATATTTTAAAACCCAAAAACCTTCAATTAAAATTAGTTGCCTTTTATAAAGGTTTAAATATATTAATCTAATTTAAAAATGACACAACATGATTGCAACATTAAAATATAATTGCACAACAAAACATTCAAATTATTAAAGATTTGTTACAACAAAGAAAAAAAAAAATACTTAAAAATAAAATTGGTTTCCACCTGCAACGTAAAACTTATCAATGGCCCTGATTAAGCTGACACATTTAAACAATTAATTCATTACAATCTGATGTAATGACACAGCTCCCCTAAAATAAATAAACAAACTTCCCAAGGATGCTAAATGACCACTTTTAAATTATAAAAACAAAAATTATTTTTGTTTTAGCTTCAACACACATTTGAAACGTATTTTTCACTGTTACAAAAAATTGATTGAATGCAATCAAGAGAAACAGATTGAAAAAAAAAAACAAAACATTGAAACCATCAAAAAACATTACAATTACAATTTACCTAAAGACATTAAAGATCCTAATGTCAAGGTAAAAGATTTTATTTTAATGTCTCTCTTGTACTTCTGGTGGGCATAAAAAAATAATTTTACTAAAAAAACCAAAATTATCCAAAAAAGATTTTAAATTTATTTTGAAAATGATTAAATTTTTTTTATTGTTTCTTGCAAATGAGATTCATTTTACAGCAGATTGTAATGAGTGGAATGTATAAAGTGCGTAAATGGGTTAAAGTTGATGTAACTTTGATTAAAAATTTTTTATGTAAATTTTTTATTTACATTTTTTATTGACATGATTTAATGGTTTGTTTTTTATTTCGGTTTTTTTATTTCTTTTACTACCTTAAAACTTAATTTTAACAAATCAATTATGCTACTTGAATAACAACAATGACAACACTTGTACTTTACAATTTTATGTAGGGGGTATTTCATATTAAGATGACTTTTCTATATTAAAATATAATGTGGTGTATTTTTTTATACAAAATTTTAAGGTGCAAAACTTACACTTTTTGAATGAAATATATTTTTTAAATTTTATACTTAAAATTTTTTTTATTCTTTCAAAGAATTTTCTTTAAATTAAGGCCTCCCCCCTCTCTGGGGGAGTTATTTAAGGCTCTTATCATCAGAAATAAACTAAGAAAAAAGGATTAAGACCTTTACAATGTCACATAGAATTTATTTCTTTGATTTTTAGGAAAAAAAAAATGAAATCTAAAATGTATGAAAATGTATTCTTTACAACGCTAAGGCTGAAGTTTCTAGAGTTTACTTTGAAACGCAAGTTTTTTACTCACATAAAGTAACTTTAAAATTAATGAAGGCATACGTAGAATCAACCAACTTTTTTTTTATTAATCTGATTACAAATTTATTTGTTTAAAAAGTTTTTATATTTTCCTTGCCACATTGTGATCAGAAATTTTATCACAGGTATCGAAGTGCTTGTACTGTCTGAGTATTTTTTTTAAATACCTACGGTTTTCGTCAATGAGCTATAAACGTTTAGTAATAATTTATGCATTTAAGTTAATGATTGCGTTTCAAACAATTTGGTTTTTTTCTTGATTTTGGCTGTGGTAAAACATGTTTGTTTAAATTTGTTTCTATCGCTCTATACGACTCTAAACTACTGAAAAGTCTAATGATGAAAACTTTTTATCGAATCTTTTTAAAAACTGTTACTTCTTCGTGAAACGTCAAGGAATAACTGGATTTATTTAGTGTACTGTGCATTGTATGAACATCAAAACAGGTAGTGATTTTATTATTTGAAAAAACTGAAAAACTACTGTCGTATTTTGAGAGTCGCTTTCGACTAAGCTTAGCATATACCGCCTCCCTAAGCAGTTTTCCGGGACCAATTTTCAATTCACATCAGACTCATATGAAACCCCTTTTTCTTCATCTCATTCCAACAACCGTCCTTATTTTTATAAAATACAAATAACGTACGTTGGAAAAATCTTTGGCATCTTCAATTAAAAAATGAAAGTTACAGTTTTATATATTAGAAGATAAAACAGAATGTTGTTATTTATTACAAAATATTTTAAAGCATATGCACGTAGTAAAGTTGTGAATCAGAGTTTCATTTTTTGTGTCTCGTAGCCACTAGTGTAAATAAAGAATTTTTTGTCTGCATCTTTATTTCTTTTATAAATTTCATGATTTAATTGTTTTAAAAGAAATATAAATTTATTTTAATTTTTTATTAAAAAAAACTACTTCCAAACTCCTTTAACTAATTGACTTGATTAAGAAGTTTTCATCTTTAGTTTCCCTATGAAATACCCCCAATTAATTAAGCAGAAGTACGAGTACGTATCAGATGAAAAAACCACATGGTGCATCAGTGTTAAACTCAACCACTGTTATTCATGTTTGTTGATGAACACAGATGTTTAGGTAAATTTTATTATAAAATCTGTTTTGTATTTCATTTGTGGTTACGGCTGTTGGTTTAGTTTTGGTTCAATTCTGCAACAAGTGTAAGTGCAATGAAGTATTTTTTATGGAAAATTTTAAAATTTATGATTAAAATTTAAAAGAATTGTAAACATAATATTTGGCTTGCAGATGAACTCGTGGAAGGTTGGAATGCTTCTGCTGGATGCATAAAAATCAAGAGCCGATAGGAAGTTCTCTTTTTCAGTTAATAAATCTAGATAGGAGCGTCAGTATCAGCCTTTGTTTCAACAGTTTAATCAAAGAATTAAATACCGAAGTTTTAATATTTTAAAAATTTGTAGCACTGTGCTACACTGTGCACTGTGCTAATGTTAACTTCTACGGCTGTTTCCTGATCATTGCTAATGCATCTGATTTAGAGCTACTTTCCTAAGGAGTCTCAGTATTGCTTTACACAGTCCTTTCGCATATGCTCTAGGGTTTATTTGTCGCAGTAACAGAATCTACCGCAACTGTCGCTCTCGATGCCCCATGCTTCTCAGGTGCTTTCTCAATTCTGTGAGGAGGCCAATGAGTATTTTTAGTTTATTTTTGCTAAGAGACATGAGAGCTTTAAGCAGTTTTGGTCATATGTCTCAAGTGCTAATTTCTCATGTCTTAACCTAGTAATGCTAACCCAGTGGTGATTTCTGCAAAATGATTTAGATCTCAACAACCTTTCTGTCTTTCAATTGCGCTTCCGGAACCCCGCAAGTCACTACCCTTTTATTGTTGCCTAACTAATAACTCTTACTTGGCATTCCCAGGATAACCTGGAGGTAATTGCCCTAGTGAGACCTTAACTATCAGAGAGGATAGCTATATCAATTATATTACAGCATTGTGTGCCACATCTTTCTGTGGTATGAAACTCCTCTTAAAAGATATTACAGGTTTTTATTCAAAGCCTAATAGCAGTTCATTATCGGTCCTACCACTTCAGCACCTGGTAATTTCAGCTTTTTAAGTTCTTTCGTTGCCATTTAACGATGCAACCTCTAACGGTATGCTCTTTTATTTCTTACGGTGCTAGTTCTGCTGAAGAGTGTAATTCCTTCCGATGAAGGTCAAAAATGTTCGCCTAAGAATTATTTCTCTACGAAAGGTGCTGATTAAAGGGAGGAGAAAAAAGCAAAATCCTTGGAATGACGACCAAGTTCATTTTGAAACTGCATACGCAAGACAGGTACTTGAGGAATGGACACATCTATTCGACTGAAGAGAAGAAATTCTGTTCTAACAGCAGAAATTCTCCCTTCGATAGATGAGTTCTATCGACTCCATAAATAAATAAGCGGATCCTCTGTTCAAAAAGATATAGAAAAAAGGTGGCTCCGATAGGTGCTTAATTCAATAAAGTTGAAGAGATGACCTTTGACAAGAAAGGCAGTGACGGAAAAATATGCTGGGAACCCATTCAATTTCGTTGCCCCAGCCAAACTCAAGAAATTTAAGAAATTCAAAAGCTAGAAAAAAAAAACACACCTTCATTTTACATACACACATAGATTTCTAAATAGATAAAATATATGAAACCAATAAATAATGTTTGGCTTTCATAACGCTAAATACCACAATGTCTGTAGATGTTACGACAATTCTTTAAGGATCATAGTGTCCTTAGACATTATGAGCTTTTAAATACGTTATACAGTCCAGCTACTAATAGCAACTGCTAACAGTATTTGAAGAAAATAAAATTTAGTTTGTAATTCAGCACTCTAAAGCACTAAAATCTTTTAATCAATTTTCGGCATTGTTATATTTTCTAATACAAAGACTCTATTGTAATACATAGACGTTATTATGTTAAAAAAAAAATTATAAAGAAAAATTAATAAAGATTGTTGAGCAACATTTTGGTTTCATAAACGTAAAAGCCTTTTAGTGGCAGTCATTGTTTTAAAACCAAAATATATAAAACAAAATCTATAAAACAGATTTTCAAGTGAAAATGAAATGAATGATAATAAAATTTATTTGTTTTTTTAAGGCGAATTGACATATTTTTTTTAATCTTAATATTATATAAAAAATAAAGTAAATTATTAAATTAAGAGAAAAAATATTAAAAGAAAATATTGATAATATGACAGAAAAAAACAGGGTATGCAAACAAGCAAAACGTTTCACAAACGTTTAATGCAAGAACATAAATTTTAGAAATTTTCAATCAGCTTGTACATGATCGAAGCCAAAATAACTACTTTTCAATAAAAAACAACTCAAACGACACAGCTGGCTTTTCGCATATCTATTTGTTTTGATATTCTAATACAGTCGTAAGATTGCATTTTGTAAATCTGTAAGAAATAAGTGCTACTACTTAATCACTAATTTATTTTTCACTATGATGAATGAATGTATAATAAATAAAAAGGCAAACCTTTTGCAAGCGTCTTTTATTTAAATTTAAATTTCTTTCTAATTGTTTTTACTTTTGGCCGGATATTTTTAATTTCATATACATTTTTGCCCTAGAGCTGAGCAAAATATTTCCGTTTAATGAAACGTTTTCTTTCGTTTATCGTATAGTTTTTTACTTTAATTTGTTACTGAACCGTAACCGGAGAGAACCGCAATCTACAACAAAGTTGAACTCTTAAACGTGTATAAATATTTTTGTGACTTGCAAAAAAATAATATTCCATTAAAGAATAATGAATTTTACGTTACCGATTTAGGTAAGAAAGGACGTTTTCTTATAGACGCAGAGAACTTTGAAATAAAATAAAAAAAGGAAAAAAAAAAGATTTACTTTAATTGACATAAAATTGACTTCATTTAAAAGATAATCTTCGGCGTTAAAATTAAAATATTACTTTTGGCATATGACCGCCATGGCTGGTTCGGACGCAGTGTAATCTGGAGGTTTAATTTTCAGTGGTTTTTTCAACATTTGTAGCCGTATACCTGAAATAACGTGGCAAATGTTATTCTCCAAGTATTATTTTGTTACGGGCTTATCACCGTAGAATGGGGACTTCACTTATCCAAAAAGAAAAAAGTCTAGTGGCGTTAAGCCGTACGATCTTGGAGACCGATTCACGGTTTCGAAACGATAAATTTTGCTGTACCCAAACGTTATCTCTAATACATCAATTGCGGCACGATATGTATGACATATTACGCCGTCTTGTTAAGACTTCAGCTTCTGCATATCATGCTGGTTTCATAAGTGAATGAAAAGGTCAGCATTCAAATTGTTTTTATTAAAGAATTGTTTTTTATTTTTATTTTTAATATTACTACAAAGATAGTCAGAATGTTAAGCGACCTTAGTAAAAGTCCAAACCGTTCAATTTTGGGAATCATTAAATCGATCTAGGTTGTTCCAGAATGTCCCAAAAATATTGTGCACACGAGCAAAAACAATACAAAACTTTATGGCATAATCCTTTTCATTACAAAAAGGAACAAAGAAAAATGATAGCAAACGTTTCGTTTTGATATTTTTGTACCCTGGTTATAATACAATTACTAAACTAATTTGGAAAGGTTTTTGAAAATATTTTTATTTGTAATAATTTTTATTTATTATTTAAATTATTTTATATTTTTATTTATTTTTTTTTTCAAGACACTTTATTAAAATCTTCAAGCTCATCATTTTAAAATGTACCAATAGCTTACAAACAAATCACTGAACCGACTGTAGAAAAGCAATTAGCCAAGAAGGAAACAAAAATTTACTTTAAAATCATTCATTGTTTGTCATTTTAATTATATTTTGAATACAAAAGAAACAATTAAATATTTTATGTTTCCAAGTATAATATTATGGTTGAAAATACTATAATTTTTTTGGATAAATTAAAAAAAATGTTTGGGGTCAAATTTTAGTAAACAATTATTTAATTCAACCATTTAGGATTAAATGTTATCAAAAATGTGTTTATCGTGACTAAAGTATTGTTTACAATAGCTATAATTTTTTCACCGCAATCATATAGATGACTTTTAAAGTTCAAATTCTATCAATTTGAAGTGGTTGCCCTAAAAAAGTAATTTTAATTTTTTCATTATTAAAAAAAATATTTATTTTTACAATTCTTTCTTTTTTTGTTTAGATATAAAAAATTATTCTCTTTAAAAGAAGTCTACATTAGAATTAATATTAGAAAAAACTTTAAAAAGTTTAATAATAATTATCATGGAAGACATGATGAGTGGTTACCAAGCCAGCATTAGCAGCTCACATCAAGCTTAAAGTGGTGGTCATACTTAAAATATGAAATATTTTTAGGTACAGGAATTATTTAAATTGATTTTATCTTCCAAATTGAAGCTTTTTTTAGGACTAAAAACCTTTAAATAATCAATTGAACTGTTTAAGTGATGGCTTCACTTGTTGTTGTGCAGTTTTTGTATGACTTGCAACAAAATATGTTAAATTAAGCAAAAACTATTTTTTTTGTTTACAACTTTTGTTTGCCTTGCAGTTAAAGCAGAATGAGCAAAATTTTTTCTTAATTAAGTTAACAACCAGGAGCGATTTCAGTGATAATAACCTTGATTTTATATCCATTGAATTTACAAAAGAAACTTTTTAATTTGTACTACTGACACAGTAAGAAAATATTTTTATTTTTATGTAAAATCAAGTTAAATTGAAGACATTCAATTTTCCTTATCTAAGATTTTAATCAAATAAAATGAATCAGTTTGATCACAAACGAACTGTTGATGTAACAAAAAATGTAAACAAAATTCGTATAAAGTAGTTTCAAGATCATTTGAAAGCCTGCTAAACTCATTTAACATTAAAATAAAACTTTCTGCCGCTTTTTTCATTGACCTCATGCAATAATAAAGGCTCGATCTAGCTCTTCCTTAAATTATAAAATTCTAGATTAAGATTTGTGAATCGAGCGACATTCTCTTTACTGCATAAAAAATTTAATTTATTCTGAAAAATTATAATTAAAAAGAAATTTTTTTTCACCTGTTAAAATTTTTACTCGTATTTGTTTCAAGACTAAAATGCAATTAAAGTTTAATTGAGTCAATTATATAATTAATATAAAACTAAATACAAAAAGTTATATTTAAATAATTAATTAAATCATTTATATATCTAACGAAAAGAAGCCTGGGCGGAATAAAAGTTCATAAACTGTCTGCTCACCTCGGCACTACAACTCCGAGTCTCTGTCATTGTGAAATTTGCTTTGCAAATGAAGAAATTGGTTTTATCTTGTCCTCATTTACTATTACATCCATCTTCGCTGATTTCTTCTCGATTCCGGAAAAAACCAGATGTATTTTGTTCAATATTTCTTAAATATCAGTGTCGCCCACATTAAAAAAAAGATGTTTCTTTTAGTGTTCACTGTGGTGTTTTATTAACTTCTTATTTTTTCAATATTTTCTGCATTATTATGTTGAAGAAGTTGCACGATTAGCTGTCACTCTGTGGTAGGCATCTTCTTAAATTCATCAACTAATAGAAAATTTAACAAAATATTTGCAATCATTCCTAAATCGAACGTTTACTTAAAACTAAAATTACAGGAAAAATAAAAATATAAATTTAAATCTCAGTAAAAATTCTTATTTTTATCACAAATTTTTGAATTTTCCATAAAAAAAAAAATGTAAGAATAAAGTATTCAGTGAAAGAGATTGAATTTGTGTACAAATAATTTTTTTTGTAAAATCAAAACTTCTAAAAAAATTTAAAATTTTAATTATATCACTGAAAATTTCACAAAAAAAAAAAAAAAATTGCTAAAAATGCTCTGAAAATTAAGAAAAAAAAAACAAATTCCCAACAAACATTTGATATGATATTCAATCATGTAAAACAATGCAAGTACTTTAATCGAAATAAAATAAATAACAAATGCAAATGTTAACAAAGCAAAACTAATACTCGTAAATAAAATGAAATTTGTTTCAAATTATTTTTTTCATAAATTTTATATTTGTACAAAACTCAAAATCAAAACTTGGTTCTGCCTCATACACTTTATTCCACAAATTGGATTTATTAGATTATACGAGATAAGAGGTTTAATTTATTCTCTTCGAAACTTTTATTCATAGCTTAACAGTTTTTCTTTAAATATCTTACATTAAAGCCTTTGATTTTTGTCTGAAAAACACTTTTTCTGTTCAATTAGATTTTCTTGCCATTTGTTTGCTGGGTTACATAATGCTGAGAATGCACTTAAATAATTAAGAAATAAATTTTTTTTTGACTGTCAAGAGGAAAGAGACGCCTTAAATTTTATTGATCGAAATTCATTTTTAGATTTTTTTTTTGCTAATTTTGTTAATAAAATCACGAATACTTTTGAAGTTTTTGAAGTTTATTTTGTTAAATGTTGTAATAAAATTGCAAATCACAATATTATTTTTATCCCTTTTTGCATTAATCTTGATACTTTTCATTTTTTGTACGTTAATTGATTACATTAAAAATAATGACAAGCTTTTTGTTGGTTCATTTGTTAAAGATACAAAACAATCAGGATGTTTAATACATAAAAACAAGCAAAAGGATTTAGCTTTGTTGGTAGTTGTGACCTACGCAGCGTCAAAATTGTATAAAAACTAAACGCATTAAAGAAATTTACATCAGTTGTCCAGTCTCAACAGTTAACAAAACATTTTAAAAACTAAAAATTAATTTAAAAATAATAATAATAAAAATGTTCAAAATTGTAAGTTTTTAATAAATTTGTTGGCATTAATAAATAAATAAATAATTCTTTTATTATTAAACTTTAATTTTTAATCTCCTTAAGACTGCTATTATTGCCATTTTGTGCTTGATTTCTGCTGCCTCTGCCGGCCTAGTTACCACTCATCATGTTGTTCATGAACCTGCCTTGACACATGTTGGCCATGTAGTGCACTCTTCACCTTCGGCTGTTTCACACCAAAGTATTACTCAGGTACATAGCAAAACATCAGTTGTATCACCAATTGTGGCTCCTGTTGTTAAGACCACCATTCATCATAGTGCTCCTCTTGTTCATACACCAGTTGTTCATACTTATCATGCAGCACCTGTATTACACTCGGTTCCTGTAGTAACAGTTCATCATTAAAACTTTTAAGGATTTTTTGTTGTTGTTGTTATTTTATTTGTTTTTGTAAAATTAAATAAAAAAGGAATGTTTTTCATAAAATTTTCATAAGAAAATTAATTTTATACAAAATACTATTATCTAAAGGAATGACTTTCTGGGAAGGGCTAACATTTTCAAATGCAAAAGCTATTCTACAACAAAAAGTGACACTCCATAAATTAAGTTATACTGACAAAAGTTTGTTCTACATATGAAAATAAACACTATTAGAACAATGGCGTTCATCTGACTTCTACAATTGAGTGCAATACCAGTCATTGCTTAAAAAAAGGTTCTAATTATTTCTAAAGCAAAATTGAAAAAATTTCACATACTTTGGTTTACATGCGATGTAAATAGGAAACAGTGCTGCCACTATTTTTTTTTATTTTGAAAATTTTCCAAAATTCCAAAATTAATTTTTAGCAACAAATTTAATCTGGTTTTTCAAAAAGAATTAATTATAAAACATTTTTTTTATTTATTCATCCACCAAAGTATTTCGTTCTAACTTTTTTCTAAATCGTTACAATGGCAACGCCATTTATTATTTTTTAGGGAATAAAATAATGAATAAATAAAAAAAACATATTTGTTTTTTAAGATTTTGTCAGTATTCGAATTGGATGCTTTGTGCCCTATCTATTTATTCACAGGACCTTTATTCCGCCGATTTTATCCCTTGCCAATGAAGATAACACAATGGGACGTTTTTTTGGGAGTGATATTTTAAGCGTATTCTTTGTTGTTCGTAAAATATTAACGCTCATCTATTGGTTGGTTATGTCTCTGTGTCTTTTTTTTGCAGTGCAACTGTTTATAAAAGCGAAAGGTTGTCAATCTTTCATTGCATATTCGCTGGCGAAGTAAAATAACTAATGAAATGTCTATATCTATCATTCTCTTTTCACCACCTATCTTATCTCTCATCTATCGCTTTCCTAAAGAATGTAGCACGGTTACGAAAATAACTAAATAGGCATTATTGCCTGAAGTGCTACTTCTCTTTAAAAAAAAATCTGTTTAAATTAAAAAATAACATTTTTATTATTTGTTTCCCCAGCACTCAGTCATTTCTAAATCGATTTTGAAGATTTTTCACTTATTTGAAATGTGATGCTTACAGTTTTGTCCCATTCAAAAAAGACAATTTTTTAAAAGTAAAAATTATTGCGTACTTACATTAAAGTTCAGAAATAAAGGGTATCCCCATAGGTGATTTAATATGAACTGCTAACGATAAGAAATTTAAATTTAAACAAAGTCGATATTACAATTTCTATTTTATATTCGATGTCCCTCTCTCTGTCTATCTGTGTGTTTAAAGTCGATTCCTTCCAAGACTTGTTTTTATATTTTTAGTTTGTTAATTTTTGGCTTTGATGTACAAAAGACATTGTCCAAAACTCAATAAAAAATACATATGTGTTTTTTATTTAAAGTTGCACACAAACTTTTTTTTTAATTAAATAAAAAAGCATAGAACGAGAATAAAAAGTTGTATTTGATGGGTGCTCGCAAAATCATACTTAGAAAAATTACAGTAGAACGGCTTGGCAGCTTAGGAATTAATTCAGCCAACAACTACTTGACCCAAGGGACTCAGTGAAATAGGAACTTGCAAAATTTTGGGACCAGTAATAATAACAGGACTAATTGGTACTCGTGCACCCAATGATAAAAGGCTGGGATCTGGACTAGGGCTGTTAACAGGAGCTGGATTGGGAGCAGCAAAAACCAAGCCCAACAACATAGCCAAAACAACAGCGATCTGTAATTAAATTATGAATATTTAATGATTCTTATTAAAAGTTTTATTGAAAACTTACATATTTAAACATTTTGAAAATTATAAATTGTTTGATTTCTAATTGTTAACACTCAAAGGGTTGAAAACTGTTTGATATTTATTCAGAATTATGCCACAGTTTTTATACTTGTATTATGGCTAAAATTATTTAATATTATTCTCTAGTTAAAGGTTTTTTTTTTATTCTTTTTTTTTTTTTTGTTTTTTTTTTTTTTTTGTTGCATCAGCCAATTGCATTTGATCTAGTTCTAGTTTTCACTATTATATCTATTCTATATTTTACAATCCACACAAATCAATTGATTGGCATACAGATATACCGATACACAAGCATAAAAATGGTATTTGCATTTCTTTACCTGGCGTTGCGTGTAATTAATTGTTATTTATTAAATTTGATACGAACAAGATGTTAGTTATTTAACGCTGTCCTTACGTTTGATTGCATTAAATTTTGCAATGTCTAACTGCAAAGCATTCAGAAAAATTTGGAGAATGATTTTATAAGATACTATTTTTTCATTAATTAAGAAAAAAATATTTTTCTTCATGTGCAAGAACTCCTGTTTCTTGAAGAAAAGATTATAAAATTGATTGCCCTCTGATTCTATTGGATTTTCAGATCAAATTTAGATGTGAAAGCATTAAAAAGTCTTCATATAACTGAGCAGAACAGAATGAATACTGGTTGAGACTGGCAGACTTAGCAATATCCGTGCGGAGATTTTCCATTGTTCGGGCTAACGAACAAGTGGCTTGAAATCTTGCTGGTCTAATGCTGTAAGTCAGTTTCTTCTTCGCCTGCTTCCTATGTTCTACGTATTTTCCTAATTTTTTATTTAAAGAAGTTTAATTTTCATCTGTTTATTTAGGCCAAAGATTCTAAAAGTGTTTAAAGTATTTGATTGTGGGTTTTTGACGTTATTTGCATAAAAATCATTTAAAAAAAAGTAAAATATTAATTTTTGTTTTAAGCTTACCCGTCGATTTTTCTTTTTTGCGGTTTTTTGTATATAAATTGGTCTAAAAGAAGTGAAACGTGAATTCTTATAATAAGCTTACTCGTGGATTTTTCTTTTTAATTAAAAGGAAATAAAATTAAGCCATTATTTCTTCTTAATGCTTTTTTCGTGGTGATTTTCTAAATGGAAACATTCATTTGTTATTGAAAAGACAATACCACATCAGTAAGAGTTGAAAAAGGTATTACCTCAATTCTGTAGCCAAGAAATATCGCAAAAAGCAGGCTATTTTGTGTTCAACTATCTCAATTTCATAGGTATCTATTTGTTTTCACATATAGGGGCAGGCAATTGCAAAGAGAGAACACCATCTCGTGCTTTTGCTCATCTTTGCTTCCAAAGAATCTAGTGACCAGTTAACACTTTAAGAAGTCTTAAAATACATTTGAGTTCATTAAAAAAGAGTTGCGATAATCTGGCAATCCTACATGCTTCTAAGTTATGCCACCTATTTTCAGGATTAAAATTGAAAATTAAATAAAAACATTCGATGTTTACCGAAATTTTATTGAAAATAGAATGAAAAATTCTATTGAAATCGAATGCTGTAGGTTGGTTTTTTTTATTAGTTTCTAGCGAAATTAGGGCTAAAGCTATGTGAAAGAAAATTAATTAAATTATTTATGTAATTAGAAAATTATTTTAACTTTTTTAGTTAAATTTAAAGATGATACGATTAATAATTTTATTCAAAAATTTTGTATTTATTTTTTTAAATAAAAACTTTTTTCTGTGTCAGAGCAATTCCTCTTCTGAATAGGTCGCCCGCCTTTTAATTTCTTTATTGTTGTACAAGCCATAAGGAATCCGAATTAACGTAGAGACAGAAAAATTATCCAGCCTCGATTTGCTGACTATAAAAAACGTGGTAGCAGAACAAGAGTTGTGTAACGAAAGCGCCAACTCCCGATCGTAAATGTTATGACTTCCTACAATATTGGCGCTTTATAATTACTAACATGTCTTCCTAGTAAATATTTCAGTTTCAAAAAAGGCATTCTAAAATCTGTATGAAATATCTATCGCAAATTCATCAAAAGAGAATCCACACAGTTTTGTTATGTTTATTACTTCCCTTCAATTGTAAATCTAAGTATAAATTGCAAAACTGCAAACATTTTGACAGTTTTGTATTTAGAGAAATAAATTCACTAACAAAGTTTTCATAATGAGATTTCTCTTGATTTAAAAATTATTAAAAATATAATAGTCTGCCAATATTTAGTTTATAATTTGCTTTCTGTTATTTTTTTGTATAAATATTTTAAGGCGCAAGAAATAAAAAAGTTGAAAACGTTAATCATTTGTTCAAGGTTGGCTTAAAAGCCATATCGGATTTTTCAATGACCACACTCCTATTAAAATATTCATTTTTCTAATTTACGAAGTTTTATATAAATTTAAATTTCACTGAAAAAATATAAATAAATTGAAATAAAAACAAGGAAATAAAAATGAATAATTAATAGAAAAAAGTGCAATTCGTGACCATACCGATGGTTTGGTACAAAAGGAAAAACAAATGTACAAGACGTGTTGTAGAGAAAACAACAAAGAAATGCTTTAAGCTGAGTGTGAACTACGTCCAATGAAACTAATATTGATAGGTTGGTTAAATGGATGATGTTTCCAATGTACACAACTTAAGGTAGATAGATGCGAAGAGTGCTGATGAAGGATGTGGCGGTCCGGAAAATGCGGCATTACATTCTGCTTACGTCTAATTTTTATGGTTTTCTATGAAAAACGTTCGCATACATGTGCAAATAATTTTTCTTTCTAAAAATTTTTGACATTAAATTAAAAAATGAACCTAAGCACGAAAAAGTAAATTTTAATTCATTTATAAAATTTTTAAAAATTGATCACAAAAAATCGCTTTATTAGAAAAAAACAAGTAAGAGAGATGTATTCATCTATGCTGAATCTGATATACCTTTCATCATATATGAATTTTTAGTTTAGTGAACTGACTCCAATAAAAAAAAAAATGCAAATATGGGGATGACAGAGATTTAAAAAATAAAATGTCAATAGCATGGCTCGTTATGGGTTATAGTATGTTTCCACGGCAAAATGAAGCACTTGCTTCGCTCTTCGAATCATGATTGCGAAGCACGCTGTTTACACGACACATGCTACATGCTTCGATTGGACATCTGCACAAAAACTGAAATAACTCTCAAATAATTTGTTCAAAAACTTTATTTTTCTTTTTAATTTTGTTTGTTTGTAATTTATTACATTTAAAATTTTAATGAAATTAATTGTGTTTTATATTACACACATCCACACACCACTTTAAACATTGTTTTTCTCTTTTTGTTTACATTTTATACAGCTAGTTCAGATAAACTTGCGATAAAAATTAGAGAAGACATAAATTTTTCATGCTTCGTAAGTAGATTCAATATGAATCTACCAGCTTCGCTCTCATAATTTTGTATGGCGAGGCAAGTAGATTCGCTCATGATTGGAGTGTGAAGCAAGAATAGAGAGCGAAGCAGGTGCCGTGGAAACATACTATTAAGCATTTTTTAAAAATTTAAGGATTTCCTGAAAGATCTCTTCAAACGCTTTTAAATGATACCCATATGGATGTTTTAAAATATATTTTGTAAAATCGTACTATGAAAAGTTCAGAGGTCCATAACTCGGGAAATATGGGCGAGCGCCATTTTTTTTACTTTAAGGTTTATTTTTTTTTTAATTCTCTATCGCGTTTTATTGATTATAGTTGCTTCACTGTTCAAAATGATATAAAAAAATTAGAGGCAGGCGTGGTGTTTTGCCCGCTTCATCAAAGGACATGAACCGATCTTGTTGATTTTCAATAGCATAATTCCCGAAACTATATCTGATTGATTGGCGTAATTAAATTTTCTCTAGCTTATGCCTTAGCAAAATTGATTTCAACACTAACACGGATGGACATCGCTCATTCGACTTCAGGACTTCAGGACTCAGAATAAATATTTACTTTATGGGCTTGGAAATGGATATTGTAGAAATTACAAACGGTGGGGTATAAAAATACATCTAAAATTTTTGCTTCGTAAAAAAACAATATAAAATAGGAAATAAAACTTGCTAAAGAGCATACTTTATCATAAAACTGTTGCTTCTGATATTATAATATTTTAATACTTGACCATTAATTGAAAATATTATTGTTAGTGACGCTAGAGAAATCCTTAGTAGTTGGACTTTGCGAATTCCTACTTACGTTACCCCACCTTTTCTTCAAGCAGTTAATAAAAGTCCATAAAAACAATTATTGTTTACTTTTTAAACTAAATTTTTATTTAAAGTTTTATTAAAGATAAAAAGCAAAAATCAAATACATATTTTTTTGTACGTTTTTTTTAATAACGAAATTTTTAAAATAAAATAGAAAAAAAAAATATAATAAAGAAATAAGCAGTGACAAAAATTTTAAGTAATAGAAAATATGACGAAAACTTCACAACAGGGTATTTGATGGGTGCTCAAAATTTAAAATCCAAAAGCAATAACAGCAGACAGGCAAGAAGACTTATTCTTTGATAAGAAATAAATTATACAAGAACTAATTGGCCCAAGGAATTAATTGCAATGGGAGCTGGCACAAGTCTAGGACCAGACAAAACCACGGGACCAATTGGTACTGGTAGACCCAAAGGCACAAAGCTGGGATCAGGATTTGGGCTGGCAACAGGAGCTGGATTGGGAGCAGCAAAAGCCAAACCCAACAACATAGCCAAGACAACAACGATCTGTAATTAAATTAATTAATATTTAATGATCTTTACAAAAAATTTATTAAGCCTTAAGAAAACTTACGAATTTGAACATTTTGAAAAGTTACGATTGTTTGATTTCTTATTGTTAACACTTGAAGGGTTGAAAACTGTTTGATGTTTGCTGTGGATTAAGCCAAGGTTTTTATACTTGTGAAGTATGATGGCTGAAATTAATTAATATTTTTCTACAGCTAAATGTTTTTGTTGCATCAGCCAATTGCATTTGATCTAGTTCTAGTTTTCTCCATTGTATTGTATGTTAAACGCCACCTACCAACAAATTGAACGACACAAAGATAAGCCGACAGACATAAACAATTAATGCAAATTTTCTGTAACTGGTCATATATGTCTATTGTTGTTGATGTTGTCTTTATGACGTTACCTTTATAGTTTTATTAACGGACTATTTGTTTTAGTTCTAGAATAAGTTACAGGTTATTAGTTGAATAATTTAATTTTTAAATGTTCATTAAAATGAAATTGTTCTTGGATTAATTGATTGACTGCTTGAAAACGGAATTTGACGGAGTGAGTTTTCATTCATGATCATGCACGCTGAGGAGTAAATAATTTCCTGGAAAATTCTTTTTTTTTAGTATTAGATTATTGTGTGCTCGTGTGAGTGTTTACTCGGAACAACTATGAAAAGGTAGAAAATATAAAACTTATTAAAAAAGTCTGCCACATGGATTTAATCATGGAGGATTAAGTGCCACATACGGGCCACCCTTTAATTTTAAAATTTTTTTGCTTATTAATTGTTGTTGTATTGTCAGCCGTTTGCAGTTTGAACGATAAGTCAAAATTTTGTTTTCTTTTGGGATACCCTTTAAAATCTATTTTTATTTTTTTACTTATTTTTATAGATGGCATATCCTGTGTGTAAATTTCTAATGTCTGCCTGCTAGTCACATTTGTCAATGCGACACCCTTTAATTTTATAGTTTTATGCCTGCTTTTATACCGGACACAATACTTTATGTCTTTGACAAATTTCTGTAACTGTTTTCAGAATAGTCATGTAACGAGAATTGTATCTTCTGTGGGACCACCCTTTAACTTTATTTTATTTTTTGTGCGGTCGTAATAATGCAAACACAAATGTCCTGATAGAATTTTATAAAAATGGACGAAAAAATTCTTAAACTTTTAAACAAAACATACAGTCTCCTTTTATAATTAATATAATTTTTCTTTACTTTTATTATTCTGCACAATTATTGCTGCCGTTATGATGTATGTATGTGTGTATGTGGTTCATAATGTACTACAAAGAATTAATGAAAAAGAAAGAAAATAGAGATTAAATTAAAACTTCAAAGAACAACGTGCACACGCTCATGTATCAATACGTAATTTGAAATTTATTTGGAATCATTATTTAACATTATTTACGTTAATCATGTCTGATTCCTTTAGAAGAAAATTCAGTCCTGTTTTAATAGAAGAAAATATTTGTGTTTGCGATACTAAATTTAATTTTTTTCTGCCTACTGTTAAATTATTTATTTTTGTTGTGCACTAGAATCAAAAAGAGATTTAATTTCACAGTTTTATTTTCAAACACATGAATTGTAAAAAAAAAATAAATTGTAAATTGTAAATTGGACAAAATTGTATCAAAAAGATTGAATTTTTATTTTGTTTTAATTATTGTATATTCTCGTTGGTTTGTGTTAAAATTCCTTGTATTATTTGTTATTATGCAACAGAATCAAGATTTTATATCGTTTTTTTTAGGTTACCGTACTTATACTCAGAATAAAAATTCAACTCTTTTTTTATCGCTAAAACAAGCGTCCGTATCTCAAAGGCTTTTTAAAACGTTCACAAAATTTGTGTTTTTTCATGGTCGCTACAATAAAAATTAATAAAATGAAGTAAGAAATTGACAGACGTCCCCGTAGACACGTTACCTTTACATAAACGATTTAATCTTTTAAAGCTTTTGTAGGTGGACATTTGAAAATTACGGAGAGTACGTTGTACCACGTCCGCTATAATCAGAAGCTTACATCAAAATTAAAGGGTGGTCCCATAGTAGACGTATTTTGACGTATATTGCCTAAACGCTTGAACCGCAATCAGCAGATTTTTATTTTAATCTGAAAAATATAAAATGAAAAACTACAGGGTTCCCCATACAAAGCAAAAATTTTAATTATCCTTGAATTGAATTTGCTCGCTAACAGATATAAGAAATTTAAATGTTAGAGGGTGTCCCTATTGTTTACTTGATGTTGACCCATAGTGTCTTATCTCTCAAACTTTGTTAGGAAGGTATTTTAAGTTTCCAGCCAAAATAATGAAAACAAGATTTCAAAAAATAGGAAAGGGTGTCTGAAACATGATATGGAAACCATGGTTTATCAGTGCAACTTACTTTTATTGTTTTTAAAGTTTATTTTAATTTTTTAAATTTCAAATTGACATTTTGTTGTTGTCAAATAATGCTTTAATCACAACTGGAGTGAAAAATTACTTTCGTATAGAACTGCGAATTCTTCATCTAAACATTTTTGCGTAAATGCAAAGAATGAAACTCCATAAGAAGGGAAAACTTATAAACAAATAGTTTTGAAAAGGATAGATTAATTATAATAAAAAAAGGGTTTCAAATTAAATTTATAACTAAAAAAGTTAATTCTTTATATAAAGTTTTTTTTAAAGTAAATATTTGTCGATCGTTTTCGGCTGATATATACAAAAGCGCTCTGTTTCTTTCGACGGATATTCACAATGAAAAATTCTTTGCTTGTGATGAGAGCATTAGTAGGTTAATTTTTATTTTGTTAAAAATCTGTGTTTAAACTCTTCTCTGATAATAAAAAGAAAAATTAAAAATTTGGTTGTCCAAATATCTGAAATTATGTCTTCTCTTATAAGGAGGGCAAAATTTAAAGCAAACGTTAATATTTTGTTATTGTTTTGGTTTACTTCAATATAATGTAGCATACTTTTGGGCTTTATTTTTTATTCATATAAACCAACTCATCCTTGTTAAGAAAAAAAACACATATTTAAGTTATAACCTGAATTTTTATTTAAAGTTGCATACAAAATAATGATGAATTTATTTAGAAAGAAAATAAGAGAAATATTAAAAGAAAAAGCAGGAGAACGAATATTACACATCAGACAATGTGAGCTTCCACAAATTATTTCCAAAATCAATTAAAGCCATTGAGTGATATAAGTAAATTTATCTCACAACTACTGGGCCCCAGGGACCAAGTAAAATTGGAGCAGGCACAAGTCTGGGATCAGATAAAACAACAGAACCAAGTGGTACTGGAACGCCCAATGGCAAAAGGCTGGGATCAGGATTTGGGCTAGCGACAGGAGCTGGATTGGGAGCAGCAAAAGCCAAACCCAACAACATAGCCAAAACAACAACGATCTGTAATGAAATTAATTAATATTTAATGATCGTTATAAATAAATTTATTAAACCTCAATAAAACTTACGTATTTGAACATTTTGAAAATTAAAGATTGTTTGATTTCTAACTGTTAACACTCAAAGGGTTGTAAACTGTTTGATGTTTGTTCAGAATTATGCCTGGGTTTATATAGATGAAATTATGGCCATCTTGTAATTTTCTAGCTACTTGTTATCGTTGAACTTTGCTTTAACGTTGCATCAGCTATTTTTTTATTTTTAATTTTTACTTTTTTCTATTCTGTTCTATATTTTTTATAACATCTTACTAGGACGGCTTGCATGAAGATAAGCCCACACATACTAAAATATTTATTACAAATACTCTCTAATTAGTGATATATTTAACAGTTTGTTGTGGCGTTACATATGATTTGTTGTAGTTGATGCTGACTTTAGTTTCAGCTCTTGCGCCTTTTAGTTGAAAAAATTTTTAACGAGCTGCTTATTCAGTGTTTTAGTTGTTTCACTTTATAGCGTTTTTTCCTCTATTTTTAATTTTATGTTACCATGACTTCCCTTCCCTTTGTTTCTCTTGTATTTGTGTCTCTAAATAAACTCTTTATCGAGGTGCTAATCGTACTTTTTTATTATTATTTTAATTTTGATTTTATTTCTTATAGTTTATTGTAATTAGTTGTTGTTGTAATAAATTAAAGATTTTTGCAATAAATCTTGTTACACTTTTTATATGCGTTACAACAACTATTTTTTATAGACATTTTAATTATTGGGTGAGTGTAGTAGCATACTTAAGTCGTTAGGAATGGAAGTGCTTTGTTAGGTCCTAGTTACTGTTAGGGTTGAGCTTGTTATAATTTTTCTCCGTTAGTTTGATTAGATGAAGATAAAGTGTTAATTTTCTTGAATTATTTTATTGATTTTTGGAATTTTGAGAGTCTTACTCTGAGTTTTGACTTTTTCTTAGCTTACGCCGGCCTGCCTCACACACTATTATGATTTTATCGCTAGCTAAGGCTCTTTGAAGTATTAAATTAATTTCTGTTTTTTCTTTATACAAATACAAAAAAATAATAGTTCTCCATTTTCTGCACTCGAGTCTCCGGGGAATTGGGAACTCTTGGTTTTATTTTTTTAATAACTCAACCATTATGTCCATTTTACATTAACTGTTTTTGCTTTTGATCAAAACTCTGTTGGGAAGTGAACTCGTTATTATTATATATTTTATTAACGAAATAAGCAGACAACTCTTATTTTGTTTTCTTATTGCAACACACACCACACTTTATAGCGGTGAAAGTAACCGTTCTTAAGCGCCAGAGCTGTAAACGAATGATTCATTTTTGGTTTTTAACTCACCGTGAATTAATATGTTTGAATGCATTCATCTGTTCCAAAAAATGAATTGAATTAAAATTGGAATGCATTCACAATGAATTTGAATTCTTGAATGCCATTCACTTGGCCACACAAAGTTAATGAATTTGAATTTGAATGAATTTATTATGAACAAAATTTGTGTGAATGCATTCCTTTCATCTGCCAAAAAATGAATTAGAATCTGAATGGATGTATTATGAATTTAAACGTCGTGAATGCATTTACTCGCCATCGAATTAAATGAATTAGAATTTGAATGCAATTATTGGAAGGAAAAATATATTGAAGGAATTCATTTTTTTTACAATAATTCTTTTAAGTTGAATATTATACAGTGTGTGTTTTACTACGTCGGCCATGACATAAGCTGCAGAAAAGTTAACAGGTGTTATATCGGGCATGATAAACGCTGTAGAAAAGTTAAAGGGTGTTACAAAATTGACATGTTTTTTACGATTAGAGTGTTATCTTTTGAACTACAAAAGATAAAAACTTGAAATTTACGTAGTGTATGTTACTACATCGGCCATGACAAACGCTATAGAAAAGTTAAAGGGTGTTGCAAAATTGACGTGATTTTTACGATTATAGTGTTATCTTTTGAACTATAACAGACAAAAACTTGAAATTTACGCAGTGTGTGTTTTTACATCGGCCATGATAAACGCTATAGAAAAGTTAAAGGGCGTTGCAAAATTGACGTGATTTTTACGATTATAGTGTTATCTTTTGAACTATAACAGATAAAAACTTGAAATTTATGCAGTGTGTGTAACTACATCGGCCATAATAAACGCTATAGAAAAGTTAAAGGGTGTTGCAAAATTGACGTGATTTTTACGATTATAGTGTTATCTTTTGAAACATAACAGACAAAAACTTGAAATTTACGCAGTGTGTGTTTTTACATCGGCCATGATAAACGCTATAGAAAAGTTAAAGGGTGTTGCAAAATTGACGTGATTTTTACGATTATAGTGTTATCTTTTGAACTATAACAGATAAAAACTTGAAATTTACGCAGTGTGTGTTACTGCATCGGCCATGACAAACGCTATAGAAAAGTTAAAGGGTGTTGCAAAATTGACGTGATTTTTACGATTATAGTTGTATCTTTGAACTATTAAAGATAAAAACTTGAAATTTACGCAGTGCGTGTAACTACATCGGCCATGATAAACCCTATAGAAAAGTTAAAGGGTGTTGCAAAATTGACGTGATTTTTACGATTATAGTGTTATCTTATGAACTATAACAGATAAAAACTTGAAATTTACGCAGTGTATGTTACTGCATCGGCCATGACAAACGCTATAGAAAAGTTAAAGGGTGTTACATAATTGACGTGACTTTAACGATTATAGTGGTATCTTTTGAACTATAAAAGATAAAAACTTTAAATTTACGCAGTGTGTGTAACTACATCGGCCATGATAAACGCTACAGAAAAGTTAAAGGGTGTTTCAAAATTGACGTGATTTTTACGATTATAGTGTTATCTTTTGAACTATAAAAGATAAAAACTTGAAATTTACGCAGTGTGTGTAACTACATCGGCCATGATAAACGCTATATAAAAGTTAAAGGGTGTTGCAAAATTGATAAAACGTAGTGCGTTACTACGACGGTTATGATAAATGTTGCAGAAAAATACGTGTTATTAATTATTTACCAAAGGAAAAAAAACATAAATATTTTATACCAACCAAAGAAGATGTGCTTTATTTATTTTACAAATTAGTCCCATTGAAATTCAAACACAATAAATGAAAAATTTAAATTTTTTTAAAGGAAAAAAATTTGTATGAGAAATTTAGGGTTTATAAAGCGTTATTTACTCTCAGCAGTAGCAGTTTTTCAAAGTTTTCATCAGTAATTGATCCACGTTTAGGTGTATTTAACATTGAAGCATACGAAAACAATTTTTCTGCGGCAGCTGACGATGGCAGAGGAGCATTGTACTTTAAAAACGCTTTTTTATTAAGGGGTATTTGTTAAGAGAACTTAGTGATTTTGATGTATCCGCCAAATACGATAAAATTTCCGTGTCAGAGAGCGAAGTTTTGTCAATATATTGATCTTGAGAAGTTTCTAAAAATAAAAAATAGCAACTAAAAATCAATTTTTTATACAACTCTAGAAATCTTACCAGCAACAGAAAAACTAAAATAACTCGAAATATTGACTTCAGGAGAACTTGGTGTGATTTGTTCTGCTTCACCAGCCATTGCAACCACTGCATCTTTTGCTAGATTTACCATTCTGGCTTCAGTCGCTGTATTGTATTCAGGGTTTAGAGCCTTTACCCACTGGCATTTTACTGCAGGGCATAGAACTGAGGCCACGATTGCTGAATGAACAGTTTTTTCTAGCTTTATATGTGATGCAAAACGTGTTTTAATGTACCCTATCATTTCGGCGGACATTGTTTTTAAATATTCGCTACTATTTCTTAACTGCATTTTACCGTATTTTGTTGAAGGAAATCTATGGCCTCTGCTATAGGCCGTAAAAGCTCGATATATTCAGCCAAATACTCTAAATCCTTATCTTGGAATCGCTCAATGCCAAGTTGTTGACATAAATCAAGCAATTGCAATTTGTGGGACATCAAGTCTTGTAGGAATAATTTTTGCGTCCTGTTTCAGCTTTTCATATTCATTATATTTTGTTAAATGTAATCTTCGCAAATGACGAAGAAAATTGGATGTTGCATGTAATGTTCCAGCTAACACTTGGTCACAACTAAGGCATTTCGCTAATACGCGTCCTCGTTTTGCTTGAGTTTTTCTCTTAAGTAACATTGGTTGTGCAAGTATAGAAAGTAGAATTAAATACAATTTTTGACTTATTTCATAACCACTTTTAGCCCAATAAACTCACTTCTTCTATGATGGTAAAATATTTTTCGAACAGCAACGACTGAGAGGGATCCTTGCAAACTGCGGGTGATGATATGACATCCAACTCGGTCTTATATGTTTGTTGTAAATCCAAACTACAATTTTTGGAACAGGAGGGTCCATCTTCATTTACAAATTCGTCTGATGTAAATGGTCGTTTTCGTTTAGAATTAGATAAAGTATTCTCAATATTAATAACTTCATTCTCATTAAACAGATTCGGGGAAATAGACATTATGCACAGTATAACGCAAACACTTTTCACTTTCAATTAAATATTGATCTTATTCGGCTTTCACACAAAATGCAATTGAGAGTAAAATGTATTGTGATAGTTAAATTAACCCATTCATAATTTTATATACTACAGATTTTTAGGAACATATAAAAAAATCCTGTTCTTCAATATGTACCAAAAAACCCAAAAATATTTCATACATTCGCAAGCCGTTTACATTTTTTAAGAAATAAACTTTGTAACAGTTTCCACAAAAAATCTCATTATAAGTGCAATAAAAAAAGTACCTACCCCTCAATTTAGTGCTAGCAAAAATAATGGGTCATTGAATAGCCTGTTTGTTGGCCACGTGCTACGTTGTGAAAATGGCAGGTAACAAAAATTTAAATAATCTTGTTCAATTGGATTGTTTTAACTACCGTATAATAAAAATTGAAAAGAAATTTTAGAACTAAACTCTTTACACTGGCAAACAAATTAGAATTTTTAAACCGACCTTAAATACTAGCCAGATTTTATTGTACACTCTCTATTTCACTCACATTTACATTTGTAATGGAAACTGTAACAAAGTTTATATCTTAAAAAATTTAAACAGTTTGCGAAGGTATGAAATATTTTTGGTTTTTATGCTAAATAATTAATAACACGAATTTTTCTACAACGGTTATCATAGTCGTCGTAGTAACACACTGCGTTTTATCAATTTTGTAACACCCTTTAACTTTTCTATAGCGTTTATCATGGCCGATGTAGTTACATACACTCCGTAAATTTCAAGTTTTTATCTTTTATAGTTCAGAAGATACCACTATAATCATTAAAGTCACGTTAATTATGTAACACCCTTTAACTTTTCTATAGCGTTTGTCATGGCCGATGTAGTAACATACACTACGTAAATTTAAAGTTTTTATCTTTTGTAGTTCAAAAGATAACACTCTAATCGTAAAAAACATGTCAATTTTGTAACACCCTTTAATTTTTCTATAGCGCTTATCTTGGTCGATGTAGTTACACACACTGCGTAAATTTCAAGTTTTTATCTTTTATAGTTTAAAAGATAACACTATAATCGTAAAAATCACGTCAATTTTGCAACACCCTTTAACTTTTCTATAGCGTTTGTCATGGCCGATGTAGTAACGTACACTTCGTAAATTTCAAGTTTTTATCTTTTATAGTTTAAAAGATAACACTATAATCGTAAAAATCATGTCAATTTTATAACACCCTTTTACTTTTCTACAGCGTTTATCATGGCCGATGTAGTTACACACACTGCGTAAATTTCAAGTTTTTATCTTTTATAGTTCAAAAGATAACACTATAATCGTTAAAGTCACGTCAATTATGCAACACCCTTTAACTTTTCTATAGCGTAAATTTCAAGTTTTTATCTGTTATAGTCAAAAGATAACACTATAATCGTAAAAATCACGTCAATTTTGCAACACCCTTTAACTTTTTTATAGGGTTTATGATGGCCGATGTAAAAACACACACTGCGTAAATTTCAAGTTTTTATCTTTTATAGTTCAAAGGATACCACTATAATCGTAAAAATCACGTCAATTTTGCAACACCCTTTAACTTTTCTATAGCGTTTGTCATGGCCGATGCAGTAACATACACTGCGTAAATTTCAAGTTTTTATCTGTTATAGTTCAAAAGATAACGCTATAATCGTAAAAATCACGTCAATTTTGAAACACCCTTTAACTTTTCTGTAGCGTTTATCATGGCCGATGTAGTTACACACACTGCGTAAATTTCAAGTTTTTATCTGTTATAGTTCAAAAGATAACACTATAATCGTAAAAATCACGTCAATTTTGCAACACCCTTTAACTTTTCTATAGCGTTCGTCATGGCCGATGTAGTAACATACACTTCGTAAATTTCAAGTTTTTATCTTTTATAGTTTAAAAGATAACACTCTAATCGTAAAAATCATGTCAATTTTATAACACCCTTTAACTTTTCTACAGCTTTTATCATGCCCAATATAACACACGTTAACATTTTTGCAGCTTATGTCATGGCCGACGTAGTAAAACACACACTGTATAATATTCAACTTAAAAGAATTATTGTAAAAAAAATGAATTCCTTCAATATATTTTTCCTTCCAATAATTGCATTCAAATTCTAATTCATTTAATTCGATGGCGAGTGAATGCATTCACGACGTTTAAATTCATAATACATCCATTCAGATTCTAATTCATTTATTGGCTGATGAGAGGAATGCATTCATAAAAAGTAATTTCATGATGAAATTCTAATTCTTATTCATTCATTTCGTGTGGGTAAGTGAATGGCGATCAAGAATTTTAATTCATTGTGAATGCATTCAAATTTTAATTCAATTCTTTTTTGTGTGGAATGAATGCATTAAAAAAATCACAATTCAATGCGGGAATGATTCGCAGGAATGATTCAAAAAAGAATCATTCGTTTACAGCTCTGTTAAGCGCACATGAGGACAACAATATCAGTAGCTTTTATTGTAGGTGGTAAGAAAGAGCTATGCGAATATATATTTTCGCTTTTATTGTATCAGAGGTAATATATCGTGACAAGAATTCCCTAGAATTCGTATTTTAAATTTTCTTGTTCATCCCAACAACCAGCTGGTCTTTCGCCTTCTCTATTGTAAACCGTTAAACAAATTTTTCTTACCAGTAGGAACTCTTGTTTTTGATTTGATAAATGTCTTTGGAAGAAGAATCTTCCTCAGTTTTCGATAACATCCCAATATGTGCAGGCAGTAGAATTTTCAAACTGAATAAAAGAAGAACCTAAGCAGGCTTTTTAGCAGCAGTCTAATTTAATCCAAGTAAAAATATGGTTGAAGTAACAATAATCTAAGAAAAACGTATTCTATTTTAGCTGAATTCAAAACTAATAATAGTATAGTCATCTTCGAATCATATTTTTGTCAAATAGAAAAGTAACATTGTTAAAAAAATTTGTTGTATATCTTCTTTAATAATAATTTGATTGACACATTTTTATATTGTTGCAGAGAACATAATGTTGTTTTGGTGACAAGGATGCAAACTTTCCTTTAGTTATGTGTAAAACTAAATCCTACAATAATAATCGTTTTATGTTTTCTTTTTGTTTTTAATTTTTGCGTTATTCACTATCTAAGCAAGAAAATGCTGTTGCCCTTCACCAATAATATAGATTTCAATTACATTTTAATGGTTGTTTGTTCTCTAAGCTTTATTTTAATTATATTTATTTGTCGCTATAAAATCGTAGTATTAGGTGGATTTGTTTATTATTTTTATAATTTATAGACGACATTGTTCTTTTAACTTCAGAGACATAATATTGATTTGTTGTTGGTTTTTTAATTGTCAAACAAACCAGTTTTTTTATATATATAGGTGCGGTTTAGAACACTGGTCAAGTTCATTTATATTTTCTTAATTACTATTTTCTAGTTTTGTGTCTAATTAAAAAAAGGACATTTTGCAGGTCAGGTTTAAATTATTGTTTGTAGATGAAAGAATTTTGTTATATAGAGTGTTATAAACGTTTTTTAAAGGAAGTAATTGAAAAAAAAACTCTACGTGGAACAATATAGTTTTACAATATTTTAACAAATATTAATAAAAATTTCTTATCGATAAAAAAGAAAAATGGGTCAAATTATATTTTTGCACTCAATATCAATTTGTTTGCTAAAAGTCGTAAACTAAGCCAAAAATCTTAAATTGATAGCATTGTTTTGCAACTAGAATATTATGGAAATTATTCTGCCATCTTTAACTGAGAATTTAAGACAGGTTTCTGTTTATAGCCCTTTATAAAATTAGCACAGGATTGTAAAATTTCTACTTTAAGTAGTGTTTTAGTTCAGATTATTTTAACACTTTAATACTCATTTTGTTGTTCGATTTAATACTAAGGCTTATGTCATGAATCTAAAATAAGGCTTTCCTGCTTTATAATGATAATAACAAAAATACTAAAGTAATCATCTCACATTATACTGACGTTTTACACTCAAACCACTGATAAAGTTAACCCTTTAAACTGTAAAACTTTCTCAACTTTTGACTAAAAAATTTTTCTCTTCAAAATTATGAGAAATGCTCTGGGAAACACATTCGTGTTGATTTCCATTATACTCAAACAGGTTATTTGGCAGCTAGTAGTGAGGGCCTTCTCAAGATGGGCTTGCCCTCTTGTATTTGAAAACATTATTGTGTGAAAATTCCGCTTTTGTTTTCACCCTATTTTATATTGTATTTGTAAGAATAAAGTCTTAAAAGCGATGAGAGTGTTGCTGATCCCGACGATGTTTGCGATAATATTGCATTTGCCAGAATAATAAGCTACAGCAAAATGATCGGACGATATGAATTAACAGTGACTACTAATGCATTTGTGAAGAATATTCATTTCAGTGGTCAAAACGTTATGACACACAAATCATAGACATCAAGCAAAACAAAAGCATATTTTACAGGTCTGTTCTAGAATCCGAATCCACTCGAAAGTGAATTACTTCAGCCTTTTTCTTCTTCTGTATTTCACATCCACTTTTTTTTATTCGTTTTCAATTCGAGTAGTAAAGGGTGGGTGAAAGTAAAACGAGTGGACTTTAATTTTATATATGTGACAATAACATTGATATTAATAACTCAAGGGATATCCATGACGCACATAAATTATTTTCCATCGCATCTAAGACTTTCCAAATAACTTTGAGAAGGTACTGCGACCAACTCTTATACTCACATCATTAGCAACAACGCCTTGCAAAGCGCCTACAGCTTAAAATCTGAGCGTTGCAGCTAACTGTATAGTTTCTGGAATAGAACTGCTTCTTATAGATAGAGCAATCTTTTCCAAAATCATGGAAAAAGCCTCTTTATTCAAGCGGAAAAGTGTTTTAAATCTTAAATGAAATAAAACCTCAGTGTTGATAAAAAGAAAAACAAATACATATTGATGATACATACGCTTCATCTGGAATGGTGTTAGGGTTGGATGCATCTCTTAAGCGCTTTCTTTTAACTTTTTCAAAATTCATTTCACGACTTCTTAATTGAATGTATGATAACATAAACGCTCCTGGCATTTTTTTTTCTTAATTTTTTATTTATTTTTATTTATTTTTTCGTCGACAGCTGATTAAAAAATTGTTTGTTTATGATTTTTGTCATTAAAATTTTATTCGAACAAAAAATTCGAATAAACAAAAACGTGTGGATTTGAGAAAACCTTTTTTGAAATTATGGGGATTCAAAAAATTTTGCGTTTTCAAAACGAGTCGAACTCTAGAAAATACCCGTTAAATGTAAAAGATCATTTAGTTTGATTTTATTTATTTTTATTCCTTTCTATTAATAAAACTTTTGTTTAAATAAAATTTACATGTGATGTTTTATTACAAGCAAATCGGCCAGACCGTCTACACTTGACCTTCATAATTTTGTACCTGTCGTTTGTTTAGAGTAAAATTTTTTAAAATGAAAACTAAACCTCGTTCCTTCCTTGACTATTTCTGCTTAGAAAAAAAACTGCCTTCATCCGACCATTTACGGTCTTGCCCGTTAGAGAGTTAAACGGTTGTGTAGAACTTGTACGTATGTTTTGTCTCTTGAATTGGGCTTTTTCTTAGTAATACTATGCCATATTACCTAATTTAATAATTACTTCTAATATTATTATTACTAGTTATAAAAAATAAACTTAACTGGCAGTTAGCACAAAGGAAGAAAAAATAAATGTGACGATTAATAAAGAGAACAATGAAAAAAATGAATTGTCTGATCAAATTATTTTTGAAGAACAATAATAGTAATTATAACAACTTTTATTATTGGTGGCATTATTGCACCATATTTCATTAAATATCAAGCGAAAGTCGATGGAGATTGTTGTGGAACCATGATATTGATTCGGGCGAGATGTGATTTCAATTGGATGATAATACGTGCACTACGGCGACCTTAAATTTCGTCTTATTGAAATCAAAGATAAGTTGATTTCAAAAAATTTATCTGGCAATTGGCTTTCAAGCTAGTGCAATTTGACTCTTCTGGTCACCTTGGGGGTACTACAAGAAGTCTGGCTTATTCTAACCTAGGCACAGACATAGTACACTCGGGGTATAGGGGCAACCAGTCCCCCGGTATGCAGGCACTGAATCTGGATAGACAAGTCGGGTACTTGTCAAAGGATTGACCAGTACTCTTTAAGAGACTGGCGCCGCGGGAACCGGTGGACCATACAGAGAGCCGCCCATCTCTGTAGACAGTTATTGGTGAGGTCCCTTTGGGGTACAGGTGGTGGCTATCGGTTAAAGTTAAGTATCCGCAGGGAAAATTCGCTGCTAAACGAATGTGATTCAACAGAGGAGTTAGAAAGTCACCAATCCGCAAGCAAGGGGAAGGTCATGGTCCTGCAAGCCATGTTCTTGAAATTGCAACTCTGTTGGCTACGCCTAGCACGGGGCGCTAGTTGACGCTTTGTGTTGTACTTAGTGGTAAGACCACAGTCAGGTTAGGGCCTCCGGCCAGGTACTGACTCAAATCTTAATCACATCTGACTCCTCTGGTTTCTTTTCTGAAGTCACGGGTTTATGTTCCGATCTACAAAATCTAAACTATTTCCTTTTATTGCTATTTCTAATTTTGTAGATTGTTGAAATTTAACTTGAAACAGAATCTTGTAATTTAAATAAAAAGAAATTTTTTATTGGGAATTTTAAAGTGCAAATTTAATTTCATTTACCAGTCAGATTATTGAAGTCAGAGCACTTATTGGAAACCTTATAAAAATAAAAATTTAATGCTGATCAAATTTTTTATTAAATCTGACATTTTTTAAAGTAAAAAAAAAAATTAATTAAGTGTTGAAATAATTTGATTGATGTTGAATTAAATTATGTGGACAATTTTAAATATCTCCGGGCTTGTTGTAATATTTATAAATTATGTGACTAAAGCTCCGTTATGATATTAAAAAAGTGTAGGAGGTGATATTTGAGACAATTTCTTTATTTTAAATGTTAAGAAAGAATTTTTTTTTTAATATTTTGAAACAGTTTTACAAAGTGACACATTTTATTTTATTTTAATTCAGTGGCACTGAAAATATTTGATTTATTTTTTATTATTATTTCTGGTATCCAGGACAACGAGACAAAGTCTTTTAGTTTCATAAATACAGCATTTTTGTTGTTGTTATTTTAACAGTTATCTAGAAACCTCGTCTAGTAGACTGAGTTTTTTATGTAACAAATGTCAACTTGTTTTTTTTTCTGCTGCATTTTGAAATATTTACATAAATGTTTAATATTAAATTTTAAACAATTTAAAGTTATAAAAAAATTAATAAAAAAAATAATTTAACCGGATTAAAAGATAATCCGATTATCAAATGCAAAGATTCCTTTTAAACGTTTAAAGATAAAACGCAATAAATTGTAATAAAGTAAATTGCTTGCATAAGAATTATAATAATTTGTTGTTGTAGTGCAAAGTTGCTTGATATTTAATTAATTAATTTGAAATATTTTATTTTTTTGCAGAAAATATACATGAGAAAAGGTAGTGTGGCACCATAGGAAATAAGAAACTTGTTTACATCTTTCGAATAGATTATATAAAAATTAAGAATTTTATTTTTTTTTGTCTAAAATTAACTCGGGGTTAAATTAAGTTCATAAGAAAATTAAGAAACAAAAATGTCAAAATTCAATAATTAAAATTTTTTTTAAATTTTTAAGAAAGCAAATTTTATAACGTTCTATTTACAACTTCCCTTTATTCCGCTTTCAAGGCTTCGCTGATTGGTTTCAAAGTTTGATGTAGGTAGAATCGAAGTTTAGAGCTTCAAAAAATTATGAGTTTTTGCCCAAAATGGTAGATTTTTAAATAATATTTTAAAATTGTATAGGGTGGTATGCCATAATGTCTGAGGAAATAGTGAAATTACGTCACATAAGAATGTGACAATTTGTCACATTATGTCCATGGACATTATGTCACTTTTTGTCTTTTTTATGTCTTTTACTTCTGCAGGAATTCTTCGCTAAGCGAAGCCGTTGTTAAAACAACAATAAGTGCGGGCATTATGACATGTTTATAAGTGACACTATGTCCACAATATAAACGACATAAGGTCCATTGACATTATGTCACTTTTGAGTGCGACATAAGGTCCATGGATATTATACCACTTTTGAGTACGAGATATGGACCATTGACACTATGTCCTTGGACACTATTACATGTAACACTGTAAAGTAACTGTTGCTAGCGACTTAGGTCCAGAAAAAAAAACAGTTTGGAAGGTAATCGATATTACCCTCCTCCCGCCAAAAAGTCATATTTAAAGTGTGCTGCAGAGGAAAACAGTTTGTGTTCGTTTTTGCAATTATCCGGCATCTTGTTAAATAACTGATTGGATTATCTCTTTGAAAAATTAAAAATTATTGCAAAATTTGTCATTTGAAATGACTAATGTAAAGGGAACTGGTTTGTATATTCAAGTACGAATAATAGAAATTAAATTTGTTGTAACTGTAACAAAAACGTTGCGTAGAAGTAAAAACGTTGCGTACAAGTAGATACATGCAGCGATGCTAAAAGATTTACGGATTGTTTCGATTGGTTCGTTCGATGTTTTAAATGCCAGAGCATTCTAAAAGATGTTCGACCATTTAGTCAAGTTTATGGGTCGGCCATAAGTAAACAAAATAAAGTTTTGGTAGCAATGAGTGATGAGTTAAAAAATGTTTCCCGTTAAAACAGAAATCTGTTTTAATTTTAAGCACAGAATTTTCAAAATAATACGGCACTTTCATTATAATTGTAAAGCAATTGCTTTTAGTTATTAACAAGTAAGAGTGCTATATTTGGTTATGCTAAATCTTGTATAACCTTCACCATGTATGTAAATCTAGTTTAGTGAAGTAACTCCAGTCAAAAAAAAAAATATTAAGAGAATAAATATTAAAAAAAAAAATTAAATAAAAATGGCCCTGGCTCTTAATGAAAGTTCTCTTTAAAAGTTTTTAAATTATACCTATCTTGACCATATTGACAATCGAACTTTTTTAAAAAAATTTTAGAGGCCCATAACTCGGAAAATAGGGGCGTACGCCAATTTCTTCGCTTAATGCTTTTTCTTATTTTTTAATTCGTTATCTCTCCATATACGAGGGCTGCTCTATATATTTCTGGCCTAATAGTGAAAATGCGAATATTTATAATCAAAAATGGTTTTATTGTTTTTCAAAGTATTCTGCAGCATGGTTTATACACTTGTGCATGCGCTCAAACCAGTTGTCGAAGCACTTTCCCACTCCGATTGAGACACCTCTAAAACATGGTTTTTGAACACTTCAAAAGCTTCTTCTGGCGACGAAAATCGTTGACCACGCATTTTTTTCTTGATGTGCGGAAGCAAGAAGGAGTCATTAGGTGCCAAGTCAGGGCTGTACGGCGGATGACCCATTAATTCGACGTTTTGGCCGGTCAAAAACGCTTTGGTTTGAGCCGATGTTTGAGAGCTTGCATTGTCATGGTGAACAATGATTCGTCTTCTCTAGTTGGTTTTTCGAATTTCTCCGATTACTTCAGGCAAACAAATTGTAGTGTACCACTCAGAAGTGACCGTCCTATGTTGCTCAAGCGGAACAGTCGCCACATGACCAGTTTTGTCGAAGAAACAGGCGAACATTTGCTTCGAAGTGCTTCTTCCACGAACAACTTTCGTTAGATTTTGTTCGTCTTTGAAGACCCACACGGTCGCTTGTTGTTTCGTTTCGGGCTCATACGCATAGGTCCATGATTCGTCACCTGTGACGATATTATAAACGTCTTTTGAAGCACCGCAATCGTATTTTTGCAACATTTCTTTGCACCAATCGACACGAGCCTTTTTTTGGGCGACTTTCAAATTGTGCGGGATCCAACGAGAACAAACCTTTTTTACGGCCAGGTGTTCATGCATTATCGAATGTATGCTGGTGGAAGAAATGTCCAAGGATGTCTCTATCTCTCGGTATGTCGCATGTCGATCTTGCATTATGAGTTCACGCACGGCATCAATGTTCTCTGGCACAACAGAAGTTTTTGCACGACCTTCACGGAATTCGTCTTTGAGCGAACTTCGGCCACGATTAAATTTATGATACCAATTTTCACAGTGCTATAGGATGGTGCTTCATCGCCATACAAAGATTTAAGTTCATCAATGCACTCTTGACGTGATAATACACGTCGAAAGTTGTGAAACATGATGGCACGAAAATGTTCACGAATTAATTTAATTTTTCTCTATATTAATTTTTTCAAGTCACTGTAAACAACACAAATAATGGTCGTACGTCAAAACGTTTTGAGTACGATTATGCTTAAAAATGACAAACTTTCCAATGGAAATGTCAGATTGCACTTGGCAGCACTTAGTGTTGCCAGGCCAGAAATATATATATATAGCAGCCCTCGTATTTGTTTAATTAATGTTTAATGATATGGAAAAATTGTAGGCAGACGTGGAGTCTTGCATGCTGCCTCGAAGGACATGGACTGATCTTGCTAATTTTCAATAGCAAAATTTTCGAATCTATATCTGATCGATTGGCGTCTTTAAATTCTTTCTAGTTCGTTGACTTATTTAGCAAAGTTGATTTCAACACTAAGATGAAAGGACAGACGGACATCGCTCAATCTACTTCCCTATGCTTAAGGACTCAAAATATATGGGATGGGAAATGGATGTTGTGGAAATTACAAACAGAATGACAAACTTAGATATAACTTCACCACTTTTTGTGATGAAAAGTATAAAAAATAAAATTATGGCATGAGTTTCCTTGCGATTTCAAAACTACAACACCATGGCCTTGAAAACTTTTTAATACAACTCAACATTTTTCACCTTCAGAATTTAAATATCGCTTTTGTTCATATATTTTTGGCATATCGTAAAAATATTAATTTGTGTATTTCGTTTTACTTAAGAATTTGAAAATATTAAACTTTTCACTTAAAATAATTCAATTTTAATTCATGTTTGTTTTTTGCTAAGTCTCCTTGTTTGGTTTGCTTCTAAATATTACAACTTATTTTATTAAAAATGTATAAAAAAAGTCAGATATTGTTTTATGGATTCCTGAATTTACAATTGACGTTTTAAAACAACCATTTACCTACAACAATAATATTTATAATTAAATTATTTTATTTTTTCTTTATAAATGCTAATAAAATTAATTTATACTTTTGAATAACTTAATGTCTAATAATCCATTTAAGCATTAAAAATAAATTAAATAAATAAAGAATGTTTTTATGAATAGAGGTTCTGGTAAATTTAGGCTGTAAAATATTGCCCCTTACGTTTATGCAGGAATAGGAATACAAACAGTTTTATTTAAAAAATTCATTTACTTTTTTTAGTTTAGATACACATGAAATAAAAAATACGCCAGACTTAAGAAGAGCTTGATGTACGAAGTTAAGCTAAAAAGTGTTTAGAAAAATGTTTAAATAACTTAGAATTCGAAATCTGGTTTGATTAACTGCAAAAACTGACTGAAAAATTTTAATAAAAACCTGTTTTCATACCTTTTGGTGAAGACCGTTCAAGTACTGGAACCAGTACTAATCAAAACTCGGCTTGAAAATTATGTCTTTACATCGAAAGCGCTCGCCAATCGTACCAAATAAACAGCCAGTGACGACGGTCTTCACCGAAACGTATGACAACAGTATTATATTTACTGGCGGAATAAATCCAATTAACTTAATACTTTAATAAAATCCACAATTATTTTTCTATTTTTAGATAAAAAATTACTATTTTCAGAAATCAATACACTCTTCTGCTTAGAAAGCAAAACATCTTAAAGAATTAAAAATAAGGAGAACGAAATTCACTAGAGTTAATGCTATCAACGAGGAAGTTTATGAATGTAAATCTTGTTGTACATCCCCAAACGTTGAACTACATACACGACGATCATCGAAGGCAGCTAAGGGATAAAGTCCATGACATACTTGCGAAGGTCCGTGGTTTTTTATGTTCACAATGCATGTCGCAATTGTTTGGCTGTGCCAGCAGCTGGATTAAAGATGTTTCATCGCAAATTTAATTTATTCCTGCTCAGATACTTATTGTTTAAATAGTTAATTTATCATCATGAAATTGCTTCAGTTAAAATTTTTATGTTTTCTCAGTAAAAACACATGAATTTTTGCCAAATCGAAAGCTTTTATTTCCAGCAAATTTTTTCTGTTTTCAAGGTAAAAAAATTGCTCTGGGCGTAGGAATTCAAGTTGAGCCAGCGATAACTATGACTAAATTCGTTCCTAAAGACTGTCCTAAAGAACAGGGAAATATTTGTCCTGGATAAACTTGAATTTGTAACGCTTTTGTTTCCATATTAAATAATGGCACCAGTCGTGTTGGCTTACGGCAGCTATAAATTTAAAATTAATGGCTTTCGTGAATCAACAGCCAAGTACTGGTGTAAAAGAACCAATGACTCTCAATATTCTATGGTCTTTGTTTCGGTTTTTGATGAGGCTATTTGGGAAGTAACGTGCTGGTCGTGGTTTTGGCTCAAGTGACAGAAAATGTGTTACATGCTAATTATGCTGCTTAAATGCAACCGAAGCTGTTAACAGTATAGTGTGAGTTTAAAATGTCTTCGGCTCTTTAGCAAATATTAAGAGCATGTCCATTCCAATCTTAATGCTAGAAGTCGCTTCCTGATGTTTTGCTTCGCGCAACGAAGGTGTTAATTGTAGCATTGCATTTTTCTGGTGGCAGAATCACCGTCGGAAAAGGGCTGTGTCGCTGGTTCTAATGACGTAGAAAAGAAACGCTTAAAAATTTTAAAAAAGATTTATTGCCATAATGAGCAATACATTGTAACATTTATTTAAAAATTATTAAATAAGAGACAGTCGTTTGTTTGCCGTTCAAGTTTTATTTTTTTATTGGAATGTTTTTAATTTTTAATGCATCCCGATTTTTTGCGAACAGTCTTTTATAACCAACTTTGAATATTATATTAAACTGAACTAGAATATTTAAAAATATATCTTAGATCTTTATAAAATTATATATTTGTTCTTTGTTGTCAGTCAACAATTTTCAGTCCGATAGCAAAAAATCCTTTCACTTTTATTTTATTATTTTTATTTCAGAACCTTTTTTTTAATTTTTGCAAGTTGTTAATTTTTTTTAATCTGATAGCTAAACTACAAAAAATTCTTTCAATCGTTTTTTGATATTTCTTTTCGATATTAAAACGATAATTTAAATAATAACAAAAATGAGTGAAAAAACCTTAATTGGGTTTTATACCAAATTTATTGATAATAATTATAATTATGTTGCCAAGTTTATATAATCATGAAAATATAAAATATATCCGTGTCTAAATCCTTTATTACCAACAATATACAATCCTCGGAGAAAGTCTGTAGCAGTCATGTCATATAATATTTTTTAGAATAACTACCGAAATTAGAGGAATCCTACGTTTCTCAAAAAAAACAAAAAAAACTTCCCTCTTCTTTTTTCACATTTAAGTTTTTTCCTCTACGCTATCTTTTCTATATTTTGAATTAAACAAAAATAATTTTTTAATCACAAGTAAATTTTATTTACATGTTTAAGTTTTTCTGCAGTAATTTTTTATTTTCAACAAAATACACAGAAGCGAGGAATTTAAATGGGCATTTTGCAAGGAAAATATCACATATGCTATATATATTTCTGGCCTGGCAACACTGAGTGCTGCCAAGTGCAATCTGATATTTCCATTGGAAAGTTTGTCATTTTTAAGCATAATCGTACTCAAAACGTTTTGACGTACGACCATTATTTGTGTTGTTTACAGTGACTTGAAAAAATTAATATAGAAAAAAATGGAATTAACTCGTGAACATTTTCGTGCCATCATTTTTCACAACTTTTGACGTGGATTATCACGACAAGAGTGCATTGATGAACTTAAATCTTTGTATGGCGATGAAGCACCATCCTATAGCACTGTAAAAAATTGGTATAATGACTTTAATCGTGGCCGAAGCTCGCTCAAAGACGAATTCCGTGAAGGTCGTCCAAAAACGGCTGTTGTGCCAGAGAACATTGATGCCGTGCGTGAACTCATAATGCAAGATCGACATGCGACATTCGAAGAAATAGAGACATCCTTGGACATTTCTTCCACCAACATACATTCGATACTGCATGAACACCTGGCCGTAAAAAAGGTTTGTTCTCGTTGGATCCCGCACAATTTGAAAGTCGTTCAAAAAAAGGCTCGTGTCGATTGGTGCAAAGAAATGTTGCAAAAATACGATTGCGGTGCTTCAAAAGACGTTTATAAGATCGTCACAGGTGACGAATCATGGATCTATGCGTATGAGCCCGAAACGAAACAACAATCGACCGTGTGGGTCTTCAAAGACGAGCAAAATCCAACGAAAGTTGTTCGTGGAAGAAGCACTTCGAAGCAAATGGTCGCCTGTTTCTTCGGCAAAACTGGTCACCTGGCGACTGTTCCGCTTGAGCAACGTAGGACGGTCACTTCTGAGTGGTACACTACAATTTGTTTGCCTGAAGTCATCGGAGAAGTTCGAAAAACCAATAAGAGAAGACGAATCATTGTTCACCATGACAATGCGAGCTTTCACACATCGGCTCAAACCAGGGCGTTGTTGACCGGCCAAAATGTCGAATTAATGGGTCATCCGCCGTACAGCCCTGACTTGGCACCCAATGACTTCTTCTTGTTTCCGCACATCAAGAAAAAAATGCGTCGTCAACGATTTTCGTCGCCAGAAGAAGCTGTTGAAGTGTTCAAAAACCATGTTTTAGAGGTGTCTCGATCGGAGTGGAAAAAGTGCTTCGACAACTGGTTTGAGCGCATGCAAAAGTGTATAAATCATGCTGCAGAATACTTTGAAAAACAATAAAACCATTTTTGATTATAAATATTCGCATTTTTACTATTAGGCCAGAAATATATAGAGCAGCCCTCGTAAAAGTTAAAGTTATTTTTTCAAAATAAAAATATAAATAAAATTGAAAAACCGTCTTTCAGTGTTTAGTGGTGTTACTACACCATTATTTTATGATGATACCAGATTGGCGAAAATTTAATTCCAGGGTGCTCTTTTAGAAAGGTGGGAGCGTAAAATATTAAAAATCTTAATTATAAAACTTTAGAGTATTTAAACAAAAAACAAAAATTTTTTAAATTCTCAAAATTTTACCTGAAATGGAAAATCTGACCTTTTTCCCTAGCCTTCAAAGTTTTGAAAATATTTCCTACAAAAAGAAAAAATTCCCTAAATTTGACATCACTGGTCCGTAGACGCACCGTGGCGCAATTGGAAAATGAATCTTTTTTATAATGTTAACTCAATTGCAAGTAAGTTGCATATAATTATAGTAGACGCGTAGGTTAATTTTAATTTTAACTTAAATTACAACTTCTAGGGCGAAAGCGGTTGTATACATACATACATATGTGTTCTGTCTTGTAGTTAAGCAAAGTGTATCTATATCAAGTACATGCATGTCTACAACAAATACAACATGAAAACAACAACAATTTGTTTGTGTAAAAATCAGCTGCTGACTACAATCCAAGGATGGCAAGGACGGTATAATTATACTTTCCTTTTTAACATAAATTTAAAATTAAATTTTGTTAAGTAAAAATAAAAGAAATTATAAAAAACTGATTTCTTTTTATTAAGAACAATGTAAATTATAAGAATTGAGCAAAAGCTTGTAAAAAATATGTAAAGTGCAATTTGAGACCTAAATATTCCTTTTAAAAATTTCGCTTACCGTCTCTAATGCAACAATAGGAAAATTAAAAACAATTTTACACATTAAAGAAAAACTAAAAAAAGTATTTTAATATAAGTAAAAATTTAATAGAAATAACGTGAAAATAGTACAGACTAAAACTTTATTACCGCCTTTAACATTTTTTTTAAAATCACTTTTCAATGCAGTTTTTCCAATACACGCCACAGACATAAAAAATATTTTTTTTATTAAAGAAAGCGGCGCTAAAGAAAACGTAAACAAATTTTAACGTAGAGGAATATAAAAAAAAACGAAGCGAAAAACTTTCAGCCGAGCTTCTCCATGTACTTATTATAGATATACATACATACATTACAGTTAGGGGAATATTCAGCCTTTGAAGTTAAAAATTTGTTGTATTTAGAAAAAAATTAAAAAATAAATTTTGTATTTAGAAAACATTTTTTCCTTTTAATTAAAAACAAAAATTGTACAAAATTTTTTTGGGTAAAAAACTATGTAAAATAAAATTAGAAAAATTGAAAAAAGTTTTTTTTTTTGTTATTTCTTGATGTTCAAGATCTAGGCTTTCCTAAAATAAATGACGACTTGAAACAAAATTTGTACTCTTTGCGTAGTGAGAATAACCGAATGAAACAAAATGTTAAATGCTAATTAAGTTTGAGCTATCCAAGCCTCTAGTACCAAAATATAATCTGAATATTTCAAAACCATATTAGTCCTTCGTAGGAAATTTCTAAATGATCCTTTAATTTTCCTACAACTAAAAAGTGATGACTACTGCGTTACATTTTTTCTAAATTACTTACCCATGGTCCTCCTCGAATTCCATTTAATTTTTCTACATCTTTTTCGTTTAACAAAATTTCGTTTTTTGACCATAAGTTCTAATATCCTAAAGCGGAAATCTCAATCCGGCCTTTAAGTACATTATTTGCTTCTGTTTTTTTTTAAATTATTCCAATACCTTTCGATCAAATTAATATTTTACGGGTGAAAGTTAAAAAACCCACAATTCACTTTTGGGATTTTTAAGGCATGATTTGGGAATTTCGTGATTCGCTTATTTTCAATAGACTTGTGTAGTTCATAAACGAACTAGTTTATTTAAACGATTCCATCGATTGAACTAAGTTAATTATTTCATACTTTTAAGTAAACCTAGTTCATTTTTGAACTATAATTTGTAATTAAACTACCAGACAAGATAAACTAGAATACATAACTGTGTTTCCTTGTTGACTATTTACGAAATGAAATTAGTGCTACCACGCGTTTTATTAAACATTCCTTACGGCAATGCTATGGTATTGTTGCCGTTATATTTTGAAAAGAACTTTTGAACTAAAAGAGCTTTTGAACTAAAGAAAGCGTTTAAACTAAAAGTTGAAAGTGCGAACAATATGTCAACAGAACATTTGAACTAAGAAAGATTTTGAACCAAAGAGAGCTTTTGAACTAAATTTTGAACTAGTTCATTTTCAAACTTTGAACTAAAAAGAGTTATCACTAAATTGAACTATATGGCACAAGTCTAATCTTCAAGCTTTCAATTATTTATTTTCACAAACAAAATTTAATTAAGATATCTTTGCCTTTCATTTTAACAGCTTGAAGTTTTTTTTGAAGTAAAAAATTTTTATTAAAAATTTGTGTCAATCCAAAAATCGGGAAGATGTTTTTTTCCTTTAAAGGTTTTGACATCATATCTTCTAATTATAATGAGATATGTGCCCTTAGTGAACAAAAAAAAAATATTCTATTAAATGTGAGCAAGTGATGTTCTTGGAAATTTTTGCAACTTTTTTGGGAGTTGTGGGATTTCGGTTAAATATTTTTAATGTTTTTTATTTTCCGGTTTCCAAAGTTTTTTTTTTTTTTTTTTATTTAAAAGAATTATATTCAGTTTCTTGTTTTCCTTTTTCTTTTTCTGTTTACTTTATATAATTATTTATGCAACACAACACCGAACAACGCAAAAAGCCTTTGATTGCGTATGGACTTCGTATTTTAATTTGTTAAATTGGTTGCAGTCAAGAAAATGCTGCATAAAAAAAAAATTTCTAAATAATTTTTCTTTTTTAATGAATTCAGTATTTTATACATATGCAAACTTTAGCCAGATTAAAAATTCTCACTCGGTTTTGTAACACAACTTATTGTTTTTTAATTTTTATTTCACATTTTAATAATTAAATATAAAATTAAAACACAAACAAAAAAAAAAAAAAATTAGCACTTTATATTTGTTATTACTTCTACTTTATAAAGCATGTGACGATGTACCACCAGACTCAGTAAATATGAACGAGTTTATTTCGACTTTTATAACTTTTTTTGCAAGAAAAAATTAAACAGTTGATTTAGTGATAGTGATGAAAATCATGATGATCAAAATGATGATGATAGAAGGGATCATAGTGTAGAGGAGCAGGATGTATAGTTTTAATGATGGGTGCTGGATGATAAGTTTTCACAATGGGCAACACATGTTTCACAACAGGCACTACAACTGGCTTAATAATGGGAGCACTGTGTATAACTGTTGAACTTTGATGGGATATGGCAGCTGGTACGTGAACATATTTGGCCACATGTAACGGCTCATGATGCAACAAAGGATAATCCAAGTGACCATGTAAATAGCCAGGACGGGCAGTAGCCAATGAAATTAAGGCTAAACACATGATAATGAGGCTCTATGATAAATAGAAAAAAATATTTTATTTTATTTTGCATCCTTTTTTGTTTTATTATCTAACATTTCTTACCACTTTTGTTAACATTTTTGGTTTTCAATTGTTACTATTTTCTAAGTCTGCTTTAAATCCTTTTGTTTTGGTATGTTGTGCTGGAAAACTTCAACTGATGATTGTTGTTTCCAATGCCACGACTTTTATATTTTCCAAGATTTTTCATTTTGATGCAAAATACACAAAAAAAAAAAGAATTAAGTTCATTAAAACAAAGCAACCACTATGACATCAAAATAATGTTAAGAGAACAGAAGCAAATAACAAAAACAATGACTAAAAAAAAGAAAAAAAAAACGACATTTAAGTCTTTATCTGCATATTGCTCTGGCTTTTGTATTTGAATCGTCTTTAGCAGCATTAAAGTGTCAGATTTTTTTTCTGTTTATTCGGAGACATTCTATGCAGCCACTTGTTTGTTGTCTTAAAGCAGTAAAGTTATTTTCTGACTTCAGCTGTTGAAATTTCCGCTGTTTTCTTTTTTTATTTTATTTAGTTGTCGCTGATACCAAATGTTGTTGTTCTATTGCAAACAATTAACTTTAGTGTCGATTCAGTTTATGTTCAGAAAAAGATGCTTTAGTTTATCTACAAAACAAACAAATAATTATTTTGTGTTTGGCTTTTAGGTGCAGCAGAGGTTAAAAGGAATTAATTCATTAAGACATTTCTTGAAGCAGGTTTGTACTCAAATATTAGATTAATTATTTTTATATGTTTTTAGTGCTAATTAGAGTAGATTTTTTGGACCAGAAGCTTAAAAAACATTGGCAACTTTAATGTAACAAATTTATGGAATAAACATTATCGCGGATGTTTCAAAGATTTGAAGAAATATCGATAAAGAAAATTTTTTAATGTTTTGTTGAAAAGTTTAAGCTGATGATCGTTGCTTGTGAGCCTGCGAATTTACATTTTATTGTCCTTTACAATTGACTTTAGTCTCATCGATCGATAATTTTATTTGTAACCAACACAATTTAATTAAAATTTTTTAATCACAAAATTAATTCTTAAAAAATTATTGAAATCATTTTTATATCCTTCATCACAAAAGATTTCAAAAGGGGAATATCTAGGATTGTCATTCCGTTGGTAATTTCTAAAATATCCATTTCCGACTCCATTAAGTATATATATTCTCAATTCTTATGCATAGCGAAGTCGATTGAGCAATGTCCGTATGTCTGTCTGTGTTAGTTTTAAAAGCAAGCTTGCCAGGGTAAGGTCGAAAGAGGTGCTATTGAAAATCACCAAGATTAGTCCATGTCCCTAAGGCAGTGTTGCCCTTATTTACTGAGTTTTGGGCCTCTGAAATTTTCATAAAAAAGGTTGATTGTTAATATGAGGCTGCTGCAGTCAAAGTGGTAACACGTTGACTACAAACTTGGTTGTACAGGGCTTAACGCCTGAGGTAACCAAAAAATAAAATTGTTTTTTTCTGTTTAATGGTATAAATACACATTCAGAATTAACATGAAAACGTGCAGACTCCTTCGTTGGTACTTCCTCAAAGCATATTCACTGGCAAAGTAATATAACTAACTCTCTATCTCTCTCCTTTCACCACCTGTCTTATGTGTTATCTCTCCCTTTCCTAAAGAATGTAGCACGGTTACCAAAATAACTAAATAGGCATTATTGCCTGAAGTGCTACTTTTTTAATGCTTAACCCATTAGGAGCCGATGACATAGCCGAATATTGCACTCTTACTTGTTATTTTACCAAATTGAATTCACCATGAAATTTTTAACCTAAAAACTTTGTATCAAAATAGTCAACAAAATTTATTTCCTCTGTTTTTATTTATAAGTTTTCATAGAAATGAAAAATGATTCAGAAAAAATTGTATGCAAAAAACCTTTTTTACAAGAAATTTTATAAATTTTCTTTGGCAATAACAACGCAATAAAACATTTGTTCAACCTTTTGTTTAACCAAAAAAAAAAAAAAAAAAAAAAAAAAAAACACGCAATGGAACCCAACCTATGATTCAAATCAAAAATTTACAAGAACCATATTAAGCTCTCTGTGACAATATATAGTTGCGTTGGGCAAATTATATTTCTATGATAAAATACTTTAGTTGAAGCAGTACTGCAGCTAAATTTTTATTTAAAATTTTTATCTTTCAAAAAACAGGGCTGTACATTGCTTTTCTAACTAAAAATTTCCAATATCGAAATTTTTACTTTACGCCAAGGAATCGAAACATCAGCTTGCATTTTTTTACAAATCAAAAGCTTTAAAGTATAAAATTTTACTTTAAATGGTAAGCATACTTTTGCGATTTTAATATAGTCGCAAGAATAATATTATGATCTCTGTTATAACATATTATTGCGGTGAACAAATTATACTTTTTTTTATCGAAATTTTAATTGTTATAAAGAGGTATTTGTTAATTTTAAATAAGTTAATCATTATTACGCAAAAACATAGTTGGTTTGTAGAGTACGTAAAAGACAATTCAATAATATGTTGCTCTTAAATTATAGTTACGTCAATTATATTTCATTTGCGTGCAAAGAATATATTGCCACCACTTAGATTCTAACAAGTTTTTTAAAACAAAAATTTTTAGAAATGAAATTGAAATTAAATTAAGTTTGAATGAAACAACTTTTATCAAGAAATATCCAAATATGAATTTAGAAGAAGTCAACAAGTTTTCAAGCTCTCTACAGACAACGTCTTGAATTCCATTTCTCTGTTTAAACAACAACAATAATTATGGTTTCATTTTTTTTTTTTTTAATATGGTTAAATTTGTTTTTGATTTCTTTATTTATTTTGCCCTGCAATCAAATGTGTGACCTTAGGATAATAATTTTTTGTTCTGAGGTCTACTCTTAATTTGACGAACTGATTCCTTTACACATTCGTACATTCATTCATTCATTTATGTTTCCACAGCTACTGTTTATTCATGTGTAGTACAGTATTCACTTCAGATGAAAATTGTATTATAAGTTTGTCAAAATGTTTGTAATTTCTTAAATATTAAAAATATAAAGTGATAAGAATTCAAAAAAGAGTTTGTCAATAGAAGTGAACATATTTAAGTGTAGAAACAATCAGATATTGCTTGTCAAGAGTGTTTGATGCCCTCCTTTAATCAGTAAGCTCCTATGTTCCTTTCATTTAAAGCATGGAAAAGTTTACCCGTTTTTGTCGAATGAAATAAGGATTCTTCTATGTATAAACTTTTATGCTTATAGTTGTTTAAAAATCAATTCACAGGCTTATGTCAAGAATGTCCAGAGTTTCTTTTTATCTTATTAATCTTTCTTATGCCATATATCTCTGTTAAAGCACTGAGTCTCACGAGCTTTAAAATTAAACACAAAAAAAATTTTGTGTCTATTAAAATTTTAATTGTTTACAAAATGAAATCTAATTAAATTTTTTTTTATCGATTTAATTAATTTTTTTAAAAGAAACATTTTTATTAATTTTTAGTTAATTTTATAATTGACGCAGTTAAATATTTTATTAAATTTTAATCTGAAAACAATCCTTGAATAGGTGCATAAACATTATTTTGTATAAGAAAGCACTCAGATTTTAATATAAATTGGCGTATGTGCGACTTCATTTAAGATTTTCCCTTAAATATCTTAAACTAAGACAGACATGACTAAAATTGCTAAAGTGTATAAGCAGAAGAAAAGAGAGAGAGAGAGAGAAAGAGAAAGATCTTATTCGCACTAACAAAAATTGCAATTTTTTTCTATTTCTATTTTTTATTTTTTGAATTCTCATTAAGTCAAGGAATTTTGAAATATTTTTTGATAATTTTGAAACGTTTGCTACACAAACTGGCTTTATTTTGTTAAGAATAGAACTGGGCTTAAAACAAAAAAAAAAAAAAAAAAAAAAAAAAAAACATAAAAAAGGAAATTTTATATTTTTAAAAAATATTATATTTTTTATAATATTTTTTTTTCAGTAAAAAATATTTTTTAAAGTAAAGGGTGTATCAAATTCGACATATGTTGCTGAATATAATACAACGTTTTTATGTTTTTGATTCGTTATGTTTCGCTTCATTTTTGCCTATAAGCATTTCGATTGCATTTTGTTGTTGTTGGCATGTTTTGCATGATTTGAATTGTTTTATTTTGAATTCTTGCTGCTTTGAATAAAAGTTCTTTTGCAACATCATTGTAAAACATTAATTACAGTGTATAGTTTAATGTTAAATTTTGTGATTGTTTTTGTTTTCACGTTTGTGTGAATGAATACCTCTTGTTTTTTCGGATTTCTTGTTCTTTAATGTTAATATTGAATGTTTATTATTTGTCTTATTTTTATTAGAATTTCCATTGTTTTTTTGTTATTGTTGTTGTCGTTTTTGGTTACTAATTATCTGTTAGTTTTACTTTTGTTTTCATATTGCAGACACAACGATTTGCTTGTTATTTTCAGAAGCATCTGAAACAAAATTTTAACTTTTAAATTTAGTAGACAATGAAGTAGTTTCATCCAACATAATTTTATGCTCTTCACCGTAGACGGAATCTATTCATTTAGGGTTGCACACAAACAGCTTTAACTGTAGATTTGTTTTGATTAAGAATTTGCTGGTCATGGATTTAAGCTCTGCGACAGAAAATATTTATTTTCTATTAAATATTTTATTTAAATAATTTTATTTGATTTTATGCCATTTCAATGTCAATATTTTCAAAGTCCAAGAAGCAGATGAATAAAATTCCTTTTATCGTTTTGTTACAAAAATCTTTACATAATAAAAATATATAGATTAAAACTATTTGAAAAATAGAAATACTCTAACCAGCATTGTGCTGCTATTTAGGGAAGAGAGATTTGTTTGTTATTTTTTCTGTTTCTCTTTGTGCAGACCACTGTTTTAAATATTTTACCTCTTAAAACTCTTTGGGTAAAAACATAGGTATTGAGTCGATTTTGGAGGTAATCCGCTCACGACCTCTTAATATGTATGTGGATATTGCTTATCTTCAAGTTCAAGTCTAAGTACTGGTAAAATATATTTTAGAAATAAAAAAATTTCTAACAGAGATTTTTCCTCCTACGAACAGATTTAAGGGACACAAAAACTTAAAAATTAAAAACTTTCTAATAATTTTATTAAAAAAATAATTATACACTAATATGAGCTTATAGATGAGGCTGCTGTAGTCGAAGTGGTTAACACGTTGACTACAAACTTGGTTGTCCAGGGTTCGACCCCTGCGGCAATCAAAAATTAAGAATGTTTTTTTCTGTTTAATGGTATAAATACATATTCAGAATTTACATTAAAACATGCAGCCTCCTTCGTCGGTACTTCTTTCATAGCATACTGACCGGCGAAGTAAAATAACTAACTCTCTATCTCTCTCTTTCACCACCTGTCTTATCTCTTATCTATCCCTTTCCTAAAGAATGTAGCACGGTTACCAAAATAACTTAGTAGGTATTAATGCCTGAAGTGCTACTTCTCTTTAAAAAAAAAAAAAAAAAAAAAAAAAAAAAAAAAAAAAAAAATAAGCATTGCAGGGTTGATTAAAATCATAAAAAAATATATATTTTTGTCTTAACAAGTGAAAATTGTTGGCTTATTTGAACTTTAAGTTGCCATGCAACCAAGAATTTTGATATAAGACTTTTTGTAACAAACTTAAACAACACATGTTGTTTGTTTAAATATTAAAAAGCAGTAGTAGTGACCTTTAACAGAATAAAATTAAAAATTAAATAAAAACTATTAAGCGACATGAAAAGTTTAAATGGTCAACTCTATTCAGACTGTGCAGTGAGCAGCAGTGCTTATTGAACCAATCAATAATTAGAACATCTTGTCACGAATGAACTTTAGCAAAGTATGTGTGAGTGACTTGGTTGGCATGAATGTTACATATTTTGGTTACAGTTTCTTCGTTTGTTTTTGTTTGTTATACTTTAAGTTAAGGTCACTTAATATAGTTATGCTTCGAATGGTTTCTAATCTTTTTCAAATAAAAGTCTTCAAAGTTTAATTGAGAACATTTCGTATTTAAATGTTAAAAACTTATTCGATTTATTTAAAAATTAATATTTTTGAAATTATTAACATAATCTTGGATACGGATTGTGCTTTTCATACAGAACTCATTTAACTAAAATTCTAAATTGATTAAAGGGAATAACAGAACAACGAAAGTTCTTTTTGTGTTGAACACGGCTCTCTTTGAGCTCTTCACTTTAAAACTTTAGTGTTCTTCTTAAACGTCTTTTGGGTTCAATATCAAAATAAAATTATTACAGGTCTAAGCGAAAGTATGCATGCATTTCTAAACTAATGCTACTTCGAAACTTTATAACTGTAACATTAAATCTTTGAAATCTTCTCTTACAATGCTCCTGTGAAAGTTGCATTAAATATTCATTATAAACTTACCACATGGTAACTTAAAAAAAAAGGAAAAAACCCTACATTAAACCAAATTTCGTCTGTCTGTCAATAACGGTTTGAAGGTATGGCAACATACATCAAATAATATGAACTACTGGGACAAACTTATATTCCATCTCCAACCTTAATTTTTGTTATAGCGTACTAAGCTTCTTGTTAAATTCAACCCTCTGCCTACAGCTGTTCAACAACTTGTCAATGTACGTCAAATTACATGAACTATAGGGAAACCCTTTAATATCAAAATTTAATTTTTATACTTGCTGTTGTAGTAGACTTAACAATCAGGTTCTTTGTATATAATGTTTCAAAATTTTGGCCATACATATATAACAAATTACATTAACTATTGCAACACCCTTTAATTTCTAACAACAAATTTTATACGTGTAGTTATAGAGCAGTTATCATGCAGGATTTTTGTAAATTTTAATCGTTTATTTAAAACTGTAAAACTTAAGTATGTCGTACACATCAAACAAAATGAACTATTGGGGCACCCTTTAATTTAAAATTTTAATTTTTAATACTTTTTATTATAATGCTCATAGCAATTGATATTCTGTCAAATTTTCAAATGTTTGTCTATAACGGTTCAACAGATATATGTGTCAACTTACGTTACCTATGGAGATACCCTTTAATTTTTAGATTTAGTTTCAATGAATCACATTCACTTTAGCGAAATGGGGTTTTAAGGTGCCTTACGGCGGCGGCAACCATCGAAGTCAATATTTAGCGATTAGTTTTGCTTAAGAAATGGACCTGTTAATTGGCCACCAATTTGACATCCCTGAATTATTTCCTGTGCTGCTACATGAAGTCACTGGCTTGTGTTGGTAAACTGATAACATTTAACTCTTAAGGATCAACATTGTTTGTGTTATTCGTGACATACGGCCAGTAGTGCTCGAAAAAGAAGGCAAAAAATAGGTAATCAAAAATTAGTTTTATCAAGAGCAGTCGCCATGGCCATTCGTCCAAAATTATTAGCAAATTTTAGTGCCATGAATTTATCATTTTAATAAAAAATTTCCTTGATTCAAATTTTTTTGTGTGTTTTGTTTGTTTTTTTTTTAATTTTAAGGTTCTATCGAGCTTAAAACCTAAAAGCTTCTAACCAATTTGTTGCAGTTAAGTCCCCTTTTAATAACGGTTTTTACAATCACACCCTACTGTGCGAAGTCTTGTTGTGATGACTTTTCATAGTTCTTTCTTTCTGATTTGTAAAAGTATTATTTTTTTCCAGAAAAATAAACAACGAAATTTTTAAACCTGAAAACCTGTCGAATTTTTTATCCCAGAATATAAAAACAAAACTGAATTTAAAAATAATCTGAAATCAGCTCAACTACTGACTTCCGTTGCATTTAACAATTATTTTTCTTTTATAATTTTGATATTGAAAACAAAAGAATCTGTGCAAAAACAAAATTTAAGCAGAGTTTAATGAAGAAATAATGAGTTTTGCAAACAACTTCTAGTCTTTAACTTGGCACCCAAAATCACTATTAAAGCAGCATTTAGAATTAAAGAAAAAAAAAAAACTCGCAAAATCTTTTGTTTATCTAATTAACAAAAAATAAATAAATAAGAAACAGCAACATTGTTAAGCAAGTGTTTGAAGGTCATTTGTTGAAAAATGTTGTAACAACCAGAAGACTTCACGAGAACAAACACAGACTTAACAATAAAATTATAAAAAAAAGAATAAAAACAACATCAAAAATGAATGCAAGCAATACGGAATTTAAAGTTTTTAAGTCTTTGATTTTTTATATTTAAGTCATTCATAAAATTCATACGAATTCAAGTGACAAAGTGTTTTTTTTTTGTTTTGTTTAATTTCTTGATTACGAAATAATTACCCAATTTACTGCTTTTGAATTTAAAAATAACAAATGTTATTGCTTTTTATTTATTGTTTTATTGTAAAAAAGTTTTTATGCTTTTGGCAAAATGCAATAAAAAATAAAGATTTAATTTAAGACTCTGTTAAAAAAAAATCCATGTCGGTTGATCATAAAATTTTTTTTATTGAATCTACAGTCATAAATCAGTTAATAAAACCAAATGGGATATTAATTATCACGTCTTTGTTGAAATAACTTATTTAGGAAAAATAAAAATTGTTTTAAAGAGCATTTTTAAATGTGCACTGTTTTAAGACACTTTTTAAAAGAAACAATTTAATTTTAAATCTGTGTAAATTTGCACAAAAAAAATATTTTTTTTTTTAATAAAATGTTTAATAGCTTCTTTTACTAAATGCTCTCTTTTTATCGTCTTTTTTAATTGTATTTTCTGTTAAAGGTTACAATAGTTTTTGCTGAGGTATTTAAAAGAAAGGGATTTTTTTAAATTTCTTTAAGTTCATTAGAGGGTAATTTTTTAAAGCTAGTTTTCCTTAAATTAACTTAAAAAAAGTAATAAAAAAAACTTCTTTAAAAAAGTCCATAAAAATAAATTTTTCCATAGCAAGAATGTTTTTAAAGATGCAGTCAGATTAGTCAAAGATATGACCAAAAAAGCGTAACCACTATTTTTTCAAATGTGTATTCCATCTTTTCTGATACGTATCATGACGAATAACGGTTTAACATATAATACATTTAATATTTGATCTTTTGTATCGAGTAGGATCTTTTATTTCTTAATAAGTATTTGAAAAGAACAAAAATTGTTTTTCCATAATTTGGTTGTTTGGTTGCCTCAGGGATTGAACCCTGGCTAACCAGGTTGGTAACCAACGTACTTACCACCTTGACTACAGCAGCAAAATTCAGCAGCAGCTCAAATATTTGACTAATCTGACCTTACCTTAAGGGTTAACGGGTTTTAAATATTTTTTAAGAAAGTTTTTTTTGAGGCAATTTCTACAAAGGCCTTCTTTTTTAAAGGCCCTTGTTGTTAGTAGCAATTTGTTTCAAAAGTTTTTGAAAGATATTTTAAAAAAATTAAATATTTATAACACGCTTTTTTTAAGTGTTTTAGTAAAGTACTTTTTAAAAAAAATATTTTTAAAGTACCTTTTTAGTGAGAATATTTTTTAAAGGTGCCTTTTCAAAGAGATTTCCTAAAACTATTTTTTTAGGGCACTTTGTTGTTTTTAACGAATTTTTAAATTTATAAAACTAAAGTTTTTCTAAATGATAATTTTGTACAAATTATTTTTTATAAAAATTATATTTTTGTTGAGGTACCATTTGTGTATGTAACTAAGTTTTCAAATGTATTAAAAAAATATGTACGTAAGAGCACTATTTTACACCACTGTGGGACTTTCTTTGCAAATAAAAATTGATTAGAAAATAATTTTTAAAAGATAATTTTATTAAAAGTACTAATTTAAAAAGGTACTTTTTGATAGTACTTTTTCCGAAGGTACTTTTTAAATTTTTTTGAAAAGACTTTAAACAAGACATTTAGCATTTTTTATTAATTTTTAAGTGGCACTTTTCAGCGACATTTTTCAACAGGTAGTTTTTACAAATTATAATTTTTAAAAGCAATTTTTCGTTTAAAGTTTATTAGGAAAGCTTAAAAAGTACTTGCATAAATAGTACCTTAAATTTCTTACGTTTTTATAAGGTTCTATAAAAAATGTATTTATAGATTTTAAAAACTCACAGGCATTACTAAATAGGTGCTCTACTTTTTGTTACGTTTTGCGGTAGGTTTTTTTAAAGTACATTTACACTGTTTTGTTCAAGGCTTCTTAAGAGTACTTTTGTAAAAAAACTTTTTAATTTTGTTGTTGTTGTTTTTTAAGTATATAATTTTAAATATCTATTTTAAAGGTAATTTTTAAAAGGTACTTTTTGGGAATGTAGTTTTTTTTTAAATAACTTTCCAAAAGATTTATTTCCTGTTTTGTGTTTAGAATCTTTTGAAAGGTACCTTTAGAAACATTTTTAATAGAAGCTATATTCTAAAAGTAAAGTTAAAAGCAAATTTTCAAAGTTTTTTTTTAACTCTGTTTTTAAAATTATTTTTTAAAGTATTTTGGAAAGATACATTTTTTTGTAAGTTTTAGTAAGGAGAGTTTTGACGTACTTATATTAAAAAGATATTTAAAAGTACTAGTTTATGAACATGATATATTTCTTTTTAATGAATTTGGCCAAATGTGCCTTTTTTAAAAAACTTTTTCAAAAAATAACTCTAATTATAACTTTAAAAAAAGGTACTTAAAAAGATTTTCTGCGAGGTACTTTTTTAAAAGATGCTGCTTTAAAATAAAGGCCTTTTTAGAGATACTTTCAAATATGCTATTAAAAGCTAAAAGTTTTAATTAAAGGTAAAAATACCCTTTTTTCTTTTCAAAAAATAAACCCTCTTTACCTCTTGGTACGGATTTTTATTTCTGGTTTGTTTGGAAGGTACTTTATTTATTATCTTTAAAATTTTTTAATAAAATTTATTCAAGTGTCATCTAACTCCAAACTATCAAGATAAAATTATGTAATAAACTTAGATGTTTATTTTTTTATTCACAGCACGTTTCTTTTGCAGTCGAAATTAAAGTTGTTATATTTGCTATCTTTGCATAATTTTAAACTAATAAAACCCACCCATTTAATGCTTATTCAATTAATAAATTTATTACAATAATTTTTTTTCTTTCAACTCAAATTTATTCTTATCTACTCCAGGAAATGTTGAATTCACCTTAAGACAATTTAAAAAGCATAAACAACAGACACACGATGAATGAATGAACAAAATTTCAAAACACAAAAAAAAAAAAAAAATAAATAAAAAATGAAAATTGCTTGTTTAATGTAGAAATTTCACAATAGACTTATTTGGTGTCCATATTTGTAGCAAACTTGTGGCCAACGCCATAAAAATTTCTGCCAGCCAACACATATTAAAATAAGGAGCCATTTAATATTTGGAACCATTTAAAAGTGTAGAAGTTAAATTGTGGCAGTAAGAGGTTAAATAAGATTGACGATTTTGTATAAACACTGCAATTTGTTGTGTTGCGCTGGCTGTTGCAAATGTTTGTTTTGGTCTTGGTCTTAATTGCAAATAAAGTAGAAAAAGAATTGTACAATTTACAACTCACCTTGTAACGAGCATTGTAAGTTGAAATTTACTATTCCTTTTTTACTAGTGAACAGCCAGTGTTAAATTTATCATTTGTACTCTAAAGTGCAAATTTTAATTCTTTTAAAAACTTTTATTTCATAAAATTTTTTAAAGAGTCTGATAATTAAACTTTCGTTGACAATTGAAAAGTTTTGTTAAAAACTTTCTCAATGACTTAAAATAACTCTCGGCATAGTTTTATTTTATCTAACGTTACAAAAACCATGAACAATGACGCGCAAATTAAAGTCTCTGTAAAAGTTTTAAAATATACGCAAAAATCAAAATTTATATCTTTAAAACAGAATTGGTGGCCACAAGCAAATCAAAAGAAAATTAGAGAAACCTGAAATATTTATTACTCCGGAATTTGAGGTTTCACCAAATATATAAAGGAATTTAAGAAAATGTGTCTTAATCCACTGCTACTAGACCATGGGAAATTCGTTCGTAATGTTGCTTAACATTAGCCTGCACCTAGGAACTCGACACAAAAATTTTTTACTTGAATAAACTTTTCAACAATCAGGAAAAAAAGTAGATCTATGGGATTTTAAAATACAGAAAAGAGATTTTTTCTCTCTTTAATGTTTTATTTCGACTTATAAAAATATAAATAATTGTTTGACGGATGCAATTATTTGTTAAATTAAGTAACTGTCTAATTTTTTTAACGAAACGTTTAATTGAATTAATTAAAAATTTAATGTCGATCTTACATCAAGTAAAATTTTATAAAGATGTAAAATATTTTTTTTTCTGTACTTGCTTTTTCTTTCAGATGATTTCTTTAGTAAGAGAATGGAGAAGCTTTAGTGGTCCTTAGGAAGCTTTATTATATTTCAGAATTCTTTCTTCGGAGTATATAGTATTCTTAGAAGAAACATTTCTTTAAAGAAAAGCCACAATAAAAACAATTTATTTTTTAGTAAGCTAAAACATCTTTTGACAAAAAGTCTTCCAAACCTTGTTAAAAATTTTTAAATTGCGTTTCTTTATCTAACAAAGTGTTGACAACCCCAAAAGGAAAATAGATTTGTCACAATATTTTTTCGCTTAAAAACTTGACAACTACTTGATAGTGCCAAAACTACGATTAAGAACTTAATTGTCGTTTTTTTTTTTACCGAATTAAATGCAACCCATATTATTTTTCAGATGGAAAAAATGTTGCGGAAACATTTCAAAGTTGCTAAACATGTTTTCAAAACGACTTCTTTTTTAACATAATCAATAGAGTAAAACTACGACCACCTGTCTTTACTTTAGTTTGCACTAATTTTCTAAAAAGACTTTTAAGACTTATTTACTGAATATTTATTATTAAATTTTGGCTAAAAAAATATAAAACGTTTTTTTGGGAAAATGGCTTTTATGAAAGTCCTCATGAAAACCTAATTATAAACATGGAAGTAGTGCAATAACAATAACTTAAAGGTTATATATTATTATAAATTATATCTGGAAATAAATGTAACTTTTTGCTGCGATGATATCCCAGATAAGGATTGGTAAAAACTGCTGAATAATTTTTAAAATATTTATTGCTGATTTTGTTTTTTTATATTATTTTTTAGAAAATCGTTGCAAGTGATATAAGATCATGTGTTGTGTGTAGTGTGTTATTGTATCGTTACTTATTGTTAATGAGAAAAAAGAAACTGTTTTTTTATTTGTTTTCCTTTTACGTGGCTTGTTAATTTGGGTTAAAAAAATCTTTAAAACTCTTATCAAATTGCTTACGTTATTTACATTGTTTTATATTACTTTATTATCCCCATTTTGAAAAAGAATGTGCATTTTTTTAGTTTTACTTTACGGCCCAGCAATTAGTTTTCCCCCACCAATAACCTATAAAAGGTTAAACATTATTTATTATATTCTAATGTTTTATTAAAAGATATCAGCAAATCAAAATTAAAGTTTTAATGTTTTTATTTTTAAGACATTCAAAACCATTAGCCTGGATGAAAGGATTAAAATTTTTGTAACAAATATTTTCAAAATTTCTTATCTGTACAATTTTTTATTTCAATCATAAAAAACCGTCAAAGTCACAAAAGTCATAAAAGTAATAAATTGATTAGAATTGAAAACAACTGCAAACAATAGACAGTTAAACAATTAAAAATGTATTTTTAAAACAAATGTTCTGACCTAAGGGAAGGTCTACCAATCTTAATATATTAAATATTCTTAACAAATCTTGTTAACTTTCTAAAATCTTATTAACTTGAATTTACAAAAAGCGTAGAGCTATAATCAGTTTTCGTTTGGTTTTTAGGCAGCTCTGTTGTCATTTCAGTCAATCAAATTTTCTGATGGCAGTTTTCTTTTTATTTTAATTATCAAATTAATATGAGCCGGGAAACATAAAAAAGACTGTTAAGTACTTGTGATTTAATTATGGCATCAAAATTTCATTAAAAATTATATTCAAAAAATACAGCGAAGTTTTGTCAAAAAATCCAAATTAAAAAAAAAAAAAAATGGTGTTTTGTCGAAAAATCAAAAATTCAATGCTCCGCCAAAGTATTGAAATTTTTATAAAAATAAAGTATTTTATTATTGATATTTTAAAAAACTAAATACAAAAAAATTAAATATCACTAGAAAATCTCGAAATCCTTTACAAATAAACGTTAAATTCTTACAAACAGGTTTTTAAAAAATATTGAAATTTTATTACTCGTAAATAAAACTCCAATGTTGAGAAAAAGATCAATTTAATAAAATTTTTTGTATCATATAAAATTAAAAATTAAAAAAAAAAAGAAATTAAATTAATTAACAATAAGTAAGAGTGCTATGTTCGGCTTGCTAAATATTTAATAGCCTTTACCATGTATTCAAATCAAGTTTAGTGCAGTGACCCCAAATAAAAAAAAATAAATATTGAGGTGACAGAGAATTAAATAATTAAAAGAATTTTTATTCCATAAAAATGTTATCGGCTCTTAATGGGTTAGGAATTTTAAAATTTTTTGTATTACTGAAAGATCTCTTAAAAAGATTTTAAATGATACCCATATTGATATCTCAAAAAAACACAATCGTACTTTTCTATTAAAAGTTCAGAAGCTCATAACTCGCAAAATAGGGCCGACCGCAAATTATTTCACTTGATGTGTTGTCTTATTTTTTAATTTTCTGTCGTCATATATATTTGCTTTTCTTTATTGTTCCAAATGATATGGAAATATTAGAGGAAGGCGTGGTGCCTCGCCCGTTGCCTCGAAGGACATGAACTGAACTCGCTAATTTTCAATAACAAAATTTTCGAAAATATTTCTGATCGATTGGTGTATTTAAATTTTCTCTAGCTCATCTAGTGCTTTGGCAAAGTTGGTTTCAACACTAAGACGGACGGACAGACTTACATCGCTAAATCGACTTCGCTGCGCATAAGGACTAAGAATATTTTTATACTTTATAGGGTCAGAGATGAAATTGTAAAAATTACAAACGGAATGACCACCACTTTGTTTCCACTTTTTGGGGTGAAGGTTGAAAAAAAATTTCGATTTTAAAAGTAAAAAAAATCACTTTCGTGAAAGATGTTTAAGTTTCTTTAGACTTAAAATCGCTTTTCGTGTTTTCCTTTTACTTAAGAGCAGAAATAAACATTTAAAATTATTTTAGAAATGAGAAGATACTTCGAGTGTGTCATATTATTAAGATGAAAGAAAAATATAACTTTTAAAATTGGCATACCTTCCCTTTGCATTCATTTCAAATGAGTTCCGTTTTTTTTCAATTTATTTTAAGGTTCTTTTAAGTGCTACGAGTATTTAAATAAGATAAAAAGCTGCGATGTATTAATGACTGTTGGCATGGCCAAAGGCGTACGTGCATTAAAGAAAAAACAATTGTTAAAAAAATATTATGAATTTTTGTTACTTATTGTTAATTTTAAGACATTTATAAAGAACCTCAGGGGGAACATTTAAAAATATAAAAAACATTTTTTTGAAAAAATTTTAACTTTGTTTTTTGTGATTTGTCGCTTTTAACATCCGGGAAAATATTGAGCAATTATTTGGAACAAAAATGTTTAAATAGTTATGTATTAAAAAAATATTTTTGCACGATGATCGCTACAAATCTTAAATCATTCGGTATGAGAAATAATAATTTTGTGATCTGTATTTTAAGGTTTGTGAATTTTTCCAAAAACAGTAGTCGACATGGTTGACGCGTAGCAATTCCGTGTGGTTTTCATCAATATATTTTTTAAAGTTGTATTTTAACTGTTTAACTGATCTGGTTTATCGGAGCTTTAACAAGGAAAATATTTTATTCTAATGGGGTTAGATCGCACAATCTTTGTGGCCAATAAAAAAACCAATACAATAAATTACTTGTTCATCAAATTTTTCTTTTAGTAAATTAATTTTGTCAAATGTTGGAAGACATATGAATGCGCATTTTTCGAACAACATGTCAGCTAAATCGATACCAGGCATAACAAAGATCACTAAATAATGACTTCCTTTGGGGCTGGTTTATTATCATCACTCCAAGTGCGGCAATTCATTTAATCATAACCAAGTTCCGACGCTAGCTTAACAAATATATTATATGTATATTTCTAGAATAAATTAATTTTTTTAAGCAGTTAATCTAAGAGCCTTTCATAAAGTCTTCCATAAAGTGGTTGGATACATCATTAATTGCTGAGAATGATTTCAAGGTGATTGATTGATCGATTGATTGATTATTTGGATCTTTTACAGCCTCCAGCTCTTGCTTGATACTCATTGCATGGCATCTTCTGGAAATTTATTCGTGGTAACTTGAATTTGCCGCCCAATCGTTTTTTTGGCAGAACAAAATTTTTATTTTTAAAATAAATTTGAAAAAGGCGCAAACGATGCTTTAACGTAAATTCTTTCATTATTAAACGGCCAATCAAACTAATCAAATTGGTTGGGCAAACAAAAAAGTGTTGCTAACTTAGTTATGTAAAGGGCTAAAAATCGTTTTATACTAATCAAAGCTTTATTACTTCTTCAGATCGAAATTTTGAGTTATAATCGATCCAATTTTAATATTTTTGTTTTTCCTCTTTTCTAGATTTTTTTTTTGTTTTCACCTTTTTCTGTTGAGTTTGTTCTATTGCCTTTCAGACAGCTTTCATTATGATTTTACAGATTTTTCTTAAAAAAACAAAAAGTTATTTTTCCTTATATTTTTAGTAGAATAATTTTTCTTGTTATTTGCAATTTTTGTTGTTGCTTATTTTTTATTGTACTTAACTGCCATGAACGTTACCTATTTATCTTGATTAAAAATCTATTATAATAATTTTATTTAAATCAATAAACGTTACGCAAATGCACAATAATACACTGAGAAAAAGGTTGGAAGAAGTTGTTTGCTGTGCTTCTTAGAAAGAGAATGAATATGAAAGTAAACAATTTTCAAAAATCAGTGTTCAAGTGTTAGAAGAAGAAGGTTGGGTCAATAATAACAAATAATGATATTCTTTATGATTCCCCGTCTCATCGTATTTGTGATTGTCTATAAGTTTATTTCTTTCTTATTAAACCGCTGCAATTGCTTTTAAAACTAAAAAAATATTTTTTTTTATTTACTTTCTTAAACATTTTTTACCGTGTAGGAATCCGTTCTTTCTTTGTTTTAATTTAACATGCTACTATTTTGTACATTTGATTTAAATATGTAAAACAGTTCTCATATGTCATATCACAAAATACCGACATTTTATTCATATTCTATCACTATTCTCACCTCACTTTTTTGCATCCACTTACGACCTCTTATATTTAATTATATGAAAATTGTGTGCTGACAGCATAAACAAGTTGCTGTAACATTAATAATATTGATATTACAACAACACTAGTAACAACAACAATGTTATGCTTAAATGATTTACGAGATCATTTAAAAAAACAAAAGAAAAAAAAAATAATCTTTCACAACCAGAATATGGATGTTGTTGCTGCTGTTGGGTACAAGCGCAAAGTATGAGGAAGTGTTTTTTTAAATTTAATATTCATTTTATTTAGATTTAGTTAAAAAGCTATTTGTTTTTAATAAGAATGTTTGTCAAAACATGTGAACATTTACTAAGACAGGTTTTTTTTAGCGTAAATTAAAATACTGAAGGCTTTTTGAAGAAACTGTTATTCTAGGAATCGAAAAAAAGCTAAAGGAAAAACCCTAAAAGGTACCTCGTTCACCCTGCTTATGAGAGCCCGATAGCCGTTCACGTCTCACATGAGCTGTCACTCAAGGAACTGCGGCAGGTAGCCAAGAAGGTGGCTTGAATTTAATTTTGGTAAGCTGGATAACTCGGTGTTGGGAACTTCTTTCAAGATGATAATTGCTTAGGATGATACTTGCAGACTGTGCCTAAAAGAGGCTGGGATGGTAGGGCATATTGTGTATATGTGAATATGCAGCATTGGCTGGAATTAGGTTTGGAATCAAGATCTTAGAATGTGTCAGAAATGAATAAAGAACTTTTGATAAAAAAAGGCGACAGTAACCAGTCAAGTCTGACATCTCTACAGTAGAGGGTAAAGCACGAGATACATACTAAACGAGGACATCATAAATTACCAACCGTGTACCAAAAAATGTCGAGAGAAATACTGAGAAATACCTTTTGTATTAGAATCAACAAATACGCAAAGCGATTAAGTCAAAAAAAGAAAAGCTAAGAGAGCAAATATGGAACCCAGATATATGGTCGCGTCTTTGAACACCGCCAATCAACAAATTAAATTTGCTGGGTGGACCCAGTGATATTTAAGTTCATGATAAGCTTTTTGCGACTGTTAAGGTGCACCATGAGATAATTCTTCTTTTTGGAAACCATGATTCCTTGTCGCTATTACTATTGTATTCTAAAGTCAGGGCTAGCTGGTTTGTAAAACTGGATTGACAAGGAATATCGAGGTTTACCAGTGGTATTATGGGAGCTGATAGCACGCAGAGACTATGGTGAGGCCCTTTGGGGAGAAACGTTATAGCTGTTGCCTAAACCCAATTCGAGTTATGCCGCTTGCATGCTTTGAGTTGTAGCCTTGCGATAAGGGCCGTCACTCGAAAGTCGTTATACGCACCGCAACTATAAGTTACTAAATGGATTCCACCACTATCTGGTTAGGGCCAACATCGCCAATTATTAATATTAAATCGGAATAAGTTTTGTTTTTTCATAGCTTCTGGCGAGATTTTAACTGTCGTTGACTTACCCAACTCGACTACATAAAAATTATTGTTCTTTTCGCTTAAAGCTCTGAAGATATTTAAACTACCGATTTTTGTTTTATCAAATAAGCCCCTCGATTTAATGTGCTACAACCATTTTTTTCTCAAGCCTACGGCGGGATATGAACTCACGAACTAATTCAGTAATTGTATAACAGTTTAAACGGACCGTGGCAGTTTTGATGGATTGTGGCACATGTGAACAACGCCAGTATCATTGAAATTAAGAGAAAGAAGTCAATAATTGGAACGCAGTTTCAAGCAAAAGGACTTTTACTCTTTTACTTATCTAATTTTCAGAGTAGAATAATGCTTTGATGCTACCTGTTCAAAATCCGTATTAAACCAAGACTCTTTCTAGTCGTTTTTGTGTAACGATAATTACATATGGGATTCCTGATCTCCAAAATCAATCAAATTATTACGATTATTAACTCCGTAAAGAAGAACAAAAAATTTGGAATTAAAATCTAATAAAATTTAATTATTTTCCAGGGTGATGTTTTTTTATCTAAACCGACAGCTGTCGAAATATTTGTAAGAGTTGGCTCAACTTTCTTGTACAAAAGAAAAAAGAACAATAAGTAAACTAAAAAAATCAATTAATTTTAAAATAATTGATGAATCATATCCGTTTAATAGGGAGCTTTTGAACGGATTAATTTGATTAACAATAAAGAGAATCAATAATTCAAGAAGAATTTTGATTTCCATTGAAACTTACAGATTTTTTAACTTGTTTTTTTTTTGGCGGTTTAATTTCGTAATATTTTATTTATTACATAAGACTGATAATAGAAGTCCAAGCTTATTACAAACAAAAATATAAAATCATTAATCTCAAGGTCATGATAAAATGAATGAAAAAAACAAAAACTATAAACAAGACCTGTGCAACGTTGTTAATTTTCATTTCAATTATTTTTTATTTTGTTATAGTGAAGAAATTACTGTTTTAAATGACTCTGCAAATTTCAAAATCTGCCATTCACCTTTTTAGTTTCTTTCGTCTGCTTAACAAAGTGATCATGAACTTGAACCACAATAATTGCAGCTCTAAAACCATGAACAACACACATGAACCACAAAAGTGCGTGTCGTGCGTGTAAAACTGCACTGAATAAACTTCGAACACAATAACCAGTCAATTATAAAAACTTGCGGACGTTTGTCAAGCTGGAGACAAAATAAAGTAAACCAAAACTCATGGTCATTATTATTATTATTATTCACGCACACAAGCAGTTTGTTTGTTACACAGTGACCACAAAAATCTAATTGAACCAAATTGAAATGGAAGTTTTTCGTATAGTTGAGATGCGTACAAGTGCGGTAGTGGTCAGTCACTGTAGCTGGATTGAAGTGGTTTTTACACTTAAAAAAAAAAAAAAAAAAAGATTTTCCACAAAAAAAAAAAGAAAAAATTTTTTTTTATTGAAATGTTTTACGACAAAAGACTTTGTTGCCAAAAGAATACCGTGTTTTATTAATTTTAAGAATAAGCTTTAAGTTTATTATAATTTACATATATAAATGAATCACACGTGAATCACACATATATTTTAAGACTTTATGCCTGTAAACAATTGAATTTTGCTTTTTACTTTTCACTAAACAGCCTGCAAAATTCCAAAAAAAAAAAAAAAATACGTCTTGAAAAAAAACCTAGAGACAGACAAAATATCGTTGTTATAGCCAAGAAAAAAGTAAAAATATTTTGTTCAGACGTTTTACTGTAACAATTGAAAAATTAGAGCATACAAGTCAAACTACGTCACCTATAGGGTGACCTTTTGAGAGCTATAGAAATATAAAATTTTTGGTTTTATAGGAATACCATTACGGTTCAATAAACATGATGTATCGGGACACCTTTTACATCTTTATGATTTTTTTAAATACGACGAAGCTTTAAACAGTTTCAAAATGATTGAGTTCTGCGGGCACAAACAAATTAATTATCTTCTACTTTAAGAATTCGCTTGAAAATAAAGAAAAATAATGATTTAGAGCAAAAATGCTTTAAAGGAAATTTTATAAAATTTGTACATTTCTCTTCCTCTTTCTTATTTTTTTTAATTTAAATAATATTTATGAATTTTTTTTTCATTTTTTTTTTTAGTTTCTCTTACAGCCAAATTTAAGTAATTAAAAATTCTCTAAGGCGTAAACCTATTGAAACTTATAAAAGAAAGATCGAAATTTTTTGTTATAAAAAGTGACTTGTTATTAGTTTATTTTGTGAAAAGTTACAAAATATTCTTGGCAAAAAGTTTTTATTGCAACATGCTACCAGCACAATTTTTTTTTATAAATTTTGCGATTTTACTTTTTTAAACGATTTTTTGCCACCTTTTTATATTTTTATAAATAAAAAATTATTAATTTTATCAGTTTATTTAAAAGCCATATATTGCAAAAATTTAAATAATTGAAAATTTTCCAGAGAATCAAACTATAAAAAACCAATAAATAAAGGAAATAGAAAACTATTTTTTTTATCAAAATTTTACTTTTACCAGACATTTTTTTCTAAAGTTCTGCTCTGTTTATTTTGTGAAAAGTTACAAAATGTTGCTGGAAACATGTTTTTATTGCAAAATTTTACCAGCAACATTTTCTTGAAATATTTGCGATTTTACTTCTTTTACGCGATTTTCTTGCCACCTTTTTATATTTTTATAAATAAAAAATTGCTGTTTTTCTTAGTTTCTTTTAACGCCAATTATTGCAAAAAACTTTAGCTAATTGAAAATTCTTTAAAGAATAAAGCTATAAAAAAAAACTAAAATGAAAGAAAATGATTTTTATAAAAATTTTAAGTTTTATTAGAAATTTTTTTAAAGTTCTGCTCTGTTTATTTTGTAAAAAGTTACAATATATTCCTGGCAACATGTTTTATTTCTAAATGTTTACAGGAACATTTTTTATATTTTTCTACTACATCTTAATATTCTTAAAAATAAAAAATTATTATGTGTCTTAATTTCTTTTAAGGCCATATACTGCAAAAATTTCAATAATTAAAAATTCTTTAATGAATAAAGCCTTAAAAACTAATAAATAAAAAATTTAAATTTTATCTTACAAAAAATGATTTTTTATCAAAATTTTAATTTTATCAGATATTTTTTCAAAGTTCTGCTCTGTTTATTTTGTGAAAAATTACAAAATGTTGCTGACAACATGTTTATAATGTAAAATGTTTCCAGAAACATTTTTTTCATGCTGCGAATATTATGAACTGCATTTATTTCTATAGTTTTGTTACAAACAGCAAACAGTGTTAAATGCTTAAGGGCTATAAAAACATCAAATTTCTTTGAAGGCGTAGTACTGGCATCACTAACCATTTTTAAATTAAAAAAAAAAAAATTGTAAAAAGATGTTCTTGACACCAGAAGCACTTTCTAGATATAAACATAATATGCAATCACAGGGTTTTTAAAAATTAAAATTTCTATCGGTCACTGTTTTTAGCATCTATACCTGTCCAAAGAAGGTGATACATTTAATTGGCAGGCATTTTAGTCTGAGAGTTACGCCTTAAAAATATTTTTTCATGAAAATTTTAAACTAAAAGTGTGTGACTTTCAACAAAGCCCTGTCAAGTGTCTGATTCTTGTATATTTTTTCATTCAGTAAAAATTGTGCTCTAAAAAACTGTGTGTTTCATTAAATACTATTTGAATACTCCTCAGGAGCTTGCAAAAGTATTTCGTGCCTAAAGTTTAAAATACAAAAATTTCATAACGATTCGACTCAAAAATTTATTCAAGTGCATTCATTTTGCTGTGTGTTATAGCTGTTGTTGTTGTCTTTTATTCCTAATGTAACTGCTATTAAACATGATTTATTTTATAAACTTTTAATTTTCTACTAAAATTTATAACAATTTCTGTTTAATACGTTGTCAGGTTGGACATTAAAAAAAAGCAGCCAACGGTTTGTTATAAAAATCAAGTTTTCAAAACAACTGTCTTGAAAGATCTGAGATTTTAACTTTAAAGTGCTTCTAGCATGTTAGACTTGAGTAGGTATGTGGAAGTAAAAATTAACTGCTGCTGTCACTGGCACAGCTGCTGTGTTCGTTCCATTTATAGCAGCGCAATTTACAGAACCAACAAAATTTACAAAAATAACAAGAAAACCAACAAAAAACGAAAGTGTTTCTTTGTTACAAAAATAAAACTGGACTTTGTTTTTCATTTTACGAGTTTCTACATTCGATTGTTTTGGTTTCTTTTTTTTTTTTTACTCAACATGTGGACTTCATGTTGTAATTCTAATGCATGTTGCTATTTTATTTTATTTAATTTTTATTGTAAATATTTTTTGCAATTATTGTAGATAAATTTTAAAGCCCACAATTGCTGTAAATGACATAACGACAGTTAATTCTTGAGCAGCTCCCATTTCAATCAACCACTACATGCATAAAATTTGTAATTATTCTATTAAAAAATTAATATTACAATTGTAATTCGTTGATATAAATTTTGTTTAGAAAATGTACAAACTTTGCACTGTTTCATATTGACAATAAAAATTGCAATTAAAAAATTTTTTTTTGTCACTAGAATTTTAGGTATAATTCTGATCAAATAAACAGTTCCCAATACACTGTTTCCGATATTTTTTGTAAAACTTTTAATGTTTAAAAAAATCTTTGACACCCTAATTGAAATTTACATTAGTCAACTTGTGACTTTGTCATTAAGACTTGCAATACACAATTTGTGACATCGCCCGTAATATTTTCAAGAAATAATTGGTGACACTGTCAGTTAGCTTTCTCAATAGACAATTTTTATACTATCAGTGAAATTTTAAACATGCAATATTATAGACAAATTTTTGACACTTTAAATGTGATTTTAATAGACAATATATGACAGACTGTGTCAGGAAAATATTCGGAACGCAGTTTTTGTCATTGTCAGAGCAATTTTCAATATAATACTGTCACAACAGGTAGTTTTTTACATTGTCAGTGATAGATAATTTGTGACATTGTCATTAAAATACTCAATAGATAATTAGTGATACTGTAAGTATAATTTTCGATGTATAATTTGTGATACTGTAGGCTAATTTTTAAAAGAAAATTTCTGAGTAATAAAAATTTTGACACATAATTTGTGACACTTTTTATTTACATTTACATTGACATTAGACAGTTTTTGACATTATTAGCAAATTTTTAACAGAAAGTTGCTGACACTGTCAGTAAGAAAATTAACAGACAATTTGTAATACTTAATTCAATTTTCAATAGAATAAATGTGTCACTGTCACCAAAATTTTTTACCAGATATTTTTTCTCGATTTTAGTGAAATTTGTAGTCGACAATTTGTGACACTGTCAATGATATTTCCTAGCGCTATTTTTAACTTTAACTTAAACAACTTGTGACACTATTATTGAAATTTTAAATACAAAAAAATATTTATGTAACTGTCACTGAAATTTTTAGCAGATAGTTTTTGTCACTGGACAATTTTCGACACTGTCAGTGATATTTTCTGAAGCTGTCAGTTGTAGTTTCAATGAACTGTAGCACAAATTGTCATTAACATTTTTATTAGACAATATGTGACAGTGTCATTTTAATTTTCATCTCATAATTTTTGACAAGGGCACAAAAATTTTCAATAGTTAAGTTGTGGTGCTGTCATTGAAGTTTTTAAAAAATAATATGTGACATAATCACTAAAATTTTAAGATTTTAAATAAATTTTTTAATAGAATATATCGGATGACAATTTGTGACATTGATAATAGACAATTTTAGTAACTTTCAATAAGATTAGCTTTTTTTAAATGAGTTAAACTTGTTTAAGATTTATAAATGAGGATAAGGTGTTCATTTGTAAAAACTAGAATTTTTACTGCTGCGTATATTTTAATGGGGTCTCGAAATTTTCACAAATAGTCATATCTTTCATAGAAAATGTCAAACTTGTGGACATTTTTTTTTCGATGAAAATTTCTAATGAACGTGAAGATACAAAAATTTTTCTTAGCTGCCAGTGAACAGTTTTGAAAAGAAATAAAATCCTTGTCTGTTCTTGGTCTGTACTTACCGTTACTGCAGTTTCCTGACAAAGTGATTTGAATGACAAAAAACTTTTTTTTTTAAATAAAGACAAGAGAAATACAAAATATTCAATTTCTTTTTTATTTTGTTCTAAAATAAATTCTTAATTCTTATTTTCCAGGTGAATTATTTAAACTTCTTGTTATTTCGTAACATTAGAAAAAAATAAAATTACAAAATTAATTTACCGAACTTAAAGAAAAAAAAAATGAAAACAAATATTAACAAACCACCAACAAACAAACAATCAAAAAACAATAAAATAACAAAATTGTAAAATGAGTGTGGCTTTGTGTCCGTCCATTTGTTTGACGTCGCTTTACTGTTAAGTGGCGGTGTTATGTTTTATCGTTATGCATTTAATGTTTCTAATTCTCATTATTTTCAAATGTTCCAGCGTTTTCTTATTGTTTGCGTTTGTGTTAACCGTTGTTGTTGTTTTTGTTGTTAGCATTTTTATGGCTTTATAGTTCATTTGGGATTTTTTTTTATTTTCGTGTGGTAGCATTATGTTTAAAACGATTTAGTATATAAACCGCCACATAAGTTGAGTTTAAAACATAATCAATTTAGACTTCAACATAGTCTCAGTCGCAACACAGACCTCTATTGAACTCTTCTGAAAATTTTTCTTCTTTTAGAAACAAAACCTTAAATCTACTCAACAAAATGTTCAAATTGGTAAGTCCTTCAAGAAACTATGAAATCCTTTTGATCATAGTGGAAAAATAATAATTGTAAATTTGTTACAGGTGGTGTTGTCTGCTCTCCTTGTCGTCGCTGCTGCTCGTCCTGGTTATTTGTCAGCTCATGGTCCTTTGGTTTATTCCGCGCCAGCAACTGTGATTCATGAGCCTGCTTATGCTAAAGTCGGTGCTATTGTTAAATCCATACCAACTGCCGTTTCGCATCAGTCCATTTCTCAGGTGCATAGTTCAGCTCATGTTGTACAACCCATTGTGGCTCCTGTTCTCAAAACAACTATTGCTGCTGCTCCCATTCTGCATGCTGCTCCTCTTTATAAGACTTATGCTGCTCCAGCCATTTCATATGCTCACGGTTTACATTTGCCATCCTGGTAAATCTTTTACGATTCTGTAGTGTGCTGCTAACAACAACAACAACAACAACAATTCTAAGCTTTCTATTTAACTGCCATAGTTGCAAGTAACCTGTTTCTGACAGTTGGACGTCGCTCAAAATTCAAAATGACCTCATTTTCGTATTGTTTTTGTAATTTATCCCTGTATCTCTATTCCTAGACGTATCACGCCATTTTATACATTTTCTACTTCCTGTTGTGTAAATATTTAATTTATTCTATTCCTTCTTAATGCATTTCTTAACACTTTGTTTAATTTGTATCTTGCTGAAGCAAAAAATTGACTGATAAATGCAATTAAAAAAAATATATAAATAAATAAAAAATTTTGATTTTATAAAAAAAGGTTTCTCGAAAGTTTTCACTGTTTCTCTAGTTGCAAATGTATTTCTTTGAAAAAATGTTAAAAGTCTGTACAACCACCGAAATTTCTTTAAAAAATAAGTTCCAGTTCACACTATAAAAAGTTGGTTCTTTCAAAACTAATTTCAATGAAAAATATTTCGAATGCAGAAAATAAAAGGAGGCTTCACTTTATGGTCTTATGTCGTCTTATATTGGATATTTAATTTTACTTCAATCTTGAGTGAAATAATGTCCAAACAATATTAAAGAATTATAAAAAGGAAAAAGTAACGAGTTGCACTCTCCTGCGGTTTTTGTAGTCGTTAATAAAATGATTAAAATGCCTTCACGAAAAGAAAATTATCACACCAAAAAATGAAAAATATTTAAATAAAAAATATCTCAATTTAGTATGGGCCCTGCATGGTCATGCTTGCATGAAAAATAAAAATAACTGAGAAAAGTTTTTTTAAAACTAAATTGATCTGATTCAACAGCCTGCTTCACGCTTCAATTGATGTTTCAATTATTTTTCCAGGGGCCAGTTTTTATAATACAAAATATTCGGAAGTGAAAATCGAAAGTTTATTTAAATTTTAAATTAAATGAAGACTTAAATTTAAATAGGAAAAGATATCTCAATTGGAGTGGATAAATTTACCTAAATTTTTATACTAAAAATATTGCATGAACCTTGTATGTGGATTCTGTTTTGTAATTTTAAAATTTATGAGATTGTGGTCATATGCAATTCTAGCAGCCAAATGAGTTGAAATTTAATTTCCTAGTAAATTCCTTTAAGAAGTGAAAGAGATTTATTTTTTTTTAATAATTTTTTAAAAACCTTTTTTATAAAACTTACAATAAAAACTGTGTCACGGAAACAGAATCGTTTTCAATGCCAACTTAAATTTTTATAATGATTTTTTTTTGTAAAATTTTTTCTGACAACACTTGACAGTAAGTTTTTACTCTAACTCTTGACCAAAATATTTTCACAGACGGTAAAAAATTAACAAAAAGTTTTAATTAACAGTAGAAATTTCAATAAAAACTATTTCCTTGTCACTTAAAACTTAAGCAGGAATGCCTTAAAGGCTTAAGAAAAAATTTCTCACCGAAATTGAAAATATTAACTGAACAGTAAAAATTTTTTAAGGATCACAGCAAAAAAATTTAGGAAAAGTAATCGAGTATGGAATTAACCATTTTTGGCTGAAGGACTCCCCAACTTAATTACCAGCCTAATGATTTTAACAAGGCATGAGATTTTTATAGTCAATTACTGAAAATTGATCACATTGGTTATTGCAGGAAATAATAATAATCATTAGTATGTATTTCAAGGTATTCTTTTTTTAACTTAAAGAACTAATTCAATTACTACTTCCTTTATTTGCGAACTATTTTGCAATCACAAAAGTAAGTCATTATATGGCAAGTAGTTTTTAAGATGATGTCTAATTTTTTGCTGGGATAATTTTAAATCTACGGTAAAAATAACTCGTTGACAAAGCATAACACTGCCTCGATCACTGATAATTAAATTTTTATCACTGAGAGTTAAGTTTCAGAATTTTTAAAGAAAATTTTATAAAAAAAAAATTTCTCACTGACAGCGAAATTTTATCAGAAATTCTCTCACTGACTGTAAAATTTCTAAGAGAAAATGTATCACTGATCATTAGTCATTCCGTTTGTAATTTTTTCAACATTAATTTCTGACACCATTAAGTTTATATATTTTGAGTCCTTATGCATAGCGAAGGCGACTGAAGGATACCCGACTGTTCGTCCGTATTCGGGTTAAAATCAATTTTGCCAAGGCACTAGATGAGCGAAAAAAATTTTAAGTACACCAATCGATCAGACATAGTTTCGAAAATAGTTTGGAAAATCAACACAATCGGTTCATTTCCTTCGAGGCAGTGTGCAAAACATTATGCCTGCCTTTAATTTTTCCATATCATGATGAACAAATCTAGTTTAGAAAAGAGCATCAAGTAAAAAAATAGCGCTTGCCTTCCTAATTTTCCATAGAAAATTATGATTATGCACCATACTTTTAAGATATCAACATGGGTATCATTTAAGAGCTTTTGAAGAAATCTTTCAGAAAATATTTAATTAAAAGAAATGAGTTATCCCATAAAAAGCCAGTTTCATTTGTACGTAAAATTACATATAGAATTTTATAATTTTTTCTTATTTTTTAACTCATTTTCATCCCAATAACTTCGACAGGAATTTTCTCACTGAACTGACATGAAATCCTAACAAAAATCTGCGGCTAAAAAATAAATTTTTAAAAATCTTTTTTAATTTTTAGTAAAATTTTCTTCAATAGAAATTTTCTCAGTGACAGCAAACTTTTAACAGATATTTTCCCAATGATAGTAAAATTTTTAACAGAAAATTGATCACTAACAGTTATGCTGTAATCATAAAGTTCTCACCTATGATCATTTATGCACACATATTTGATTAGGATTTGTCGCTTATAGATATTCTAAACAAAATCTTTTCAATATAATATTTATTATTTGAACAAAAATTTTGAATTAACAAGTAAGAGTGCTATATTAGGCTATGCCGAATCTATATACCCTTCACCATATACGTAAATTTACTTTAGTAAAGTAACTCCAATAAAAAAAAAAAACAAATATTGACAGAGAATTAAATAAATAAATTAAATAAATATTAAGTCATTGCATCTTAATCTTCTAGGCATTTTTAAAAATTTATAGTATTTTCTGAAAGATCTTTTCAAAAGCTTTTAGATGATGGGTATCATTGATAATCGAACTTTTTTATGAAAATTTTAGATGCCCGTAATTAGGAAAATATGGGCGAGCGCTACTTTTTTACTTCATGTTTTTTTTCTTATTTTTTAACTCTCTGCCTTCCCATATATTTGTATTTTTGATTAGAGTTACTCCATTATTCCAAATGATATGGAAAATTAGAGGCAGATCTTTTAAAACCATGTCTGATCGATTGGCGTATTTAAAGATTCTCTTGCTCATCTAGTGCCTTGAAAGATTTGAATTCAAAACTAACACGGACGGACAGGCGATCATCTCTCAATCGACTTCGCCATGCGTAAGAATATTTATACTTTATGGTGTCGCAAATGGATATTGTTGATTTTAAAAACGGAATTGCAAACTTAGATATGCCCTTTTTCCACTTTTTGTGGTGAAGGGTATAAAAATGGCAATAGAAAGAATTCCTGCTTATATTTTACTAGAACAACAAACTTAAATCATTTATGTATCGTTTTTCATTCTCTTGTATTTTTTCATTCATTACACTTTTAGTTGTCATTTTATTTTTTATTTATTGTTGAAAGACTAATTAAATATTTTTTAAATAATATTTTTTTCTACATTTTTCCTGGAATAGTTATGTTTAAGCTAGTTACTCTATGGTGCATGCAACAAATGAAGCGAATCGAATATTGCAAACAAATACTTAAAATATAATAAAAATGTAAAAAGTGGAATAATCCATAAAAGTAATGGCCTTCAACTTGAATTAAATAAATTGAACAAGTAGTGACGTAGAAGCAAAGAAATTAAAAAGATAAAATTACAGGTGTTTAAATTTAATTTATTGAGTGCTACTTGAAAAAGAGATTTAGTTAATGGTTTAGTTTAATTATATTTATATTAAATAATATTGTTATTCATTTGTTTTGTTTTGAGGATAAAATCCTGAACAAAGAGTGCGGGCTACTGGCCAGAAATTCTTCGGACCCCACACAATTTAAGAACAAATAAAAATCTGACTTTAAATAATCGAAAAATTCGAACGAGTTTGCCATTATCCATTAAGCAATTTAAGCTACAAAAAATGTTTCAAGGCATGTATACTTCGCTAGTTATACCTCGTCGTCACAAGAAACGATAAACGACTAAAATTCAAGTAATCGACTTAATGGTGGTAGGGTATCGTATTAAACACTTTGTAATATAATTTCGTTTACTAAACAAGAATTATGATTGCCACTCGATACACAAAACGAAAGAAGGCTGTTATCGCACAAATAAACAAGAATTAATACAAAATTTTTATTTTTTCACAATAACTTATTTCGACTTTATTGCAAATGAATTAAATTTTTACAATAATTTCCACGTCCTACTAAACTCCAGCAGTCATATTTTGGTTTCATTTTCCATTGTCTTCTATGACCTACCACGCTCCAGAGGAGGTGTATGTATAAGGTGAGGCAGCAGCATAAGTTGTCACTGGGGCAGCATAAGGAGTGTGTAATATAGGAGCAGCAGCAGCATAAGAGTGAACTAAAGGAGCAGCAGCAGCATACGAGTGAACTAAAGGAGCAGCAGCTGCATATGAATGTACAACAGGAGAAGTAGCAACAGTCTTAACAACATTATGAGCTGGTGCAACTGCATAACTTTCCACTATAGGAGTAGCCAATGTTTTAGTTGTATAAGAGGTAGTTTTAATAGCTGGTGCTAAAACATCTTCAATAGTGTGTGCAGAACTGTGCACTACGGAATTGCTGTGATGAGAGATGGCCGATGGTACACTCTTGACAATATTGCCGACATGAGCGAGACTAGATTCCTGAACGGTAACGGTAGGAGCAGAGTATACAACAGGAGTTTCCAAGATACTAGGACGAGCAGCAGCTACGGCGAAGAGAGCAGACAATACCACCTTTAAATGAAGATAAAAGAAAAATTATAAAAACCTTAAAAGAATGGGGCGTATGATATGTCTTGCAATAATTTAAATTATTTTCAATTAATTAATATTTTTAATTTATTTACAAACTTATTTTATTATTTATAGAAAGTTTTAATATATTTTTAAATAAAACTAATTTGTTTTAAACTAGTTTTTCTTGCCAACATTTTGCAAAATTTAAACTTTCGAAAGTAAAATTTTTAATTAAATTTCATATTTACTGTCCACTAACATTTGTGTTTGAGCTAAAGCTGTTATAAAAATTTTTCATTTAGTTTTGAAGAAAATAAATTTAAGTAAAAAAATTTTGATTTGCATTCGAATATTTTTCTAAACTTTCAAAAAATATGGAGGAATTATTATTAACAAACAAACAAAACATTAAACAATTGTTATACTTAAAATCTTCTTTTTTTTCAAAATTCGAATATTTTTCAAAACGAAAAGCAAAATTATGTATCATCAAAACCATTTGGTATTTTTAAAACCTATTTTATGCTTAAATAGCATTCGTGATTTAAAATAATAAGTTTTTGCAAAGCTTAACTTTTTTGAAACTTTCAGTTTTTTTAACCCGGTCTAGCTGACATTCACGAATTTTTGGTTTTATGCGAAAATTCGAAAATATTATTCCATCGAAATTTAAAATTTTAATTTTTGCATTTCAATTTGGTAATAGTATAATTTTTAAAAAAGAGCTATCAAGAAAGCGATTTAAAAAATGCTTAATTAGGAAGTTTTGTGATGTTCGAAATTTCGAACTTTAGCAAAAAAAACTTTTATGACTGTAATTTTATTTTATTTATGTAAGTAACAGTATTAATATACAAAATATGTTAATAGAATCAAGTTTTTGGCATGTTCGAAAATTCGAAAATGTGTCCGAAAAATAAAAAAATTATGCAAACATTGAGTAATCATTATTTATATAAGAAAACGCTTATAAACACAAAAAGTTTATATCTACGAACGCAATTTATTTAATACAAAAATCTAATTTGTAATACACTGAGAGAAAAAAATTATTTTTGCACAAATTTTAATTTGGTTTTAGGTCCTGGCTAAGCACAATTTATATAGCAGGAGACGTTTTCCAGCGGTGTATAATTTTTATCTTAGATAAAGCAGGAAGATCCTGATGACGGTTCTTTTTCGTCATTTGTGGCACAATTTTATAACTTCACTTACAGCAAGGTGTTTTCAGATGTGTAAAAATTAATTCTGAATTACTATCGTTATTTCTTTTATTTTTAATGTCTTATTAATTCGGTAAAAACTTAGCTGCTTGTGCGTTTGTTTTTTAGTTACTCTTATATAAATTTTTGTTAGTTCAACTAATTCTTCTAAAATAACTTTTAGTCAAAGTTTAGCTTTTTTAAAAATTTTGATAATTATTTAAAGCCCACTCACCAACTTGAACATTTTGCTTTGAAGTTAAAATTCTTCACAGAAGGTCTGTATTGCTCAATTATCGTTTAACTGGAAACTGATATCATTCCTGTTAACAGCCAACATTTTTATACCAAAAGACATTTGTTCCCAAAAAAAAAAAAAAAAAAAAATCAATTGATAAAAAAAATTTGGTTTCATATAATTGGTTTTATGTATCAATTGAACTTGGCCTTGAAAAGAGATTAAAACAACCAGAATTCTTTAAACGCAAATACCTAAAAGCATAAAAAATCAAGCGGAACAATTCGTTAAATAAATAGAAAAACCACTTTAAAAAATATATGCGGGGATTAAGTAAAATATAAGAATTTGAATGGTTAAAAAATTTACACACATACAGTTGTGGGCAAAATATTTAAAACTAACTAACTAACTATTATTTGCTTTGTTTGATGCATTGAAAGAAATGTACTTTAAACTTCTTACAAAATAAAAAGTTAAAACATAAAGCTGAACTTAAAATGTTGAAAACAGTGACCATTTTTATTGCTTTTATCGATCATAGTGATGTGAACGTTTACAATAAGTTTCAATTTTATTTTGTTTTCTTGTTGTAGCGGATATTTTCACACGCCGGTTACCCAGGGTAAGTTTTAAAAAGTTTCAGAAAAAAGGTTGTGTCGGCTGGTTAAAAAATTAAAGTATGTCACACCCTTTAATTTTTAAGTTTATTTTTTAATCACTTCTCTTTTCAAGGGCCTTGGCAATACAAACGCTATAAAAATTTGAATTATAAGCTTATTTCTCTTCCACCTTAAAAATAATATGTGTTACGGGGGCTGCTCTATAGTGAAAATGCGAATATTTATAATCAAAAATGGTTTTATTGTCTTTCAAAGTATTCTCCAGCATGATTTAAACACTTTTGAATGCGCTCAAACCAGTTGTTGAAGCACTTTTTCCACTCCGATTGAGACACCTTTAAAACATGGTTTTTGAACACTTCAACAGCTTCTTCTGGCGACGAAAATCGTTGACCACGCATTTTTTCTTGATGTGCGGAAACAAGAAGAAGTCATTAGGTGCCAAGTCAGGGCTGTACGGCGGATGACCCATTAAGTCGACGTTTTGGCCGGTCAAAAACGCTCTGGTTTGAGCCGATGTGTGAGAGCTCGCATTGTCATGGTGAACAATGATTCGTCTTCTCTTGTTGGTTTTTCGAATTTCTCCGATGACTTCAGGCAAACAAATTGTAGTGTACCACTCAGAAGTGACCGTCCTACGTTGCTCAATCGGAACAGTCGCCACATAACCAGTTTTGCCGAAGAAACAGGCGACCATTTGCTTCGAAGTGCTTCTTCCGCGAACAACTTTCGTTGGATTTTGCTCGTCTTTGAAGACGCACACGGTCGATTGTTGTTACGTTTCGGGCTCATACGCATAGATCCATGTTTCGTCTGTGACGATCTTATAAACGTCTTTTGAAGCACCGCAATCGTATTTTTGCAACATTTCTTTGCACCAATCGACACGAGCTTTTTTTTGAGCGTCTTTCAAATTGTGCGGGATCCAACGAGAACAAACCTTTTCTACAGCCAGGTGTTCATGGAGTATCAAAGGTATGCTGGTGGAAGAAATGTCCAAGGATGTCTCTATCTCTCGGTATGTCGCATGTCGATCTTGCATTATGAGTTCACGCACGGCATCAATGTTCTCTGGCACAACAGCCGTTTTTGGACGACCTTCACGGAATTCGTCTTTGCGCGAGCTTCGGCCACGATTAAATTCATTATACCAATTTTTCACAGTGCTAAAGGATGGTGCTTCATCGCCATACAAAGATTTAAGTTCATAAATGCACTCTTGTCGTGATAATCCACGTCGAAAGTTGTGAAAAATGATGGCACGAAAATGTTCACGAGTTAATTCCATTTTTTTCTATATTAATTTTTTCAAGTCACTGTAAACAACACAAATAATGGTCGTACGTCAAAACGTTTTGAGTACGATTATGCTTAAAAATGACAAACTTTCCAATGGAAATGTCAGATTGCACTTGGCAGCACTCAGTGTTGCCAGGCCAGAAAAATATATAGCAGCCCTCGTATGGTAAACACCGTCTAATTTTCAACTTTATTGGTTTTGTTTACATTGGGACTGATCTGTGAGCTTTACCTTTTAAACAGATGTAAATTACGACATTCTAGATTTACAAACCTGTAAAAAACACTCGAATTAATAAACTTCCCCTTTTTTAAGCCGACTAAAATTTAAGTGCAAGTGTCTTGAACAACACTGTAAACAATATGTAAGCAGTTGTTATTTCAATTTTAAGATAAAAAAAATCAATTACGTGTTCAAAATCATGGTCTCAACTTCTGTAATAGTGTAAAACATAAGTTGCCCCAGCCGGGTTACAGTTTAAAGTTTTTGTGTCTTTTTTTTCTTCAAAACTCTGAATGTTTAATTTCGTTTCCAGCTCTTGTATTTTAACAACTTCTTTAAAATTTTCAGTTAATCTACAGAGAGTCTTTTTACATGCGTTACTTGCGTTACTTGCATTTTATTTCATTTTTTTTTTTAATTCAATTTCATATAATTTGATGTGTATTTTTTGTGGTCTAAATGCATGATTTCAGGGCTAAGTTCATTACTTTGTGTTAAAAATAATAAAAAGTAATAAAAAGTTAACAAAAAGTAACTAAATCTTTTATGATAATTTTGTTATGATTACAAAATAAAAATAAATGAATGAATGAATGACTTGAAAAAATATAAAAATTTTTTATGGAAGCAAATATGCGTTTGTTAATTAAAATAATTTACTATAAAAACTCAACGAAAAACTGAAAATCCATAACAGTTTTTTAAACTTTGTATTCCAAATAACACAGAACTTCCTAAAACAAAAACCGAAAATAAAAATGTTGAAGTTGGTCTGTATCTCTCTTAAAGGAAATAAAATAAAATAAATAAAATTTTATTAAACAATTTCGTTTCCTTACAGGTGTTAATGTCATCTTTATTGGCCGTTGTCTTAGCTCGTCCTGGGTTATACGAATCCACTTTGTACTCAGCTCCTGCTTATGCCTCCCTGGCTGTACACGAACCTGCATATGCTCATGTAGGTTCCGTTATAAAATCTGTGCCCGCAGCAGTTTCCCATCAAAGTCAATCAGTTGTTCATAGTTCTGCTCATGTTGTAGAAGATGTTTTGGCTCCTGCTGTTAAGAGCACTTTGTACACTACAAAATCTTTAGTTGCTCCCGTCATCAAAACTTATGCTGCTCCCACTTATGTAAAAACACTTGCTGCTCCTCTTATTTACAAGTCTGATGCCTCTGATTTTCCTGTCTTGTACAAGTCCTGGTAGTTGTGATTTGTGGAGGAAAATGAAAGTTTCGGTTTAACAATTATAAAAATAAATATGTGATCTTTTTTTTTTTTAAATAAGCTATTGTTGTTATTTTGTAATTAAAAATAAAAAAAATTAAATTCAATAATTGTTTTGGAAGAATTTTTGTTGCTAATAATGCAAACAGCTTAGAGCGAAAATATTTAAATTTATCAAAGATGTTTCCCTAATAAAATTTTTTAAACAGCCCAGTCTTAGTGGATCTCTTTTAGGCTGATTTCCACTTTTGTAGAATTTTAGTGATATACCAATACTTTATTAATTAAATCTCCTGAGAAAATTTTTAACTCTGACATACGTGACACTCAGGATCGTCGAAGGGAACCTTAAAGCATTCAGTTCATTGTAAGATCCTTAAGTACAGACTAAGTTTTCAGTCTCCAAGGGTTAAAAATACGCAAAAAATTATAATTCTGACTGGCGCTGATACAACTGGCCACACTCACACTGTAACAACAACAAAGTCAATTTAAAGGAACATATCTTTAAAGATTTTTGACCTGCATGATTGTTTTGAAGGCTTAGGTTCGCATGCCAGCTTTTCATCATCAATATTACCCTACAGCACTAAATAGCCCGCAAAGCACGTCTACTTGACCTTAGAGGCGCTATTGTGTTCAATTGCAGAGTTATTTAAAGTCTTCCATAATTTTTCTCCACTCCCCCCTTTACTTTATCCCTTTGTTGTAAGGAAAATACTACCAATTACAATTGCTGCCTCAGGAGTACTTTTATACGCTAAGCGTCTTTTTTTAAACTAAACCAACATTTGAACATAAATTATTACTAAAATGAACACAAATATTTTCAATTTAATTTGAACTGCAATAATTAAAATAAATTTTTAAATATTTTTCGTAAAACTCGTACTTCTTTTCTGTAAACATTCTGGTGACGGCGTTGACTTAGCTTACGCCGGCTTGGAAATGCTTAACACAGTTATTGTCTACAGTTAATTATAAAAAATAACTTAAAACTAGAATTTTATGTAGTTATTGCAAATCAGTAAAATTGGTTAAAGGTTCTTTCTTTTAAGCCTCAAAGGTCATGTGATTCCTAAATATCTCAAGCGATTCGACAAGTCACACACTTTTTTTAAACGACTTCAAAAAAGGAGGTTATCAATTCGTGTGAATGTTAGTTTTTTTTAATGTTTGCGTCCGCAGAACTCAGTCATCTCTGAACCGATTCAAATTTTTTTTCTTTATTTCAAAGAAGATGCCTACAGTTTGGTCCTGTTTAAAAAACAGTTAAAAATCTTAAAAATTATAGGGTGTTCCCATACAACATACATTTTTTCAACGTTTATTATGAACCGCAAAGGCACCATTTTAAAACTGAAAAATCTATCATTATAGCTCGCAATGGAAAAAAGTAACATAAAACTAAATCTAAAAATTAAAGAGTGTCCCTAAAAGTGACGCAAATTGAACTATATCGGCCTATCTTTTGCAACATTATAGACAAACGCTTGAAAATTGAACAGAATATCGATTATTATGACCGTTATACTAATGATTATTTATATTAAAATTAAAAATTAAAGGGTGCCCCAATTGTTCATTTAATTTGATGTATATTTCCGTACTTTGTGGATAGAAGGTTGAAATTTAAAAAAACCTGCATTGCTAACTCCACTATTACAACAGGTATAAAACTGGGATTTCGAAATTAAAGGGTGTTCCAGTAGATGATGTAATTTTATGTATAAGGCCAAGCCTTTGAGCAGGTTTAAACAGATAGCTAAAAGTTACAAGGGTCTTGTATTGCCGAGTTCGCAATTTGATTTCAGAAATTAAAGGGTGTTAATAAAATTAATGTTATTTAGCCCGTATGGGTGTATCTTTTGAGTCGTTATATATAAACGACTGAAAATTAGACACAATGCCAACTACTTTGTTTGGTATAGAAAAAATATAAATATTTTTAATTTTAAATTAAAGAGTGTTGGAAAGGTTGATGTAAATTGATATATGCGGTTAATTTGTAGAAACTTTGTAGACAAACGTTTGAAATTTACAAAGAGCTTGATTGCTAAGTCTTCTACAAGAGAAAGTAATTAATATTAATTTAGAAATTAAAGAGTGCCCCCATAATTAATTTATATTGCTAAACTATTGAGCAGTTGTAGACAGACAGTTGAAATAAACAAGGAGCTGTAGTGTTAAGTCCGCTATAACAAGAATAAAGTTTGGGGATGATATATAAAGGTGTCTCAATAGTTAATGTTATTTGCTGTATGTGACCAGTCAGACAACAGTCAAATGAAATCTGTTTTGGCAGTCAGATGAAATCTGTTTTGAAGTGGGATTTTTTGTGCAGGAATTATTAAGTAAAATATTGCAGCAAATTCGCGTTAAGTTATTTTTTAAAGAATGTTTCATTTGCCTTAATAAATTCAAAAAATAAATTTTATTTTTGGCACTTGTTTTTCAAAATATTTTTTTTTTATTTAACTTATAAGACAACTCATTTTTTATTCTCAAGAGTTATTTTGCAAACAAAGTTTGAAGAACCCTTTTCCATCTAAAATTTATAAAATGAAATTTTTTACCACCAAATTTAGGTTCTAAGAGCATAAGGAGAAGCAACAGCATATGAAGTGTAACTGCCAGGAGCAGCTCCATATGTTGAATAACTAACAGGAGCTGTATATGTTGTCTTAACAACAGGAGCCACAATATCTTGTACAACATGATCAGATTTATGAACCACAGCATGACTAGCATGTGACATTGATGTGGGTATTGTTTTGACAACAGCACCTACAGTAGCCAGGGCAGGTTGATGATAAGCAACAGTGGCAATGGGAGCACTGTAGCTGATGTAAGGCGAGGAAGCAAATAGACTAGGATTTGCCAAACAAACAGCAAAGTTAATAAGCAATACGACCTAAGGAGTGACAACAGATAAAAAACATTTATGATTTTTTTTTTGAAAATTATCACACTTTAAAACTTACCAGCTTAAACATTTTGATTTTATTTTATTATGATTTTTTTGGAGGCTTAAAAAATCTGTATTGTGTATCTTTTTACTTAAGTGAGTCTTAACAAGTGTTTAGTGATGTGTTGTAGAATAAATCTCAGTATTTATACTTTAGAATTTTTTTTGACAGCATAACAGGCGGCATCTCTGCAAGTATTATCTTTCAAAATTCATTGTAATTTTCAGCTTGATTAAGTTTAAATAAAAAAGTAAGAATGCTATATTAGGCTATGCCGAATCTTATAAACCTTTCACTGTATGTGTAAATCTATTTAAGTGAAGGAACCCCAATAAAAAAAACAAATATTGCGGTGACAAAGAATTGAAAAGAATTAAAAAAAACTTACATAAAAATGTTATCGGCTCTTAATGATTAAAGCATTTTTAAAAAATTTTATATTTATCTGAAATATCTCTTTAAAAGCTTTTAAATGATACCCATATTGACAATCAAACTTTTTTATGAAAATTTCAGAGGCCTATAACTCAAAAATAATGGGCGAGCGCCAATTTTTTCACTTGATATTTTTTTTAATTATTAATTCTCTACCGCTCCATATATTTGTTTTTTTATTTTTTATTTTTTTTTAGCTGGAGTTATTTCATTATTCCAAATCTATGTGGAAACATTAAAGACAGGAGTAGTGCTTAGCCCACTGCCTCGAGGAACATTGACCGATTTTGCTTAGAGTAGCTGCTATTTCGAAACTATGTCTGATCGGTTGTCGTATTTAAATTTTATCTAGTTCATCTAGAGCCTTAGTAAAGTTGATTTCAAGACTAACATGAACGGACAGACGGACTTCGCTCAATAGACTTCGCTATGCATGAGGACTCAGTATATAACCACTTTTTTGGGCCAGAAATGGATTTTGTAGAAATTACAAACGGAATGACAAGCTTATATATACCTTTTTTCCACTATTTTGTGGTGAAGGGTATAAAAAGAAGAATTCAAGTCGAATTTTCTATACCCTGCAAAGAAAATTGAAAAGTTTAAAATTTTTTTAGAAATCAGAATTTTAGTTTTTACGTTACTAGAAGTTTAAAAAAATATTAGATTATTACTATCGTTTTTTTTTTTTTGATTAGGCAAATTTAAGATTTGTTGGAGAATCTTTAACTTGTTAAAGAAATATTATTCTTTTTTTTTTTTTTTTTTTTTTTTGATTTTGTGGTAAAATATTCTATAGAGAAATTTCGACATTTCTTTTGAGTCACACAAAATTTGGCTGAATTTTTTTTTAAATAAAAAAAATAATATGACAACAATAAAATCGCAATAAAAACAGTAAATCAAAGAAGAACAAATTTGGCGATGTGTCGACGAGAATGAATTATGGGTTTAAGAAACAAAAATCACACAGAGCAGTAAAATAATTATGGTGTGAAAATATATCATCTTCATAAATAACATTTCTGCACGTCTCCTTATCTCGAAGCTACAAGTGGGACAAGTTACAAACGTATCGAATAAATTTCAGTTAAATTGTAGGGTGTGAAAATCATAACGACAATATTTTTTTTCTCGCTTAGCAACATCATAGACAAATAATTCTTCGCACAATAATATTTTCATGGAAATGAAAAGAAATTAGATCTTCAGACAGTTTGAAGGATTGAATAAAATAGACGGAGGCAAAACAAAAAGTCAACTGAGCAAGAAATAACGAGTTTTTTCTTTCTACTCAACAATATGTTTTTTAAAGAAAAAAGAAACTTTATTAATTTCCCGTCTACAGTGCGTTAAGAATATCGTTGGCAAAGTATTGAATGAATAAAAGATTAGAATATTATTGTTTTTGTAATTATGCAAAAATATTATGAATTTTTTTTTCTAAATCTTGCTTTGTAGTGAAATTATTGCAAGACCTAAAATTTGCTTTTGAATGGTTTTTAGATGGGCTTCATGACATGTGGTGCCTTTCTGTCAGAAACATATTTTTTAAGTAACCAGCCCATTTGATTTTTACATAAATAATTGGAAATCATGTCCGTAAATCATGTCAGCTTGACATTGACGTAAACTTCGTCAAGTACCTTCTTTTTAAAGATAAAGAACACTTATTTTACTGATCCCAAATGTGGCAATTTTTCTTATTGATCTGATCGTTGAAGGAAACGATAATCCTTCATCTTTAGTTCAGCTCATTTACAATTTTTATAAAGTGGATAGGAAATAATACGCTCTGCTGCAGTAAGTGTTTCTTTAGTTCGAATTGCATGGGTGTTTCGCTCAGTGTAAATTGAAGTACATGCAACTAATCAAATTAAATCTCAGATTAATTGCAAAATCTGTGCTTTGCGCGCTTATATTTTAGAATTCAAGTACGATTTTTTTTAATAATATGCATCCGCTACACAATGGGAGATTTTGCAAAAATAGTTGACATAAAACTGAAGTTAATCAACGAGTTAAGCGATTTTTACAAAATCTAACAAAACTGCTGATGAGGGGATAATGGTGTTCAATATATCGTTTAGAGGAGAGCCACCAAACAATTGGTAACCTCGTAATTTGAAGAAAATAAAACATCAGACTTTTTTTAAAGCAATTTTTAGGTTGAAATTCAATTTAGTTCTTAATTGGCTAAATTATAATATATAACAACAACAAAAAAAAAAAACAAAAAACCAAAATAAAATTCTAATTACACAAATTATCAAGTCAATTAAATATTTAATCAAAAAGAAGTAAAACAATTGTCTAATAAAATAAGTAACTCAATTAATTAACCACTTTGTTAGTTTTTATATATAAAACAAAAAAAGTTAAATAGCAGCAAAAATATTTTTAATTTAAAACTAAAACAACCTGCCTGTCCCACGTTGTCACAAGAATTCAAAAAATAGAAAAAAATAACCAATTCTAAGAAACTGTTTTTGTTTAAATGTAATTTTGCAAACGAAGGAATTTGTGGGACGACAGTAATTTATATGAACTACCTTTAGTTAACAGCAAGAAAAAAAATTTCAAATAAATTGGAAAGGATTTTTGTGTAGAAATATTTTTTAGGTCTAAAAATTGTCAACAAATTTAAGTGCTTGAAATTAAAAACTCAAACAATTCATGAACACTTAAAAATGATTTCGATAAGATGGCTACAGCCGTTTGCTTGGAAGTCAGTTGACTGGTCCGCTTCTTGAAATAAACTCATCGCCAAAATTTTATTTCAAAAGGTCGATGGTTGTGGTCGCTGTGTGGCACGTAGGGCTATCCCGTTGAAATCACATCATGGTCGGATTATCCATATTTGCAAATAAAAAATCATCAATCATTATTTGGTAACGATCTCTGTCGATTTTAAAACTAGTCCAACTTTATTTTTGAAGAAATAATATTCGGTGATGCCACAGCCCACGGAGCATCGTTCAGAATGTAATGCAATCTGTAGGGTATGTTGTGAACTTTTATCAGTGCATATATAGCAACTTGATTTATTAACAAACCCTTTAAGATAAAAGTGAGCTTGATTTCTGAAGGAATTTTATCACCTATAAAATGCACGAATGAATTATTATTTTCAGAAATCTAAAAAAGTGTGCGAAATGTGATATTTTGTTTGACAGTAGAATCTTTTGTAAGTTTTATTGCTCCTAAGAAAACAATTTATTATTTTTCTCTGAAAGTTGACTTAACAGAGAAATTTAAAAAAATAATTTAATTGATAGAACTAGAGTCATCCGATTTGGAGACATTTTATTCTTTCATCATTAAACTTCTTTGGTATTTTTGTGAGCTGCGTTTAGGTACGGTCAGATTAGTCAAAAAAAAAAAAACGTCACTACTAAAATATGGAAAAAAATTGTTTTTTTTTTCTCAAATACTTATTAACAAATATAAGATCGCAAAATAAAAGATAATATATCACAGTTTTATATAATAAATCGTCATTCGAAGTGATACATGTCAGGAAAGATTAAAGAAATAGTTTTGAAAATAGTGGTTATGATTTTTAGTCAAATATTTGACTAATCCGACCGTACCTTTACAGAATTTCGAATTGTTTCATTTTTCGGGAATGTTAAAAATTTTTTGGGAATTGAGTTTTTTGTTTTAGAGTCTTGTGGCCTTGTTAATAGTAAAATTTTACTTGAATATAAATTCATTAATTTTTAGGGTTTTGTATTGGGCTTCCAATGCAATTTTAATTCTCTTAGAAGTTTTCATAATTTAGTTTAAGAAACAAATAAATATAATATTTTTAATAAATGTTATGTGCTTTGCCATTTAAATACTTTCTTCTTACCAAACTTTCTAAAAATTCCCATTGGGTTTAAGTAAATTTTACCATTTATAAAATAATTTAAGCTTTTTAAAAATAAAAAAGAGACCCGTGATGATGTTGTACGGAATTTAATAGTTTAATAAGACCTGTTTCTACTTAAACAAGTAAATACCAATATAATTCTTGAGTTAAAAAAATTGTAGAAAAATAAAAACTTTAAAATTTAATTTTTAACATTTTTATTGTAATTTTTTTTTTTTTTTTGAGTAATAAATCTCATAAATCTTTTTCCTCTAAAATATGTAGTTTAGATTCTTCTTGCACCATAAGTAGAAACGAGAGGAACAGCACCATAATTGTGATAAGCGGGAGCAGCAACAACGGAATGAAGTAGAGGCGAAGTTGCATGGTGAACTACAGGAGCTGCATAAGAATTGAACACCGGTGAAACCGCTGGATGAACCACGGCTCCATGTAAAACGGGAGTATGGACAGCAGTCCTTACAACAGGAACAGTATAATGTGCTCTTACAGCGGATTGTGAATAGTAGGGCGAATAGACCACGGGGTTAGAAGCCAAATAGCCAGGACGAGCAGCAGCAATAGCGAAGAAAGCGGCGAATAGTAATACAATCTTAAAAAAAATATATTTAATAAATTTAGGAATAAACTTTAGAATTTTGAGAACGTTATTTAAAATTTACCAATTTAAACATTTTGTTTAACAACTTATAACTTGTACTTTTATTTTGTAAGAAAATTTTTTAATGTTTTCTCTTAGAACAGTTTCAAGTGATTGATAATTGTATCCAACTAATCTTTAGCTTTTATAGCAAAAATCGTAATAAAATATTTTCTATGCGTACAAACAATTTGTTTGAAGTTTAACAAGTCTAATGTAAATTGATATATATTATAATCATACAAATTTTATTTTATAATTATTTAAAGCACTTGTAAAATGTTAGCAGTTAGAAGTCTATTCTAGGAGACGAAGCACATTTTTACTTAATTGACGGTGCGTATTCGTATTTTTTTAAACTTGGAGCCTAGAGAACCCGCACTCCATTATTGTACACCATATGCATCTACAACGTGTTATTCCTGGTTGGGGGTATTACTCGATTATTTTTGTCCTAAATTTAGGGTGACGCTGGATTTCTTATCAAAAAACAAAAAAAAAAAAACAAAACTTTTATAGCATGTAGTCAGAGGCGACATCAAAGCACGGCGTAGACTGAAGAATATGCTTGATGATTGTAAATCTATAAGTCAATAATTCTTAAGGGCATTTTTAATTACAAAACGAGTGCCGGTGGAAGTAAGGCATGTTCAAGTTGGCGGCCTACGTAGTAGTCGAGACAATTGCAGCAAACAATTTTTTTGTATTATCTTCAATCTAAAGCAAACAAAGATTCTCTTTACAGAAAAGTAAATAGCAGCCAAAAATGCGGTTGAGATAGACATTATTTGTGAGCAACATATCGTAAGCAGTAACAGCTCAAAACTCACAAATGTTCAGAAAACAAAAAATCTATTTTTCAAAATAATTTTATAAACAAATTGAGTTTTAAACATAACGATATTATTCCAGATAAAGAAGACAGTGATGCAAATGAAATTTTTTGTAGTCGTAATAGATTTAATCTATTTATGATTGTGAAAAAAAACAAAGATTTTTATAAATTTTTAGTTGAGACTGTTTGTGATTCAGTGTACGCTATTTTTATTAGATTACATGGTTGTAATGAAAACATATTATTGTTTAACATATTAATATATAATACAATATGATTGAAATATATAAGTATTTTCTCCTACCTTTTTTTGTTTTAACATTTTAAGGGTTTCGTAGCCGGAATTTAAATTGAGAGTCTATTTCGCTGAAATTTCAGTCCGTATGTCATTCTATCACAGTCCTTTATCTCTTAAACTATAATAGTTAAACTTCTAAGATTATGTACAGGTAATATACTATAATACCTGCTACAATAATAAATACTAAAAATTAAAGGGTGTTCCAAAAGTAACGTTATATTAAAAAAATTGTTGTTATCTTTTAAAGTGTGTCAGGCAAACGTGACGTAATTTTACGGTTATAACTAAACTGCTTTAATCGTAGCAGACAGACATTTAGAATTTACGTAGATTATAAAAATAACTGTGAATCAAAAATATAAAAATTTAATATCGCAGACACAGAGGCATTTATTTGGTCCATAATATTAACTCTGAGATTAGTTTTAATATAGACTACTCAGCTTTGTAGTCGTTAGATATGCCCTAACAAATATTTTATTTGTGGAGGCGGTACCAAGCTTTACGGGACTTTTGAAGCTTTTTGAAAATTTTGTTTTAAATACACAGTCACTCCCACGGGTTTTTTATTTATGTTTTTATTATTTTTTCTATCAGTACCATTCTAAAATTACACAGATTCTAAAAGGTAACTAGCTAAATTAGTACAACTCTTCTCAAGTTATGACGTTACAAATCAACGTCACTTAAATTTTTTATTTGTTTTTATTTTTATTTATTTTTTTACATTTTGTAATAAAAAAACTTATGGCAAAAAAATATATTAAAATAAATTTAAAAAAATTAAAAAATTATTATTCCATTACAGCTTTTCCCAAAAGAGCCATTATTGAGCTCAATATTCTATATAAAATCTCAATAATTTATTGCGCAATAAGAACGAAATTATTATAATATTAATTAGAAACTAAAATGCAACATTGATCAGAAGATGTGTGTGAAGCCAAATTTTGAAATTTAAACCTTAGACACAAACCAAACGCGTCTAGACTAAGTAACATTTTGAAATTAATCCTCAGACACAAACCAATTGCATCTAAACCAAACTAATTTTGTCAATACATAGAATATTGACTCAAGAAAAGTGCATGTATGAACACACTATAACACTAATCATACTTTAATCTGTCAGGCATGTTCTGAGTTCCACACGAAATTTTCTCTTTTGTAATTTTTAGTGCGTTGCTTTGTAAAAAATAATTTAATGGTAACAATGCTTTGAAAACTATAAGGTGAAAATTTCGTGTGGAATTCAGAACATGCCTGTATAAGTAAAAAATTTATTAATAATTTGTTCATAAACTAGAACGTCCATCTTTACCGACCAAAAGTAAATAATTACAATCAAATTAAAAAGTGTTTTGATTGTGATTAATACATTAAAGTAATTTTTTTCCGATACACAGCAAAAGAAGCAGAAATCATTCATAAATCAAAGGGTAACCAATTCCACAGACGAACAGTCTAGTCTAGTCTTGGAATAAAGATTTCCACATTTCTAGAGGAGTGTGTAAAATTGAACAGACTCCCCAGAAATTGTGGCGTTGAATTTTTAATAATTTAATAAAATTCAAAAATTATTTTAAAATTGAAAATTTTTTAATCAAACACTTCATAAAACGTTCAAAATATGATGAAATGTGGTTATAACTCCGTTGGTTAGAATTAAATAATCTTTTTCCAAAAACAAAGCGTGTAATATTGTTTACCAAGAGTTTAACTCTCTCAATATTTGAAAATGTTAAACATAAAATTATTTCCATTTAATAAGAAATTTGTGACATTAGCAATGCATTGGAAACTCTACATTTGACATGATATGGAAGTATAAAATCAAGCTGTATAATCGGCGAAGTGTGAAATAGACCGCTGAATAAAAGTTACCCATGTGTCATGAAAAATCAAGTCTATTATCAAGTGTTATTCCTGGTGTTTTCAGTTTATTGGCCACCTTGAATTCTCTTCCTCTGAAACGAATCAATGACACATCACAACATGGTGATCAAAATTTCAGCTCTAAGGATTTTGATTATGTCCATGAATTTACTTTATCTAACACTCGATTAATTTCTGGTTTTATTTTAACTGAGCTATTTTCATAAACCAGTATTAAAGTATCATTAACAAAGGCACATACATTGAATATGTTTTTAGTGAAATAATTTGAAATAATAACGGACCTAAGACCACCTCCTGCGCAACACAATGCTTCACTTCTCTCACGTGTGATTGAAAACCAACAAATGACACAAATTGTCGTCTATCTCCAAAATAAGAATGCATTAGTTAAGACCGTTTCACACTATAATACTGAGTATTAAGATTTGTCAAAAAATATGGAAAGGAATACAAATTAATTTTTAATAATTTTTATATTATTTTAATTTGTAATTTTATCAAGATTGTTTGCTGCTTAAAACTCAGTCAACTATTAAATGAGCACTCCGAAAAAAAGACTCTTAGAAGAACCCACCTAGGGAGCTTTTTCTGTGCATGCCTAAAAATAGCTCACGTCATGACTTCTATAAGACTTTAAAATTATGTGTATCTTCGGAGCTATAAATATAAGAGCTCTTTAGTTTAATAGAAATAAGCGCTCATTTCTAAAGGTTTAGGATGGCAAGATATTGCTGTTTGTACTATTTATGAGCATAAAAGCTCCGAGAAATGTGTTATATGGTTTGCTGGAAATTTTCATTCTACTTGAAGTCTGTTAGTGTGGCAACAAAATGTAATGTTAGTTTGGATTTTTGACAATCACAACAAGTCGTATTAGAGTTCTTTCTTAGAAAATCGAATGTCAATTTTAACACTTGTATAATAGTGTCAACGGGCCTTTAACAAGGTAAACAAGGTAAACAAGGTAAACCTGAAAATCTAAATATTTTCGATAATTTTTTTAAAAGTTTTATATGGTTAATACGGTTAAAAGCTTTCAAAAAAAAAAACAATAGTCATGGCTCTGTTATAAATTTTCCTTATCGATTCTGACACTTACGACGTTAGACCGCTTGACTAGCATTTAGTAAAAAATGTTGCAAATGGATCATATGCATAATTTGTGATCTAATCACATGTTCAAACACTTTGGATAAAAAAGGCAAAATGCTTATAAGCCTTCGGTTCTCCATTTTTAATTCCAGTCTTTAGTATTGGCACTATTTTCGCCAGTTTTCAATTTGTGGGAACTGTCTAAACAGATTTTTTTTGTATTTTTTTTTTTGTGAATTTTTTTTTTTTTTCTATTTTCGTAACCGTGCTACATTCTTTAGGAAAGGGATAGATGAGAGATAAGAGAAAGATAGATATAGCCATTTTATTAGTTATTTTACTTCGCCGGCGAATATGCTATGAAGAAGTACCGACGAAGGAGGCTGCATGTTTAATGTTAATTCTGAATATGTATTTATACCATTAAACAGAAAAAAAACATTTTTTATTTTTGGTTGCCGCAGGGGTTGAACCCTGGTCAACAAGGTTTGTAGCAAGCGTGTTTACCACTTCGACTACAGCAACCTCTACTGATGTTTAAAGAAGTGATTCAAATAGAATAGAGATTATTATATTCCATCCAGACGTTCTTGAGAGATATAAGTGGTGTAAATAATTTTATATTCGTATATATAGATATATGTATATTTTTATATAAATTAATAATTTAAATCTAATTTTGAATTACAATTCATAGAATTATTAATTTTTTTATTAACGAAAAATATGAAAAAAATTTTCCTATAGTAAAACTTATTTTTTTTATCCCATTCTTATTTTGTTTTGTTTACAAGGGTGGGAAAACAGACGTCTACATAAATTTTTTTACATTTTCCTTAACGTTTATGTAAATCACATAATAATAATAAAAAAATAATTATGTAAATTATTTTGCAATAATTTGGAATTGATATGTATATCCTTATTTTGATTAAATTAGCATGATGTCATTCCTGGTATTACTTATTCTTTACGTACAGTCTACATAACGTAATAATTACCTTTTTCTTTGCATAATTTACATAATTATAATGAACAAATTATTTGGCGATTACGTTGTTTTTTTTTACAACTTCCACATTCCCTATATCGTTTCTTTATTTACATACATAACAGTAAATTATTATAATTATTATATCAGCAGTAACAGTATATTCTAATTATTACATTTAAAAAAATAAAAAATTTTCCTTCTTTGCCTACCAATCGTGTGCGACGATTTATGGCGACAGCAGACAAAAAAGCTTTATTTAGTGTGTGGTCTTCGTCTAACCAAGTTAATGGTGATTGATAATGAATTATTCTTCGTATTCTAATTTCGTAAAATTGACGTACTCATTCTAAAGCGAAGAATGCTATACAAGTATGTAGCGATGAATTATATTTTAACACATCATATAAAAAACATTTTTTTTAATAAAATAAAAAAATAATAAAAAACAAGTGAACTTGAGTTTGATATTAAATAATTAACCATTTTTGCTTAAAGATATTTATTAAATAACGTTTACAAAATAAAAACTTAAATTTAATTATTTTAAATTTTTAAACATTTAAAATAGTTTAATAATTTTAACAGCTGTATGTGTGTGTAAAAGAAGGCTACAGTTTGAGTTGTCTACTTGTTGTAACAATAACTCCGTAAGTTTTTAAAGCCATCATTAAAGTTTTATATTGTGCTGTTAATTATTAAAATTTTTGTTACACTTTAATATGATAATTGTTTTGTCTTTTAATTATCTCTGCTTATTAAAGAGTAAAACACTTTGTCTCCTTGACTCGTAAATGTGCACGTTACATCAATTTTATTTCAAGTTTAAGTCTTTTAATTTAATTTTTTTAATTTTTAAACCCTTTTTAATTGTCTGCATGTCACACACATTATTTAATTACAAAACCATTAAATTTAAAATATTTTTTTATTGATTATATATTTTAACAAAAATCTTTTATTGATTTCTGACAATTTTTTAAAAAATTTCTTAAGTATTTTTTAATTTGAATCATTAATTTTTATTTTAACTATTAACTTGTCTAATTTTCTTTTCTTCGAAATCAATTAATCAAAATTATTGTTTTAGAATAAAACAAAAAATTTCAGTTAATTCAATTTGAATCTGAAATAAAAAAATATTCAAATCATGATGTTATTACTGCTGATTACATTAAACTAAACTGTGAGGTGAAATAAATTTAAATTGTAAATTAATTAGGTTTTAATAAGGCAAGAAGGTCTTACAAAAACACAGCCACACAGAGTTTGTTCTGATAAACATAGCAGAACCAAAAAATTAGTTCCAGCAATTCTTCATATTTTTTAATCCCTTTACAAAATAAGATTTTGGAAAATCTTCAAGAAATGTTGTTTCCAATGTGAAATAAAATATTTTTTTTATATTAAAATAATCATTTTATGCTAAATAAAAGTATAAATTTTGTAATTAATTATCCTAAAATATGTATTTCATAATTTTGTATGCATTTTATGCTTAAATTTTATTTCATGCATAAATTTCATTTTATACTTAAATATGCTTTACAAGTAGGGTTTGGGATTTCCGGGAATTTTTTATTTCCGATACTCCCGGGAAAACAAGTTTATTTAATGAAATAATATTATAAAATTCATGGATTTATTAAAACGTAAACAAACAATAAAAATAATTATTAAATAATAATTTAACACTTTATAAAACTTAAAAACAATTTAGGTGACAAGAGATACGTCTGTATATTTATACTACATAACGAGAGATAACAAAGATAAAAATACTAAAAAAGTATTTTATTAACATTTAACAATTCACTAGACAGACATACTGTTGCTTGTTTTCATTGCAAAATTTCCAACGAAAGAAAAAACCGTTTCAGTTTCTTCTGAGGTAGGTTTTGTTGTCAACAATGCGTTATAATGAATATCCATGTTCGTGTTTCAAATGTTGGTGGCTTCGAATAACTCAAACTCCTTTTTTAACAAATTAGTAAACTTTGGATCTGTTCTATATCTTTCTAGCAGTGCTTACGACTTCATCTGAATATTATTTCTAATTTTCTTAGAAAAATGTGTTTGTAAACATTTGTTGTGGATTTGTTTTTACAGAAAAAAAAACCATTAAAAACTTTCCATTAACAAAAATAAAATGCACCGACAACTAGTATCATTATACCGATAAAATTGGGAGACTTCACATTGGTATCTTTAGTTTTTCTACGAAATTACATATTTTTATGAAATAAAAAGTGTTATATATTTGAACCAGATTTATAAGGGACTTCCTCTATCTTGCAGTTTTTCTCCATCTTGCAGTTTTTACATAATGCGACAAAAGACAGTCAGATAAATTCTAAAAATAGGTGTTTTGTATTCCTTATCGTTTACTATCTACACTAACATCTAAATTCTCAACAAATATTTTATGTACAGATGTAGAAGGATTCACGAAGAACTGCTGTAATCAAAGTAGTTAACACGTTGACTACAAACCTGGTTTTCCAGGGTTCAACCCCTGCGGAAATCAATATAAAAGAATGTTATATTCTGTTTAAGGGTATAAATAATATTCAGAATGAACATTAAAAACTTGCAGCCTCCTTCGTCGGTAACTCCTCATAGAATAGTCGCCGGCGAAGTAAAATTACTATCTATCTTTCTCCTTTCACTTACCTGTCTTATCAGTCATCTATCCCTTTCCTTACAAATGTAGCTCGGTTATGAAAAATAACAAAAAAAAAAAACTAAATGTTGCAACCAAAACATTGAAAAACAATCAGTGTATTTTTTCAAAGTGCTAATGATTTTAAACTTCCCATTTCCGAGAATTTAGCCAAATTTTCCTGGGATTATAGCTAAAATTTGAATTTTGTATTAATATGCAATTTATGCTCTAATATGAATTTTAAGCTTGAATACTTATTCAATGCTAAAATATACATTTTTTTAAAATATGCATTTTATTTTACTGTATCTTCTTTATGTTAATAATATAATAATAATAATATGCGAACAATATAAATTGTGTACCTTTATATGCAGTATTTGCTAAAATATTAATTTTATTAAGTTACTTGAATTGAACTTGATTCCTTCAAATATAATTAATTCGAGCCTTAACATGCGTTTTATGCTAAAATGTGCATTTTATACTATATATTTTATTCTAACGTTTGCATTTTATAATTAAAAAAGTAATTTGTGTTTAAATTTTCATTTTTAAAACCTTAAATGATTCGTTCATTTTTAAGTTAATTCGAGAATCATTCGTGCTCTCAATAAGCAATTTTAAAATTACATAACTCTTTTCATACAAAAAATTGATTAAATAAAATTTCTGTCAATTCAAATGTATTGAAATCCGTTTCTAATTTAAATGAATTTGTGAAATGAATAACAATTCGTTTCCAAGTCAAATGAATTCTTCGAAGTAAGTTGCAAATAATTTCCAATTCATTTGAAATGAATTGCTTTTTAATTAATTCAAATAAATTAAAAAAGGCAATTACCAATTCATTTCCAACTCATTAATTGAAATTTGAATTGATTTTGTAAGTAAATGCGCAGTAATCATCTCCAGGTTTTCTCTGAGCTTTGCTTATTGAATAGTTTCAGTTTAACAGAAGAAATTTCCCTTTTTCTTTACCCCCAGATCAGGTCTTAAATTTGATTAATTGGACTTGATTTTGGATTTCATTCATTAAAATAAAAATTCGTTGATTCTAACTCATTTGACATATTTCAAAATCATATTAATTTAAATGAATTGGAAAGGAATTGCTATTCACTTTGGCATAATCATTTTAATTAGAAAAAAATTTTAATTCTTTTTACAAATTCATTTGAATTGGAGATGAATTGAAATTCGTTTCTGCATTATTCGTTTAAATTGATTCAAATTTCATTAAATTGTTTTTTTTTTGTTGTGAAAATAATTTATTTAAAATTAATTTAACTTGCAACGAAATAAAATAAAAAAAGAATGATTCATTTACAGCTCTAATGGTACTTTTGGGTATGTCGTTTATGTAAATCAAGTTTAGTCAAGTCACTCCAATCAAAAACAAATATTGGGATGCCAGAGAATTAAAAAATAGAAAAAAAAATTAATATGAGAATTTATTATTCGAAAATATTTATATTTGAAGGCATCATGCACGATTAAAATAAATTAATACTAAAAAAATTTAATTATAAATATTTAATATTAAATAAAAATTTCATAGGCATTTAATTGGATAAGCATTTTTAAAGTATTTTACTATTTTCCAAAAGACATTTTCAAAAGCTTCTAAATGATACCCATAATGATATTTAAAAAAAAATATGGTACAAAATCGTTCTCTTTTATGAAAAGTTTAGAGGTCCATAATTCGAAAAATATGGGTGAGCGCCAATTTTTTTACTTGATGTTTTTATCTTATTTTTCAATTCCTTATCGCCCAATATATTTGTTTTATTGATTGGAGTTATTTTATTTTTCCAAATTTAATGGAAAAATTAGAAGCAGAGGTGGTGTTAAGCCGTTGCCTCAAAGGACATAGACCTATCTTGCTGATTTTTAATAGCAAAACTTTCGATCGATTGGCATATCAGAACTTTCATAGACCATTTTTTCACTAATGGTGGAGAGTATAATTATGGCTTAATGCGAAATGTTACAAAGTGGAATGTTTTTTTTTTTATTTTTTATTGTTCTAATGTGATCTGTACAACTGCAACCTCCTTTGAAAGCAAATTGCTAATTTTCCACATGACTACCACTGCTTTTAATTTAAATTTTTATTTTAAATTTTTTTCTACTCAAAGTCCAGATTTACACTATGCAATTTTTTGAGGCATTTTTTTCTCAATTCCTTATTTAAGTTGCAGCGATATGCGCTATTTAAAAATAAACATAAGCAAAAATAATATCCCCTCAAAATCCCAGTAATACCATATTGCTTACTCCAAAAAATTTCATGCAAGTTTCATGAAAAATTGTCTAGTCTAAATGCGGTAAAACTATTTTATTTGATAAATAATTGAGCCATTTATTTTAAAAGTGGCATAAGTCACTTTTTCGAAAATAAAAGAAAAGTAATTTAAATGTTAAGAGCTCCTACGATTATATATTGGCCGAAGTTTTTTTATTAGTAATAGAAACGCAAGTAAGTTTTCTCGAGATTCAGCCTCGAAAATTGAAACATATTTGTGACTTATGGCACAACGGCTAAATTTTAACACAATATTTTTTTTTTTTAAATTACGTTCCAAAATATATTTAAGTTGGTTAAGGAAGAATTAAACACACTTCCTTATATTAAATTAATTTTATAATCGCTTTCTTAGTTAATAGAAAGCGATGTTAAGTTAAGAAAAGTAATGATCTGGTCTATGCTGCCTCCTTCTCACAGTGATGAAGTATAAATCCATTAAAATAACTGTTGGTACAAATATTTAAAAGCATTTTTATTTTTTTTTATTTCATTTCATTATTTATTAATACTTTTTAGCACAATGTGTACTTTTTTTTACTTAAGAGACCAACCATTCCAGCCCTTGGAAAGTGTCAATCCTGTATCCCATCCAGTTGGATACAATTCCGATGCATAAGTAATGGGTGCATATGACAAAGGAGCAGTTGTTAAAACTTTCGCGTGGGCTGGTAAATAATGTGCTCTAACGTAAGCAGCAGCCGGTTGGTAATCTATAATAGGCCGGATGAAGGGACGTTTTTCATGTACAATCGTTTGACTTTGATGGGATACAGCTGTTGGCAAATGTGTGACAGCATGACCAACTACAGTTGGTTCATAGGCATAATGCTCATAGGTAGGTAAAGCTACAGCTGTTGATAAAAATCCAGGTCGCGCTTTTACAACACTTATGATTATACTGAGGACGATCTGTTATAAATAGAATAAAATAAAAATTATTAATTAATGAAATTTTATTTGAGTTTATATTTGGCTGGTGCATAAAATAAAATTTGTTAAATATAATTTGAAGGTCCTTAAAGTTATGAAAGGGGAGAGTTATTGCTTTTAAGTTTTACAAAGAAGAAATGAGAATTAACACAATTACTTGAGGCAGTTACTCAAAAGGTGATTGAAGCTCGAGAGAAATCGATGCCTGTAAGTTATTCGTTTGCAAGTAGCTTTAAAACCTTAATGCTGATACCAATTTTTGTCCGAAATTTCAAGTATCTCTATATGCTTTAAGAGCGTTGCTCTATTTCCTACACTGTGCGTTTCTTAAAAAGAAGTTTCCGCGTTCACTGTGAGTCCTGCACGCAAGTTTTTGAAGGTCTGGCTTTTTAGTGAAGAATACTGATGGTCTCTTTAGTCGTATGATGCGTATCGACGGGAATGTTACTATTGTTGCCTAAAGAAAAGTGCAGCTCAATTCAAAACGTAGACATTTTACGCACCGTATTGATTTTGGGCGAACCCTAGAAACAAAAAAAAAAAAAAAAAAAAAAAAAAAAAAAAATTCTAAGGTTTTGGATTGGAAAAAAACGCACATCACCATCGAGAAGTCACTGTTTAAACAGAGATAGACAATTTGTTAAGGATTTTGAGTCGATGGCATCATTGACTCGTTTATTCTCATAAATACGGCTGGAAACCACAAACACTACAGAGCAATAACTAAGCATTTTTATGGCTTGCAATGGAAGATATGAACTTGGATAATTTTTGGTTTCAACAGGATGATGTACCACGCTACTGGCCTGATGATATCGATTGGTTTCCTAAGGGCTGAGATTTAATCCCTTTATAATCTTTCTTGTGAGCGATAGAAATCTTCAGTTTTTTGGAATTTTTAAAGAAAAATATTTTTCCTATTAAAATTTTTTTTAAGAAAACACAATTTCATATAATATTTTTATTTTTTTATTTTGATTTTTAAATAATTTTTGTTCTTACAATTTTCAACATTTTTCCTTAAATTTTTTTTTATTAATTTGAAGCTGTATAGACAAACGCGCCGGGTTAAATTGTTAACAATGAACTAATTGAAAATGAAAACAACAAAAGGTATTTATATGTTGTTTAACCATCTTCTTTTTTTTAAGAAAAAAAAAAAATATCAATGAAATTTATAACAAATTTTTAAAAATTTCAGTTTAGAAAAAAATCTGATTTACATAAAATGTATTAACGCTCGCTTCACTTGAGTAAGTTTTTCTGGGGTAAGGAGTATAAAAAAGAGGTTTAAAACAAAACATATTTGAACTAATTTCTAGAGATTTGTTATGCTGTTTAATAGCACGAGCTTATGGAGTCTCAAAACAGTCAAATCGTATTAAAAAATATTTTTTTTGTTGATTTAATTTTTTTTGTTACTCGTTTAACTCCCACCATAAATTTTTCCTTTTGCTGCCTATTGTTCGCTGACAAGGAAAACAAAAATAGCAGCTATAAAAACGTTCAACCCATTTGGTATTACTGACCAAGTTTTTGAAAAAAAAAAACTATCCGTTTTGTTGTTTGTGTTTTTTTTTACAGATTGTTCGATATAATATGGACCATTGTTAACATTTGAAACAAAAATAAAAAATTTTACTATTTTTTTCTGCCGTAACTTTTGCACACCCATTTTCTTTTGATTTAAGAAAAAAAAAAACAAAAATTTAAATTTTTTCGATAAATCAAATTGGCGCTTTATTGAATATATTTTAAAGTAAGTGCACGAAAAAGTTTTTAGTTACTTAAGAAAAATAATAATAATAACAAGAGGAGACTGAGGAAAAATTACCCAACAGTCGGCAAATATTTTTTTATTATTTTTTTAAGGATTTTATGTATAAAATTAATCGGCTGCAAGTCTTCTTTATTTCTTCTTAAAACACTAAGAAAATATTTTTCAATTTCTTAAGCAGTAAAAACTTTTTCATGTTTTTCTTTAACATTCGTGTTAATTTTTATGGATTAATTAACAAATAACTAATCTAAAGAATTTAAGCAGGAATTCAAACTATTTTGTGTACAACCTTTGCTTGCTTCATTTCAAAACAATAATTTATATAGCAGGGGTATTAGTGTTAGGTCACTCAAAATTGCCTAAGGAGAACAAATAGTTAATAGTTTTTATTACGTTGCAGTATTTTGTTTAATGTATTGTGATTTCCTGGTTAAAATGTTTGTTTTTTCTTCTCTATGTTTTGTTAGTTTTATTTGTGATTGTATGCTAATTTTTGCTTCTATTGCCAAAAATCTAAAACAAATAAACATTTTAATGAGTCATAATCCGTTAGAAGCAAAAATATGAAATGAATTTGTTTCAAATTATAATTTTTATTATGTCGGTCTGTTTGTATTTTGTAATTTTTTTAAAATAAATTTTATTGTTCTGCTATAGAAATGCTATGGGCTTTAATTTTAATCGGCTTAAATTTACTTCAACACTTATTCTTTTATAATTTTTTTTTGTTATCGATTTCCTATTAATTTAAAAACAATAAATTTTGTAGAATAATTTGCAAATTTGAAATTAAAATTTTTGATATGAAATATGTATTTGGCTAAAGTTGTTGATTGGTGGTTTTTATGTGCCCATGCAGCAGCTGGGAGTCATTATAACCTTCGCTTGGCTGAGCTTTGTTCGTCTTTTTGTCCATGTTAGTGTTGAAATCAACTTTGCCAAGGCACTAAATGAGCTAGAGAAAATTTAAATACGCCAATCGATTAGTAGTTTCAAAAATTTTGCTACTGAAAAGCAGCGAGATGTGTCCATGGCTTTCGAGGCAGTAGAAAAATTACTACTCCTGCCTCTAATTTTTCTATCTCATTTAGAGCAATAAGGAAACTCCAATCAAGAAAACAAATATATAGGGCGATGGAGAATAAAAAATAAGAAAAAAAAACTTCAAATGAAAAAATCTACGCTCGTTCATGTTTGCCGATTTATGGGCTTCTAAACTTTCATAGAAAAGTACGAATGTGAACCATATTTTTTAAAATATTGATATGGTTATCATTTCAAAGCTTTTAAAGAGATCTTTTAGGAAATGTTAAAAATTAAAAAAAAATGCTTAACCCATTAATATGTAACCATGTACTGATGGACATTATATGGTTATATTTTAACCCATTAAAAACGGTATCCTAAAAAAAATTAATCTTATATTTATTAGCGAGAGATATATCGTACGTAAGATAGTTAATAGGAGGCAAAAAAAGTAAACAACTTAATGTTGGTACTTTTTTATATACAATTACTCTTTCCAACATATTCTTTAGTTAACTTAGCAGTTGTCAGTATTAAAAATTACGAAGTTACGTTTTCAGCACATTAAAAAGGTATTTATAAAAATAATTTTTTTTCGATTGCTTAAAGTGGAACAAAAAAGTACCAAAAATTTTAAAAAAAAGTATCAAAGACGTACCAAAGGGACTAGAAAAGTACTAGAAAGTAACAATTAATTAAAGCATTACTGTGTAACTGATTTTGGATTTTGGTACCTCTTATAATATTATAACAGGGAACAAAAAAGTACCAGAAAAGTATCAAAACCTACCAGATAAGTATCAAAAGAAACTAGAAAAGTGCCATAAAGTAGCATTAAATTTAATTATTACTGTGTAACTGCCAATATGAAAATTTTAAAAGGGACATTTAGGTAGATTTTGGTACCTTTTATAATATTATAACGGGAAACAAAAAAGTACCAAAAATTATTAAAAAGTACCAGATAAGTGTCAAAAGAAACCAGAATAGTGCCAGAATGTAACATTAAATTTAACTATTACTGTTTTTTTTCGAGGAAGGGGAACAGAAAAGTACCAGAAATGTATCAAAAAGTACCAGAGAAGTATCAATAGGAACCAGAAAAGTACTAGAAAGTAATATTAATTATGGTATTACTGTGTAACTTACAGTACGAGAATTTTAAATGGGACATTCGGGTTGATTTTGGTACGTTTTATAATATTTTGACTTAAAAAAATTTACTCAAATTTAACAAAGACACTAGAAGACCGAAATAAAGCTTTTCCTGAAAATAGATCGCTATACAGAAAATTTTTCATTTAATTCTTTTAGTGTCTTTTTTTTCGGTCTTCTTTAATAGATAATTTAAAAGTAATTTTTCTTCTTTAGAAAATAAAGAGATTAAGAAATATAAGTGTGTGTTAAGTTACAATAAATTTCTTAGTTATATATAAAATTTTTTACTAACCTAAGTCTTGATGTTCTCTACCAAATTATCAACTAAAACACCCAACCTAAATTTCAATAAAATCCGTACTCATTTCCGTCTCAAAAATATATAAAAATAAAAATATAAAAAAATAAAGTTTTGTATAACGCAAGTCACTTATTAACTTGCAACATTTAAACAAAAGCCAACATTAATAAAAAGACATGAAATGCGAAAAATAGAATATTAAATTTCTTATTCATTTACAAAGCTGCTTTGTTAAACATTTTATTTTTGATTTTTATTCTCATGACATTGTTTCATTTTTATGACATTGTTTAATTTTTTTTTCAACATTTTTTTAATCTGTAGCTTTGCTATTTTAAATGGTGTAAAAAATGTTATTATGGTATTTAGAAATATCACACAGGAACTAGTTAAAAGAATTATAATTAACAAAATAAAATCTAACAATTTTACGATTCTTTTTTTTAAGTTTTAAAAAATTGTGTGATAAATATTTGACAGGTTAATAAATTTTAATAATAAAACATTAATGACCTTCTTAAAAAATCCTTTTTCTAAAGTATAATTCTAGGCATTAAATTTTATTATTGCCAATTTAAAATTGTTACTTAAAGCTCTTGTTTTTGTTAACAAAAAGCTTTTCTTACAGCTCACTGCAGATATTTTTATAACCTGCTTGTGTCTTAAGTCTTTTGATTTCTATGGGTTTAAAAATCAAACTTCGATTTTGTGTAGCATGAGTAATTATTTTTGTTGTGAAAAATAAACTATTGCATCAGAATATTAATAGGCAAGAAGTTCACATTTAGACATATAAGATTTAGAGTAATTTTTTTAAAGTAGGATTTTTGGTTGGAGTATAGCAAAATACTGAAAAACTTAAAAAGTGTTTCAGAGAGAATAATTTTCAATTGGGCTTAAGTTTGCGTATAGTAAAATTTATAAATTTATTAAGAAAGGTACATGGCATTAATAGCTTAATAGGTTAAGAAGAGTAAATAAAACCTGGCAAAAAATTGTTAACTTGGGTGTCGCCGCTACAGCTCATTGATATTTGAACTTCTAGTTATTTATTCTTGCAAAAAAGAGGGGAAGTTACCTTTTTTTTTTAAAATAGTAGACTTTCTAAAGGTTAATTTAAGCAATGTTAATATGCAGCTTGTAAAGCATGTAACTTAATATTTACCTCTGGTCTCCTAAAAACCATAACCGTGTCAGTTGTGTTCATTACATTTATCTCGCACAACATTTTTTTTATAATATGAAACCTCTTCTCTTAATACTTGATTTGATTTTCATCCGATATTAAAGAATTAACTCACTATTCATTACGTTCAAGACATTTTGCTATAAACACAAGAACTATGAAATATTAAATAACTAAAAGCATTGAAATGGTAACAGTTTTACAAACTGTAAAAATTTCTGTGCATAAATATAAAAAAAGGTTAAATAAATTTAATAAACTTCATCACTCGTTACCATTTTCATTTTCATAGACATAAAACGTCATAATTTAAATGATTTATATTCTCTTCGACATCATTGTTATAAATAAAGAAAATCTTAAAAAAAGTTATTGTGTAGGTGCTGCATGATAAATTGGTAACAACCTTTTTCAGATCTATGAAAATATGAATGTAAATTCAAGTCGATTTCATACAATCAAAATAAATAATAAAAAAAAACAAATATGAGAACTGCCTTCCACTGAAATTAAATGAAAATTAAACAATACTTATTGCTACTAGTTGTCACAGAATAAATTATTTGCAAAACCGTCATTCATTTAATCAAATTGTTTAAAGAGTAAAAAAAAAAAACAAAATATATATAAATAAAATAAATAAAAGTTAAGAAAAAAAAATGAATCTCATTTTTGGTGGACAATATCTGTCGCACTCGAAAAAAAAATACATTTCAATTTGACATAACAAATTTGTTATTTAAAACTTAAGTAGATCCCAAAGCCAGTGATAGATATATTTAGTATTTATCATTGTTGTTGTTACTTGCCGCTCTTATTCCTAATCTAAAAATGCCTTTTTAGAAGCAGTTGTTGACGGCAACAATAGTGACATGAACATAAAATAAAAACACACTTTACAGCAGGTGCCATTTGTACTAAATCGTTGTTGTTATAAATGTTAATAATTAATTGGAAAACAGATTTTCTATTTGTTGAAATAAAAAAAAATTTAATTATGTTGTTTGTTGCTTTTGTGCACTGGGAATTGTTTCGTCTTTTATTTTAAGTTTTCCTTGTTTTCCTTGTTTTGTATGGGGAATTGGTACAAACATATTTTTTCATTATGATTTATAATAAAAAATATGTTATTATATTTTTAATTAAAATCTTTTTTTAAGCATAAAATAATTATAACTATTTTGTGATAGTTATTCAAATGGTATCCTTAACGTCATAATTTTAAAACATATTCCTAAATTGAGAGACATACAAACGTTGGTAATAAACTCGATTGCAACAAATTTGGAATAAAACTGATGCACGATGCTGATGCACGATGTGCAATGTTCATTAAAAAAGTTTGACACACAAATATTTTCGAATATTGTAGATATAGAAGAGGCCATAAATAGTTCCAGTCTATCTTAAAAATATTTTGAAGAGTGGGAAGAGTTATTTAAACTGTTTTTTTTTTAATGTAATATTTTTCCAAATATTTTTAATGGACAATTTACAACAGTTATAGAATACGTTTCGAAAATTAGATGCAAAATGTTTCTGGGAAGAGTTTCTGCGCACTTTATTGTCATAAAAATTTTTGAAATATTTTTAATGTAACACTTTTAAAAGAAAGAGTCTTACGTAGATTATTTTGCAGTGGGGAAATTTCTAGATTTAAATTGTTAAAGGAAAGAGTTTTTTATTGAATATTTTTTAGTGGCAATAATGTACAATTGACTTTTAATTTAAAGGGGAAGAGTTTTAGCTTGAAGATTTTTAAATGAATGAAATTTATGTCAAAAATTATTTTAACTGCAGTTTTGTTTTGTAATTACGACAAAAAGTGTTAGGGAATATCATTTGTAGCCAATCGAATAATAGATTTTTTTAGATTTTTGTTTAAGATGATTAAAATTTAGCGATTAACAGAATAAGGCTGCTGGACTGTAGGCAAATTTTAAGTTACAAAAATCCTTTCAAATATTTACTTGTATTAGTTTACTAATATCATTTAATTATTAATTTATCTAATGTACAATAGTTCAATATCAATTACAAAATTGCCTTAAACTCATAAAAACACTTAAAACCTGCTCTCTATAATTTAACTCAACAAATAAATTAAAAAAAAAAATATGATATTTAAATCATGAGAACTTTGTTTTCAATATATAACACAGCAAAAAGTTTACTTCTTCAAGTATTTTATGTTACAATTAAATAATTTATTAAACTTATGATTAAAGCGTTGGAAATAGACAAACCGATTGTTAATTTAAAATACAAGTTAATTATGACTAAGATTTAATGAAAGACTGTTTGGGGACACACCTGTTTAATTGCAAATAAATACAAAATCATTAACGAAACGAAACATTGTTCTTAATGAAAAAACTATTTTATTCAATTGAATATAAACACGGATGTTAAAATTAAACCACAAAAATAAATTGTTTTTGTTTTTTTTGCATTGAGACAGTTTATGCAGGTTCACACAATAAAATGAAATAGACTAACAATGTTTGTATCTAATAATTATTTAAATAAATGTTTTTATTTTTAACACAGCAAGACATTAAAATAATTAAATTCGACACAGTTCTGCAATTAAAAATAGTTTGTTTAATATTAGATTTCAAGTTCTCTAGAAAAATTTTTCAGAAAAATAAATTTAAATAAAATTTAACAAAATCTCATACTAAAAGAATTTCAAGATTAAAGTCCAAAAACTATGGTTCCGATAACAACAATAAAGTTATTTTCTGTAAGAATAATATGATGTGATTAAAACTATATAATTTAATCATAATATATTGCTCTTATATTTTGCTTACCCCAACCATGTATGTTCTTAGCATGTACTTCTTTACAGGACTTCACTCTTGGCAAGATTGTGACAACATAAAATCAATCTAAAAATAGAATTATTTTTAGAAAGTCCTGCGATTCCTGAATAATTATTGTGATTACATGCCAGGAAAGCAAAGATTTTATCACAGTTGTGAATGCAAAAGCTTCAGCACATATTTCGGTAATTGTTCCAATTTTATTTGATCAAGAGGTTAATAATTATATTCAGGAAGAGACGAGCTAACAAATATACAATATAGGATCTGTTATAATCCTATAATCATTTAGGTTTTGCAAACTACTTTATCAGGGTCACATATGTGTCAAAAAATCTAAGTGTCTCTGTTAAAAGTGTGATTGTCACTCCCATTTCCAGTTATTAGTCATTATATGCATTTGAGATATTAAATGATTTTTTCTTCTCTTATAACGAATAATTTACATACATAGAATTGTTCAAAGAGAAGTTGTTAATTAAAGTGTTTTTCAAAGTAAATTATTGGTTTAATTCTTTAAGTTGTTGTTATTAAACAGGAAATGAGTAGCAAAAAAAAAAAAAAAGAAAATAATTTAAAAAAAAAATCCATTTAAATATTGAATCAATTTTAGAGGCGCAATCGAATAAATAACTTGCAGTGCCCTTGGACTTTAAACCCTTCTGTACATATTTCGTCATTGGATTGATTACACTTTCATATCATTAATCAACTAACCAGTAACTACACGCAAAAAAAAACATGGTTGAGGTAGCCATAATCTAGGAGCAACATATTATGGTTAAATTATATGGTTGTTGTAAGATTAAATAATTTTTAAAAACAATAAAAATATTATTGCTTTTGTAACATATTATTGTCTTATATTAAAATAATAACCATAATTACGATTAAATTATAAATGTGTTATAATATATGAATTATTATGTTATGGTTAAATAGAAACACTATATGGTTAAATAAATTCATTATAATATAGTTAAAAAATTGTAAACAAAAGTAGTTACAAAATCATAAAATAATCCGTTAGTAAAAACTATCTCTATAAAGAAAGACACAGCTATTTATTTATTAACAATTTTTGATTACAATGTTTAAATACAAAAATAATATTTATTTTAATTAATTTACAAAACTGTTATATACGAATATAAATTACAATATTTTTAATTTAAGTAGCATTTATGTCTTTCTGAAATACAAATATATTCGGAAAAGTTAGATTCTATTGATTTAACGTTTATAGAGAAATAAACTTCTTCGTATTTAATTTGAAAAGCCCACATCCTGCTTTTATTAGACTTCGCCATCATTATCACAACTAAAATCTTGTGTGCCTCCAAGAAATCAAGATTACATTGAATGTACGTAGTTTTAGGAAAATTTTTATCGTTAATTTTTTTTCTGCTTTAAATTTAATTCGTCTTTGTATTAGCCTCAAGCACTTAGTCGCTCTCTGGCATTGTTGTATGCTTCATCAAATGTCCTTTTGCAAAAAAGTCATGAATAATATTATTTGTATATATTTCTTTGAAATTATTGGATTGCTCACTTACATATGACGTTATAGTTATCCTACAATTGTTTTCAACACCTACTCCATTGTACTATTACCTGCTTACCTTTTGATATGTAAATTTTTTTTTATTTTGAGCTGTAATTTTTTCTTAATATCTTTTGTTTTAAGTTTTTACTTTATTCATTTATTCACGAAGTTTCTTGAAAATATCTTGAAAATTGATTAAATCGATAGCTTGCACATCAAAAAATATTGAACTGACAAAAATTCCTTCGGCCTGAAAGCAAAAACAAAATATTTTTAAAACCAAACATCTTTTGTTTGTTGTTAGTTATACGAACTTAAAAAATATTGTTTTAAAATAACATATTATGGTTAGAATTATTATTAAATTTTTCAATATTTATAATACTTTGGTTGTAGTGAGAATTTATATATGATTAAAATTAACTACGTTGCCTTTTTGTGCGTTTTAATCATTTAATTATAAAATGTTAAAAAAATTTTTTTATCGTAACCAAATTGTTGTTTAAAACCACACAAATTTGGTAACAGTAAACATACTTTGTTACAGAAAAAAAAAAAAAAAATTGTTGTTGCCATCATAAAACAATCATTGTTTTTTTCTGCGTGTAGATATCAACATAAGTGCGTTCGTTTTTCAACCCACACTAGGAGCTAATTTACACTATGAAATTTTTCATGAAACTTGCATGAAATTTCTGTTTGATGGTGAAGCGACAGGGGTAAGCAATATGGCATTGCTTGAATTTTGAGGGGATTTTATTCTTGTTTATAATTTGTATAAAATTACGCATATCGCTTCAACTTAAAAAGAAAACAAATAACGGTTGATTGTCATTATTGTTTAGTCAACAAATAGCACACGAATTACAGTTATAATTCATTCGGAAATATAAAAATTAGTTGGAGTATGTAAATTTAAAAAAGTAATAAATGCATGTATGTGTATTTTGAATATCAAAACTCTGTTTAAGAAATAAAATTGTTTAGTAACAACTTGATAAGAATTTCTTTAATCAAAAATTCTTAAAATAAATTTTTTACAACGGAAGTCTTCAAAAACGTCTACTTATAGAAACATACGTACCATAAACCTTCTTTAATAAAAATAGTTACCAAAAATCTTGTGTAACTGACCTGGTATCTAGTGTAAATTTTCTTCATTGTTACAGAAACTCAACTCAAAACATGTACGAAGTTTCGCCAGAATCCGTTATATAAAATAATTACACGTCTTACACATCTGATATTGTAGACTATAAGATAAATTAATATTTAATATTACCGAAACTTAACATATGTATTAGTTTTTTTAAATCGTTGGAGATAAAATAATTGTAAAAAACCTTATGAAACTTTCTTCATATTTAGTGTAAATTATCGTAATGTGAAATTCTATTGAAAAAGTCACTACATCGTTACTTCATGGCATTGAAATTTGTCACAAATAATATCAATTTCTGGTCGGAAAGGAACGTGCAACTACAATGATGCAACTAATGGGAAAACTTTAACATTAATAAATTCACTCTTTGTAAAGTCGAAGTTGTGACCTATAAGAGATCAATATGCGATGCCTGTGCAATTTGTTTTTGTAAATTTGTAAATTTTTGAGCAAATTTAAGGGAAAGTGCTTTTGTATTAATATATCGGGTCTTTTTGTCCAATTAACTTCTGGTAGAGACAAAATAGTGATTGTTACAAGATGTTAATTTAACAATAATGTACCTATTTTGTTTTTGAAACATGAATTTTTTAATCTAAAGAAGTAGCGAAGAAGTGACTTCTATCTAAAAATTTTCTGTAAAATACTAACAGGGTAGGACTTTTTTATTAAAAACATTTTAAATATACATAAATAGGTCTATATTATCTGCACAAACATATGTGCATAACTTTGTATGTAACTATGCACATACATGTACTGGAAATGTTAAAGCATTTTTTTACCTAAAAAACGCAATCTTATATAATTTAAAAATAGCAAATTGCATTATTCTTCTTAAGCTGATTAAAATCAACTCATAGAATTACAAATGATTCGGTGTTGTTTAGTGAGAAGTTGACTTCACATATTTGATTCATGTTATGTTCTTAGTAGATCTGTAACTTTTTGTAACACATGATTTGCTTCACACAGCACAAAACAACAAAAAAAAAATCCACACATGAAAAAGAGCGAATAATTTAAAAGGCGTTTTGAATCCATTCATGTAGATGTCTATCAGTTACTACATTATATTACTATTCCCAGGAAATAGTTACAAAACTAATAATTTGTCTCTAAATAGATAATTTTCAACAAGTTTTCAAGAACTTCAGATTTCACGCTCGCAATCTGAGGTTTTGCCAAATGACTTATGTTTTGTTTGGAAAGGTAAAGTCAACTCTAAATCAACTACAAAATAAGTAAACCTTTTTTCAATTAATTTATGATCGACACAACTTTCAAATTCTTTTTTTTAATATTTGACTTGATAAGGAAAAGTTTTTCTTAAGCTTCTAGTGCAATAATAAGATTGTCAAGTTAGTTTCACAATTGAACTGATCTATCATAATTAACATTTTTATTTTTTTTAATCAGCTATTTATATTAACGAGGTATTGATTTAAAATAATGTTTTGAAACATTAATTTAATGAAATAACATTTGAAAGAAAGAAAAAAATTTTAATTATTAAAATTGTTGCCACATTTTAAGTTTATGATTGAATTTAATTTTAATTTAAGACAAAGACGCAGTTTTAATTTTTTTAATTGAAACTTACAAATGTTTTTAAGCAACGATGAAAGCTCGATGAAGTAGATTAACAACCAACTTTATAAAGGACTTAAACATGACAGAAGTAGGTAGTGGAAAGAAATTGCTTTTTCTTAATTGGCGTAATATCCTATGAAAAAGTCTCGGTGGCTGATTTTTCTCCTTGGTATTTGTTACTTATTTAAAGTACTAATTTGGATCAGAGCAGTTTCTAACTGAAAATTTTTGCTTAAATTATCGTTTCTTAAAAATAAAATAAAATGGGAAGAGTTTTTGCGTAATTTTTATGAATTAATTTTTTTCAGGTTAATGTCCCAACTTTTTTGTGTAATCGGTGGGTATAAATTTTTAAAAAATCTAACAGAAAAATTAATAATAGTTTAACTCTTATTTTTTTTAGAAATTAGGAAATGTTGGTGCTTTTAATGGAAAAATTAATAAATAATATTTCTATAAGAAGAGTTTGTTACAATTGTTTTTGTTGTAAAACAGTTTACATAAAAAAATTACACAGACGAGAGTGTACAAAGAATAAAAGTGAAATATATTTTGCTTTAAAATGTTCCGTGGTAATATATTTCTACAGCAGTTCTCAGTGGGTACACTTTTCATTAGCAATTTTTTTATAGGATTAACTCTGAAACCATTAAAAAAAGCTTTTATTGGGGAAAGAATTTTCTGTGAAATTTTAGGTAGTGAAAATTGTTTGCTATAAAAAAATTTTGAAAAAAAAAAATATTATTTATTAGGATGAAGTTTTTCTGATAATTTTACTTTTCTTTTCAAATAATTTTCTATAAAATATCGATAGGATGTTTCATGATGTTTTTTTCATGATAAAGATTTTCAGGTTTGAAATTTTCGCTTAAAAGACTATTCAAAATTATTCCATAGAAAATTTTTGGGTGGATTAATTTTTCACTAGAAAAATTTTATTTGACAGGAAATGAATAAATAAATTTTTGTTTAAAGATATTTTTAATTTGATAATTTTCTTTTTTTGTTCCTATTTAGATTTGATAGTTTTCATAGATTTTTATAGAACGAACAAATTTAGCGAATAATCGAGTACAATATATTTTTTTTTTAATATCAAACATAAATATTGCAGCTTTAGTTTAAACAAAAGTGGGAAGAGTTTCATATTTAACAAATTTCAAATTAAATTAAGTTCAGCTATAAGACTCATATTAATAAAAAAACCCCATTGTAATGAGTATAGTTTTTCAATAAAGGCGGTTGTTAGTCTTGAAAAAAATTATTGGGTTTTTGTGAGAAAAATAATAATAAAATTAGAATAAAAGAATAGAATTATTGTATTTTAAACAAAAAAATAAAAGTAAATAAAATACGTAAATAAAGCCGTTTCTTCTCATCATCATTAATATATTTTTTTGCGTTCAAATTGGTAGATTTTTAAATTATTAATACTTGACAGAAAACTTAAAAAGCCTGCCTTCCACTTTGCCTGCGCACAACGATCCATTAAAATATCAAACAAAATTCTTCTATTACAATTAACTTTATGTGCAACATTATTTGTCATTTATTGATAATATTTTGAATTTTTAAAGATTATGCCACATTCAATAAATCTTATCTTATCGCTAAAATGTTTATGTAGAATTTTTTTCCCCATTTAAATATCCTTGATAATCGTGACTGCACTGTTTAACTGCCGGCCATTAATTATCGACTACCACAACGTGCGTAGACAAGATTGTAGCAGTTTGCGACAAGTTAAACAAACAAAAAGAGATAAAAAATCTGAAAATTCATGGCATTAAATGCCTACTAGCGAAAATGTTAAATTGTTTGGTCAATTGTTGGACATTCGTAACAGACACACTGTTTGCTTACATTTACTCCCATAATGTTTATTGTAGTTGAAATAATTTTTTTTTGCATTTACTGGTCATGCGATTTGTTTGGGTTCAAATTGATAGAAACGATCATTTAGTTTTTTATTTTATCAAATCAATTCTATTTAATTTTCGTACGTATGCATTAAGTTTGAAAAACACACTAAAAGTTTTACAACAAATATTGCACCAAAAGAACACTTTTATTTCTTTGGTTGGGTAGAACTAAAAGCACCCTTCACTACAAAATAATGCGCAAGGAAATACATATCCTTTCGGACAATTTTTAAAACAAAACCATTTTTTTATACCCTTTACTACAAAAGTGGAAAAAGATATATCTAAGTTTGTAATTCAATATCAATTTCCGACCCCATACAGTTGTTATGCATGGCGAAGTCGATTGAGCGATGTTCGTCTATCCGCCCGTATTCGGGTTGATATCAACTTTGCCAAGACATTAGATAATCTAAAGAAAATTTAAATACGCCAATCGATGAGGTATAGCTTCGAAAATTTTGCTATTGAAAATCAAGAAGATTGATCCATGTCCTTCCAGGAGGCGGGCGAAATACCGCGCCTGCCTTCAATTTTTACATATAATTTAGAACAACGAAATAAAATAAAAAATGGGCCGATAAAGAATTAAACAATTAAAAAAGCATAAAATTTGCGCTCGCCCATATTTTCCCCGTTCTTAACCCGACAGACGATAACATTTTTATAAAAATATTATTTTATTTTTTTTTAGTTTTTAATTCTCGACATAGCACTCTTACTTGTAAATAATGAGTTTAAATAAATTCTAGTGACAACAGTAAAAAAATTAATATGAAAATGTTTGAAAACTAAAATATTTTATTAATTTTTTTTGCTGTTAAATAAAAATAAATTCGCCGCAAAAAAGTTTGTTATCAAAAAATTTTAATGCGACAAATTTTCTCTGAAAAAAAATCCTCCAAAGAAGTTATGTTATTATCTTTTTTTATTGTGGAAAATTTTTGTGAATGATTTCATCGTGAAATATTTTACTGGAACATATTTTACTACAAAAAATTTTCTTTTGTAAAACTTTTACTGCAAAAAAAGAAAAAAAAAAAATTAAAAAGTTTTCATTAGTACATTTTTGCGTGCTTAAAGATTTCGCTGGAAAATCTTTCACCGCCAGAAAATTTCTTTTAAATCTTACCCTTTGACAAAAATTTCTTTAGAATTTCGTTAACTACGAAAATTATTCACCGCGAGGAGACTTACCTTAAGATATCTGTTAGAACGAGATGAATTTCCTCACGAATTTTTTCGCTGCGATTAGCTTTCCTTTAGAAAAGCCTTCAACACGCGAAGAAATTTTCTAGCAAATCTTTTACTGTAAGAAGAATTTCGTTAGAAAATCTTTCGCCGCAAGGAAAATTCCTTAAGAAAAACTTTTGCCACCAAAAGAAGTTTTTAGAAAATATTTTACTACGAAAAGATTTCCGTAGAAAATTTTTTCGCGCGAAAACTTTCCTTTAAAAAACGTTTCGCTGCAAAGGTATTGCTTTTGAAAATCTTCGGCTGTTAAAAGATTTTTTTTGCAAAATCTTTCGCTGCCCATTAATTTCTTTAGGAAAAACTTTTCCCTGCTTAAAGGTTTTCTTAGAAACACTTTCGGTGCGAAAAAAATTCTTTAAAAAATTTGACCAAAAGATTTTTTTCTGCGTCGCGAAATAAATTTACACCGCGAATTATATATGTTTTAGAAAATTATACGAGACAAAACGGATTGATTAATAATTATTTTTATAATTTATTTTGAAAATTCTTTACTGCAAAAAGTTTTTTGAGAGAAATTTCCAGCGTTTTTAAAACTTAACGATATTTCTTTAAATAAAAATGTGAGGAATTTTAAACAAAAAAAAGGCTAAGCTTTCTGTATGAAGTGTTTAAGGAGAAATTATTTAATCTAAGTTTCAAGTGTAGGGGTATTGGATCGATTTTTTTACATTTACATTTAAATCCGCATACTGTAGCAAAAACAGTGTGACTTCAAAAATCATATTTAATATTTATGTGAATATAAAAGTTATTAAATAGGGAGATCTGTTATCGCTTATGAAAAAGTACTCAGAAAAAAAGAATATAAATTGCACGAATTTATTTAAAACTATTTTTCTTAAAATGAGGCAGAGCTGGAAACTAATTAAATCATAGTAGCAAATTTTATAAATTTTAGTTTTTCATTTTTAAATAATGTTTAACGCAGTAGTTTTCAAAAGAGGAGGAACTTTAGCACTTCTAGACTAAATTTTAAAATTTTAAACAATTTGATATTCAAATTTCACTCTTTTAGTTTTCTGCTTGCCATTTAAATATTTGGCCAAAAATCGATATCAATATGAGTTTAAAATTTAAGCATTTATTTACAGCAGCCCACTTATTTTATGACTGAAATTGATTTAAATGCGTTAAAATGTGTGTCATAATTTTGTTATTTATTTGTTCATTTAATTTCTATTTTTTTTCTTCTGTTTTAATAATTTATTAACTTTGACTTGTGTTGTAAATTATACGTTTGTGTAGTTTAATGGCTCTACAATAAATGCCATGAAATAAGTGAAGGTATATTGCTTTGCTGATTAAAAATAAATATCGATTTCTTTTTTTTTAAGTAAATTTGGTTCTTAAAGGAAGTTGTTAGCAGAGTTCCTTTCAGTAAATTTGGTCAAAATTATTAAAAGTCAAATACAGTAGATTATTATTTTACTTGAAAATAATTGTTAAATTTTCTGGCGTCATTTTATATGTTTTAACGCTTTTTTTGTTGTTAGTTTTGTTTATTTCATTATATGCGTAAACAATAAATTTTATAATTGATCGATCGTCAATCACCGCCCCTGACCAATCAAACATTCGGCAATTGAAACTTCAGTGGTAGGCAGCATACAAATATCCCTTCACTTAATAGCCACCATGACACAAACACATGTTCCTGAGGCCTATTTTAATTGGCATAATACAAGTCTGGTTAATACTCCACAAACCGATTAATTTAATACAATTTTTTTAAAGACCAACAGACAGAAATTGCTGTTTTTAAAAAATATTAAATTTAAATATTTATCGATTTAGTTCTGAATGACCTCTGAAGACAAAAATTGTTTTGCTATTTTAATTGGTCACCAAATTGCAAAACATTTCCAACAACACGTGAGATGAAATCTTTAGAATTGACTCATTGAAAAATACTAAAAAATATTTAAAGATAATTTTATTCCACTGCAAGTCAACTGTCTAACAGCCTTTAAGTTTGAATATTTACCAACAATTTTTTTTTTGCCTGCCCTGCATTTTATTTTTAACTCATTTCCCGTCAGTCATACCTGTGATGTTTATGAATGATTGCTTTTAAGCTTGAAGTTATTTTTGATTTCCTTCAACATGATCTATTTTATAATATTTTTATTTATTGCACGCAGAAATTGTTGTTATTTAATAGAAAATTGGAGATTGAATACAAATTCAAAGATTCATGTTTTACTAGTTTCAGTATAAAAAACAAAGTTAAAATGATCACCAAGTGTTTCATGTGTTAATGTATTTGACTTTTTAAATCAAATGTATTATTAATTTTTTCTTTGGAAGGTTTTAATTATAATTTTTAAATGATTTAGTTGTTTGTAGAGAAGATTTTCATTAGAAATAATTTTCTACGGAAGGCTTATAACTGGGAATAATTTTCCGTAAACATGCAGCATAATGTTTAATACAAAGATTGTTTTATACAGTTATATACCCTCAACAGGAATTATTTGCAGAAAAAATGACAGTGGGAAGAGTTTTATAAAAAACATATGCTGTGGGAAGAGTTTTATTACGAACATTTTTTATGAAAAGAGTTTACCTTTGAACCCTAAAAATTCTTTTTGATAGAAAAATATTTACTAGAAAGATATTCCTGCAGAAAATAGCAAGTGGGAAGAGTTTTCCAAAGTAAAATTTAAGGTTGAAAAATGTTTCAATGGAAAATTATTTTTCTGTCAAAAAAATATATAGATCAAGAAATTTTTAAAAAAATAAAGAAAGAGTTTTATTGAAAAAATATTCATCAGAAATAGTTTTTATAAAAGGGGAGAAAAGTTTGCTGTTCAAAATTTTTTCTTGGTATAGTTTTCTATCCAAAAGTGTTTCATATGAAGATTCATTAACAGAAAATTATTCGTTGCCAACGGCTTTTTACAGAATACTATACAATGGAAGGATATATTTACCTTCCTGCAGGAAATGAATTTAAATTTATTTTTAAATTATTTTTTTTTGTTAAATTATCTGCATTGAGATGAGGGACTTAAATAAATTAAAAACTTATTTTTGGTTAAAGTTAAGAGGTATTTTATGAAAAATAGGCGATTGGTGTGATAGTATTAAAAAAAATATTCTGCATAAAATAAATCTTGTTGAGAAAAAGTTTTTTTTTTGACACGATCTCTAGAGGAGTTTCAATTGTAAAAGTTTTTATAGATAAATATCTACAGGCTTCATAAATTTGATGAATTAATTTTTTTTTAATGAATTTTTTTATTTGCATAAATGTTTGCGGAAAATAATTTTCCTTAGTCTTCTGTAAAAAAATCCATCTTTGAAAAATCAATCTGACTTAAAGTTTTGTCTGGCGAGTTTTTTTATGCATAAATTTTACGTTAAAAAAATTTGGATAGAATACCGCTTAATTTTGGGTGGGAACAGTTTTCAACAGGTGAGAACAGTTGTCTGGTTGATAATTTTTTTTATCAATGAATGTTAGGTGATCAATATTTTTTATAACACGTTTTATTGGGAGATGTTTTAAAACTTAAATTCTCGGTGAGAACAGTTTTAGCAGATAAATCTTAAGTACGAATAGTTTTGTAAAATAAATTTTTGTTTTGTAAACTTCTATTAAAACATATTGATAAGAAGTAATTTTTTTTTTAATTTTAAGGGGAGTTTATTTAAAAAAATATGTGTTTAAAAAAACAAGAAGAAAACCAAAAGTCTTCTAGTGGCAGCAATCTGCATGATACGTGAAAAGATCGATATATTTACACAAACTTTAATGAATCACTGAGGCACGAAGGGAGGTTAAAAATATTATGAAAAATATGCAGCCCTCTAAAAAATTAAAATCAAATTTGGTTTTTAATAATTCTCTCCTTGCATTTTACAAAAAACTATAATTTTATTACATTTTAAATAAACAAAAAGACAATTACAACAAGCTAAAATTATTTATTACGAGCTCTGTATGGGTCAAGGTCATTTGATGACTTTTATTTGTCTAAGTTGTTTATGTTGATATTTTGCCTCCAATAATTCTACCACCATGTGACATTATGCACATACAACCTAGAAACGTTTTTGTTAACCAACAACAATTTGTTCTTTTTATTCTAGTTTATAGTGGATAGTTTTTTGTTGTAGACTCAATAAAGTTAAATGTCTTTATTATTTTAAAGATTTCTTTAGAAAAAATTTTATATTTGGCTGTGAGTACTCAAGTGTGTCAAATTATTTAAACTCGTATTGTCGTGCAATTTGATTTAGCCTTCAATACATTTAATAGCTTTTTTATATTTTTAAATCTTTTGTTGGAATAAAAAATACTTTCGAACATTCTTAATGTAAAGCAAAATCATCATGGCAATTAATGTTTTAATAAAATTTGTTAATTGTCCAGATAAAAAAGTTGCAATCATTAAAGTTTTTAAAAGCGTTTAAGCAAAATATTATTTAAGTCACTAAAGTTTTTGTGAGGCACTAGATTAATTTCCTACGTGCGGACTATGGTTTGTATTTGATAACTATTTCACATGTCGTTCTCTTATCTGGCCAACAAATCATTTGTTCACATCGTGTTAATTAAAACCTGTGTATGCTCCACCTTTGTTGCCTGGCTTCTAGTCTTAAGTATTTATTTCTAATCACCTTTTCATGTCTACTTGCTGCAACAATATTTCAGCCTCCAGTGTTTTAGTTTTTTTCTTTTCGTTTTGCTGTTGAAAGTATTAAATTTCTTTAAAAAAATATGATTAATGTTTAGTAAAATATCAATTAATGTTAAAATTTTATGCTTTTAACATCTAAAACAACATGTAATTAATTAATAAAAGCGAATAAATGCGTGTGCGTATATTTTGAAGTGTTTATTTAGTTTAATTTAAAATTGCAAATAATTAATAGTTTTCAAAAGTCTATTTAATTACTTGTGAATACTAACGGCGAAAAAAACCAGCAACTCAAAAAAAATATTTAATCATCTAATCAGAACATTACAGCGATTAAAACTTAGAAAGGATTACAATTAATTTTATTAAAACTGATGAAAAATTAAATTAAATCTACACTGGTTTAAAGTTTCATAAAGCAAAAGTTTTAATCCAGGTTTTTACATTGAAGCTGTTTCCACGTATTAATCTACAATAAATCCCAACCAAATGCTTTATCCAAAATTTGTTTAACAAATTTTTATTTGTGTTTTTTTTTTTTTTTTTTTTTTTTTTTTTTTTTGTAAGAAAGCCCATATAAATGTTTTTAAGAAAACTTCCCCCAAAATCCTGCATTGTCTATTTTCTAGAATAACCGACTACTATCGAAATATTTTTTTTAATTCAATTTTATTTAGAAACCGGTTGTTATCGATATATTTTCGGCTACTATTGAAATTTTTTTTAATTTAATGCTATCGAAAACGTTTCTATAAAATTCAAATGCTATCGAAAAGAGTTCTACAGAAATTTGTTGCAATCTATATATTTTTTAGGAATTTTGCAGATATCGAAAACTTTTCTACAGAAAATGGTTACTCTCTAAAAGTCTTTTATAGAAATGGATTGCTATTGAAGAGTTTTATTCAGAAGTAATTTGCTGTTGAAAACTTTTCTATAGAAAACAATTGTTATCGGCATATTAAAAAAAAACCATTGCCATAGAAAATCTTTCGAAGCAAATCAGCTGCTACTGAAAATTTTTTAAAGAAACCCATTGCTATCGATTTATTTTCTTAAGAAAATAACAGCTTTAAAAAACTTTTCTTTAAAAAACGGTTTAAGTCGAAATTTTTTCAAAGGAAATTATTAATATCGAATATTTTCGTATAGAAATTTGATACTATCGATAACTCTTCTATAAAAATAATCGAAAATTTTGTAAGAAATCGGGCGCTTTGAAGAATTTTTGCATAGAAACCCATTGCTATCGATATATATTTTTAAGAAAAACGCAATTTTAGAAATTATTTTATAAAAATCTTTTGTACTTGAAATGTTTTCTTAGGGAAGCTATTAATAGCGAATTTTTGCTTATAAAAACCGGCTTCTTTCGATAATTATTCTTAAGAAACTATCGAACATTTTGTAAGAAATCGGGAATTTTGCACAGTTTTTTATAGAAACCAGTTGCTATTGACATGTTTTTCAAAAAAATTGTCTTTTTAGAAGACTATTCTATAAAAATAATTTGTAGTTGAAAGGTTTTCTTAAGATGCTATAGATATCAAATATTTCCATATAAAAATGGGCTACTATCGATATTTTTTCTAAAGAAATTATCGATAAGTTCTTAGGAAATCGTCTGTTTTGCAGAATTTTTCTATAGAAAACAGTTGCTATCGATATATATTTCTTAAGAAGTTTCGCCTGATAACGAATACTTTTCTCAAAATTCTTCCATAAAACCTAGTGGCAATCGATACAATTTTCTTGAGAAGTCATAGATATAAAATTAAACTATTTTATCGAAATTTTTGTGAAATGTCTTGTTCGAGAAAATTTCTTCCAATAAAAAATTTTTAAATAATTTTCTACCACAAAAACAAAATGGATTTCAAAACTTTTATTATTATTATTTTTAAGTTAAATGTTATATATGTATATTCAGAAAAAACTTTTTTTGAGAAAACCCACTTGAACGAAATCCTCCCAAAATTTCAAAAACTTGATTTGATTTTATTAAATTTCTAAGCAACTATAATTTTTGAAAAATATTGGTTCTTTAAAAAAAAATTGCAAATCGTATATAATTTATTTTATTATGTATTAAAAATTAAATTTTTCTTGACTTATCAGGTCAGTTTTTTAAATAAAAATAATTTTTTTATTTATTTTTTATTTTCAATATCTCGGCTTAACGTTAGGTGGCTTCTTCATAAAACAGGAAAACAAATTATTTGAATTAAGTTTTTCAAATACAAAAAATTCAGTTAAAAAAATTATTTTGTTTGAAAATTATTTTAATATAAATAATTTTGAAGAATTGAATTGAAGAAGCTACACAACGGTGTGGTGAAATATTAAACACAAAATAAAAAAATAATAAACAATATTTTTGTTGTAAAAACTGACCTAGTGCTTGAGAACTTGGAAAATTTTACTTTATTTTCTCTTTATAATTCAAACTAAAATGTTAGAAATAAAATTTAAATTCAACAAGTAAAAATTAGTATTTGTAAAATCGAAAGACTGTAGAGAGAAACTTGTTCTCTAAACATCAATTGTCGGATGTTGATGTAATGTATCATGCACTGATGAACAAAGTAATACAAAATATTGATTTCTCTTAAAATTCTTTTTAAAAGAACGGTAGTTTTATTACATTTTTACCGTTTTCTATATAAATCAAATAAAGAAAATCATTGTTAAGAAATGACTAAATGGAAAATATTGAAATAATTCTTATTATACAGCGTGACAATAAACTCAAGTATTTCCGTTTCAATTTTCAATAACAGTTTCAGAAACTAGAAACTTATAATACATGTGGCTGATATTAAAAATAATTAAATGCCAGGTAAATAAATATGAGAAGTAAGTTAGTGATTACACAAACACAATTTTTTATTGCAAAACATCCTGTTCTTTAGGAAAACTTAATTTTTAATTTAATGATTATTAGGAACCATTAAGCCAAAATTAACAAGCAATTAAATTTAATTTTTGTTCTTGTTGTGACATCCAAAACCATAGATATTAAAAGTTAATCTGCACTATAGGATGAGTTTAAAATTTACTTGAAAGAAGTAATTTGTAGGAAAATTTTGTTAAAAAAAAAAATTAAAATCCTTCACACCAGAAAAATTGGTTTTATTTAGATAAAAGGTTTTTTATCTGAGTATAAGAAATATGTTTCCGGGTTCAATTTATTTTATACAACATGATTAACAACAAGAAACATTATTCACTATCTTTTCGAAAAAATTTATTGCGAGGGCGAATGTGTTTTCTATAGAAAGTTATTTGGCAGGAATAAGGTTTTTTTGCACAAAACTTTACTGAACAAATTTTGTTCGCACACGAATGTAAAAAAAATATTCGCACTATAATGTAAATCCATTTCAAAGACCGACATCTTCTGCTACAAATTTTTATTTATTTTAAATTCTCTAGAAAATATTTATTCCCTCGTAAAAATTGCTGCTTTAGAAAAAATTATTTCGCTGGAGAAAATATTGTGTAAAAAAATTTTCGATAAAAATTTTCTTTGGAAATTATTTCGTAGGGGAAAATTATTTTTGTGAGAACTTTTTTTTGGCGAGAACATCTTTTGACAAAAATTGATTTTGCTGGTGAAAATAAAAATAATCCAGAAATACAACTCCCCCGACCGTACTTTGAGTCTGACCGAGCTAACCTAGGTCTAGGCATAAGGGCTCTCGGGGTATAGGGGAAACCAGTACCCCGGTGTGCAGACACCAAATCTCCATAGACAAAATGGGTACTTGTTAAAGGACTGACCAGTGTATTTAAAGAGACTGGAGCTACGGTAACCGATAGCCCATACAGAGAGCCACCTATCCCTGTAATCGGTTATTAGTGAGGTCCCTTCGGGGTATACGTGGTTGCTATTAGTAAAGTTCGATGTCCGCGGGAAGAGCGGTGCCGTTCCGAACGTGCTGTTGCATTCAAGAGAAGGGGTAAGATAGTCTCTAACCCTCAGGCAAGGGGAACTGCATGGTTCTGCAAGCCATGTGTTCCTAAAATTCCAACTCTCTTGGATACGCCTGAAGAGGGCGCAAGTCGACGCTTTGTATTTCACTCAGTGATAAGACCACAGTCAGATTAGGCCATCATGACAGGTACTGACTCAAATCTTGATCGCACTTGTATGGAAATACATTCGCGTCTAAAAATAAATTTTTTTAGACATTTTTTTTTCGCAAGTATGAAAAAATTTCTTCCAACAGTTATTTTTGTGGGCGAAAAAAAAAATCCCAAAAAAAATTCTTTTTCGGGCAAAAAAGTTTCTACAGAAATTTCATCCGTAGGTAAAAAAATTCATTTGTAGAATTTTTTTCGGCAGTCGAAGGAATTTTTAGTAGAAAATTTTAATACAGATTTTTTTTTTCTGAAAGTAGAATTTGTGAGCAGAGTTTTTTCTCCAGGTAAAAATATTTTCTCTTGAAAACTCATTTAATGTCTTTGTAGGCAAAAATATTTTTTTAGAAAACTATTCAAAACTATTAGTATTTTAATCTACTTATTTAAAGTAACTTATTTCCAGTCTAAAATTTATAATTGAAAATTAATTTTTTTTACTTAAACTCGATCTAAATTAATCAAATTTTAATCTTTTATAATTCGACTCCCATAGTGCTTACTCTGCTTGTAGTATTGAGCTTTAAAAAATTTTCAGTGATTTAATGGTTTTGAGAAACAAAGAACAAATAAGAAAAAAATTTAGCACGATTTAAGACAGAAAAAACGCGCAGTAAGTTATAACAATGACAATTAAAATAATTTGTTTGTTAATGAAATAATTAAATCAATTACTAAAGCAAATCCAATTTTTTTTTGCCAAAAATAAAACTACAAATGTTTCAGTAGAAAATTTAAAAATCAATTTACTAGTTGAATTTAACAAATGGAAGTCTCTAATTTAACTTAAAATTTTTTTTTTTCAAAGTATAAAAATTGACCGTTTAACCAACTGCTTATTATTGAAAGGTTTCCGGTTAAAAAAGAAATAAACACGCAAAAATATATAAAATTCTTTAGTAAATACAAGAAGCAAAAGCAAAGGCGGCAATACATGAAAAACTTGTGGCTGCTGAAAGAAAAAGCTTTTATATCATTTTAATGTTTTTTAGTTGGTTTTGTTTGTGTTTTCAAGTCACCCTCTGTTAACAGGGGATTTTTTGCCTTTAAGCTTTTAAGCAACACTTTAGCTAAAAGTTTCTATGTTAAAGTTGTTCTCAATAAAATAGTTTATGCTTGCAATTGCGCTTGTAACTGTGGTTGTATTGCGCGTTAGTGTGTTGTTGGTTTTTGCCACAAATTCACATTTAGAATTGTGTTTTTTGTTTTTTGTTGTTTTTTGTTTAATTTTCCCTCAAAGTTTTTTTGCTGTTCATTGTTATTTTATTTTGTTTTACTTTAGTTTTGATTTTGTTTTTTTCTTAACATTAAAGACCTATAAATATTGCATGCTGGTCTCAAGTTGAATCAAACCAAAAGTTGCTTTAAGTTTTAAAACATTAAACGAAAATAATTATTTTTGTAGTAAATTTATTATATTTAAAATAAAATCCTTACAAAATGTTTAAATTGGTAAGAAAAAATAATGAAAATATTATTAAATATTTTATATTAAATAAAACATTCTAAAAGTGTTTGTGTGTTAAAAGTGAATATGATTGAGTGTCTGCTATCAAATATAAAAATCTAAAGACTTTAGACACATACTTGAAATTAGTTTTCGTTTCAAATGAATAAAAGATTTTACTTTTAGACCCAAAAATCCATTAAAAGATTAATAAGTGTTCAATTAACGACTTTAACGAAAAATATAGTTGTTGGGTAAAAATAAATATTTTTTTTTTTTTGTTGTCATAACTTTCGGTACAGACCATCGTCACCGGCTGTTTGTTTGGTGTGTTTGGCGATCGCTTTCTGGTACTAATTAAAACGTGGCTTGAAAATTATGTTCTCACATCGAAAGTGCTTGCCAAACAATAAGCCAGTGATGACGATTTTCATCGAAAGGGATGACAACAGTATAACATTTATTGGCAAAACAAATCCAACAGTTTTCTTTTATGATAAAAATCGAGATTAAAGTGATTTGTCCCATCGAAAATTTAGATTTTATATTTTTGAATTCTTCTCAATTATTAATTTATTTTTGTAATCAAAACATTTAAACTAAACGTTGTTAAATAAACAGCTTTATTTCATGCATAAAATGGGCTTCAGCGGTGCTACGGATGTCTTCAAATTTTAAAATTTACTTGTAAAATTAAATTATAAATTTTGAGAAAATGCATGTTCTTAAAATTATAAAAAACAAACAAAATTAGAAATATGAATATTTAAAAAGCTACCTTAACTTATTTTTGCTTAATTTTTTTTTATCAAGAACTTCAAATCATAAATGAAATGAAAAATAATTTATAGAAAGTTCATGTTACGTCTGAATTATTTTGGAAATTAGAGAGCCACGTTTGTTTACCATTGTGAATTGAAAATAAAAGTTAAAAACATATTTTTACAAGGTAAACGTTAAATAATTGATTCTGAAATCGCAATGAATTTTTTTTGGCAAATTGCTTTAAAAATACAAATCCATCACAAATATATAGAAATTAAATTTGGTAATTTTTTGGATTTTTTTTTGTAAGGAAGTTAAATAAATTTAGAATATCTTTTGTTGATTTTTAATTTGCCATTTTAGGAAATTAATCAAGAAAACCATTCCAATTGTGACAGAACTATGACATGATATGGGAAAATTTTGGGTCCTCTTTGCCCCTCATAGTTTCTAAGTAAAAAGTTCAATCAATAATATTTCCAAAAATTTTCTTATTATCCAGCAGACATTTGCTTTTAGACTATTTTCGTGGTCATCGTCTTGCATAATAGAGGAAGTTATCATCAAACTCAGGTTACACATGGCATCTGCTGCCAATATGCCATTTAAATCTGCTGGTGCTAGAAAATTCTAGGACATACTAATCACTCGAGCTAGCCTGACATTATTTTAGAATTCTCCTGCTGAATTTAATACGAACCAGTTTGCAGTGTTGCTTTCTTTACATCTCTGCTTCTTTCTGCAGCTCTTCCTTAAGAAGTAAATTTTCCATCAGTATAAATGCTACTGAATTGATAATCTTTGACTGACTGTTACTTGGGTGATTTCGAAGTGGATACAATTGTCATAGTCATGAGTTGGCTGCTTGTTTGTAGTTGTTTCAGTGCAGAGTGCTTTTTATGTACGGACCAGGTTTGAACTTTCGGAATTCGGATTGTGGTGACTAACCTAGTTTTTATGCCAGTTTCATAAGTTTCAGCTTTCTTGAAACCGGTTAAAAGCTTAGAGATTTTTGATAAAAAAAATTTTTAAACCAAAATCGATTAAAAAAATTTTCGAATATTTAAACTTACCGAAAACCGGTTTTTGAGAAATATCGAAAAAATAATCAACGTAGTTAGAATTCACTAACTTTTTACTGATTTCCGTGTCGAATAAACCAGTTAAAATTTTAGACTTTTTTAATAAAAATTGTTGCACCAAAATCAATTTAAAAAATTTCAAATATTTAAATTTATCGGTTTTTGAAAAAACGTCGAATAAATATTCTGAGTAGTTAGAACCCATAAACTTTTTGGCGATTTGCTCGGATATTATAGTGGTATTCCATTAAGGCATTGCTCGAGAAAATATTCATAATTTCGAGGGCTAAAAACCACATTTTTTTAGTTGGTAAATTTATTTAATTTTATCAAAAAGAGTTGGATTTTTTTTATCTTTTGACTGGATTGGAAATATGTAAAATAGAACTCCTACGAAACTAAAAGGAGTTACATATTTTTATAAACAAACATTTTAAAAGAAGCACTTTTATTTAATTTTCGATATATTTTTGTAAAATAAATTCAAAATTTTTATTTTCACATTTTAGATCGTTGCCTTCTCTGCTATTTTTGCTGTTGCATCCGCTGGTTATTTGGGTGGTTATGGTTTGACTGCCCCTGCATATCATACCTCCTACCATGCTCCAGCCGTAGTTGCTGCTCCAGTCTATAAGTCTTATGCAGCCCCCATAGTGCATGCTGCGCCTGTTTACAAAACCTATGCTGCACCCGCTGTTGTGCATGCACCGGTCGCTACTTCATACGCCAACACCTATAAAGTCTCCCACAAGGCCATTCCTGTAGTACATGCTGCACCTGCCGTTGTAGCTGCCCCTGTCATTAAGTCATATGCTGCACCAACTCTTCTAGCTGCTCCTGCTTACGGTTTAGGTCATGGTTTGTCTTTAGGTCATGCCAGTTATGGTCACTCCATCTATCATTAGATCGTTTTCTTTAAATGATTTCAATGATTTTTTTGTGTTCACATGCCAACGACTACTTCGAATGTTTTTTATCTTTAATTTTATTTTCATTTTCATTTAATTAAACTCATTTTTGTTTTTGAAAGGAAATTTAGCAATTTTATTGTAGAAATCTTGTCAGTCATTTACATTTATTTCTATTGTATGAATTTTTTCATATTATTTGATTGAGGAATATTTCTTTATTTCTTTTTTACCTTTAAAGTATTAATTCATACACAAGAAATCGTAACGAAAAGTCAGCGCTTAAAAATTTTTTTTCTTAATTGAAATTTATAAAAGTAATTCTTTTAGGCAGCTGTTGTGCAAGAAGAAGTAAGTAAAAGAGAAAGTGTGTGCGTGAAAAAAAAGGGAGATAGAGAGAGAGAGAGAGTAAACGATGTAAAGCATGTGTATGTGTAAATATCTTTTTTGATGCAATCGATTAATGGTTTCCTTTGAGATTTTTTTGAGTTATTTCTAGCCAAATTAAAATATTAATTAGTTAATAAAATAAAACCGTTTGTTTCCGAGATGTATGTATGTATCTTTAAATGTAAATATTGTAAATAAATAAAGAGAAATTTATGAAAAAATAAAAATAAACGTTAACATATTTTTTATTTTTCTTTCTAAATCGATGGTATTTTTAGTAACTTAAAAATTTTTAATTAAATTTTAATTAAATATCGATGCAATTCCTACCAAACAGATAAAAATTTATTTTATAAAGTGACTGCAGTTTATTTATAAAGGGTTTTGAATTTTGAATTTTTTTAGTGCTTTATTGAGAGAATAAAATTCTCATTTAGTCAACTTAATTTAAAGCCTGAGAATATTAATACTTTTTTAAGATTTTGGAAAAATCACGTGATAATTTAAAAAAGATATAGCCAAATTGCCAAGTAGACATCCTTCATTATTTGCTGAAAATAAATATGTAACATATTTTATTATGACTAAAGTTGTTTTATTAAAATCCAGATATTTTTCTAAAATATATATATTTTGGGAGCTTCTTCATATTTTGGAGATTTTAAGTAGGGATGCAACCCATACCAATATATCAGCAATACTTCTGGTTTTTCGATATAACGATATAACGATATCGGCGATATTTTACTGTCGATACGCCAAAACTTCTTATATTTTTCTTTAGAGTTTTTTGAACAAAATATTCAATTTTCATTTCATCTTTTTGCATGGAAACTACGAGAAATAACATATTAAAAGCAGAAAATAAAAATCCAATAAATTCTGTCGCATCTGATAGACTATTTGCAGTTGCAGGTCTGCTTCAAACGGCTTTGAGTAATCGTCTATCTCCGCACAATTTGACAACAAAATCTTATTAATATCAATTTTAAATCTCTAGCCAATCTCAACTAAATGTCATCGTTTACTTTATAAAATCATAAATATTGCAGACGTTTTGTAGTTTGAAAATTTTAATTTTAGAAACTGAAATGTATTAAAAATGTTGATGACTTGAATAGCTGATTAATTAACACTGTTATTTTGTATAATAGAGGAATTACTCCACTAGAGTTTTGTTAATTTTTACTTGAGCTCAATTCCAATATGCGTATTGGAATCGATATCGGCGATTTTTATTTTTGAGTATCGGTATCGGATCGGAAAAATGGCGATTTTTTCCTTTTTTTTTAATTTTTTTGACAATTGTGATAATTCGTATTTTTTATGGTATTTAAATTTTCTGATGAAATTTTAAGTTTGTTCTGCTGATATTCTGATTAAGTAAAATTTCGATTTCACTTTTAAATTTTTCCTTTAACGTTTTTTTTTTTTTGGTTTTGATCTTTACGTAGAAATATTTTTTGATTTATTTATTTTATTTTTAATTTGCATGAAGTTTTTGCAAAACTTTTTGTGACAAAATTTCACTAATTTTAGTAAAATAGTGTTTATTGATAAATTCTTTCATTTTTTAAGTAGAATCGTTACTACCTGGTAGCAAAGCATTAAATGACGGATGTAGCGATCCAGAAAATGTTGCCATATATTCTGCTTATTTTTATTTATTTTTTCTGTTTTCTCTAAAATTTACAGAACTATTTTCCAATAATTGTTGTGTCTGATGAATTGGGAAATTGAAATATACCTGAATTTAAGCCGATCTAAATTCACTCAATTGTTATTAAATGTATCCTCCAATAATTGTAAATATTGAAAATAATTTTTTTTTATTATGTTCAATGCTGTGACATATCGCAAACGTACGATAGGCATTATCAAAATGATTTCAGTGCTTGTATGTTGAAGCAAACAGCGAATGTGTTAGCTTATATTTTTTAATTGTATTTTTTGTCTAATTCTACAGATTTATAAATTCCTTTAGACCTTCTACTCATCACGTTTTTAGCATTTAGAAAAAGGCATCATTACTTTCTACAAATTTTCGTTTTCCTGATAAATGGCTCGGGCTGGTTACCTATTAGTGTTTTGTCCCAAAAGCCTACACAGACAGCTTGAAAGGATGAACACATAGAGATCATTATATTTTAAATACCATCCTATGCGAATGTTTTTATAGGTAACATGACTTAAAAACTTATTAAACTGCAATTAAGATATCAATTAATAAGATTTCGCAAATTTCCTTGTAAAAATATGTCTTCAATTTTGAACTGCCAAGGTCATTCTGCAAAAGGGCAAATACAATTAATGCGTTTAAAGTATTTAAACCTTTAAAAGATTACAGTCATCATTATAATAATTTTAATACGACCTCAGTAATTAAAAGTAATCAACGACAACAAATATTAAAGTATTATTAAATACTACATTTATATCGTTAATCGTTTATTATTTTTTTTGAATCAGTTAAATTTTTTTTAAATCATTAGATGCTAATAAAAAGCATTTTTTAAGTGGTTGCTGAGTTGGTCACTCAACGAATAGAGGAAAACAACTATTAGATAACAATTGTTTAACGCTCTACACATTTTATAGTTTTGTTAAGTCAATGAAGTTTTGTTTAGTCAATGAACGTGCGATAAAACATGAACTTCATGTTGAAAGATAAAATAATCGAACTAATCGTGGAGTTTAAAAAATTATAAACTGTATTTAAGTGACTGCTGTTAAAAAAGCCACTAAACTGAAGTGGTTGATTGGTTATTTGCAGACTTTTATGATAATATTTAAATAAAAATATAAGTCATAATTTTTAGCTTTATTTGTAATTATAATTAAAATTGTAATAACAGTACAAGGACATTTTCTTAAGATTTTTATATTAGAATCCGTAATTTTTCCATCAGAAAGGTATTCCAATGTACAGAAAATTAAAATAATAATATCTCAAAAATCTATCCATTTCTATGTATTTTCAGAAAATAATGCTTCCTAAAACTGCATTTATCTCTGCACATAATTAACACTATGAGTTAAACAATTCAAACAAAAGACTTAAGCAACAAGTGTTGATCACAACTTCGATTAATAATTTATGTCGGTGGCACATGTTTTGCAATTATGTGGCAAGTTATGACAACAACAAAATAGTAACAAAAGAAAAAGAAAACATTTTTGTTTAGCTATTTTTTTCCATGCAAGCTTTTGTTAAAAATAATTTCAGTTAGTGCGTCGTTATATAATTTATTGGATTTCAAAATAAAATATTCAACAATTTTAATAATCTCAATAAAAAACATTTAGCAATATAAATTAACAAAAAATAAAATTAAGGAAATATTTGAAATACTTATTTATGTGTGTATAAAATATATTTGGAACAGCTTAAATAAACAAAGCAAAAAAATCATAAAGTTTTCTTGTTGTGTCTGTAAAGCTGTAATATTTTTTAGAAGTTTTTTTTTTCTTTAACATTTAATTGAATGCACATTTAATTAGGAGTTTTTTGTTTATACAAACAATTGTATTTTGTTGTTGCAAAAAAATCATCAACCTCTATTAATTCATAAAAAAATCTTTATAACATTTCATAATTATGTACAAAGCAACATACAACACAGCATTAAATATAAATTAAATAAAATTTTATTCATTAAAAAATTTCAATGTTTAATTCAAAATAAAATAAAATTTATAAAAAAAAATTGATAATATAGTATTATGAAAACTAAGCAATTCCTTTAAAACTTTAACTAATGAAAGAACAATAGCAATTTTTTTTAAATGACTGACAAAAAGTACTTTTTTTAAAAGTGCCTTTAGAAAAAATACTTTTATTTAAAGGTAAATATTAATAAAGTTTCTTAAAGGTGTCTTTCTAAAAGCGTACTCGTAAATATCTTTGCGTTTTAAGATTTAATTTTTTTAATAGTACCTTTTTAAAAAGTACCATGCCAGAAAGTACTTTTGAAAAAGTATCGTTTGGAAATATAACTTTTATATACAAAGCTAACTTAGAAAGTTATCAAAAAATATTTACACATTAAAAAATGTACCTTTTAGAAAAGTACTTTGTTAACAAAAAATATTAAATAAAATACTCTTAAAAAAAGTACCATTCACAAATATTTTCATAAGTTACATGCTATTTAAGAAGTCTTTGAGTTTTTGTTTTGGCTCATTAATACCGGCCTTAAATGTTACTTCTTTATCAATAAGACCTCTTATTCAACGGTATGGCTTCTGGTTAATATTTATCATTAAACGTTTTAATTAAAAACATAATAAATAAATTCAACCTTCTCAAAGTTAAAAACATGTAAATAAGTGTTTAACAATTTTGTTGTGTGTTTTTTATTTGTACAATTTTTACAAACGATCTTGTGCGTGTGTGTGAGTGTTAGATGTTTAATGTCGTACAAAGTACCATGAATATCTCAAATTAAATAAATATTTGTGGAAAAGAAGTTGATTGAATTTTTCCCGCATATTATTTAACATAATAGTTTTTTTTTTTGTGGGTGATAACAATTCTTTTGTTTTAAATTTTATTTATTTCTTAAAAAGTTGTCGTAATTTTTGTTGTTTTAATTTGCATTCATAATCTTATATATTGAATATGCAAATTGTATGTTTTAAGTAACAAATTATCTTCTATTTATTCGATTGTTAGTATTATATTTTTTAGTGGTCTGTGACGTTCTGTCATTCTTTAATGTCTATTTGAATAAAATAATTCTTGCTTAAAAAAGTGTGTATATAAACCAAAATAAAAAACATTTAAAAAGCTACTTAAAGCTAAGACAGCAATTGCCGCTTGTATAAAAGAGATGGCGCCTCTAGTGTGATCTTTTGATAAAAGCTAGGCTTTAACATGGTTTCTGTTTTGGATTAATATTTCATAAAGCTTTTTTAAACTAAAAATGCAACTCTAAACTAAACTTAAAAGCTTAATCTTAAATAAAAAAAAATAATTAATTAAAATTAGGAAGAGAAAAATAAAAAAGAATAATAATAATTAATTAATAAATAAAAGAGAAAAAATAATACAAAAAAGCATCATTACATAAATCCTTTTAAAGGATTTAAAATAATACAATTTAAAAATTATTTACAGCCAAACTGCGCAATGTGCAGATGTTCATTTATTTCTTTTTTTTTAGCAGAAATGTGTCAAAAATATGTAATAATAAATAAAGAAAAAATTGTGATAAACCAACGTAAAAGTAGTGAGTAACATATGATAATCATACACATACAGGCACACAAGCAACACCTTAGATTGCTTAAATATTTCAAAAGGGTTTTTTAAGATAAAAACCTTATGGAAAAATACCATTTAAATAAATTTAAAGATTAGATCCATTTAAAAATAATCCATTACAATGTACTTTTTGAAAAGTGTACCTTAAAATTATTACGAAAAAAACCTTTTTAATAAGTGCCTTTTAAATAAGATAGGATGCTTTACAAAAATCTTAAAAACGTTTTTTTTAATAATGACAAATTCCTCAAAAATATTATTAAATTAAAAAAAAAAATGTTAAGTTTCCAACCAACGTTTTTAAAGAAAGTACCTTAAAAAAACATATAATATTTTATAAAATACTTTATAACTAAATCTCATAAGTACCTTAAAAATAGCTTTTGTTCTAAAGCTTTTAAAATAGTATCTTTTAAATTTAATACCATAATTTTAATTAAAAAATCTTGCAAAAAAAATCCAACTTCAAAACAGATTTTACCTGCATATCTATCTATAACGGTTCCAGAGTATGGCCACATACTCTGACGTCCTTATATTCCATCTCCAATCCTTTCACTAGTTCACCTATTTAACAGTTTTGCAATATACTTTAAGTTACACGGATGCTTCTATTAATTTCAAATTATATACTTGCTGTTGTAGTAAACTTACGAGTCAGGTTTTTCGTAAATTTCAACCGCCTGTCTATAACGCTTTATCAGTTTGATCATATACTTTAATTTACAACAACTACTGTTTAACCCTTTAAATTATAATTAAAGATATTTATACCTCTTATTATACTAAACAAAGTAGTGGACATTATGTCTAATTGGGAACATCCTTTTATTTAAACACTTCGCAATACCGTTGCCTTTTAAGTTTCAGCGTTATAACGGCTAAAAATTTCAGCCACATACATTAAATTACATCAACTATTGGGACACCCATTATTCTCTAAATCCAAATTTTATACTTTTTGTTATAACGGAATTAGCAATACAGGTTCGTTGTAAATTTCAAGCATCAGTCTACAACTGTTTAAAAGTATGGTCATATACATCAAATTAAAAGAACTATTAAGGGAACTTTCAATTTATGGCGGCATAAAAGAAGTCCCCACGAAGCAAGTCCCCAAATTCAAAATGAAATGAAAAATGTACACAAGGCAACAACAACACTTTTTGCAGCCTTATTTCTTCTTTCCGGGGACTTATTTCATTTTGATATTGGGGAATTACTTAATTTAAAATTAGTCCCTAAAGGCACGTAATAAAATAAAACCCCTAAATAAAATTTTGTAATGCAGAAAATCCGAAGCCGGTTTGGTCATACAATAGAGAAGAAAATGTTTGCATCCGATCGAAAAAAATCTTTTTTTTGAACCTTGAACTTAAAGCATTATTTCATTTCTGCTTGGGGCGTTATTTCATTTTCAAAATTGAGGTCTTATTTCCTCTGAAATAAGACCCCAAAAAATAGGGACTTTTTTATGCCGCCTTAATTTATAATGTTAAATATTAATACTTGTTACTAGAACGGTCATAGTAATTGACATTACTTCCAATTTGCAATCGTTCATCTAAAACGGTTCAAAAGATAGGCCTATGAAGGTCAATTTACGTCACCTATGGGCACCCTATTTTATTTGTAGATTTGTTTTTGAATTAGTTTTTCCCATTGGGAGCTAAAGCAATGTCCAGTTTTTTTATTTTAAAGTGGTGCCTCTTACGGTTCATATTACACGTAAAAACGTTAATGTTGTATAGGGACACTCTTTAATTTTAAAAATGGGAAACGGGACCAATATGTAAGCATAATCTATCAAATAACAAAAAGTTTTCAAAGACGGCTTACAAATGACTAAGTTATGAAGGCACAAATCAAAAAAGCAGCATGATAACCTGCTTTTTTCTTTTTAAGTCGGTTAAAAAATATTATAGCAAAGATACTTTCAGAGTAATAATAAACAATTTTCAAAGACTCGTATATAAAACACTATTAAGTTGGATTATTTTAAATAAAAAATAAAAGAAGCACATTGTTGTGTCCTTTGACGTCCTTTCATTTACTCAGCTTAGTAAAACCTTGTGTACAGAACTGTTAAACAAAACGCACGTTACTTCACACATGCCTAACACATCCTTACTATGCCTTACGCCTTTTTTTATTAGACGAGTTAAAACGACTAAATTTTTTTAAATATAAAACAATTTGGATATATTTCTTGGTTGATTTTTAACTTGTATTGCAACAACTAAGAGAGTCATCTTGCGTCGTTCGATAAATGTGTTTTGTGTGCGTGGAAAGCATAGAGAATTTTTGTAGAACTCTTGTCTTTTTGTAAAAAGTTATGAAGTATTTTTTTTTTTTTCAGTTGACAAAAGGTAATTTATTTTACTTTTTATACCCTTTAACACAGGTGGAACAAGGATATGTCTTAGTTGGTCATTCTGTTTGTCCGTGTTCGTGTTGAAATCAACTTTGCTAAGACACTAGATGAGCTAGAAAAAAACCTAAATACGCCAATCAATCAGATATAGTTTCGAAAATTTTGTTATTAAAAATCAGCAAATTCAGTCCATGTCACTTGAAGCAGCTGGCAAAACCATACGCCTCCCTCCAATTTTTCCACATCAGTTGGAATAAATCTAGTTATTTAAGAAAAAACCATTAAGCGAAAAAATTGGCGTTCGCTCATTTAAAAACTTTTAGAGAGATATTTTAGGAAATGCTTAAAATTTAAAAAATATGCTTAGCCCATTAAGAGCCGGTTACATTTTTATATAAAAATATTATACTACTTAATTTTTTTTTTTTTATTTGTTAATTTTCTGTCGCCCTAATATTTGTTTTTTTTACTAAACTAGATTTACATGTACAGTGAAGGGTATATAAGACTCGTCACAGCCGAATATAACACTCATACTTGTATAATAATCGATAGTATTTAGAGTCATTTAATTTTCTTTTAAATTTGCTTTCGCAAACCTTCAGGTTATTAGTTGTTTTTTAACACTTAGTTTCTCAAAATGCAGCTTGATAATCTTTTATCGTTAAGAAATCAATTTTTTTACCTCCCTCAAAAAAAATTCTTGAAAAAACCGAAATTTTAATAAAATCTAACATTTTTCTGGTACCATTTTACAGTTCAAGCGATCACCAAATGGTTAGTCGTTAATTAGGATGCAGTAAGACAATTTGTCTCTAAGCAATTTTGATAGTCTCATGGGCGGTTATGAAATATACTCCCTAAACAGATACAATGATTTGATTTTGCGTACGGAACGAACTGTGCTACATATTATACAGAATTTGCTTTAATTAATACAAAGTAAAAATAAAAAACGTAGAAATCTTGGACGAACAAATTGTTAAGACAAAAGTATTCCTTCTTGTCACCATTTTTTTAATAATTTCAATCCAGTGTGCATTAAATGCAACAACAGTCCTTTTTATTAATGCCATCAGGAGTTATTAAAACAATAAAACTGATATTTATTGCATTAAAAAACTACAACCAAAATCCCTGCCGCATACTGCCAAATTATAAATTATATTAATGGAATTGGCAACAGGATATAAAACTTGCAATTTAATCGGTCAAGGCTTGTCAAACGCATATCAAAACGAACAAACTTTATGATATCGACTAGCAGACGTGTTGAATCCATTTACAAAAGCCAACTAAAAAATAAATTATAATCATGACAAACTGACGTAAATTTACCGCTTCACTTGCTTACAGACATTGATATCTTTAAAGGATTGTTGCACGAACTCATATGAACATGACAAGATAATAAGATAGCAAACAGACATTTAGAGAATGGCAAAAATGATATCAATTCTATTTATGGATCACTGTAATGACCAGCAAAAATTATATTCATCACAAAAGAATAAATTTTTTTATTATTTTATTTTTCTAAATAAATATCGGATAAAACTTTTAAAGTCTTTTTGTTGTGACTATAAGAAATCATAATTTAAATAATATTTTTAAATTGTTTTAGAATTTAGGACTAAGAATATTCTCTTTACAAGCCAAACAGCGCGAACGATAGATTGAAAATTTTGGAAATTCAAAGAGGCTGTTTTATTTTTAACGAGGAAAGGTACCCACCACACACAAGTTTTTTCAAGTATTTTCACTTGCAGAAATCTGTAAAATTTGCTTTCGTGCCACCTTAAATATAAAATCAAACCTGCAAAGGAGAAAAGGAAAATAAATTTTGTTTTTTTATAGAATACAACCCCGTTAAATTATCCTCTTTGACTTCAACCGATATTAACCTCAAATAAATTTAAGTGTTTTATTGGGTGTTAAGGTAGCGATCAGTTGTCACTTAAAGGCATAATTTCTGGACTAAAAATTATTTTGAAAAAAGACTAGTGTTACTTAGTGGCATGATTTTCAATTTTTTTTCAGCATTCATTGTATGTCCAACTATGGTCTGCATGGATTTCGGCCAAGCTTTAGCCAAAAGAAATTAGTTTTAATTGTAGCACTCGTAGTTTATGACGATTGCTCTATCAATCGCCAAGAAACCAGTCACGAATAGAAAACAAAAAAAACGAAAAAAATATTGTAAGTATTTTAACAAGACATGGTTCTTCATCTTCGACAAAACAGATCCATGGAAACCACCTCTAAAAGAGAACAAACATATTGTGACGAAAGTGGCTTTAATATTCTGACACAACTGAACTTTTTACATTTTACAATAACAAACACTTATAAAAGAAATAGTTAAAAAAAAGCTGCCAGATCTCTCAATAATTAAACAATTTAGGCGTTTTAACTCGCCTATAAATAGAAAAAGCAGTTTTTGTCAGTATTAACCAAAACTGTCAAACAGAAAAATTGCGTGTACAACCAAATGCGTGCTGTTTAATATGTTGTCAACAAATTAATACAAAACGGAGTAAATAAATTTACTTACAAAATCTGTGGAAGTTTGCAGTTTTTGCACAAATACTTATCTATTTGGAAATCAATGTGGAACATGCCTTCTGTAGAGGTTATAGAAAATAATAAAATATTAGTTGTATGTTTTAAAATCACATTCAAATTTATTTAAATCACATTGTTTCCCATTCTCATTAAAAATTATTTGCAATATTTTTAAATATGCCATTGAATAAGAAACTGATGGTCTAGAACTACACACGAGTAGAAGTTTAAGAAATTCAAACTTTGCACTAGTGATTGCAATATAAAAAATAGTCAAAGAAGCCATAAAGAATTTACAATGTTGATGTTGACGTAATAATGTATGATTGTGTTATTGTTATTAAAAACCATGATTGAATATATGTCCTTCAAGATGTATTTTTATAGAAAGTCCTTTGAAAATGGATATCAATTAAAATGAAGCTTTAAACGATTCATGTTAATATGAGGCATGTGAAAAGTTTTGCTGTCATACTCCTGCCATTGGCTTTAATTAAACCAAATATAAATGTTCTTTCAACACGTGATAACTATGGTTGATAAATACATATTATCACAAAACCAAATTAATTGTAATAATTTAACACTAAATTCAAGCCAAAGAAAATCTTTTATATTTGCAAAAATTTATTTCTGTGAACACAAGTTTGGACTCCTAAAAGCCCCAAAGTCATACGCAGAAGCAAATAATTTTTGCAAAAAAAACCGACTTTAAAGCAGACAAACTTTAAATCATATTTCTTTAGGACGGTAATCATACATTAATTATCTTTTATTTTATTTGAGAACAAAATATGAATGCAGATTAACAAGAAAATTCAGCAGTTTTGTCGTCATCCTTTATTTTTAACACTTTTTATTGCTAACACAGTAAAACTAAATTTGTTTTAATTCTAAGCGTTAGTCTACAACTGTTTAAAAGATTGGTCATACATATCAAATTACAACAATTAGGGCGGCACCCTTTAATTTTAAATATTTTTACTTGTTATTATACTTGAATTAGTAATGGATATTTAGTAAATTTTTTAAGAGTTTGTCTGTAACGCTTTCAAAGTTAGGGCCATATTGGTCAAATAACATCAGCTATAGGGACACCCTTTAATGTCTAATCTCAAGTTTGCTACTTGTAATAGAAGACTTAGCAATACAAGTTCTGTGCAAATTTCAATCAACTGTCTACAACTGTTTAACATTTTGGTGATATACATCAAACAACAGCAACTATTGTAACACCCAACAATTTATATTTTTAAATATTTATACTTCTTGATTTATCAGACAAAGTAGTTGACATTTTGCTTAATTATCAAGTATCACGGTTCAAACGATAGGGCTATATATTTCAATTAACTTCAAATATGGGAACACCCTTTTTTACTTGTTGTTATAGTGGACTTAGCAATACAGGTTCTTTGTGAATTTCAGTTGTCTGTCTATAACAGTTCCAACGTTTGGTTACATACATCAAATTACATTATTTATTGGGACACCCTTTAATTTATAATTTTGAGTTTTTATAATTGTTATTATAACGGTCATAGCAATCGACATTCTGTCCAATTTTTCAGCGTTTTCCTATAACGGTTCAAAAGATAGGCGCATATAGATCAATATTTTGTCAGCTATGGGGACACACTTTATTTTAAGATTTATTTTTGTATTATTTTTTGCTATTGGGAGCTTAAGTTATAGGCATTTTTCATAATAAAGAAATGTATTTTGTATGGGGGCACCCTTTAATTTTTAAGATAATGAACTGGTTTTAAAACGGGACCATAGTCTATGAAATTACAAACATTTTTTAAAATCGGTTTAGAAATGACTGAGTTCTGCAAGTCTAAACATAAAAATGCAACATTCAGTCGAATTGATAACCTCCATATTTTTTTAAGGCTAAGCACAGTCCATAAACTCAAACTCAAATCCAAGGCGCATTGAACAGGTGACTGCATCAGATCATGTGTTCATCACATGTTTTAGCTTTTACGTGTATTTTGTTTTTGTAAAAACTTATTGAGCTGTCAAAAACGTCTGGCAATATGTGTTTATGTTGTTGTGAAAAATAAGAAAGCCACTAAAAAAATGTTCAAATACATACACACATATTGCCAGACGTTTTTGACTGCTCAAAAGTTTTTACAAAATAAAATACACGTTAAAGCTAATGCATTCACCAGGCTCAAGCCATTTAGATAAAACAAACTCGCGAATTCCCGAACCCGTCTAAGGGACCTGGAGAACGATGTACAAGTAGGCGTCCTATTAAATTGCTCGTATTTATTTCAAAACAGCTGTCATTTAAAGTAATAAGTCCCTAAGTTAATTTAATGTTTGTAACAGTGTTTATTATTTCAATCTACACCATTTTTTATTGAAATTGAAAAAATTCTAAATAAATACGAGAATATTAATTTGAAGTTAAAAAGATTTCAAACGAAAATAGGAATTTATATTTTTAATTGAGAATTCTAAATTAAATTTTTCATTTTTATTAGAATTTTCTAAGTTTCATTTATAATTTTTTCAATTTAAATTTTTCGATGGTGTAGTGTCAGAGATATATAAGTTTCGAAGTATTTTTTTTCGCTTATTACCATGTACACAGCTATAAAATAGAAACAAGTATTCAAATATATTTGCTAAAACTTTTTTTATTTATTGTTATACCAAATTAAAAGAAATTCTACACATTTAATAAAAAGTTTATCAGGCATGTTCTGAATTCCACACGAAATTTCACTTTGTATTTTTTAAGGCATTGTTTTCTTAAAAATTATTTTATGCAACAATACTTTAAAAAAACATTCAAAGTGAAAAATTCGTGCGGAATTCAGAACATGCCTGTATATTTAGTTAAATTTATTTTACCTGAATTTTGAGTTTAAAATTTTTTTTTATTTAATTAATTTATTTATTATGGAAGAAATTATATAAATTAAAGTACGATTGCGACAAGCGAGAACTCTTTTTAAAATTTAAAATATATCAAATGAATGGATGAAAGTAAGTTTAACATAAGAATTCTTACATAATACACTTCAACGTTATTACCAACAAAAAAAAAAATTATATATTGTAGTTTCTTTAAAAGAAAAGTAATTTTAATTCAACCACACCTCATTGACAGCCTTATGATGTTTCATCAAAATCCCCCACTGATTTCAGCCTATTCACAAGAGTTTCTCATATTTTAAATCCAATCGTTTATTTATTTATTTATTCCTTCTTTGTTTATTTCATGATTGGTGTTTGCTTGTAGATTGTATTGTGATTCTTTTGATTTCGTACAAATAATCAAAATCCTTGGCAACAACGAAATTTGCACAACGTGAATAAAAATATGTAATAATTCTTCTTATTTTTTTTTTTTTTTGCAATACAATTGTAACAAGGCAACATAAAAACGTTTTGATTTAAGATTTTTACTTACACATGTTTGATACTTATGTCAATCAGGGATGATTGAAACATGTTCAATACAATTAAATATAAAATAATAAAATATAATTTTTTTTCGATGAAATCTTTTGAAGGTGAATTATTTAAATTTAAAAAGGCCATCTGATTTTTTAAAATCTTGATGTTTATAGTTTATTTAATATTTAACTTATTTTACTGTTATTAGTTACACTTACTTATTATAAGAGTCAATTACTCAAGCTTAAGTTCGTGATTTTTTTATTTCTTATTTTATCAAAAAAAAAATAATTTATTTAATTTTAGTTAACTAATTACAATGTCCCAAGAAAACAGGAAAATGTAGTCTCTAGCAGATTTTAATGGAGATTTGATATTTTTCGTCTACTATTTACTATTAAAAAACTATTAAATTACACTTTTTCTTCGCACTTTTTAATCATAATATTTTTTTCTTAAATGAGCGGTTGTTAGTTCCAAATAGTCTTAGAACGATGTGCCTTTCTAATTGTGTGGCAATATTAAGGATTATACAGGACCCTCTCTAGTCTTATTAGATGGCAATCTAAGCGTATAAATTAAAGATAAGTTCATGGGAGTTTTAGTCTTGGCTTAAGTACGACGGCTGCTCTATATATTTCTGGCCTAATAGTGAAAATGCGAATATTTATAATCAAAAATGGTTTTATTGTTTTTCAAAGTATTCTCCAGCATGATTTATACACTTTTGCATGCGCTCAAACCAGTTGTCGAAGCACTTTTTCCACTCCGATTGAGACACCTCTAAAACATGGTTTTTGAACACTTCAACAGCTTCTTCTGGCGACGAAAATCGTTGACGATGCATTTTTTTCTTGATGTGCGGAAACAAGAAGAAGTCATTAGGTGTCAAGTCAGGGCTGTACGGCGGATGACCCATTAATTCGACGTTTTGGCCGGTCAAAAACGCTCTGGTTTGAGCCGATGTGTGAGATCTCGCATTGTCATGGTAAACAATGATTCGTCTTATCTTGTTGGTTTTGCGAATTTCTCCGCTGAATTCAGGCAAACAAATTGTAGTGTACCACTCAGAAGTGACCGTCCTACGTTGCTCAAGCGGAACAGTCGCCACATGACCAGTTTTGCCAAAGAAACAGGCGACCATTTGCTTCGAGGTGCTTCTTCCACGAACAACTTTCGTTGGATTTTGCTCGTCTTTGAAGATCCACACGGTCGATTGTTGTTTCGTTTCGGGCTCATACGCATAGATCCATGATTCGTCACCTGTGATCTTATAAACGCCTTTTGAAGCACCGCAATCGTATTTTTGCAACATTTCTTTGCACCAATCGACACTAGCCTTTTTTTTAGCGACTTTCAAATTGTGCGGGATCAAACGAGAACAAACCTTTTTTACGGCCAGGTGTTCATGCAGTATTGAATGTATGCTCGTGGAAGAAATGTCCAAGGATGTCTCTATCTCTCGGTATGTCGCATGTCGATCTTGCATTATGAGTTCACGCACGGCATCAATGTTCTCTGGCACAACAGCCGTTTTTAGACGACCTTTACGGAATTCGTCTTTGAGCGATCTTTAGCCACGATTAAATTCATTGTACCAATTTTTCACAGTGCTATAGGATGGTGCTTCATCGCCATACAAAGGTTTAAGTTCATCAATGCACTCTTGTCGTGATAATCCACGTCGAAAGTTGTGAAAAATTATGGCACGAAAGTTTTCACGAATTAATTCCATTTTTTTCTATATTAGTTTTTTCAAGTCACTGTAAACAACACAAATAATGGTCGTACGTCAAAACGTTTTGAGTACGATTATGCTTAAAAATGACGAACTTTCCAATGGAAATGTCAGATTGCACTTGGCAGCACTCAGTATTGCCAGGCCAGAAATATATAAAGCAGCCCTCGTATAAATTATATATTAATGAACTACAACGTGCCTCTGCTTTCATAAAAAAGCTATAGCACAGGCTAATTCCCAAGCTGTCTATGTGGCAAAATCATTAAATTTGTATAGCCATAGTAAAAAATCATTAGAATTTCATAAAAAAGCTGTCGTTAAGTTCCTTAATGATGAGCCCAAAGTGATTTCAATAAAACCGACATTTTCTGACATCAATTGAACACAAAAAAACTTTCCGCAAGTGCAAGCTTTTATTCGATTTCAAATAAAAATTTCACTAATCTTTTAATTGATTCAATTAATTATTTTAATACATAATTAGAGTTTACTTTTTCATTTAATATTTGATTACAGAACTGCTTATGTAATTTTAAATTAAAAATATAATTAAATCAATTAAACATTTAATATAAATTTTTTCCTTCGAACCTTCAATATTTGCAAAGACTTTATCTGCAAACATTTCCAAATGAGTGGAATCAATAATTTTTTAAAATATGGAATAAGAAGATGAACTTAAAAATTATAAAAAAAATTAAGATCTGAAAAGACCACGGAAATATTTTTGGAAAATGCTTCATTTCCTTTTTCAATAATCTTTTTCCTTTTAAAGCCAAAATTTTACAGACATGAGAGATTGGGTGTATTTATTAATTAAAGAATCTGGTTTATCTAATGCTTAACAGTCAAAGTTAGGAATTTTGCAAGGGGAATTTGCTCGAAAAAAAAAAAACAATAGGTGGCAGATTTCTCCAGATACTTCTCTAGTTACTCTGTTAGCAACAGAAAACAGATCTACATCAGACTTCAAAAAAGAGCTTTCATTCTATTGCTTTATATTTATTTACTCATCTTGAAAATTATTAATTTTCCAAAAAGAAAATCTTAAAACACAAACCACTTTTCTAATAACTAAAAAATGATAAAAATTATTTAAAGCAAAACTACAGTTTAAAAAGTTCTTATAAAACGCTTAAATCTATAAATTGCACTTGAGGAGCACTTTACCACGTGCTTGTGAATATTTGTTAAAAATAATCGTTGTATCGGGACACTTATAAAAAAACATTAAATTTAATATACAAAAAGAAGCTGAATATCACAAAATGAATATTTGAGTTGTTTTTATTTCATTTTTTAATCACACAACATGCGCAAATCCTTGAATTGATTTCTTCTTTTTTTTTATTTGTTGAATATATTTTTGCATGTTTTTTGTTTTCTTTAACATTTTATTGAATAATATTACCTTTTAAATCCTTACAAGTATCAACTTGTGCCAAGATGTTACACATGCAATTTTTCTTAAACGTGTGTGCACTTATAAGTCAAAGTATTGATATCAATTGAAGAAAATTTAAGGCCATTAAAATGTTTTAGTAAAAATATTGTTTTGATAAAACATTCTTAGGAGTAACAAAATAAGAAAGATAGAAAAACAAACCTAAATAAAATAACAATAGTGTGGTCATTATATTAAGTATGGAAAAATATATCATTCAAATGACCTTGTCTTCGTTAATGCTAGTGAATGGTCACTATAAGCTTGCTATGCGATTATAAAGTAGACATTGTGAATATCTTAAGTAGTTTGCTTGGTGGCATAGACAAGTTCTTAAAGTAGCCCTAGAAAAAATAATCGTGGTATATTGACCAATTGGTAAATGTTCACTTTAAGACGACTCCTTAGTTAAATTTCACTTTCCTAACCGGGAGCGTTGCATCTCTTAAGTCATATGTGGTGAATATGCAGTATTGTCGAGTACTGGCTATAGAAATTGGTATTTTCGGCCGAGCTTTTTTCTACACTTCGCCCCAATGTTTATGTGATTAGTGGCCAAAGGTACAAGAAAGTAAACTAACGCTAGTATTGAGCTGCGCAATGAAGGTCGTCATGCCTTCACGACGATATTCGAATTGCATTTTTACAAATGTATCCCATGCTAGTTTTTAAAGACTTCTATATATTCGGCAAATGTGATGTAGCACATGCTGAAAGGGCGAACTAAATAAAAGTTTTGAGTGTTAAAAAAATAGGAAAGTCTTTAAATAATATCTGGTCACCCTAAAAAAATATATTAAAATTAATTGTAAATTATTTGCAAGGAAATTTGTGCATAAAGCTTCACATATAAATTAATGAAAATCATTACCAGGCAAAAAAATTCGTATAATAAATTTAAAATGGCGTATTGTTGCGATTAATAGATCATTACATTTCGTTCCATTTATTTGTTTTTATATGAAAATCCATAAACTCTAGTAGAATAATTTAAATACATTAAAATTTTATAGGTAACTTAGAAGTTTTATGATAATGAAGCCTCATTAAGGTCCCCACATCGGCTGGGTCTTACTACCTTTAAGAAAAGTATAACCATTTAAGACATAGACTCGACTACTTAGAAGCCAAGGCATAAGAAAGAAATAACCAAAAGCAATTCATTGTAAGTTGGCAGTGTTTAACTAGTGAAAACTGCAAGAGTTGTATTTGCACAGCATCCCCGTTGTTTTGGTTTTTCGCTTTAACCGCTACAACATACCCGCTATTTTGGTTTTTTTAATTAAATTGCTTACAACTTCTAATGAAATATTAATATCGTGTTTTTCTCGCCATTAATTACAAGCTGAGAATAAACCTGGTAGACGTATTCAGGAAAATAAATCCGACCACAGAGACGGGATATAGATGAATAATTTAAAGAAGCGATTAGTTGCTGCAAGGCAGATATAAATGCAATTTTTCAAACAAAACATATCACATTTTCGAACAAGTTAACCTGTACAAATAATTAAAACTATGTAAGGGACTACCTAGAGGGAAAGCTTACTAGGGCGACAGGAGTTCGCAGCCCAATTAGGCTGTGAAATTAGATTTATAAATTCATTGACTTAAACTTTGTAATAATTAAGTACTTGACCTGGTGTTGGTCTGTAGTAACTGAGAAACCTTTGCTTTTAATAACACTAAAAATCACCATTCTTAAACTGATACCGCTATAATAACGAGTTTTCATATTGACGGAAACCGTGTACCAAATTTGTATTTTTCTTTTGTATTTTCTAAGTGGGAGGTCTGGGTGCAAAAGTTTCAGCAATAAAGTTAATAGCTTGCTTTATAATTCAGTTATATGAAAGTTAATCCCCTTTTTTCTCTTTTAATTTATTTTTAGCCATTTGTTAAATTATTTTATTCAAAAACAAATTTCTTGTATCTTTGTACTGCAGAAATTTCTCAAATGTTATGAAACTTATAAAGGAAAAATGTTTCTAAGAATTTTTTTCCAAACTATTCTTTGATTTGGTTGCATTGAATAAATTATTCCAATTACACTCAGTATAATTAACAATAAAGTAAAAAACAGTAATAAAACTAAGACATAAAAAATAGTCCGTTAAAAATAAAAAAGGTCTGCCTGCATTGGACATAAATAAAATAAAAGTTATTTGTAATTCACTTTTGAATTTTTAAACAGCCTAAAATTTTTTTGAATTTTGTTTAAATTATAAAAAACGTGACAGAGATTTCATTTTAGGGAAAAAATGCATATATGAGTTTTATGACGTTTTACGTCATCTACGACGTTAATAAATATTGATTAAAAGTCATCACCTTAAAATCGTGCCTTAAATGAAGAAGACAACATAAAATGCGTGCAAAATTAAAAGGGTTTTTTTTTTGGATATTTAAATTGTAGGGAAGTATACCCATCGGAGATAAAACTGTAAATTATAGTTATCGTAATTTTTAATTTTTTTATTCCAAAGATTTTGCTAAAATTGGTATTTTAAACAAAGACAGCGACATATTGTTGTGGCCAAATGTTGCATCGACTATTTCCACATTACTGCAAAAAGGTAAGCTAAATTGACTACCTCTAGTTCTGTATACAAAACTTTTGTATACAGTGTTTAAGTATGAAATCTTGCCAATTTTAGAAGTATTTTACTACCAAACGAGGAGTAATAAAACATGCAAAATATGCAGAATGTGTGCATGTGTGAAAGAAGAAAACAGTAATTCACAAGACTTTGTTTTTCGCACATGTTCCTCTTGGCTGAAACTTAGCATCTTATGCCGTTATCTTATTTGTTAAAAAAGAATTTAATAATTTAGAAAAATTTTAGAATGCTGGAAGAAAACACTCAAGTCTAGTATAAACAAAAATCGAATTGCATTTTTTTCACATGTTTCCTTCTTTACAAAGCAATTAAAAATTTTGCATTTTTTTAAATTTCAATCGTTAATTTTTTTATTTTTAAAGTCAAAGAAAAGACACAGAAAATTTCCAAAAATGTAATAAATAATTACTATAGCCAATAAATCATCTGTTTTTATATGCTTTTTGTGTGCACTTTCATGATTTTGATGACTGATAGTGACTACAAAAACCACGTTTATATAGTTTGCGTACAAACAAGAAAGGCTTAAGGTATTTTTGTTGTGGAGCGCCCTCTATAATAAAAAAATTCTCAAAATTTGTTAGGTCTTCAAATTTCGAAAAATAACACTAAGAAGATCAAAATAGAAGAAACCTCTTATATCTTTTTTCGTAATTGGTAGTGAAACCAAGAGACAGAATATAATATAAAAGCTATCATACAAACAGCGAAAATCAGCAAAAAAATCCCGCTTAAAAGAGTGAAGCTGGTGGACCCAAAATAAAAATCTCATTTAAAAATAAATTTAAATTTTTATCCCTTTGATATCTTATTTAATAAATATTTCTTTTTCCTGCATAACATTTTATAAGTTAAAAAATTCTGTTTGTCAATTTAATGTAAATTTTAATTAAAACCTTCATAACACTAACCAAAGAAAGTAAAGAATTGTTGTTCCGATTTAATTTGTTTTTAAAATTTTTTACTTTTTAAATTTTTTTATAAAACAATTGTTTTAATTAAACAATTGCTGATTTATAAAAATTTTTAATCGATTTTTTATAATTGTTCGAAAAATATCGTAATTAAAAGATATGCAACAAATAAATAGCAAGAAAATTAATTATAATTCAATTATTTTCTTCGTCCGTATTAAGCACAGAAATAAGTGAATGCACATTTTAAAGATTTTGCTTTTTTTAGTTCGAAATTGTATTAAATATTTAATTGAATCAATTATTTCTTTAGTTAAAAAATGCCTTCCTTTTTAATTAAAAATTTATTTGTTCCAACGAATTACTGAGAAAAGTTTTAGATTTTTTTATATTTTATAATTAATTATATGAATTAAAATATAGTTTTACTTTTATCAAAAAACAAATAAAAGTCTTCTTATGCTTAAGCCCTTCTTTCTATGCCTATGACTAAAAAATTTTTCTAGAGCTCACAAATATTTTATTTAGTGTAACCAAAAACTTTATAGGGTGGCACAGATTTGTTTTTTCTATCAAATATGAAGTTTATTAAATATAAAACAGTAGAAAAATTTTTATAATGAAAACAATCAATTTATTTGTTTTTTCACTCTTTGGTATTACAAGATAGAAGGTTCATGGCCCGTATCGATGTCCGGAAATAGTTCTTTTCATTTTGTAAATTTATTTTTGTTTAATAAATCGTTTTAAACAAACTCAACGTTCGTTAGCATACTTCCTCTTCATCAATTAGACTCATTATATAATTTGTTGTGTTGATTTTCTCTGTCGTAATTGCAGCACGCATTTCTTGTAAATGAAAAATAGAAATTATGTTGCTTCAAAAGTAAATGTATAAAATAAACCAACAAAATCAATTAATTAAGTATTTTATTTCAACAACTCTTAGTAAAATCAACTGTCCATAAGACTGCAAAAAATAAAACACAAACTATGTTTAAAATTGTAAGTTAAAAATTTAATGAAAAAAAATAAATTTATAAAAAAAAACTATAAAATCATTTTATTTCTTCAAAAGGCACTTTTAATTGTTGCCTTAGCCCAGACCTCTTCTTTGACGCTAGCTGGTGGTTACTTACCTTCACAACTGACATACAGTGCTTCATTTCCCTCACCTCTACCATGTGCCGCTGAACATGAATACAACACTCCCTATGGTGCTCCTTTTGCGACACCCTTACCAGTTGCTCCAGTCAGTGGTCATCACCCTTATGCTGCTGTCGGTTATTCTTCAAACCCCATTGTGAAATTTCATAGTAGTGGTGGCGGTTTTGGCTTTGCTCCATTCACTACCTACGCTTCAGTAAGATCTCACCATAAATTTGCTGCTCCCGCTGCAGTGCCATCTGTGTATAACGTCCCTCCCCAAATAAGTTATGGATCACCTGCAGTGACTTATAGTGGTTTTGAAGCTCCAAATATCGTAGTTAAATTTGGTCAACCAATTACTACGACTACAACGACATATTCAACAATAGCAGCTGCTGCAGGTGGCGCACCCGTAGCACGTCCTTTGAATGCCGTGGCTGGATGGTGAACAGCATTAACTTTAAAAATATCTTAAGTTATAAAAATTTATTTATAAACTAAAAAACTTTTAATAAAATAATCGGGTTATTTAAAAAAAGAACGTTATGAAAAGCAGTTTTATTAAACAGGTACTTTTTATTAGATGCAAACTAAATTTAAAGTACTTTTAATAAAAAATCTATAAATAATAAAAGATACTAAATAAATAAAGGTATTTTAAAAAAATCAACCTTTAATAAAAAGTAGCATCTATAAATAGATGTAAATCAAAAAGAAGTGCTTTGATTCAAACTTCATTTTAACAAAAGTTTTTATTATAAAATAGTTTTTTTTAAAGGCTTCTTTTACAGAAGTCTACCTTACAAAAAGTACCAATTTAAACATAAACTTTTTAATACTAAATTTTATAAAAAGTGCCTTTAATGAGGTGACCTTTTATAAAACTTTGTTTAAAAAGATTTTCCTTTATTAAAAATACCTTTTGTAAAAATAATTTTTAAAAAGTACCTTTAAAAGTATCTTTAAAGAATTTTTTTTATAAAAATAATTTTTCATAAAAAGAGGCTTTTACTTTTTGCACTTTGTAGTAAAATTAACTTTTATGAACAATGCCTCTGATGAAAAATATTTCTTATAAAAAATCCTTTTTTCTCTTTTTTTTAATTTAACTTTGATGAAAAGTACCTTTTATAAAAAATTTAGAAATGTACCTTTTATAAATATTAAAATTTGTTAAAAGTGGCTTTTTCTAAAAGTACTTTATACTAAAAATAATTTTTATAAAAAGTAACTTTTATTGAAATTACTTTTTATTATATACATATTTTATAAGAAGTACTTTTTTTACATTTTATAAAAATTAAAATTTTTCAAAAGTGCAATTTTCTATACGTACCTTGTGTTTAAAATAAGTTTTACAAAGTACCTTTTATAAAAGTACTTTTTATAATATACATCTTTTTTAAAAAGTACTTTTTTTACATTTTATAAAAATTAAAATTTTTCAAAAGTGCAATTTTCTACTCGTACCTTGTGTTTAAAATAAGTTTTACAAAAAGTACCTCTTATAAAAGTACTTTTTATAATATACCCCTTTATTAAAAAGTACTTTTTGTACATTTTATAAAAATTAAAATTTTTCAAAAGTGCAATTTTCGACACGTACCTTTTGTTAAAAATACTTTTTACAAAAAGTACCTTTTATAAAAAGTACATTTTATAAAAAGTACCTTTTATAAAAAGTATTTTTTACAATGTACACCTTTTATAAAAAGAACTTTTTGTACCTTTTATAACAAATACAATTTTTCAAAAGTGGAATTTTTTACACGTACCTTATGTTAAAAATAATTTTTACAAAAAGTCAAAAAGTACCTTCTATAAAAAGACTTTTTATAATATACACCTTTTATAAAAAGTACTTTTTGTGCTTTTACATAATTAATTTTAATGAAAATTACCTTTCACAAAAAAAGTGTTAAAAATTACTATCTACAACACGTATTATACGTTAAAGTACTTTTATATTTCACAACGGAACAAGTGTAAAAAATTTATATTTTTTAAATTACACCACAAACTAGTTCTACAAACCAAGTCGTTAAATAAAATCGTGTGTAAAATCAGTTCCTTAATATCCTGTAAATTAAGCAAACATGTAAAAACACCTAAAGTGTTTAACAACATACAGCAAATGGCAGTCATGTTCATGTTTTTATTAATGTTTTTTTCTGGCCAACAAAAACGAGAAACAACACCTTTTAATATTAATTATTGCCTTTACATTGTAAAACGCATTAAAAAACGTTAATCATAAAAATTTTATATTGCCTTAGGACCTTAAGACCCAGAAAAAAAACTCTTAATTACAATTTCAACATTTTAATAACATCAAAGTCAGTAGCGAGTAAACAGGAATATTAGCTAAAAAAGGAATAACTAAAAGCGCTTAAATATTGCTTTCGCAAATCATTACTCATCAAGATATTTTTAAATGTGTGAAGTTATTGTAAAAACATGCTAATGTTGTTGATTAATAAAATTCAAAATTCTTTAACGTTCGAACGGCTTGACAATGTTTATTCAACAAATATTCATACAATGTTTAAAATGATATTTCGTTAATTGTAAAATTTATGGGACTTTCAACTTTTTTATTTGCATACAACTCATTAATAGCTTTGAACTTAAATTTGCAAAGCTAAAAAGTTAATCATTTAGTAAAAAAAAGACTTTAAAGGATGTTTTTTTTTTATTTACATTTTCAAAGAGTGCCTTTTGAAAAGCATCATTACTAAAAAATTATCCAAAAATTTTAATTTTGGTAAACGAGCTTATGAAAATATATATTTTTTCTTATTTTAAGGACAGTGTTTTAAGAAATAGTTTTAAAAAAAGTTGGCTAAAGTTTTGCTTTACTTTTTTTCAAAAAAAGTTTTCAAAAGTACTTGTTTTTGAAAGAACACCAAGAAAATTTTCTCAAAGGTTCTGGTAATGGTAGTACTTAAATTGAGCTCCCCTCAAAATGCCAAACTTGCAGCATGCGAGCACCAAATAGAACTTCTATCGGTCAATGAGTTATGGAGTTCGATCTCAAAGTAATTTCACATCAAAGTAAAGCTGTCTTATAATTTGACTTTAAGACACTCACTAAGCTACAGCCAGCAGCTTACCGTAGGGTCGTGTTGATATTGTTAAGTATCCGATTGTACTTCGTAACTGACGTTATTATGGACTCGAGACTCGCAATAATTTTCAAGATGTACTGTATAAGACATACAAAACAGCTGTCACATAAATGACTCGGCGCCAAACCAACTTCACGAGCACTATGGAAATAAATATCATCTTATGTTTAGCAAAGAGGAATAAAAAAACATAACACAAAAAAATTGCTCGTTTTTATGTTTTTATTTGTTTTACGTTCTAAATAAAATTAAATCCATCCACAAAAATAAAATGTGCTAGCAACTGTTTTGGTAACATAATACCAGCAATATTGGATGCTTTTACATTTGTATCTCTATTTTCTCTAGGAAATGACATATTTTGACAAAATTGTATTCAAATCCGTCAAGCCGTTTTACGTGATGCGAAAACAGACGGACAGACGGTTAGAAAAAGAAAAAAAAAATTGCAAAAATAGATTTTTTGTAGTCCTACCGATTCTAGTAATCGACAAACAACAAAATTAAAAAAAAATCATGTTCATGTTGCAGTTTTATTATATGTGAAGATGATAAATCTTTGCTTAATTGATAAAAAAAATTAACTTTGTCTAGGTACTAGATGAGCTAGATAAAGCCTTCTGACGCCAATCGATCAGACTTAGTTTCGAAAATTTTGCTATTGAAAATCAGCAAGACCTCTCCATGTTCTTGGAGGCAGTAGAAAAAATACCACGGCTGCCTCTAATTTTTCCATATCATTTGGAACAATGAAGTTAATTCAATAAAAAAAACGAATATTTATGGTGATAAAGAATTAAAAAAATAAGAAAAACACATCAAAGACTAAATTAGGGCTTGCTCACATTTCCCGACTTCTGGGCCTTTACTTTTCATTCAAAAGTACGATTGTGCACCATATATTTTATGATCTAAATACGTGTATCATTTAAAAGCTTTTGAAGATATCCTTCATTGAAAACTAAAATTTAAAAAAAAAATCTTAACCCATTAAGAGCCGATTACGTTTTTGTGTAAAATTATATATTGCACTTTTTTTTCTTTTTTTATTTTTTCTTATTTTTTAATTCTCTTTCACCGCAATATTTTTTTTTTCTATAGGAGCTACTTCACTGAACTAGATTTAGATAATGATAAAGGGTATATAAAATTCAGCATAGCCGAATACAACACTCTTACTTGTTTTATTAATTACTTTCCCTACAAGAGCAGTGACCATCATTTGATCCATCAAATGACTATCACTGATGATAGAAATATCGATCGCTACGTAGAACAAAACTTCTATCACATTCTTAATAAGAAAATGTAAAAAATGATGTAAACATTTGTATACGTGTGATATCTGCAGCAAACAATGTTTCCAGTGACGTTTCTTACTAAAAATATAATGAAAATTTTGCCTAATTTTTGGAAGAGATTAAATTGCAAAAATTGCATATTGAACTTTGAATAACAAACACAAGTTAAAACATAGATTTAATTAACAAAGAAATAATTTAAATTTAATACGAAAACTGTAAGTACAACGGTAACGCTGTTTCAGTATAAAATAATTACAAATTTGTTAGTAGATAATTGTGTACATATTAGAATAATAACAGCAAATTAGGGCTCCGACTAAATATTAGTCCAACCAAATTTGATAGAAAACCAAAATGACCGTTTACCAAAATATTTTTGAATTGTTAATTTTAATAAATGTTTCTTATAGCCTTTTTACACTTGCTCACATCTTTCATTTTTCATCAAATTGCCAAGATGTAACATCTTCTCCATAAGAAATACACAGGGCTAAAAATCAACATCTTTCAACATCTTTACAAGATGTTCCTAATTCATTTTGTTCCACTCAACATATTTTGATAATTTAAGTGTTATCACTAGAAAAGTGACATAAAAACAAACAAAGATGAAAATCGAAATGTCAGAAAATACAACTGCAAGGCAGACAAATATAACTTTAAAATTATTTGAATAATTTTATTATTTATTTTGAAGCGAAAAAGAAATATAGCCATGAGTGTTGTTAAGTCCATTTGAATACTGTAGCTCTTACTTTTCAATTTCTTCGTACTCTAACATAACTTCTGCATAATTTAATAATAATTGCTTTTGGTCGTCAATAGCAATAATTAACCCAATTATTTATTTGTCATAAAATTAAATTATAATTACAAATTATACTTAAAATAATTGGATTGGACCAATAGCAATAGACTTTTCTATATTTCTTTTATTAAATTCCTAAATTTCTTAATATACGCGTAACAAAATTTTTGCCAAAGTTGAAAGATGAAAGATGTTGCAAATATAAACAACCTTTTTTTATTTTCAACATCTTACGCGCGTTTCTCATAGATGTATGTGAGTGTGAAAGGCCTTATAGAATTAAATTTAGTTTGTATAATTGCTTTTTAGTGTTTACATGCACTAAACGATAAAGATTTTAAACTTGACTTATAAAATTATATTGTAATGAACAATAAACTTGAAATACTGGCCCATATTTTTTTGATTTTATAATTAGCTTGAAGATGGTGTAGTCTGAAAAGAAAAAATTATTCCATTCATATCAGGTATATCTACATCTGTATGCATTAATCACAAAATTATTTTATGTGGGTATTTTTAGTTTTTTACAAAATTCTGCCCAACCAAATAACAAATTAGACTGATACTAAATATTTTAAATATTTTTCGATTAAATATTTATTAATTGAAATAATATTAAATATTTAAATAATAACCAGGCTTATTTTTTATGTCATACAAATTCACTTCCAGTTACTTTTTGTCAACAGTCGTTGTCGCAGTAAAAGGTACAGTAAATTTAATTAAAAGAAATAAATTATAACTCAAACCTTCATAATAATTGAATTAACAATAAATTTTTAAGTTTAACAATGATACTTAATTAGGTTTAGGCATTGCTAGACGAAAAAACAAATTGTTTTGAATATTAAATTTTCTATTAAGTCTGGTACAACTGCCACAAGAGTTTGTGGTTTAATAAACGATTTTTCAAACTTGTTTAATATTATTTTTTTTTTTCTTTTCAAAATGCTTTATAATACTTTAATATTGAAAGAGATTAGACGGCAAAGCGCATCAAATTAACCTTAACTTTTAATTTATTATTTTTAATAATTTTAATTTATTATAAATTTTTGAATTAGTTAATAGAAAATTAAATAAAGTTTCTTAAAACTATTTTATCAATAGTTAAATAGTTTGAAATAATAAAAAATCGAAATATTTTGAAACCATAAAAAACTGGAAAACTATTTATTGACGTCAAAATATTAAAAGATAAAGTAAGAATTTTGCAATATAAAATTTTTTTATTAATTTTTGTTTCAAATTCTTAATACTATTTTTCATAAGTAAAGCTCTTTGAATTTGGTTTTAACTTATCAATTATTTTATTTGTTTTAATTTTAAAATTTTATGAAATTTTTAATTGATACAATTATTTATTTTATTAAAATATTATTTATTTTTCTTTAAATAAAAATATATAATTAATTCAATTAATTATTTTATTAAAATTTTTTTATTTATTTTTTTAGTAATTAAATAATTAAGTTAGTTAAAAATTTAATTATTTTTCAATCTGAAAACAAATAAAATTTTTTATTTGGTCAAAAATTTTGTCAATGCTTTTATCACTTGTGGCATAAATTCTGGCTGATGTGAGAATTTTTAGAAATACTTTAAAAAGGTTGCTCATTGGGCTAAAACCTTTATTACATTTTTATTCTTTTTAATTCTATTTTGGTTTCATAGTTGATCGATATGTATAGATTTAGTTTTTCTATGGTATCATTTTTGTTTCCATACGAATCCGGTTTACAAAAGCAAATATTTTTGTTACAGTACCACTCTATAATATACATTAATCTATAACTAGACTTTAATTTTATTTTCTGTAGTAGACAGCTTCCCTAGTGACAATATTTTATAAAACTTAAAAAAATTTGGCTTCGTTTCACTGTAAAAATCCGTCAAGTTTTATGCAGTCAAGGCAAGATTATTGTTATTCCACATCTTTTTTTTTAACAAAAAAAGGCTTTTCCTAGGGATAGTGTTTTGAAAAAGGTATTCGGTGAAACACATAAATGGATTCCCAGTAAAAAATTTCAGAAAAGGTAATCGAGTGTGGAATTACGTATTTGTGTCGGAAGGACTTCCCATTTGGATTAACAGTCTAATGATTTTAACAAGGCATGGGACTTTTTAATCAATTACTGAGAATTGTTTAAATTGACTATTGCAGGAAATAATAATAATCATTAGTATGTATTTTAAGGTATTCTTTTTTAACTTAAAGAACTAGTTCATTTACTACTTCCTTTACTTGCGAACTAGTGTAATGTGTTCTGTAAGCGAGTAACAAAATTTGGCAATCACAAAAGTAAGTCATTATAAGGCAAGTGCCTTTTAAGGTAAATTCTAATTTTTTGCAGGGTTTTTTTTTTCTATGTCGTTAATTGCGTTTGATTCCCTTTAATAAAAATATTATAACAAAAAAAAAACAAAAAAAATGAAATGTGGAGAGCTCATATCCTTATGGCCATGTGGCTACTGATCACATAGCTCGTCAGTGAATTCAAATCTAATTTTGTATAAAATTATACACGAATCTTATATCTCAAGCCAAATTGATTAAATGAGATCTGTACTCTACTAGCAAAGCAAAAAGACAGTAAAAACTCTAAAATCTTTTATACAAAAACACAGTAACACATTTTATTTTCAATTTCAAATAAAACAAGTAAGAGTGCTATATTTGGCTATGGGGAATCGTATATACCCTTTACCATATATAAAAATCTGGTTTTGTGAAGTAACTCCAATAAAAAAAAAAAAAACATATAAAGGGGTGACAGAGAGTTAACTAATTTAAAAAAAATAAATAAATAATTTTTCTTAAAAGTGTCATCGACTCTTGATAGCTTAAGCATTTTTAAAAAATTTTATTATTTGCTTTACAAGCTTTAAAATGATACCCGTATTAATATCTTAAAAAATTTGATGCACAATTGTACTTTTCTATGAAAAGTTTTGAGGCCCATAACTCGAAAAATATGGGCGAGCGAAAATATTTGCACATGATGTTTTTTTTTCTTATTTTTTAATTCTCTATCAGTCCATATATGTACTTGCTTTTTTGATTGCAGTTACTTCACTTAACTCGATTTGTTGCAAATTATATGAAAAAATTTAGAGGCAGGCGTGGTGTTTTGCCCGCTGCCTCAAAGCACATGAGTCGATCTTGCTGTTTTCAATAGCAACATTTTCGAAACTATGTCTGATCGATTGGGATATTTAAATTATCTCTAGCTCATCTAGCGCCTCAGCAAAGTTGATTTCAACAGTAACACGGAAGGGCAGACGGACATCGCTCAATCGACTTCGCTATGCATAAGGTCTCAGAATATGTTGGGATGACAAACTTAAATATTTCCCTTTTTCTACATGTGGTGAAGTGCATAAAAATTTTTAATCAAAATGTCATGAAATATTTATATTTGAAAGAATTAGGCACGATTATCGTAGGTTATTGTAAAAAAGATTCCAAATTATAAATTAAAAAAAATATAAATTTATAAAAATTATTTTAATTTGTTGAAATTAATAATTAATTAACTATTGTTAGTCTAACTACTTATTATTATAGGTAAATGAATACTTGTTTTAATCTGGCTTAAGTGCACGTTAATTAAAGTTTTTTAATTTATTAACAAGGAAAACGTATTTACAAGTTTTTCTAGGAGCTTTTGTGTGAAAACGTTTTCTATAGACTTCGCTCAAGCAATAAGCAAGCTTGAGACTAACGTCTAATTTTTCTTTCAAAAATAATTAAGAAATTAAAAAGAAAGATTTTTTATATTAAAGTTTTTTTTAAGTTACAAAATAATTTTCAAATAAATATTTTTATTAAAATCTTGGAAATTTTATATAATTTCAACTTTAAAACGGAAATTCATAACTTTTTGTTAGTTAGCCAATTTATATTTTTTCTAGTTCTTTTTCTAGTGAAAAGCAGTAAAAATAAATTTTTATCTTTCACAAGAACAAATAAATTAAAAGAATTCAAACTTAATTGCTTTAAGGCATGAAATTGAAGCAGCAAGTAAATTATAACAAATTTAGCATCAAAATAATTAATAATAATGAAGAAATTAATATGATTTTAATTTCAGATTTCCTGGATTTTTTAGTTGATCGGTTAATTAATCAAACAACAAGACGGGAAATGTATTTAAGAATGCTACTACTCGTCTTTGATTAATGACAATTACACACAAGATTTAAGAGTTGCCAATCAAATTATTTAAATAAACACTCAGCCATAGAAATAAAATATTAAATGAAACATCCCCAAGAACTATAAACTTTAGTGCGAGAATTAAAACAAAAATGAAATAAAGGAAACTAAAAACAAAATGCAAACAATACAAAATAATAACAAAAATAAGCCTCTAAAAGCATAAACTAAAATAAAAGAGGAATAAATTTAAAACCAAGAATAAATTAAAAAGTTCTTGAGCAAATAAAATAAAGGTTTAAACGAAGACGAAGACACAAAACAGCCAGCTAAAGGCTATAAAATTTAAATTGAATAAAAAAAAATCATGTGATTAGCTTAGGGGATCTTCAAAAATTGGTCTACAGTTATAATAAACCAGTCACGTCCCATTCACTTATTCAATTTTTATTTTTAAATTAAAAATTCTTGTCATTTTTTTCCTTAAAATTTCTTACTTTTAGTGTGTTTTTTTTGTATTTTAATCGAACGATTTAAATATTGATATAAAACTATTGATATTGTTCGTTATTAAATTGTTATAATTTATTTGTCTTTTTTATCGTTTAATAAGATATTTAGTATGAAGCATTGAAATCGTATTAAGGCCGGCGAAGAGGAGGAAATAGTGATGAAATTTATTTTTGCATGTTTCACTTAAACGGCCAAAAGGCAAGAAGTAAAAACAAAAAACACATTTGTTGCTACAGCACCCAAGCTGTATGTGTCGTATTTATTATTCTATTCTTTATTAAAATAACGCAATTACTTCACCCTTAAATTGACAGGTTGACTCTTAAACTAAAATATTTTGCAGGTTTGGTTTTGCATTTTCTAAGAAGATCATTCGCCACCCCCTTTAACACCATTGACTGCCAACTGTGGGTATATTATACATCCCCTACCATCTAGACACTCAATCAGTTCCATTTCTTCCTCTAAGCAGGCCTGACTTTTTTTGAAACAAGAAATCATAACAACCATGATGAAAAGATCTGCTGAGCTGTCTGTGATCTTTCAATCCTCCAAAAGTATCATTTGGCTCTTAAAAGCTCAATCGGAACTTTAGAATCCATTAAGTCCTCTAAAAATGGATTGACCTGCCAGGGTATATTATGTCATAAAAATGTCAAATTAATTCTCCAGAATTAATTCGCCAATTTAAAGGCCCTGCGACTTCTAAAATTAATTATCCGGCCTTAAAAGGACTACAAGCCCGTTCGGTGTAGAATTGTAGCTAAATCAAAAATTTTAGAATCGAATAATTTTGTACCCAAAATATCTGACTAATTTAGGAATATTATACACCCTTTAGCATGTATGCAAATCTAGTTTAGTGAAGTAACTCCAATAAAAAAAAAATAAATAATAAAATATTGAAGTGACAGAGAATAAAAATATTAAAAAATAAAAAAAACGTAACGTAATGGGTTAAGCATTTTTATAAAATTTTAGTATTTTTTAAAAGATCCCTTCAAAAGCTTTTAAATGACACCCATATTGATGTCTTAAGAAATATGACGCAACATCGTGCATTTCTATGAAAAGTTCAGAGGCCTATAACTAGGAAAATATGGGCGAAGGCAAGTTTTTTCACTTAAAGCTTTTCTTAATTTCTCGTTCTTTATCACCCCATATATCTGAATTTTTTTTTTATTAGAGTGACTTTATTGTTTCAAATGATTTGGAAAAATTATAAGCAGGCGGGGTGTTTTGCCCTCCGGACGAGGACCGATCTTGCTGACTTTCAATGGCAAAATTTTCGAAACTATGTCTGATCGATTGGCGTATATAAATTTTCTCTAGCTCATCTAGTGCCTTGACAAAGTTGATTTCAACACTAATACGGACGAACAGACGGAGATCACTCAACCGAGTTCGCTATGCATAAGGAATCAGAATATATATAACTTATAGGGTCGGATCTGGATATTGTAGACGTTACAAACGGAAGGGTGTAAAAAATATTCATCACTGAAAAATAAAAAATTGCTCCTTTAAGAAAAATTTTCAGCCAGATGATGGATAAAAAGCAAAAAATTTAAAAATAAATTGTAGATAAAAAACCGTTGCAGTGGCAATAAAAGGAAGCTGCAATTATGTACTTGTGGAACCAAAAAATTAAATTTTTTATTTAGAATATTCAAAAAGTGTTTACACCTAATTCCTTCATCTGCCCAAAATTCTGTTTTAAACGAAAACATTTAATCATTTAATTATCAACACAAATTGTTGTTAAGGCTATTATGCGGTCTACAGTTTTACTTTAGAAAAGATAAAAACAGCGCTTAAAATTAGTATATAGAACTTTTAATATTGTTTCTCTTAATAAACATCAGAATAGAAATGAAGATTTGCTTGTTTTAGTTCAAAGCTAAAAGTTTTTTTTTTGAAATTAAAAAAAATATTTTAATTTTATTGAAGGTGCGTACGCTACAACAATAACAATAAAAACCCTGCCATACTGCTCATCATTTTGATTACTGGTTATAAACACAACAAACAATTTGTTGTATTTCATTTCTACTGTTTGTCGATGCTTTTTTAGTAACTGCTTTTGTTTATTTTCGCTTTGAAGCTGTCCGAGACGTCAATGGACGCAATCAATTTCTATAAAAACCATCTTTAGTTAGGGAAGCCGGTTTAATCAGTTAACACAGCTTAAGCGAACGACAACCTATAAAAAAAAAATATAAAACAAACAAATTATAACTTTAAACGATTCGAACATAAAAATAAAAATTAAGAAAACAAGAGAATTTTTACTTTTGCAGTTAGTAAAAACAAATTAAAGTGATTTAAATGACAAAAATATAAAAATTTATTAAAGAAATTTGACAATCATTAAACTAAATGCAAATAATAAAAAAAATAACACAAATTAAAATACAATAAAAATTAAAAAAAAAAATAAAAAGAAATACCAAAGCATGTGGAAATTTGTGAGTTTTTTTTATATAAAAATTTAATAAATGAATAAAATAAAAAAAAAAATAAAAATTTTTAAATAAATTTTAGAGTGCAACCATGACATTAATAAACCTGTTATTGGCCACTGTGCAAGCAGAAGAATATGAGTTATTAAACGATTACACAATAGCCGCAAGTAATGAAAGGGGATCTTATCATTATCCAGCACCACCTCCATCACAACAATTATATGATCCCGTTAAAGGTCATGGTGCAACACACAACTATCAAAATCAATACCAAGGCAATTATCATTCATCAAATGTTGTAATAAAACAATTTACCTCACAAGCTTTGGATAATTTAGCTTTCAGTATGGCCTTGACCAATCAGGGTTATAAGTATGGCAATGCACCAGCATACAATGCCGCCTTAACAGCCAGATCAAGAACCAGTAAAACTACTTCACAAACAAAGTCATTATCATCATTAGCACCTTCATCGTCGTTATCATCATCCTCTTCGTCATCGTCACCCATTATAGGTTCACTTAATATAAAATTACCTTTACCGTTTGGTGTTACTCCTCTTAATTTAGCTCCCTTGCCTTTGCAAGCTGGTACCCCTTATTCCGCTATTCGCAATGGTATCACTTCGTATGGAACTATTTATCCTCAAAGGAAAAGACGTTAGCTTTTGTTTTTGTTTTTTTTTCGTTTAGGCCAATCATTTTTTGTTCCTTCTTTTGCCTTCAAAAACTATTTTAGTGGAAATTTTTTTCTCCAGATTTTGCTTTATTTATCACAGCACATGCAAAAACGAAATTTAAGAGATAAAAGTTAAAAAAAATAATAATTTTTAGGTAAAAATTTATTTAAATTTAAATTTTATGTTAAGCCAACGAAACCAGAAATAGAATAATATTTATCTAAAATTCAGGGTTCGGATGATGTTAGAAGTACAAAAAGGTTTTAGTGTTGAAAAGGAAACTGGTGTTTCTTCTGTCGAGTCTTATGTCATAACGTTTTCACATTTTAGAAGGCGCGTTTACTTTGTTATTTGCTATTGATTTTTTTACATGACTCATTCCTTATTCGATTTAACACTTCTTTTCTTTTAAAATTCTTTATATCTTGCGAGACCTTAACAAACTAGAAAGGCAAAACAATGATTCGTGACTGGTGAAATTAGAGCCCGTAACTAAATTAAAGGTATTTAAAAGCAGATTTTCTAAGATTTCATTAAAAATTATTGATTTTGGAAAGAAATAAACGTGTAATCATTTTTAAAGAAAATACTTTGATCCAGTCCTTCCAATCTTTTGGATATATTCCTTACTCTAAAAGAAAAGGTGCAAAATAAAAGTTCTAATTAAAAGCTTTGAGCTACTAAATAAATAACATAATGCTTTAAGCTCACTGCAGTGTGCTCCCTTTATTGCCCGAGCGAAAAACAAATTTCGTTTTTGACTTTGGTCTAGTATATTGGCAACAACAGCAATTTTTGATACGTACCAAGGTTTTTCCTTCTAGTGTTTATCGCAGCGGTCAGTCTTGTCGTTACTACTCTACAGCAGTAAAGCATCGGTGAAGTAAAAAAATATATATATAAAATGACTGTACCAGCTTTAAAATTATAAAGCGTCTAATTAAGACCAGTGGCAGTGCAACACTGTTTTAAGCGAAAATAAACTCAGCGCGTAGTTGCTTATTTTTTTAAAAAGCACATTCTTAAAACAACGCAGACTTAAATGAGTGGCCTTGATAAGGCAGTTGGGCTTTTGCCAGCTTCTCCCAGCGTTCGTATTGATACGACCCTTTGAGATATATCACGGTCCAACTGCTATTCTAAAATTTTTACTTTATGGCCTGAGTTTGACACTGGCTCAAGGGCTTTCTTCTGTGGGGAACATCTTAATTAGACTTGGTAAGCAAAAGCTTCACACATTTTGTATCTCCAATGTGTACCAAACTGACTGCTTAATAAAGTTTTTCTGCAAACCCTATTTTCAATATTCATTTAAATAATATTCTTTATTTTTGAGTTAAAACTTATTTTATTTTATTGAATGTCGCTTAATTTCTCTTGAAAGTTATTTTCCCTTTTCTTGTCTTCTTCTTATTGCTTTTTTAATTTGACAGTTATTTTATTTTATCTTTTTATTATTCAACTTTGGGAGTCGATGACACTGACATTTTTTAAGATTAGAATTTTTCGATTCAACTTTATTTTTTAAATAAAAGTCTTTTAAATGATCTACAGCTTTATTCCGTAAATCGCTCAAGCTAAATCTCCATCACTTAAAATATAAAAAAATACATTTAGCGATTTTTGGCTACAAATACTACTTTGTAACAATTTTTGCCGTATTTTATTTTTAGATTTTTAGCGATCGAAATTAAGATTAAGCTACTACAATTACAGAATAAGACTGTTGATTCATTCTTTAAAAAAAAAAAGAACAGTTCAATGCCTTTAATTTTATCTCTGTTAACAAATAATTTTTAAAAATATCTGCTGTTTGCAAAACTTATGTATCATCCGAACCCTGCATTTTACATATCGCCAAACATTCTTTAACACTTTTCTACTTCACTGAGTTTTGTTTTGAGTTTTATTTTTTTAATATTTTGAGAGTTTCAATTAATTTTTTGTTTTGTGGTGAATGGTCATCAATGTCATCATATTTTGTAGCATTGAAAAAACCAATCAAATGGAATCAATATCTGATATTGATAACACAGTTTATAAACCCATTATTTTGTAAATTAAATTAATACAGAAAAAAAACAAACAAAAAACAAAACAAAAAACAAAAATCCACAAAATTAAAACGAATGTTTTTGAGTTCGGTGATTTTTAAAGGAAACAGAAGAAGCCATTTAATTTAATTTTTTTTATCTTCACCATCTTATTAAACTTAAGAAATTTAAAACTATTTTAAGGTATTGTAAAGCAATCTAACAAATAAATAATTAATTCCCTTAAGTTTTTATTACATAAATTAAGTTTTAGAGTACAATGTAGATTAGAAATTAAAAACAAAAGAGAAATAGCTTAAAAAAAACTTGCCATGATTTAACAAAAATATTTTTCTGCTAAGACAAAAATTAAAATAAAAAGAAAAAATAAAATATTAAAATAAAAAATTAAGATGAAAAAAAAAAAAAAAAATAAAACTAGTCAACAAAAAACAAAAAAAAAATATTTTTATGTCACACGATTATTATTCCAAATGAACGGGTAGATGTTAAAAATATTAATTTTGGCATTCACTCTGGGTGTGGTAGGTATTAAAGCGCCATTTGATAGCATCTATATCATTTAATTTAAACAAGAATTTGGTCGTTCGTAGGACCAAATTCTTGTTTCTTCTTTAAAATGTTTTTTAAAGATAATTCGTTTATGTCAAAATATACAGCGAAGAAGAGATAGGCTGTAAAAAGACTGAAGGTGTGCAGAATACAGAATTTATAATTTTTTTTAATATTATGAACAGTGTTGCAGCTCCAGTAGTGTTAAGTAGCCGCATTATTAATTATTTTTATTCCGATATGAATTTAATGCTGTGATATAAATTTTAATATGTCTGGTATCTCTTTATCTCTTTTAATATCTTCTCTTCTGACGATCTCTTGAGGTAACACTAAAGATAATTTATAGGCAGCAGCTGGGATATAAACCCAAATCATCACTCCAAATACATCGTTAATCGTTAATAGTTGGCTACCTACAACCTTCCCTCACTCTCTCTCTCTCTCCCTCTTCTGCACACTCCCAACATTCTTCGTTAAAGAGATATAATTGTGACTTGGATACCGTAACAATTTGTACTTTTCAAATTAAAATATTATGATTGGGTGACAGCAATACATGGGTCAATATTATTTAAAATTTTTCGTTTGTAAACCAGCCTTTTGAAACATCTGTGTTTATTATAAAGTACACTCCTCTTGAGAGAGAAGTAAACAATACAAAAAGCATTAAATTCTTTGCTACCTTAAGCACAAGGAAGGTCTCACGAGTTGCATCGCTTATAATTTGTCTATTCACTGTTCTGATTAACAATTTTACTAACATTCAAGCCACTAACAGCCTGCAAAATCAACAAAATAAAATTAAATAAACAAGAAAAAACAGAGTTCTCGTAGACTAAGAGTCTACGGACAAATAAAATTTCTATTTTTTAGCTTTCTATCACTAATTATACACATATTTTGTAGATGATTTTGAAAAACTAACAAACAAACAAAATCTTAAATGCAGTAAATATTTCAAAACCTTTTGTACAACAAGTAGCAGCTCTACACATGGGAGCTAGAAAACACATCCGTAAATATTTATTTGATCATTATAGTGAAAAAAAAATTCTCATTAAATAATCATAAAAAATATGCTGGCTTCAAATGAATTTTTGTTTTTATTATTTATAGAGCCGGTCAAGTAGACCAGTTCGAAAAAAAATTTTTTGTGTCTTCTCTTTTCATTTTTCGTCGATTGTTTGAAATCTATAAAAATTTCAAATGTATGCAGATAATTTGTAATTGTTTAAGGTTTTATTTAAAATTTTTGTTTATGCATTTTTTAAATTTTGTCATTGTCATTTGTTGTTCACATACATTTTTTTATATTTTAAAATTATTTATAATTTAATAAATTTTTGAGCTTTTGTTTTGAATATTTCTGTTTAGATTTTTTCCACTTGTTTCTGTTGCCTTTTTATTTTAAATTAACGATTTGGTTTGTTTAGTTTAAAATTTATTGGGGCTTAAAAAACATTGTTGTTTATACATATATTTGCATTCGCTTTTCATTAGTTTATAAAATAGCTTAGCTGTTGGTAAATTTCACCTGCTTTAGAAAAAAAATAAATGCAACGATTTTCGATGAACTCATAAACCCTTTCGGAAATTTCAGATTATCATCCCAGACAACAAAATAAAATAAACATTAATTTTAAATAATTTTATTTATTGAATTAAATAGAAAAAATTACAAATAAATATTTAAATTAAATACATGTCGTTTTATTAAAATATAACATGTTGCCTTCTCTGCAATTGACATAACAAATTTTACAAAAAAGGCGAATCTTATATACCCTTCGCCATGTATGTAAATCAAGTTTAGACAAGTAACTCCAATAAAAAAAAAAATATTGAGGTGACAGAGAATTAAAAAATTCGAAAAACATTTAAATAGTTTATATAATTTTACATAAAAATGTCATTGGCTTTTAATGGGTTACGCATTTTTTAAAAATTTGGTATTTTCCCAAAGATCTCTTCAAAAGCTTTTACATGATTACTATATTGATAATTGAAATTTTTTATGAAAAATATAGAAATTGGAAAATATAAGCGAATACAAATTTTTACACTATTTTTTCTCTACTTTATAATTTTTTATCGCCCCATATATGTGTTTTTTTATTGGAGTTACTTCACTAAATAGATTTAATCCAAATGATATGGAAAAATTAGAGGCAGACGTAGTGTTTTGCGCGCTGTGTGGAAGGACATGGACCGATCTTGCTGATTTCCAATAGTAACTCTTTCGCCACTGTGTCTGATCGATTGGCACAATTTTTCCGAAAAATTAAGATTAATGGTGAAATTTTCGTGAAAATAAATATTTTAATGAAATTCTAATTTTTTGCTAATCCATAGTTTTTTTTGCTGTATTTTTGTCTTTTAATTAAATTTAAATTTTTTATTACAAAAAAAATTTTGAGCAAAACTTATTATTTTTGGTAAAATGATGCTGAAATTGTTTTCTTTTCTGAAATTTGGGAAACGTCCGTAAACATTTGTAAATAATTTTTTTTTACTTAAACATTTTTAGAAATTAAAATAAATTAAACTTAAGGCAAAATTAGTTCATTCATATTAAATAATAGAATAATGTTGCAGAAGTTGTAATTGATATTGTAAAAAAACATGTGAAATGTTTTTAGCAACATTTTAGCAACATTTATTCCAAAGTATGAAATATTATGAAGTGCCCTGATTCCGCATGAAATAGTCTACATCTGTTGTTTGTTTTTATTTTCTGCCTTATTTTAAAGAACTGCAGTTTAACCTACATCCTTCATCTTGCGTAAAAAATTTATTTATTTATTTTCACAATATATTTTTTCAAATACCATTAATTAAAATTTTAATATTGGAATTGATTACATATAAAAATTAGTTTATCACACATAAATCAATAAAAGTTGCCAAGTTCTGTTTAATGACAAAATGGAAATCAATATAAGCCATAAAACTTTTATGTGAAAAAATCTTTGTTGCTTAACATGTTGCAACTTTACAAAACCTCCCTTTAAAAAATTACTTACAATTAAAAATTCGCCCTTTAACGGGAAATAAATTTTAGAAGAATTTAACATTCAAAAAGCACAATTTTAACAAAGGATCTTTATACATAGAGAATGACTTTCAATAAAATGAAATTTATGTTTATGCATAGAAAACCTTAAATTTTTTTTAAATTAACATAAAAAATGAAGTCCAAATAGGGGCATAAATGTACCATAAATGGACACTATGTCACTTTTATAAAACTTCAGTTACATAAGTTTTGATTCTCAAAAAATTCTATAGAATTAAAAAAATGCATCAGTTGGCAAATCATGATGGTCATCAATCTGAACTAAATAAATTTTAAATTTTCCCTGAAGATAGAAAAAGGTAGAAGAGTCGCCACTACCACCAACTGGTGTATACTTTTGCCATGGCAGCTCATATTATGTCGTAGGTTGCAGAAATATGTTGGAAGAAACATTTTGTTCTTACCAAACATGCAAGCATTTTGTAACTTTTCAGAACAAAGCATTTACACTAATATTTACACTAATATTTTTGACAACATTTTGCTTAAAATGATAAACAAAATACCATGACTAAAGTGGCATTGTAAAGCATTCTCTGAGTTCAATAAGACATATTCATGAGAACTGATTCTTCCTCAATTATTTATTTTCAATAAAAACATCAATGATGCGTAAAAAGTTCAGCTTGAAAAAAAAGTAATATTGTTATTTTTGATTAAAAATTTGAAACTCAGCATAATTTCTAATGCCTTCACGCTTAAAACTACAAGTAAATTTTTCAAAAATTCAAACCGTGAAAACCAAAAAAATAAAATAAAATTTTTTTTAATATTTTATTTTAATTTTATAAAACATGTTTTATGGCGATAAATCATACAACTTAATATAAGTCTGGCAAATAAATTAAACAATTAATCAAATAATTACAATTTATATTGTTGATTAATTGATAATTAAATTTTAACTCTTCCAAAGCCATGATAAATTGAATATAAAGAAATTAAGAAAATAACATTTTAATTAAAATGTTTTATTTTTGCAAATTTCCGTTATGTTTTGAAAGCAATTTAAATATAGCCATTAATTTTGTTTTCAAATAAATTCTTTTTAATGTTTAATATTTTAAATTTAATTTTTGTACAACTAAAAGTTATTTTTTTGCAAGGCAAAACCGCCAAAATTTTATTTACTTCACGGAAGGCATGTAAAAAATAAATAACAATTAAAAAATTCAATTTATTTTTAAAATATTTTTTTTAAGAAGAAAATATATTTTTTATACCATTATTTATTCTTAATTTTAAAGACACATTTAAATATTTTTTTCTATAAAATCTTTTTAAAATAATATAATTCTTCAGATGTCTACCTATAACAGTTTAAAAGTTTTTCAAAAAGAATCAAATTATATTCACTATTGGAATACCCTTTAATTTCCAAATCCAAATTGTGTACTTGCTGCTATAGCGGACTTAGAAATACAAGTTCTTTGTAAATTTCAATCGTCTCTTTACAATTGTTCAAAGGTATGGCCATATAAATCGAACTAAATGAACTTTTGGGGTACCCTTTAATATATAAATCTGAAAATTTATACTTGATATAATCACGATTATAGTAATCGGTATTTTGTACAATATTCAAGAGTTTTTTTATAACGGTTCAAAAGAAACTTACATCACCTATGGGGACACCCTTTAATTTTCACAATTATTTTCCTTACTTTTTTAAAATATTTTTTAAATTTTAGAGTGGTGCTCTTTAAGGTTTATAATACACTTAAAAAGCTTGTATGATATATCGGCACACCCTTTAATTTGTTAAATTATGAACTATTTCTAAAACGGGAACAATCTGTAAGGAAACCTTTTAAGTAAAGAACAAATGTTTAAAGTTGGTTTAAAAGTGACGGAGTTATGCAGGCACAAACATAAAAAACAACATTCAGTCGAACTGATAACCTCCTTCTTTTTTTTAATTCGGTTAAAAATAGGTTTAAGCAAAATGTAAATTTCCGTAAAGTTTCCGAAACCGATGTTTACAAATTTCACTTTTAAAAGAGGAAAACGCAAATATTTTTCTGTATTTAAACAAAAAAATCTTTTTTAAATTTTTCCACACTCTTGATGAAACGACCGAGCAAGGAGTTGTTATCTCAATATCTTCTCCATCAAGTCCCCTTGCATTTTCATCTCGGGTATTGTCAGTTTTTTAGCACCTCTTCTTTCTGCAAAAATTCTATTTTTCATACCAAATATTTTAAAACTTTTTTAATAAAAATATTTAATTAAAGAAGCATTACATTAATTTGAGCATTAATTTTTTTGTTTTAATTTTATAAAAAATTAATTTTAAATTTTACGCCGACAAAGCCATCGGCGTTTTTTTTTAAATTAAATTTTAAAATTTTTTAAACGGGAATTCCTTAAATATTTAACCCCTCTGACCTTGCTTTCAATTTTGTGACAAGCATTAAAATTTTAATTTAAATCTTTTCAACATTCTTAGCATAGCAACAACATATTATCATCGTAAGTCCACATCAAAAGCCACTGACCGCAAGAAATAAAAAAATATTTAGTTTTTAAAAACTTCTTAATATTGGACAACGTTAACGATATCAAAACAAAGAAATGATGAAAAATATATTATCTAAAAAACAATCGTGTTAAGGAACAATAACAAATATTGCTTTACTGATCATCCAAAGAAGACGAAAATAAAATAAACTGGCTGATAGTTTTACGTAAAATAAAAGAAAGGAAAAATCAGTTAAAACAAACCAGAAATATTGTTTAAAAGCAAGTTAAAAAAAAAACGTTTAAAATTAAGAAATTACTAAATTAAAACAAGAATATTTTTATATTCCTGAAATATTTTAAATTATCTAAATATAACTGGATTTTTTAAAATAATTTTTTTCTTTTGCTTTTTATAGAAATCAAATAAAACATGTTTTGAAACTAATGTTATGATTGATCAATTATAAATTTAAATATTCTTATTGGGTGCCATGGTATACCTACACCCACCCTATGCCTGATTTTTGGATTTTATTACATCATTGTTCGTCTACAATGGCCACACAACACAATTAACTCGATAGCAGAAGAATAATAATACAGCTAAAATCTTATTTAAAGCAAAATAATGAAAAAGAGGAGTAGTTTTATTTTCACTTAATTAGCAAAAAGACGCAATTTTCGTAAATAATTTAAAGTAGACAGGATACTGTTTGTAAAGGGTCATCCAAAAAACGCGCCTACATGTTTCTTTGAAATAAAACACAAACTATTTGCAATTTTTTCAAGTTGTTTTTTTTTATTAAAAGTATGATCCATTACAATTATAAGTGGAATAGAATATCATTCAAATGTCCACCATGACTGCGTCTGCAGACATCAATCCGAGTATCGAAATTTTCAATGACTTTCCGACATGTTGCTGGTGTTATTTCACGAATTGCAACTTGAATGTTGTTCTTAAGATCACTAATTGTTTGTGGTTTGTTAGTATACACTCGACTTTTCAAAAAACCCCACAAAAAAATCTAATGGTGTTAAATCACATGACCTTGGAGGCCAATTGAAATCTGCATTTCGTGAAATTACACGTTGAGGAAATTTTGATCGCAAAAGCGTAATGTTTTTCGAGTTGTGTGACATGTAGCACCGTCTTGCTGGAAATAGACGTCAGACACATCAATATGATTCAACTGTGTCCATAAAAAGTCTCTCAACATTGATTGGTATCGCTCAGCATTCACAGTAACAGCATTTCCAGCGTCATCTTCGAAGAAAAATGGCCCAATAATTCCATTTGCCCAAAATTAACACCAAACAGTAACTTTTTGTGGGTGTAGAGATTTTTCATGAATAACACGAGGATTTTCATCACCCCAGATACGACAATTTTGCTTATTGACGAATCCATCCATTCTGAAATGAGCTTCGTCACTAAACAAAATTTTGCTTGAAAACAATGGATCTGTGTTTCGTTGTTCAATAATCCAACTAGCAAAATTACGACGTGTACCTGTCCATGTTTAAAACTGTACTACCTTCTAAAAAAACAAAATGGCTTATGTCATCTGAAAAGATGTCACGTGTAAAAATTATATAGTGCTGACATCTAGGCGTCACATTTGGATGACCCTTTATATAAAGAGTCAACGAAACCTTACTCTGTTCAGCATTTCTTGTGAAGTCCTGAATATATGCGAGCTAAATAAATAAAATATTAATAATATTTCTAAATTTCTCCGCTCTTTAAGCATAGTACTCTGTTCATCAGATCGTGCGAAATATTGTCAGAAGTCCAAATAAAAAAATTACTGCGAAATAAATGAGAAATAATGTTGCTGAAGTAGTACTCTGTTTATTTTTGAAAAAGTCGCAAAATGTTTCTCGCAGCATGTTTTTCAAACTAAAAAATGTTTCCCGCAACATTTATTTTTTAATTAAGAAATAACAAAAGCAGCATTTTTTTCGTACGGAATTTTTGACAAACATTTTTTTAGTCCGTTTGTTTTAATTTAATTTTGTTGTGTTTAAGTAATTAAAAAAAAAAATAAAAATAAATGCAAAAGGTGTAAATTTTAAAAGACAAAAATAGAGGTAATGATATATTAAAGCGTTTGCTTAGAAAATGTTATCTTCTAAATCGCTAATTCTAGCTAATTGTCAAATTTTTCAAGCGAAATAATACAATTTTTTTTTTGCACAATTTTTTTTTTCGCAAAATCGAACAGAGTACTAAGCTTTATTTTGTAAAATTTTTTAAAGTGTTGCTAGACTCATGTTGATGAACAGAAAATTATTTCTGGAAACAACGAATCCAAACTGCTAATTGACATGAGTTGCACGAATGCAGAATTGTAAAATAATAATTCTTGCAAAACAATCCGACTTCAGGAGGTAAATTACGGCATGAATTTAAACTGAAAAAATGTGTATTGGAAACGAAATTTTCTTTGCCTGTAGTTGAATCTAATGAAAAGTCACTTTAAAGAAGTTTATCAAAAAAATGTGGGCAATAAAGTTTTAAGAGAACTTTCAGAAAGCAATGATCAACGTTATTTAAAAACCAAGAAAGTAAACAATATGCAATAAAAAAATTACTGGATAACTAACGGAGCATAGCACTCATATATGACAATGTAGGGTGTAAATAATATTTAGCCATAATTTAATTGTCATAACAGTAAAAACATCAATTAATATTTCAAATGATTTTAAATGGTTGAAAGTTTTAACAATCAATTATTAATTTTGACAATCAAATAAATCAATGGGATATTTGTGACTTTGTGATTAATCACAATTTAATAGTAAATTAAAAATTCTAATTTCGGTAATCTAAAAAAAATAATACTAATAAACAAAATTAAAAAGATGTGGAATAATAATAAAAGTAAAAAAATTTAATCTACATGAATATTTATAGATAGTTTTTTTTAGTAAAATTTAATCAAATTTTATGGCTTTTGAGAAATTTATATTTTAATAGAAAAAAGCTTAATTAATTAATCTAAATAATTAAATTGATATCTAAATATTACAAAAGCATAGTGTTTGCTAAATAAAACTTGGAAAATATTTATGTTAAGAATAAAAAAACACGAAACTTACAAAATAGCTTTTTTTTCTGTTCAATAAATTCAATAAAAAAATTAATACAAAAAGTGAAGGAAACAATTTGCAGCGCTTTTATATTGTTTTCTTTTAAATTTAAAAAATATCGCCGATAGCCATATGATGTCTGTCGATGATATGTGAGCGATGGATGTCTGTCCGTCCGCATTTGGATTGAAATCAAGTTTGCCACGGCACTAGATAAGCTAGGGAAAATTTAAATACGCCAAGCGATCAGACATAGTTTTAAAAATGTTGCTGTTGAAAATCAACAACATCGGACCATCTTCTCCCAGTAAGCGGGCAGAACAATGCGCCTCCCTCTAATCTCTCTATATCATTTGAAAAAATGAAGTAACTCTAATCAAAAAACAAATATATGGGGCGTAAAGGAATTAAAAAATAAGAAAAAAAATCAAGTGGCGCTCGCTTATATTTTCCAAATTATTGGCCTCTGAACTTTTTGAAGAAAAGTACGATTTTGCACCAAATTTTTTAAAACATCAATATGGGTAACATTTGAAAGCTTTAAAGAGATCTTTTGACCCATTAGGAGCCGATGTCATTTTTAAGTAAATTTAAGCTTTTTTTATTTTTTTTTAATTTCGTGTCACCGTAATATTTGTTTTTTTTTTTTTTTTTTTTTAATGGAGTTACTGCACTAAACATGGTGAAGGGCACATAAGGTTCGGCATTGCCGAATAAAGTTCCCTCTCGTATTTGATTCTTGATCGTAAAACTAAAATGGCCCAGTTTACTGTCATAAGGATGTGAAGGAAAGGGTACTAAAAAACAAGATTTAATAATTAATCATGTGTTTACATATTTGCAAAGGTGAGAGCCTCCTGCCTTTATGTCACTGGAATCTGTTAGAAGTCAATAGAAATTGCCTAAGCCTAGGTAGACTTACTCATGAAGTAGCGACCTTGATTACATACGCTCGTCACTTATTAGGATTTCTTTGTCATAGTACACTGGCTATCGATGGATTTGCTAAACTGTGAAATATGGTATGAATACTGGATTGCGCCTGTAAGGTACGAGCTGCTAGAAATTTCGTGACTAAAGTCAATCAAGTGCACAACATTACATAACTAATTTACTACAGTATTCTTTGACAGGATGTTTTATGTCATCGTTTAGGACGAAATTGTTTTATTTACACAGATGGATCAACTAAAGGCGCGAGTGCTGGTGGTATTTTAATTTTCTATTGCTGTTAAATTATCGCCGAACAGTGAATAGTTTTTTTGGTATTATAAACATTAAGGGAAAATATTCGTATTAATACTGATAGCGAAGTAAGCTTCTTATAGAAAATCTTTAACAAAAGTACCAAACATCCTTAAACCGTTTGGAGGAACATTCGAAATATGTATGTGCGTGTGTGTGTGGATATTTCATATGCGATAAATTCTCGCCAGACAGAACACACTACTTAAGAATGCAGAGATTTACGTATAATGTGGTGTCCTACTTGAGGCCTGCAAGTACTACACGGAGGTTGCCACACCTACACCGCATTTTTCGTCATGCGTCCTGGCTATCTGCAGTAAATTTAGTAGATCTTTATTCATTCATTAAGAAAAGCAACTGATTCTTATTTGTGCTTTACTCTTATTTATCCCTATTGTAGCTCTGTACCTTAAGTTTAAATAAGTTTAATATTGCTTCTTCCAATAAATAAACAGCAACTAAATTGCAAACTACATTTATACTTTCTTTTATTAAAAGCAAATTTTCGTTTCAATAAAATACAAACTTGTTAAAATTTGTACTGATGTGAATTAATTGAATTTCGCGTTCATACATTGATTGCCATTTGTGTCATACAACCATCAAATGTACTTAAAATGGCCAACGTCACTGGTTGCATAAAAACTTTTTATATTTCACACTAAATTTGAAATTTTGAAATCACAAATGTGCACAAATTTATTTACAATTTCATATTTGACAAACAGATCACGTTTTTTTTCTTTTTTTATTAAATCAATAATCGATCTCGTAAATTTACCAAAAAAAAGTACTTTACAAAAAAAAAAAAAAAAAAAAAAAAAAAAAAACATTTGCAAAGTTGACATAAAAGAAAATATCGAAACTGTCATACTCTTTGTATGCCTATATAAGGTTTAAACAATTACTGTGATGATAACAGAAATATAGTTTCAATTTGTTTAAAAACATTGTAAAGAAATCATTTTAAAATCCTCAAAATGTACAAAATCGTAAGTTGATACCTGAAAAAAAAAAAAAAAATGCAAACATTTTCGTAAATTTTAATTGTATTTTTTTCTTTAAGTTTGTTGTCGTTGCTGCCTGTTTTGCTTATGCTGCTGCTGGTGTTTTACATCCCTCTGCCTTAGCTGTTGCTCCTGCGGCTTATGCTAATGCTCCTTTATATGCTGACGGAGGCAGTCAACAAATTGATGTTCGTCACAATTACGATGGAACTTTATCTTCATACACCACTACCCCGTTCGGTTATACTTCCCCTATCTCTAGCCGCTATGTAGCTGGTGCCCCAGCTTTGCCAGCTGCTTTTGCTGCCCCAGCTCATTATGCTACCGCACCATTCTCGCATGCTGCTCCTGCCGCTTATTCTGTACCTGCTGTTGTTGCCAATTCCCCATACACTGCTTTGGCTGCACCTTTTGCTGCACCTTATTACGCTTCTTATCCAGCTGGGGTGGCCACTCCATTGGCTTCTCCGTTCGTTGCTGCCCCTGCTAAAGTAGTTGTTTAAATATGACTTGAAGGATTTTCTTTGTAATTTGTGTTCCTTCAAGATTTGTGTCGTGAGAAAAAATATTTCATTATTAACGAATAACATTTTGATTAAAACTTGTATGTAAATATTTAAAAGGCAGCTGTTATTTTCCAGGCGTAATGCACATAATTATTGTTGAATGACTGACCTTTAAAAAAAATAACCACGGTCTACCGTGACTAACTCTGATAAATGGAATGAAACCAATTCGTTTAGTTTTACGTTAATTTCCATTCCATTTGAAGAAAAGGTACTTTAGACTTCATCAGGTTGCGACATCGAAATATTTACTACACAAAAGCTCAGATGAAGTTTTATTACATTAAATCAAACTTTTGTAAAGGGTCCGCCATCTAACGTTTTTTTTCAACTAGTGCTTGTTTCGTGAATGGTACCACTTAGCTTATGTCTGATTTGACAGATAATCAGTTTTATCCTTCCCCTGAACAAATATGATTGTATATACGCTTGAACAACGCTGGGAAATATTACATTACTTTAAAAATCATGCTGCAGAATGTGTGCAAAAATTGCGTACGGATTTTGGAAGAAGAGAAGCACCATCAGCTCCTTATGTTCATTATCTTGTGAAAAAAGTGAAAGAAACTGGCATCCTCATCGATAAACCAAAGCGTGAAAAGCCAAAAACAGTACGTACACTAGAGAATATTGCTGCTGTGGCAGGAAATGTACGTGAAGTGCCATCCACATCAATTCACCGTCGTTCTCAACAATTGAATATTTGAAAACATCATTGAGACGAATTTAAGATAAAGACCTTGGTATGACGCCACACAAAGTACAATTGGTTCAGGAGTTGAAGCTAACTGACCATCCAATACGTTTTCGCTTCGCTAAGTGGGACTGCGATCGACTTACAGAAGATGTCGATTTTTCCAAAAAAATCTTCTTTTCAGATGAAGCTCATTTTGTTCTTGGCGGGTATGTAAAGCAGCAAAATTGTCGCATTTGGGGCACAGAAAGCCCGCACGCACACATTGAAAAGCCGGTGCACCCAAAACGAGTTTGGTGAGGATTTTGGTCCAGAGGCATAACTTGGCCATTTTTCTTCAAAAATGAGCAAGAAGTGGCCGTTACAGTCAATGGCGATCGTTATCGGGCCATGTTGAACGAATTTTTTTTCACAAAAATTGAAGAGAAGGATATTAGCAACATTGGGTTTCAACAGGATGGCGCTACGTGCCATAAGCCAAAGCTACATTCGATGTTTTGCGCCCTGTTTTTGAAGACCGCATTATCAGCCGCTAAGTTGATGTCGTTTGGCCAAGAAGAAGGGCAAGATGTGGCCGTTACAGTTACAGCTATTGCATGACCAGCCGAGGCAGCCATTTGAATAAAATTATTTTCCATTACTAACCGGAAGGATTGTACTTTAGAATAAAAAAAGGATTTGAGAAAATATTCAGTAGTTTTTGTTTATAGTATTTTCAACAAAAAAGTTATTTTGCGGACCCTTTAGGAAAGAAAAGACGAAATAAAATAAGTCTGCTTTTCCACACTACACAGACCTGTGTTATAGAGTATTACTCTAAGCAACAACAGCCGTAATATTATAAAACGAATAAATATGATTAATGAGACTCATATGGCATTTACACAATGCAATTTTTCATGAAACTATCGTGAAATTTTTTTATGTTGGTGAAGCAAGAGAGGTAAGTAATTGCTCAAATTGCTTAAATTTTGAGGGGATGTTTCTCTTGCTTATGTTAATTTTTAAATAACGATTATCGCTGCAACTTAAATAGAAAATTGAAAAAAAAAACTTTAAAAAATTGCATAGTGTAAATCTGAACTTTTCACACAAAATTCTTAGTTGGTATATTGAGGTAAGAAGAATAATTTTTTTAAAGAGAGAAAAAATAATGCTGATCTGAACATCCTGAAAAAAAAAACATTAAAGTAGTGGAAAAGTTGGTTGCCAATACAGAGCAGGGTTACCAGATTCAAAATTTCATATTAAAAGTTTTAGTCCCCAAAATATCCCTGATTTTTTTTTATTAAAATACTGAATGGAAACATTAAAAAATATGTACTTACTCATACTGTAATAAAATCTATTTGTGATAATAGCCTATTTATACTTATATTTTATAACTTTTTAAATATTAAAAATTCGCCTATATTTTCTTTATGAACTGCAAGGCAAAAATAAAGATTTAATTTCTTAACTTATAAAGCAAGCAGAATTAATTAAATTAATTAATTAATTTTTCTTTTAAGAAGATCCCTTTTTCCCATTTAAAAAAATCACCTAATCTGGCAACACTGACTAAAAGCTTATTTTTAAGTGACAACACAATTTAGCCCCGCTTTGTATTTATTATTTAATCTAATTAATTACTTGTTAATAATAATATCAACATAAATCAAAATTCCTTATTAGAAAATACACCATCGTAATATTTTTTAAACTAAAAAAGTTTTTTGTTCACTATTCACTTGTTTCTTTTTTGTCATAACAAAACATACGACACAAAAATTACATAATTTTGTTCGTTCCAAATACAAAGTAATTTTTAAAAGAGTGTACAAAATTTAATTGGGTTATTAACCCAAAAATTCCATAATTGTACAGCAACCAATTGAAAAATAAAAATATGATAAATAAATAAATATGAATAAAAATCTAATAAAAATCGATATGTATTGAATATTTTCAATACAGCTTGACTTTTATTTTTAGTTTATTTCTCAATTTATTCCTTAACTTTCGGTGTGTGCATTTTCAAACGAATTTGTAGGCCAATCGAATGCAAAAGTCACGACTTATTACACAGTCATTTTGAACAAATTATAATCACGCACATTGCTTTGGCTTTAAATGTTTTCATACAAATTTACCAAAACACAAAATACGAGGTTTGGGTGCAAGTTGGTAGGTAACACACCCAAAATTAGTGTAACCAAATATGGTTGATCATTATGGGTGGCAGTTGGCGTTTAAAGTGAAGAAAATTTAATTAAGGAGAGGGGCATTTATGCAAGAAGCAAACGAAAAAAATTATTACAAGATTTTTAATAATTTTAGGAAGCATGTATTACATGGAAGCTTGGTTATTGTTACTACTTCTATAACCGTTTTTTAAGCAGGTGTTTTTCAGTATAAATTCCAATGCAATTAATAATAATTCATTAGTTTAATATAATTTGCATAAGCAAAAAGTTGTGCTTTATTTCAGGGATTAAATAAAACGTGGATTTAAATTAAAACCAAATTTACAAGATGGTGCATGTTAAAGTGGTAAGAAATTTGTAGGTTGATTAAATGAATGCTTAATCAAATAATTTCTAAAAATGTTTTCTTTCAGATTTTCGCTTTATTAATAGCTTTCGCAGCCTTGGTTTTTGTTGAGTCAAAACCTTCCCATCATTTGGGTTTCCATGGACTACCCGATCATTTAGATTTGGTGCCACCAGTTTTACCACCCACTCATTTTCATGCCCCTAATCCTGCACCCTTGATACCCTATCATCTTGCTAAATTTTTACCTCCAGCACATTTCCATACAACTCCTCTAGTGCCAGCACCAGCGCCTTTATTACCAGCTCCCGCACCTTTGTTACCTGCACCAGCACCTCTACTTCCAGCTCCCGCACCTTTACTACCCGCTCCAGTTCATTTTTTTACCGCCCCAGCACCTGTTATCCCCGCCCCAGCACCTTTACTCCCCGCTCCAGTTGCTCCCGTAATTCATACACCAGCTGATATTCCCGTTTTGGATTTGGTACCTCTCGCTGAACCTCTTCCCACCTATCGCGCTATTCCTGGACCAAAAACAACTACACATCATGTGTCTGTGGGTTACGCTTTTCCACAGCCACGTTTTACTAAACTACATGGCCATATACATGCATTGCCCCATGCTCATTTACATGCAGCACCCTTGGCATTGGATCACCATCATCATCATCATTCAATTTTCTAGAAATTTTACATTTTCATGTAAAAGGATTTCATTAGAATTTTAATTTAATCCCTTAATTAATTATGTGTTTGTTATTGTTACCACCAAAGAGATAAAAAAAGAGTCAAACAAAAGAGACTTCATATCATATATTTTATACCAAAGTCTACAGAAGACCTTTACCAAAGTTATAATTTTATTAAGTTTTTTAATTTATTTAACACGTAGTTTAAGATCATTGAAAATAAAAAAAATATTTAAAAAAAATTTAAAACTATGAAACTTTTTCCTATATTTTATTGAATTTTTAGTATTGAACCGTATCACAAACATATGAATCATTTTAATTCGGCTTAAGGTCACCAACATCTAAATTTTAAAGAAAACAAGGAATAGTATTTATTAGCAGATTGTAGTGTTGTATTTTCTGCCTCGTGTCATGTAAATTGTAATTATCAACATCAACATCAGTTTAAGAAATTCAAATACGAAGAAAGATCATAATCAATCATTATAAAGTTGGATCATTAAGTTCGAAATGTTTTTTAATTATCCTCTTTAAAATTCATCACATTTGTTTTTACTTTCGGCTAAATGTGGTGACGGTTTAGCAATCAATTCGATTTATTTACTTTTTTATTTCATTTTCTTCTAATGCAGAAACATACTGATTAGAGTCTTTTTCCTTAATAAAATTGATGAGTTAGAGCTTGAAAAAAGTCTCAGATATATTTGGAACAGAGATGGTAAAGTTGGTATACAATTGTCTCAAAATAATTTCTTAGTTACAATTTAAAGTTTTTTCTATTTTTAAAATGCAGAATTTTTTATTCAGGTTTTGTTCCCTATGCCTGCTTGTTTAAGGTACTTACTCCAGTTGCCTTTTTAATAGAAGAAAAAGGAAATTTTTTTAATGGGTGTTATAGCACTTAACCGTGTCTTCGTAATTTAATGCATTAGAAAAACTTTTAAAATTTCATTAGATAGATAAGAGTAGTCGAACAATAGTTGCTTGCTAATGATAGTCATTGTGGTTAAATATCACTTCTATGTTGTTACCATCTCTAATGATAAATTTGATCGATAACTTGTATTGCCAGAAACAATCATAATCATCTTAAGTATTTACTTTGAAATGGCCTTTAAGGACGTGAGCTAAAATTCCAATTAAATATTTTTAATTTACCCCTATTTATTACTGAAAGAACATGTACAACGCTTACTTAGACCATCCGAAAACTTTTTACAAAGCTTTAAATAAACTAAAAATTTTTGTCAAAAGAAATTGCTTGAATGAAATAAAATCAAAATTTTAATCAAAAATTTTTTGAAACAAAAAAAAAAAAAAAACAACAAAAAAAAAAAAAATAAAATAAAATAAAATAAAAAAATAAACAAAAAAAAAACCCGAATTCAAAACAGACAAATTTAAAATCATATTTCTTTAGGAAGGTAATTTTACATTAATTATATTTTAATATTCCAGAAAGATTGCGTCAGGATTTTTTGTGTGTCACAGACAGTAAAACAAAATTTGCTTAAATTCTAAGCGTTAGTACAGAACTTTTCAAAAGATTGGCCATATACATCAATATACAACCATTAGGGCACACTTTAATCGGTAATATTAACTATTTATACTATTTATTATACTTGAGATAGTAGTGGACATTCTGTCTAGTTTTCAAGAGTTTTTCTGTAACAGTTTTAAAGATAGGGTCATATGGGCCAAACTGTTCAGTTATAGGGACGCCCTTTAATTTCTAACTTCAAGTTTGCTACTTGTTATAGCGGACTTAGCAATAAAGGTTCTGTGCAAATTTTAATTAACTGTCTACAGCTGTTTAACAGTTTGATCATATACATCAAATAACAGCAACTATTGTAACACCCTGTAATTTATGATTTAAAATATTTATATTTCTTAGAATACCAGACAAAGTAGTGGATATTTTGTTTAATTTTCAAGTGTTTGTACATAACGGTTCACCAATACACCCTTTTATTTCTAAATTCATATTTTATACTTGTTGTTATAGCGAAGTTGGCAATATAGGTTCTTTGTAAATTACAGCTGTCTGTCTATAAGGGATCAAAAGTTTGGCCACATATATCAAATTACGTTAACTCTGGGGACACCCTTTAATTTATAATATTTAATGTTTAAATTTATTATTAAGGTCATAGTAGTCGATATTCTGTCCAATTTTCAAGCGGTCTCCTAAAACGGTTAAAAAGATAGGCGCATATAAGTCAATTTACATCACTTACGGAGACACTCTCTAATTTTTAGATTTATTTTTGTATAATTTTTGCTATTGGGAGCTAAAGTAATATGCATTTTTTTAATTTTAAAGAAGTGCGCTTAATGATTCATTATACACCTAAAAATCATGTAAAAAAACACAATATTATTCAATGAAATTTATTTATTATTTTTCTATTCAAAGTGAATAAAAATTATCTTTTGGGAAGACTTAAGTTCGCTATTTAGTGTAATTATTTGCAGCGAAATAGAAAGAGTATTTCGTTCTGTTGATATTTTACTTACATTAAATATATGAAGTCTCGATTTTAGGCCTAAAGAAGGAATAATAACTCATTTGAAAAAAAAAAAAAAATAAAATAAAATACCAAAAAAAAAAAATATATATATATATATATATATATATATATATATATATATATATATATATATATATATATATATATATATATATATATATATATATATTTAAATAATCAGAATTTTAATTTACAACAAAAATGTATTTAGTAGAATTTTGAATTCAGCTGTATAATTTTAAAAGCATTTTTGCACAATTTGAGCTGAGAAGCACACAATTATTAAATAATTTACATTATAAAATAGTTGCTATAGAACTTTTTCGTGTTGCATTAGAAGAAGAAATTTTAAAGTCCAAGCACAGGTCAACTAAAAAGTTTATTGGCACTACAATGTCGAAGAAGTCTGGTGCAATAGCGGCCGGTAGGGCGTAGGAGTTAATTGTCTTTGTTTCCAGAGGATTTTTACCCATGGAAAATGTACAAGTATATCTATCTAAAAAATAATGCATCATTCGTCGAAATCTATTTGCAAAAAAAAAACATTTTAGAACAAGGATGTTTATGTTTAAATGTTTTTACAAAAAGTGGTTAAAAAAACAATATATTTTTTATAAAACAAAATTAATTATGTAATAAAACAATTAATAAACAAAGTTTCAGCAGCTACTTTCACTTAAATACATTACAAAATAAAATATAAAATAATTTTATTTCATTATAATTACATCATTGGGATTGAAATTATTTTAATTAAAACCACATTATTTCGCAATAAATTAAAAAAAAAAATCATTTTAGCTTTAATGTGCTGTTATTTCTACATATGATTTTATGAAAAGGAAAGTATAACATTTTTTGTTTTTAATAATTATTTCATTTAGGATTAAGTTATCGGGTAAAAAATAAAACTACAGATGCGAGTAAGAAATAAAAATTAAAAAACTCACTACTGTTGCGTGGACATTAGAGAAAATGTGGAAAAATATAAGTCACGGAATGTTGCAGTATTTTATAACAAAAAAAAAATATAAGCAAAATTAACTAATAGACGACTGTTGGCACTACTTAAAAGTGCAACTTGCGGGGGTATTTAAGGCAAAGCAGCATTTTCAATATAAAATAATTGTTATTTATTTTATTACAGAAAACATAATACGATCATGAATAGAATTAGGCATTTGCATAAAACAGTTTCTTAAAATAAATTCATAATTAAAATAATTTAAGTAGTGTGTTCATTATGTCATACTTACCAGCTCCTGTTATGCACTGTTTTTAGTTTCAAAAGAAAAGTTTTTTTTTAACATAAATGTTGACAACATAAAAACCACATGCCGATTACACGCAACAGTTTAAAATGGCAAACAAACAAAAACCAAATGCAAAAAAGCACACAATTTAATTTACACTTAAAGATACTGTTTGTTTAAAACCAAAAAATAAAAAAAGAAAAAAAAATAATTAGAAAATTCAAAACACGTTCCAAAACATGCATTAAATCAAACATAAGTCCGTCAGTGAGGCATTTGCCAATAACTATGCCATCCGCCATCGTTCGTCTTAAACGACAATAAGAAAAATGAATTTTAAATTGTTAACAAAGTAAGTTAGTTAACCTGCTACAACTGCTACAACGCTTACATTTTTTTAATCAAAAAATAAAATTAAATGAAAAAACTTTCGATTTTATTTATTTAACGAAGATGGGTCAATTGGAATCGAATCAAGCTCTATTTTAACAATTAAAATGCATTTGAATTATTAAAATAAAAAATATTTTTAAAAACTTGATTATCAGGTTTCTTCCCAAGAAAATAAATACCAACAATAATAATAATACAAGATTTTGTTCCAAAATGGAACTATTTTAAGTCTAAGATACGACTCGCTCTTAATTTTTATTTAAACTTTGAAGGTTTTGCTAAAAAGTAATAAAACTCCTAAAATTTAATAACGAAATGTAAAATGAGGAATGTGATTTAAGTGATAAAGAAATAATACTAAAACTAATTTTAAATAAGGCAACTTGAAACTGGTATAATTCTCATCTGGTTTATAAAAAATCCGTTTTCTAGTTTTTGATTTAAAAAATCTGCTAAATATTTCTTATGCTTTAACTTCCTCACGCTGTCGAATTTAAACATTTTACGAATACTTTTGGAGAACTTTTAGATGCATCTTCAATATGTAAGAACTCCTGAGTACTTTGAAATACATATACACAATTTGGAGTCATAATACTGGCAAGAATTCTTGATTACTTCTTGGCCCAACTGCTGTTGAGTTTATTATAACTTCTGATTAGTTCCCTCGCTCTTGAAAGTCGACTTAATGGCCAGCAAAAAATTCCAGAAAAGGTAATCGAGTGTCGAATTAAGCATTTTAGAGGGGAAGTACTTCCCAACTAGATTACCAACCAAGGCATGAGACTTTTATAATCAATTATTGAGAACTAATTACAAATATTATTAAAGGAAATAATATTAATCATTAGTACGAATTTTAAGGTATTTCTTTTTAAACTTAAAGAACTAGTTCAATTACTACTTCCTTTACTTGCGAACGAATGTAATGTGTTTTGTAAGCGAGTAACAAAATTTGACAATCACAAAAGTAAGTCATTATATGGCAAATACTTTTTAAGGTAATGTCTAATTTTTTGCTGGGTGAGTTTCCAAAAACTTTTGATATTTACCAATCATACCGAACGATAATTGACATCAGAACAATTTAAATTATGCCGCTGTTCATTTCAGGGCCTCACGAAGAATTCTTGATAGTGTCGTTTGGCTATTGCAAGAGCTACAGAAAGCTCCATCACGTTTAATAAATAAAAAATGGCTTAATATTTGTCATTTTAAAAATTCCAAAATATTAGTTGCATTTGTTATCATTTCAAAAATATAAATTTTTTTGAATTCGTGTTACGCGAACTAAGCTGATCTCAACAATATGTTTTTTAATTGTGCTAACAAGAATCATGTTATATTCTTTGTAACAATATATATGTTTGCGGTAAGGAAATTGCTTATTAATTTTGTTACTTTCCCTACAAATGTATTAAGAAGAAGAGGTTGATGGCGAAGAAAGTCGTCACAGACAGAATACTTTATTTAAGTGGGCACTTTATAGCTTTAAATTTTATTAAGAGGAATACAGCCGTAGGATAGCTCTGTGTTGTACATTAGTATGTAAATAAGACCTCAATACACATCAGAAGATTCGTAAAGAATTTTATATTCTTCTAAGCCATCAAAACAATTAAAGATAAGTAATCAAGAGGCTAACATTGTAACGTAAATTATGCAGAAAACGTGCACCAGGCTGGATTCGAACTAAATTTTTTTTGGAAAAATTATAACCAAAATTAATTTTATTTTAACTATTACAAAATAATATAAAATTATTATTTATTTAGCTTGTTCTTATGTAATCAAGTTATGACTAAAAACAAAAAATAAATTTTGATTTTAAAAACATTTAGATTTTGTCCTTGAATGAATTCTTTTTTTTAAACAGTTAAAAGGACTATTGCTAAGCAATAAAATCGTGTGTAAATGACTTGTGTAAAAAGATTAAATGAAATTTTCTTGTATGAAAAGAAAATAATTAAAGAAATAAATAAAATAATTAAATAAATAAAAATTAAAAAAATAAAAAAAAATATTGAAACAAATAAAGGATGAGAAAAAAAAAGTTAAACTCGTTTAGTATTTTCTTTTTTATTAATTTTTTTTATTTATTACTCATAATGTAAAAAAAATTAAAAAGTGAACTAAAGCCGAAAAAGCAAATTTTAATTGATTTATGAAAATCCACGGTTTAACCCCTGGCTGGGGAATAAAATTAAAAAATAATTTATTATTCTTTTTATAACTTATTATTTTATTTATTATAGTTCAATAACTTTATACTTTAAAAGACACGGTTCCATTAACAAAAAAAAAAATATTATTGTGAACAACAATACCATGATTTAAATCCAAGCAAATAATTTGACTGCAATATGTTGTTGAAAGATAATAGTGACCTCAACCATATTTAATAAACTTATTAGTTTAGAGTTAAAAAGTCGTAGCTCTTACAGCTTGAGCTACGACTTTATATAAATTATATAAATTATTAACCGTGTTTTTATCTAGATAAATATCAGTTTAAAATAATTCTGAAATTATGATGCTGCCAATAAATAAAACAAAAACATTTTCACATTTTCATTTTTCTTTCTAAGCTGGCTTGGTTTCTGGCCACTTTTAAATGTAGGATAAGAGGGTTGTATAAATCCTAAAACTACAAGGTGGATTCCTATGTGCCATGGTTTTGCTCAAGAAAATTTTAAAACCAAAATTTTACATTTCTTAAACTGTAGGAAACATTTAATTCTACCATTTCTGTCATTTCCGAAATGTGTAATTTAAACATTTTATTTAATTTCATTTCATTTTTATGTAGACTTGAATATAAAATTAAAATATGTAATTTTGCACCAACAGGTTTGTTTTATTTATTTTTATTATTATGAAACAATTAATTTAATGCATTTCATTTTACAATGTAAACAAAAAAAAATCGATTATTGCCGGTATAGTTTTTTTTTCGAAAAATTACGAAATAATTGAAAACAAATAAATTTATATTAAAAAGTTTGAACTAAATAAAAGATTTACATATGTTTGTTATTTAATCTTGCTTTTTCTTTTGTTTTTTTTTTTTTTATTTTTATTTTTTTTTTTCTGTTTTTGGCGAACACACTAAAATCCAGGTGATTGTCAATTATCAATACGTTATTTACTTTTTGCCAACGTTAAAGACCTTTAAGATTTTAATCAAATTCACTTGTTATTCAAAGAAAGTAATCACAACATTTCATGGATATTGAATTTTCATTAACGAAATTTTATGTTGATTTTGGTTTTTTGTCAAGCAGTTTGTGAAAATTGTATTCAAATTTTTGGGCATGATTATAAAAACTAAATGTGGGTGAGGTATTGTTATCATACCTTGTCTTGTTTTCTTTTAAAACACATAACCTTAATTATAGTTCTTTTAATTTATTTAAATGGCTGTTCAATTTTTGGTGAGTTAAGTTTCGTCGTTGCTGTCCTTTGTTATCCCTAAGGGTGGCAGTCAAGAAAGTATTTTTCAACCCCTGTTTACTTCAGGATTATCAAATTGATTTGATTTTTGATTGAAAGTAAAATCTTTCTGATACACTTTAAACATCAAAGATGCAAGGCAGTCAACATTTATGTGGCGCCAAGCACAAGTTGGACTCTAACACGAAAATTTCCATACCATTTATGGGGCACTCTGTGATTTTTAGTACTTTGTTTTTTTTTTTGGTGTTGTTGAAAACTGTAAGTGTCTTTTACGGTTTTTAAGTTTTGTGAAAATAATTTAAAATTTGTTCTTCTCTGGGGACACCCTTTAAGTTTTAATTTAACTTATTTTTAATCTTTTCTCAACCAGGGAACCGTGGATTATTACAAATCAACTAAAATTTATTTTTTCGGCTTTGGCTCATTTTTTAAAATAAAATATTTTTACAAAGAAAAATTATTTTTCAAATGTGTGCGGACGTTTTCCAAAGAAAACAAATTTTAAATTAGCTGCAATCTTTATGTATCTTTAAACGATCTGTCTGTTGTGTTTCATAAGAGTAGCACATTTTATCACTCCTATGGCGCACCCTTTAACTTTTTATTGAATAATTTAATGCATGTCAAATTACAATGAGCATGACTCTAGTGCTTCCTCATAATACTCTTCTCTACTATGGCCAAATCGGTTTTATTGTGATGGCTCTATACACATGAAGATTAAATATTCAGATGTCCGGCCTTTGCTACCATCAAATCTTTGATATTTAAAAAAACTTAATTTTTATTTTTGAACCGCATAATCCATTTAATCATAAATTTTCCTTCATTTTATTTAGATCATCGCTTGCGTTACACTTTACGCTACTCAAGCCGTTGCTAGTGATTTTACGACTTTCGCCTCAACCTACAATACTCATGCCATTCAACATGCTGTAGCCTACCCTGTAGGTGGTTCTAAAGTTACTGTTCCAGCTGTAGCTGCTACACCAGCTGTTGTTGCGTCTCTTACTCCTGCTACTGTTTCTATACCTGCTACTTCCACGCCTACTGCAGCTATGGCTGCTTTGCCTGCCTCTTCTTCAAAACCTACCTCCTCACAGTCTGCTTCTGCAGGTCAAAATTCTATTCCCGCTTCTTCAGCTCAACTACCTTTTGCAGCTCCGGCTTATGTGGGGTTTACATCAACACCATTTGGCTTTTTTAGTTCTGGTAAAGAAAACCATCCTGCTGCTTCAGTTACATTTACTGCCGATCCTGCTTATGCTAACGGACCAGTTTATACAGCCGGTCCTATATATGCTTCTTCATATGGGTCTGCACCTGCTTTTGCTCCGGCCTATGCTGCTGCTGCAACTCCTGCTAGTGTGGCTCCTACTAATGCTGCCCCTCTTGGTCATACAAATTTTTCAGCTGGTTCTGGAGTTCCAATATTTTTTTCTTCGTTATCCTCTGTACCAAATTTTGCTATTGCACATGCTCCCACTGCTCTTGCCACAGCTCCAGCTAAAGCTATATTTTCTGCGCCTTCTTATATTCCCTGGTAAGAATTGAATGGTTTCGCCTTTACAAATCTTAATTTGTATTCATTTCATTTAAATTATTTCACATTGAAAAAATCTGGATTTTATTTTGTAGTTTTTTTTTAGTTTTAAGTTTCACAAAAAAGCTGTTAATAAAATTAATTTCACTTGATGTGTATTATTTTAATTTTAATTAAAATATATTTCGTTCATTTTAAACGACTTAAAAAAAACCAAATAACCAGTTGTTCAATGTGGGTTTGGCAACACTTCAAGTTCAAGTTTAAACATTTTGCAACTGACTGACCGCATTTGTTGGTCGTGTTTTTTTTTCTGTAAGAGAGTCATTTCCGATCTGTTTGTAAACAAAACAATTTAAATGTTAATTAAGGTCGTTATGAGATAAAAAATATTATTCGATTATTCGAATACTTTATTTATATTTTTTTTTTGGGTTTTAAGTTTTAACAAAAAATAAATACAAATAATGTTCTGTTAACTAATTTTCCTTAATTATTTATTAAAATAATTTATTAATGCAAAAAATAAACAACTTTCAAAATGTTAATTTTTCTACACTCATGTTAGCGTTTGCTCGAGCAAACAAACCAGCCACTAGCAATCGCTTTACAATTTTAAGACAATCGTAAAGTCGGCTATACACACGACAGGCTGTCATTCCACTCTGTGTAAGCGAAAAATAGCTTTGAGTTTTGGTACATATTTTCAACTGACACCACCTCATTAAGCGATACAAGTACCAAAACAGAGCCATACAGAGCTTACCAACATTAACTAAATAATTTAATACGAAAATGAGACAGTTGAAATTTTTACAATTTTCAAAAACTCAAACCAGCTCAGTCTGGTATGATTTAAAAATTTTTCTTTGCACACAAAGTATGAAATTTAAATATTTATAAGCTCATTTTTAAGAATTTTTAAATCCTAATAAAATTCTTTGACGTGAAAAACGCTTTCGTGTCTTTAACTTAAACACTATTCTGTGCATAAATGTCATAATAAAAAGGTAAAATTATGAAATCATATCTGCCACAAATGTTTAGGCAATAAAATATAAACAAAAATAATTGCATAAGTTAATTAAATATATTGCATAAATTAAAAAGTATAAATAAAAACAAAAAAAAAAAAAAAAGGAAAAATAAAAATGATTATATTATGCTGGCTTGGATTAGAAATATTATAAATAATTTTTATTCCATTGAGAAGGAAACCAGGTTTTGTACACATATTTTAAATTTATGAAAAATTAAAGTATACGAGGTATGTTCAAATACTAAGGAACATTTAAAATCGCGTTAGAGTTTGAAAATATACTTCAGTGAAGCAACTCTTATCAAAAAAACAACTATTTAGATGACAGAGAATTAAAAATTTAAGAAAAAAAAATTTTATATAAAACTGTCATCGGCTCTTAATGGCTTAAGCATTTAAAATTTTGTATTTTTTATATATATTTTTTTTTTAATCAGGATTTGAACGGTGGATATATAAATGAATTTAAATTTACTTTTTTGACTTGGATTCATTTTTTTTTTGTTAAATTTTGAAAAATAAAGAAAAATTATTTACAAATGTAAGCGGTGGTTCTCCAAAGAAAATAAGAAAAATCAGACACTAGCAGAATATAGCAGCATCTATTTACCTCAGGTTGTGTACATTTAAAACATTTAACAAATTAATATTAATTTGGTTAAATGAAGTCCACACACAACTCAAAGCATTTCTTTATAACTCGTCTTGTACATTTGTTTTTGCTTCGCATCAACCTTCGGTGTGGCCACGAAAATTTTCTTTTTTTTCTGGAAATTAAACTAAAAAAAGTATCTTAGCCGAAAAGGCATATTTTATTTAATTTATTTTGAAATTGTTAAGCATTTCCTTGAAGATCTCTTTAAAAGCTTTAAAATGATTCCCATATTGATATCTTAAAAGATATGCTGCACAATCGGTTTTTTCTTTAAAAATATCAAAGGCCCATAACTCGGAAATAGGGAGATATAGAGAGTTCCAATTTTATCACTTGCTGTTATTTTTTTATTCTCTATCGCCCCATATATTTATTTTTTTGATTGGAGTTACATTATTTTTCCAAATGATATGGAAGGCGTGGTGTTTTGTTCTCTGCCCCGAAATACATGGATCGATCAATTGAATTTTTTTTTCGAAACTATGTATATTCGATCGGTGTAATTAAATTCTCTCTATCTCATGAAGTGCCTATGCAAAGTTAATTTCGACACGGACAGATGGACATCGCTCAACTTCGATATACATAAGGACTCTTTTTGTCGCCTGTGGTGAAGGGTATAATTACAAAATAATATTTTTCAATTTTTTGCTTTGGTTCGCCTAGTTTTCATTCGTTAAGATTTATTTAACTGTTAGAAATCTGTTACTGATTTAAGTGTGCTCAAGGATTTTTTTCCCTAATTCAGTGATGATGTGAGCGTAGATGACATAAGTGTGCGTAAGGTTTTATAAAATTTTAAAAACAAAAAAATTCGCTAAAAGCCTTACGCTGAAATTAAAATGGTTGATTTTCTCAACCAAAATGTTTAGTGTGAACCTAACAACACTTTGGTGGAAAGTCTCTAAAAGTCTTCATTTTGTTTTGTTCAATCAAAAGAATAAAAAATTCTTTGTCATACTCTACTATTGTCATCCGGCAGACACTTAGCACCGCAAAAACAGTCAGGCAACTAGTTGCCTTGTTCAAAAATCCAGAAACGTAGTTAGTGCGAGCTATTCATTAGACAAAAGGGACTCCATAAGTCTAAAAGGTTTACGAAGACAACTGCAGCCATACAGGGTTATAAAGAAAATTAGCTGGCTTTTGGATAAGAATCATGGCAAGGAGCATCCAAGTTGCAAGTTTAATTTTTAAACTATAAAAGCTCTCTAAAACTGCTGAGATGTTCATTATCTTGCTAATTTTTTAAAGCCAATTAAAAATTTGAGAAAGTGACGTACATAAATATAGTATCACTACAGTTCCATATTTAACAGGGGTCGAAAATAAATCATATGTACATTTAAGTGGCTTAACCTTAAACATAATATAGACATTTTCAAAAAAAAAAATACATTACATTACATTACTTTTCATTTTTAAACACACCTCGCATATATTAGTAAAAGGTTAACCAATAAATACCGCTCAAAATGAGATTGTTAATAATTATTTATTATTTTTTTTAAACAAACGCAAACGTTGTCTAGTCTTTAATATTTTGGAGGAAATCTAAGCACAGGAACACGATTTTTTTAGGACCCCATATGACATCAATTAAACATATTGCTCAGATTTGGGTCAAAAGTTCATTTTGTGTTGTACTTGAAATTTATTACAATCACCATTACGAGGGAAGGCTGCCAAAACTATTAAATGTTTTTTTTTTTTTAGCAGGACTGTCATTTCTAACATCTATTCGTTCACATTGTAAACCCCTTTTCCATTTAATATGAAATCTTTCTATAACTGGATTAAAAGGCAGACAAGAAAATGGGCGAAGAAATAAATGCATACGATCTGATGGCCTGATTACACAATCAAATACTAAAAATGATACAAAATAGATTCATGACATGTTTTTCGCTTTTAAGCTGAGAAACACTGTACAACCAAAGACCCAATTGCAACAATAAATTTTAAATAGAAAAAAACATAGTGAACGTTAGTTGTATAACGTTCGGAGAAAAATAAGACCACGCCACACTAACACACATAAAGGCGTAAAATACAAAAACGGCCATCAGTTTTATTTTACTGCAAGTGGACAACTAGAGGAAAACTCTTTTTTATAAAGACTGTGGGATGGCAACAGTATTTAATGTTGTTGTTGTTGTGTTCCCAATTGTCATCCTTAAAAGGCCAAAATTGAATAATGATTGTGAAATCTTTGCGTTTGCCGCAAAAATATGAAAAATTATCTATTCAAATAAAATTTATGCATCAATAGTTTTTTGATTTTTCGGCCGACTTGAATACTTTTAATGTTTTGTCTTTACATTTTCTTTCGATTTCAATTGATTGTAACGATTGTAAATTGTTTTTTTTTTTCTTTTTTTATTTGAAAGTGATTATTGCATTTTCAGTTCTTGTTTTATTTGGGTTGTTATACCACTAACTTAATCCATATTATGACTGACTGTAACAAGTTCCATGATACGTTGGCCTTTTTGATAAAACTGCTACAACAGATGAGACCAGGGCGTATGTGTATGTATGTTTGCGCATGCGTGTGGAACGATGATGTAAATAGGTTTTGGTGCCGTATTAAATAATCGCTTTTGATTTCGTTTATTTTTTTTTTTTTTTCTTAAAAATAATGTTGTTATAATTAACTCTATTTCCACACATTTTCCTTAAGTGGTTCCTCTAGTTTTTCCTCATTTTGCTGGTCTGTTAAACCATTTTCCTATTTGGGAAATTGTTTTATTTTAAACGTTACAGCTACGTTTTGTAGAGTGGTTGTGTTATGTTGGATTAAACATTTGTAATGTGACCAACTGGAATCTTTCTAAAAATTATTTTTTTTTTCTATTGAAGAAAGATGCCAAGGACTTGAGAGGAGCTGCCCAGTCCACGGTATAACAATAGATTTCCATGGTGTGAACTCAAAACCGAAGATGGGGGCAGCTTAATGCTGCAAGCAGAGATAAAAAGAAAATGATAGAAGGACCAAAAAATTAAAGAAGCAGTTATCCCACTGAATACTTAAAAATAATTCGAATAACATCTTGAGGCGACATCGCATATCGTAAGTGAATGTTCAGCATTAGCAACCGATAGAATGAGGATCACCGCTAGCAGCATATTTGATATGGATACTTTGAGTGAGTTCAGTGTCAACTGAGTGGTATGAATAAAGAAATCGTTAAATTTTAGATGACATACAAAAATCTCTTGTCTTATATAAACGCCTAATGTTAGTTAAAATCGCGAATTTTAAAAGACTCGAACAAGGTGGCAGTATTTTCCTTCTACAAAACTAATTAATAAATTTAATATGAAATTTTAATAAATTATTTTTTTTAAGTTTAAAAGACCTTTTTAAAAAAAAATAATTCTTAAAAAAACATCGAAAACATTCGAGCAGAGAGTCATCAAATATGAAATAAAATTTTTATGGAACAACTGCTTCAGCATAGATTATAAACGATAAAAAATACGTTAAGAAACGCCAGAATTAAATTTGAAGGCCGTTTTCGTCAAATTGGCATTTTCTATGGGCACATCCTTTAATTAATATTTGTTTACTAAACGGTTACGGCAGCACATATTTTGTGTAAACTTTAAATGTTCGTCCATAACGAGTCAAAAGATAAGGTCGTATACCTGTAAAAAGACCCTTTCATTTTTTAGTTTAGTTTCAAGGAGACCAGATTTAAGCACTTTGTAAAAAAATTAAAATTCCAGTCGCACAAAAGAAACCCGGAAATCTTAATTGTAAGATGGGAACACCCTTTATTTAAAAAAATATTTTCTAAAAGGGACCGTTCTATCTTCACAGCCCTTCAAATTAAACAAACATTTTTTTAAATCTGTTTAGAAATGAAGGAGAACTAAATTAACAAACCTTCTACGTTTTTTTGAGGTCCTTTAAGAAGAAAAAAAAACTTGTTTGACTTTTAGTGTGAATTAATGATACAAAATAGTATAATTATTTATATTTTCAATGTTCCTAACTATTGTTAAGAAATTAGAAAATGAAAAATTACAGAAAATTTTTAGATTCCCAAAAAACCCTAAAAAATCGACAATAAAAATGTTTTCGATTTTTTTTTTGCTGTGATTGCTAAAAAATAAGCTAAAGAACAAATCAATTAAAACATAAATTTATTTTACAGGAGAAAATCTGTTTTAAAGTTTAAATTTAAATAAAACATAATTTTAGTCTAAATCGATAGCCTCTGGTTACAAAATTGAAAATTTATATCGCTTAATAATATTTTGTACAGAATTGTCTTTCAGAAGAAATATTCAATTATTTTATATATTTGGCAATATTTTGTCGAATAACTTAAAACCAATAGATAATGATTTTTTTGCCAAAAATGTACTTTTTTTCAATTTAAATTTCTATTTTCATACAATTTTTGGATAAAAGAATTTTAGGACGGAAATTTATGGCCAATCCAGCTTTCAGTGTCAAGATAGATCAAAAAAAGATTTGACCTTACATTACAATGATCTTAAAACGAAGGTTAGATTTATTAATATTTAAGTGTTGCCGGCTTAGCATTATGCAAAAAGGTAAGATGCCTTCAAAATGTAGAGTTTGTGGCGAGTTCCCGAAATACCACAGACAAACATTCATAAAGACACTTTAAATAAAAAATATTCACAGATAAGGACAGGTATTCAAAATGAAAGAAATCGGTTTGACGAGAAGTAGGAAAGCTTTCACAGAGGTTGTAAAAAATTTATAAACTAATTTGTACAATAATGATCGAGAGCCAAATAAGCATGTAACATAGAAGAAGGACTTAACCAAGCTAATGCCTTAAAAATAATTGGGATTTGGGACTTTCCCTTAATCATCATAAAGTCACTGAAGCTAAAAAGAAATGTAATCATTTCAATCGGGTTTGTCGTTCAGAAATTACAAATTAATTTAGTTCTTCTTAAATTATCCATTCTTCAGTTGAATCCATAATATATTCAGGTCTTTAATATGATACCAGCATGTGATGAAATTTACCTGGCTATAAACTTTATTTTCTGTAATTTATTGACTGCGTTGCTTCAACAATTTTCTGAGTGAAAAATTACTTACAATTCTTGTCATTCCTCTAATGATTTAGAGTCCTTAAAAACCTTGATTGTTCTCATAAAAGAAAATCATTAATATTAAATAAAAAGAAGCGTGAGCTTTATTCGTCGTTAACCATTTTATGAAAACACCTGTTAATCTAATGTCCAGTCTACTGTTTGCTACACTTTCATTTACTTACAAATAAAACGTTACTAAATGATTGCATTAATGGTTTTATTATAAAATTTTTTAAATTTTTTACTCTCAACATATTTGCAAAGCGTTTATTTTGTAACGAAAAATAATTTCAGTTAATTTTTTTTTCTTACTAAATCCTTGTTTGGCTTGTCCAACTTGATTTTTTTAGTTGTCTCTAACTTTTGTTTGATTTTTATTTTGAAATTTATTTTTAATTTTAATTTTAACACTACAACGAGAAATTGGTTTTGTGAATTTCAGAAATTTTGTTTTACTTTTTCCAGTATAAAAACAGCATGACATTTAACAAGATTTATCACATCATTGTGGCCGGCACAGCTTAAGAGATTTGAAACGTAATTTTCATAGAAATTGTGTGATTAAGGATAAAATAAGTAAAAGAAAATAATTTAAAAATTATTCTTTATTAAAAATATAAACAAAAAGAACAACAACAACAACAACATGTATAAATTGGTAAGTATCCCGGCTAGAAAGCGAGTAAAAATTTCTTGAAATTTGTTCTTTGAAAAAATGCTGAAAGAGTGAAATCTACAATGATGAAAAAAAAAATCAAAGTTATAGTTCCACATAAAATGTGTTAAGTGTTTTTTGGATATTCTACATGAATTCTAATAACAGTTAATAAATTTTAATATAAAAACTAAAAGATCTAGAAGATTTCTTTTTATAAAAATCTCATCAAAAAAATTGTTCAAACCGCAATTGAGTAAATTCGATTTAATATTCACTGTAATACAGCAAAGTTAACGTTAATTGTAACCTCTTAAGAAAATAATAGCATATTGAAAGAAACTAAAAGCGTATTAAAGTGGAAGCCTCTAGATCACAGTATATATTGACGATAAAGATTTACTTACACTAAACCACAGGATCATGCTGATTTAAAATGGTTTTGAATGTCCTGTTTGTTAACGCTCTACTCGAATATCCCTTTTCTTTACTAAAAATAACAATGGCTTCATGTCAGATTTTAATTCCATGAAATGTTCACTTAATCCTTAACAGTTAAAAAATTCAGAAATTAATTGTATTAAAAAGAATATCGTAAACGGGGATATGACTTTGTTATGATGAATTGTCAACCACTTAACATTCTGAAACGGAATGCATCTGTTGTCGTTCGCTTACTCATCCTTTTGAAAAAAGATGTTTGATTCCAATTAAGGACTACACGGCAAATTCTTTTCTCATCTTCCGGATTTATGGGAATTAAGTCTCCAGTTGCGACACAATATTCATTAAAGATAATTTTTGTGTCAAGCAAAAAATTGACCCAGCTTGCTCACGTGTACATTATAACCCATCTTTATCCCATTAAAAAAGAAAGACAGAACTGATATAGAATTTCGTAGGCGTATGGCAGTGGGTACAGCTTAATTTTTCATTTATACTTGGCTTGAAGTATGGCCGTCAGTAGCTAGAAATAGTAAAAAGAGCAGTTCCAATAAAAAAAAAAATGTTTGGCAGCTAAGTTGAAATTTTTCTATATGTTGAATGCATGAAAGATCATTTAAAAGGGAAAATCCTACTACTGCAAAGATCTCGAGATTTCCATTGAATTTTGTCTGGGTTCGACAAGTAGGTGTTTCTCTAGCTGCTTAAATGTTAACAAAGAGTATTACAGGAAACATCATCTTTATGAATTGTCAAGGTTTACCAGTGTTACTTGCAAATCTTTTTGTTTGACGAAGTATCAGAAAACCTTCACAAAAGATTAGGATTTGGTATATTTGCCTTTTATTGATAAAATATTTTCTCAGATCATAAAACTTTCATTTAAAATGACAGACATTTTTGCTGAGTGCTTTAAGTTTATAAAGGATTATTGTTAAATCATTGAATTAACGTCTAGCAGAAAATTAACGAAATAATATTTACTAAATACGACTCATTAGAAATTTGTTAACTTCAAAGCTGAATAAAATATTGTTTTTAAAATTCTTCATTTCCCTCGTGCAGCGTTACTAAGAATATAGATCACTTTTCTTTTTTTTATTTAATTGATATTCAAACGCTTTAAAGGCAGTTTTGATTTTCCGTAAAGGCGAGTGTATTTTCCTATCCCTCATTGCATAAAGCATATTTTTTTAAAATTTTTTTCAAACTATTACTACTTTCGAAAGGGGTTTTAGTAGAGGAGAAAGTCAATGAAAAAGAATGATTATTAGAAGCTTCATTTTAACAACGCTGCAAGTTGTGCTTTATTTTAATACGAAATTGTAGCGCCTCTGGTGTTCAGTAGTTGCATAATTTTTTTTAGTATTTCTGTTTCACTTTGCGTCACATTAATCCCGCTGAGCAATATTAACAAAAGAAGTCTCAGTGATATATAACATGGTGTAGTATGTGCGACCGGTATATGAACCTAAGACACTAACAGTCCACCCTAAATACGGGCGTTAGGCACGACGTAATTTAGCGTCTAGTTTTTACGCTGTAATGAGTAACTTAAATAAGAGCGCCAACGTTGTGAAACGAACAGTATTGTTTACTTATCTTATTTGCTAAAAACCACAAAATTAAAATAATTAAGAGAGATAAAATCGCGAAATTGACCTTAAAGCAGCTGTAATGTCATTACTGTTGGAAATACTTTTGTATATACCACAAAAAAAAACAATAACAACACTTCTTTTGCAGCCAACTTCACTTTTTACGCGCGTCAAAATTGGATTTTTCAATTGTTCAACGTTAGCGTCGCGCTATTTGGGTTGGTCTCATACATTTTGTATGGGCATGAGAATTTTTGACAGTTAAATAACGTCTTACGCTCGTATTTAGGGTGGACTGTAAGCTATCACATACTTGGTAGTCAAACCCATAATCACTTAGAAAAAACATACGCCACCTGTTTTCATAATCTTGTTATGTCATTTAGATGGAGTCGTTGAATGCAGCGTTGTATGCGCTTCTCATAATAAAACCAAACTCATTGGTTTTATATGGAGTAGCACATTGGGCAAATGACATGTGGGGCTTCGTTGACATGTGCGCCTTAAATTTGTAATTTAGTTAATTTGGGGACTGTGAATCTGAGCGCTTATGCACAAAAAAATGATGGCATTAATTTTGTGAGGACATTTTTACAACTGAAATAAGTTCCACACGTCCAATGAAATATCTCTTGCAACACTAGAATCGTTTAACCGAGATAAACAACATTGGATACAGTGTTATTTAAACTAGATGTTGACTCCGTCAACATTCTTTATGATCACTGGTTAAGCAGTCTGTTTATTGCAGAAGACTAGTTTCATAAAATGAAGAGACCCAAAAACCTTATTTAACTCATTGTTGAAGATTCAATTGCTTAAAAAAATTTTTAATAGTTTTAGGCCAGTCCCGACGTTCACTTACAGTTTCATGTACTGCTTTGATAGTAAACTTTGAAAGAGTTTTTGGATGTCTAATGTGTTAAACATCGCCAGTAAGTCCAGCCGCTAGAAATGTTTTAAAAAATTTATTTCCTTCTTTATTCATTACTTTTGATTTTTTGAATAATATTTCTCCGGAAGCTTTTAAACTGTGGCTGGCAAATTTTTTATTTTCTTTAAATTATTTTTCATCGCTCATAACGACCAGGTCGTTTTTTATTTTTCTCAACTTGCTGCGTAAAAAAACAAAAACTTCGCTTAAAGAATATTTAATATAATTGTGATAAAGAGGCATTATACAAAAAAAAAAAAGAAAATTCTCGAATTTAAACTTAAAGCAATTGCAAAAGCAAGTGAAATGCTTTGACAAAAATTCTCAAATTCTATTTTCGGAAATTGGTAGTGGATCAGAAAATATATTTTCTTTAATCTTTTAGAAAAATGTTTTAATTATTTTTTCAGAATTGATCACAAATATATTGTTTTTGTTTCGGTTTTAAGAGCAAAAATTGAATGTTATAATTTATTTTTTAAAACTAAATATTCTTTATTTTTTTAATATATTTTTATTTGTGTTCTTAAAACTTTTAACAATTATTTTTTCTTCCTACTTAGTATCTTCTATTCTTAGCTGTGCTCTGCAGCAGCCAGTCATCTTTAGCTGGATACTTGGGTGGTGGCTATGGTCATGGCTTAGGCTATGGCATTGGTCATGGTATTAGTTATGGTTATGGCGGTCATGGTATTGGTTATGGCCATGGTTTTGGCTATGGTTATGGTGGTCATGGTTATGGTTATGGTGGGCATAGTTATGTTGCTGCACCTGTTGTTGCTAAGGAAATAGTGGCCCAGCCCATAGTTACTAAGACTATTACACCCGTTATTACCAAGACGATTAGTGCTGCACCAATAACTGTTACTAAAGTTGCTCCGGCCATCATTGGAGGATATGGCGGTTATGGGGGTTATGGTCATGGTTATGGCGGTTATGGTTTGGGCGGTCATGGCTATGGAATTGGCCATGGTTATGCTCTTGGTTATGGCTATGGTGGTCATGGCTATGGTTATGGTGGCCATGGTTATGGTTATGGTGGCCATGGCTGGTAAGAAGTAAATGTGTGTCATATCTGTTAGCAAGTTAAAAAATTCGAAAATAATTTTAATATTTTAACGAAATTAAAATATTCATCTCAATTTTAATTTTCAGTGTTCTTTTGCTTAACAGTTTATTACTTGCATTTTATAGCAAAAATTAATATTTAATAATAATTAATATTTATAAGAACACTTTCACAAAGACATTAATACTTTCAAACAACCAAATAAACAGTCATAATCATTATTTAAGCTAAAACGGTTTTTAACTGTAAAATATTTTAAATATGTAAAATTTGTATTTATTATTAATAATACTAACCCTGTTGTAAATATTTAAGTTTATTTCATATTCAAACATTTTGTACCTAATTTTATCATTTTAATGTGAATTGTAAACAATCGATTTATACAAATAAAGCAAAATTAGCACAAAAATGTGCTCCAAAGTATTTTTAATATCAAGTTTTATTATTTAGAATTTTATCATAAATTTTGCAGAATTCCCTTTCAAATAATGCACATTAATAACCGATTTAAAAAAAGAAGGAGGAGGTTATCAATCCCAGTGAATGTTGCTTTTTTTTCTATTTGTGCCTGCAGAACTCAGTCATTTCTGAACCGATTTTGAACTTTTTTTTGTAATTTGATAGATTACTCGTATGCTTACAGATTGGTTTCGTTTTAAAAGCAGTTCATAATCTTAAAAATTAAAGGGTGTCCCCATACAACATACATTTTTTTCGATGTATTATGTACGGTTCATAGCGCACTGCTTTAAAATAAAAAAATGCATATAACTATATCTCCCAATAGCAAAAAGTAATACAAAAATAAATCTAAAAATTAAAGGGTGTCCCCATATTTGATGAAAATTAACTTATATGCCCTATCTTTTGAACAATTATAGACAAACGCTTGAAAATTGGACAGAATGTCGACTACTATGAACGTAGTAATAACAGGTATAAACATTCATAATTATAATTTAAAGGGTATCCAAATAGCTAATGTAGTTAGATGTATGTGGCCAAACTTTTATACTCTTATAGCCAGATAATTGAAATTTACAAATAACCTGTATGACTAACTCCGCTATAATAACAAGTATAAAATTTGTATTTGGAAATTAAAGGGTGTTCCCATATTTGAAGTAAATTGACCCAATGGCCCTTTCGTTTGAACCGTTATACTTGAAAATTAAATATAACGTCCACTACTTTGTCTGGTATAATAAGAATTACAAATATTTAAAATTATGAGTTGTAGGGTGTTACAATAGTTGCTGTTATTTGATGTGTATGACCAAACTGTTGAACAGTTGTAGACAGTTTATGAAATTTGCACAGAAACTTTATTGCTAAATTTATTATAACAAGTAGCAAACTTGAAATAAGAAATTAAAGGGTGTCCCCATAACTGATGTAATTTGACTTATATGGCCCTATCTTTGTAACTGTTATAGATAAACTCTCAAAAATTAGACAGAATGTAGATCACTACATCAAGTATATTAACAAGTATAAATATTTAAAATTAGAAATAAAAGGTTGCACTAATAGTTGCCATTTGATGTATGGCCAATCTTTTGACAAGTGGAGACTAGCGCTTTATATAAAATATTTTCACTGTGTCAGCAATAAAATTTTCTGGTTTAATATGCATTCATATTTTGTTCTACGACATATAAACAACGACAACTGTTTTAAAGAAATGTTATTTTAAGTTTGTCCGTTTTGAAATTAGTTTTTTTTTTTTTTTTTTTTTGGAAGAATTATTTTTTCTTATTTTATTAAAAAAAAAAATGAGAAAAATTAAACTTTAGTTAAAGTTAAGAATTATCCAAAAAATCCTATTTCCATTAGTAGAAAGAACTATATTACTATTTAAAAAAATTTCACTATAAACCTCTTTATATTTTATTTTTCTTGTAAGTTTGGCAGAATTTATTTGAAAAGCTCTGTACCTCTTTTTTAAGAAAAAAAAGAGGAGAAATTATAAAATTTTTTACTTCGCAAATATTCAGGCAACATTGAAACAAGTTTAAGGTCAACTAAGAATGTCTTTTATTTAAAGGTCTAAATTATTAAAGATAGCTAAATAATACACTGATGATGTAAATTAAGCTCGTGTTCTTACAAACACATAAAACTAATTACTGGTGATTACGATTTGAAACGGCAAAACAAGTGTTTGTAAATCATAAATGCGAAAAATGTGGCGGCTTTAAACGTCAAAAATATACTGAAACGAACTGCTGAAACCTATTAGGATTGAATTTTATAGTAAAATATTCAAAAACATGTTCAAATATATATATATAGCCTTTTCGGGACCAAAAATTCAAAATAAACTTTTGATAACACAAATTGCAAAAAATCTATATAAGAGTAGGTAAAATATTTTATTAAAAATTAAAAATACATGGAGCGATAGAGAATTAAAAAATTAGGAAAAATCATTCAGTAAATAAGTTGGCGCTCGCCCATATTTTCCGAGTTATGGCCCTCTGAAAATTTCACAAAAAAATTCAATTGCCAATTCGACTTTTATAAGTATCATTTAAAAGCTATTGAAGAGATCCTTCAGGAAATACTAAAAAAATGTAATGTATGTTAAAAATGCTTAACCCATTAAGAGCCGATGACATTTTTATGTCAAATTTTATATCGCACTTATTTATTTTTTCTCATTTTTTAATTTCTTCTCACAGCAATTTTTTTGTTTTTGATAGGAGATACTAGATTTACATACATGCTGGAGGGTATATAAGAATCTACACAGCCGAATTTAACACTCTTAATTGGTTAATTTAACTTCTCAAAACTTTTAGAATAAAAAATTAATTAAAAAATGTATGCGGACGTTTTCCAAAGAAAACAAAAAAAAAAAATATTAGACACTACATTACATCCTTCACTAGCATTCTTCGTATCTATCTACCTTAGGTTTTGTGCATTGTAAACATCATCTTTTTAACCAACTAATCTATATCTATTTGGTAGGACGAAGTCCCCACATTAATATGTATTTTGTTTTTGTTTATCGGAAACAAAAATATAAATTGGCTCTATTGGAAACCAAGCATTCAGCTATTTTTTAAATTAGTTGATTTTCCACCCCGAGTTTTAATTATTTTTCAGTTTATAAAAGTTTTTTATTATCACTTTGACTCAAACCGTGCAATCTTTCTTTGTATAATAAATCGAAACTAAGATTCAACCCATCTGAAAAAAATTTTTTTTTCAAATTTGTTTGTGATACTCGAAATAAATCAAACAACATCTTTTTCTTAAATAGATTTAATTTTTTTTATTTACATTTGCCAAAGATAATCGAGGAAATTTACAGTAACAAATAAAAAAATATACATTAATAACAAGAAAAAAATAATTAAACTTATAAAGATTTATTTTATCAAAAGCTTTCAGGGCTTTCTACTCATGAAACCATACAATTCTTTTCTTTTTCTTCCTAAACCGTTCCCCGTACGAAATACTGTTGTTGTTGTTATGGATGTTTGTTGTTTTCAATCATTTTTACAGCATTCGTTTTTGGCGCTTACCAGCCATGACCGTAACTCAAACCATGACCGTAACCCAAACCCAAACCATGACCGCCATAACCATAACCTCCCAAACCATGACCATATGAAATGGCTGGAGCAGCTGCAATTTTAACAGCTGGAGCAGCATAAGAAATGGCAGGAGCAGCATACGATACAGCTGGGGCAGCATATTTAATAGCAGGTGCTGCATAAGAGATGGCAGGAGCAGCAGCTATTTTAACAGCTGGAGCAGCATAAGAAATGGCTGGTGCAGCATAAGAAATTGCTGGAGCAGCAATTCCATGACCGCCTATAAGACCACCATGTAGACCACCATCATAACCACCCAAATAACCGGGAGCGGCAGCAGTGCTAGCAATAATGGCCAAAGTAACAATGACCTGAAAATAAAAGTGTAAATTTTATTTTTAATAATAATTGTATTTTTTTCAAACGAATGCTACGAGCTTTTAGCTCATAATGATTAAAAAAGAAACGCTCAAGTTACTTCGCAGTAATTTTCGACTAAAATTTTTTTTGTGATATATTTGAAAATAAATATATTCTCCTAATTTTCATTATAAATTTAAAAAAAAGCTTCAAATTTTTTAAGCTTTTAAAGTTTTTACTAATCCAAACTTTTTAATGAAAAATAATTTTCTTTAAAATTTTCTTCCTAAAAGCTTTTAAACCGCGTTTGACATAAATTCTAAAGAATTTTTTTTTATAAAAATTAAATAAATTTTACCAAAAAAAAGCTTTCTTTTTTATATTTCTATGAGAACAAATAACATTTTATATAAATGGAGCCTTGTGTTTAAGCTTTAAACTTATTGGATTTTATAAAACTTTAAAGTGAAAATTTGATTTATCGGCGAATAAGACAATAAGAAATTAGTTTCAATAATTAGAACTGACTTATTTCTTAATAGATCTATTGAGCGTATGCTGTCTAAACTTCAGAGCTTTTTAACAGGAGTGTAAATATTTTGACTGTTCATTGCAGCATGCCTCTCTTTATTCCGTTAATTTCTTTCTTAATTTTTCAGACAGTAAGGGCAATCAGCTAGACAAGTTAAAGCGTCAAGTATTGCACAGTGGGAGATTTTTGCAAGAAAAAAAAAACAGTGCATTTAAAATTTTAAGTTATAAAAAAGATGAAGATGGGTTGTTGATAAGAACAAAAAAATCAAAGTTTTTGAGAAAACAGCAACATATTTTTGTAAATTAAAGTATCTTGGCAATATGAAATATTAAGGCCAAATTTTAAGTTTTTAAATCAATCAGTTTTAGTTTTTCTAGTAGAGATTAAGAGAAACCCTTTGCAAATGTTTTGGATATTAAATTTTTTATAACTTTTTTTTATAATCAAAAATAACACATGAATTATTAACAAGAAAAACTAATCAATATTTTTTCTAAAATTTTCATATATAAAACTTGACATTAAAAATTTGAGTTTATATTGAATGCAGTAAAAATGGCGCATATGACCCTCTTTTTCTTTTAGAAAACTTAACAGAAAAAATAATAACTTTATTTTTGAAAATTTTAATAACTTATTTGGGATTTGTGCAATTAATCTTTTCAATTTTCTTATTACAATTGTAATTACTGAGTGGATTTCAGTGTAATTGCAAAAAAGTAAAAGAAATTAAAATTGAGCCAAAAATAATTTGAACTCTTTTTTCACTTACAGAACTATTTAATGATAAAAAATATTATTCTGCAGAATATCATCCAAAAAGCTCGGCATTGAGCAAAGCTTTTAAAAATAGAAAAATCACAGAAAGTTCCTATAGTTTTTATTATTCTCAAGCCTAAAATGACTTGTTTTTATTTTTACTTCAAATTATAATGCGTCAAAAGTGTAGAAAGATGAAGTATTCTACTACAAATCATAATAAAAACCTTTTTAGAAAATTAAAATCGAGCCAGCCGCTTATAAAAGCTGAATATATTTTTATGCCAATTACCCCATTGTGCTATAGTAGCACTTACTTATTAAAACCTATATTCTCTAAGGTCAAAAATAGCCTAGTGGTAAATATTTTTCCTGATTATTCTTTTCAGTTACTGTATTACTGAATAAGAGGAATGAGTTGCCAGATCTATAAAAAAATGCAAATATCCGTAGCTCGCTTTTAAGGTGGTTTGGAAGGTTTCACTTAGGAATGTATCACACACTTCTTTTACTTTCCAAGAAATAATATTTTATTTAAAACGTTTCCTTTGACCCACTTCTGAAGGCAAATCATTAAAATTTTTTCGAATTTAAAAACTTCATGCATTGGGAAAAAACTTAGACTCAACAAAGTTCCTTAAATTTAGTACGAAATTATTTAAGTTTTAATAACTAAAACAATATTTCACTTTATTTAAAAATTAAAATATTTTTTTAACACTTTTAACGAAGATTTGTCAAGGATAATAATAAATTTCAAGTAAAATTTTGTCCACAAATAATTTTCATAATAAACACTTTTTAAACACATTTTAATTTTTCTCTTGTGTTTTTTATTATTCAAATATCCTTTAGTTTAAAAAACCTTTTTTTTTATTAAAACTTCTACTTACAAACTTGAACATTTTAAAGGATTTTATTTTAGTTTTCGATAACTTTGTTTTGTTTGTAATAAAAACTGTTTTTTCTACACAAGCTGACTTGAGTTTGAATAACTTGTTTCAATTGCCAATAGTATTTATAGTCGAAAATTTTCGTTTGTTTGTTCGCTTTTAAAGATTAAGAAAAATCTTTATGAAAATGCTGCCTTCTAGTAAAAATATGACTACGACGCGACGTTTATTGCAACAACACATCCAGCCGAAATTGCAGCTTCATGCAAGCGATTGCTGGCTGCGTAAACAGCTGCTAAGATTCATGTTTGTCGACTTATGCCGGTTGCTGTCGCAGATGTTGTTGCCACGAGAATAACTTGAAATATCAGAAGTTTTTGTTGCTGACACGAAAACAGCTGTTGCTCCAAAAAAAAATCTCACATAAAACAAAAAACACTTTTACTTTTTTTACATCCAATAAAATTGTCTTTAAATGAGTTACATGAAATAAATTTAGTGCGAGAAGTTCAAAGATAAAAAACACACTCTAGAGATCCTGTAGGCAAGCAAGCAATTTTTAAAAATTTTCTTTTGTTACTTTTTTTATATATTTTTTTTATTTTAACAAAAGGTCTTAGTGCGATTTAAGTTCGCGTATTTTTTAATTTTAAAATTAAAAAAAAAAAACAAAAAAATCCTATACGAATTTTTGTGTTAGTTTTAAGGAAAAAAAGTTAAACACAAGAAGATTTAAATTTTTTCCAATATTTATAAAAATAAAAAATAAATATTTTGCAGATTAAAAAAAATTGATTCAGATTTATTATTTTTTTTTTATTTGCACTCGCTGAATCAGAACAGAAACTCCATTCGTTATTATAAAATATGTGAACTGGCCAACCACTTAACACACAACCCTCCAAATTAAATGTCTACTTTAATCCGACAGTTAATCCATTTACTTGTCTCTTTATCTAGCCCCACCTGTCCATTTATCTTTTTCCCTCTTTAAGTTAAAATAAACCAAATGAAAATCTTTCAGCTCTACTAACGAACATCATTGCAAATTTATATATTTCACAAAATCCTTTTAGATCAATTTATGAATTTTGTAGTTTTAAGGTGGAGTTAAAACAGAATCACGTCAATTTGCCACTTAACGAATCATGTATTGTAATCTGTTTAAAAAATTTGTTAAAAGAAATCAACATTTTAAATAATTTTTATTTTAAATTCATTCCATATCAGTTTTGTTGTGTTTTTGTGATTGCATGGATGCATTTATTGTCTGCTCAAATGCTCTGATAAATTGTTAAATTATGCGTGATTTTTAATGAATTTCTTTAAAAAAAAAAAAAACATTTGTGCAAAAGTTACAAAATTTTAGTTGTTTGGTGGGTCAATAAATCTGGTTGGTTTTGATTGAAAGTTGAAAACATTTATGACATAAACGGATTTCCAGTTAATTTTAATGACAAATACTTTGTTCAAGTACCCTAACATTGTTTATTAATAATATTATGTCATGTGTTTGACAATGTTGATAGATTTATTTCAAAATGAAGAGAAAAGTGGCTTCTAGATTTTTCTTTTATTTTTAAAGAAAATTTTTTACACGAATTGTTTGTAAGATCAGGCGGCTCACGAAATTATTTAAAAAAATAACACAAGGTTTAACAAGGCTTTCATAAAAAATTTTAAAATGATACAATTATGTTGTTTAAATTTTATGTTTATTTTTCTTAATGTACGCACAAGACTTGAGGGTATGAAATATAACCGCTCAAGTTTAATTAGGTAAATGTGAAAGACATTATCGAAATCCCATTAAAATGCTGTCAATAATTGAATGTTAAACTTGCCAAAGAGATTAACTTCATTTAGAATTATTTGAAAATGAAAAAAACATATACAGTCATGTCACATATCTCTATCGGAATGGTGTTGATTCCGAGTTAATAATTTTGTAGGATTTTGTTTTTATTTCTTCAAACTCAGATTGTTTTTTTTTTTTCATTCTTAAAAGGTTACTAAAATCGAAATTTTTTAGTGTTGCAATCTTGTACACACCAAAGCTAAAAAAACACTTGGTTAATCTTAAAACAAAAATAAATCTCAAAACCACAAAAAATCTAATTTTAAACAAATAAAAAAAATTTTAATTATTTTTTTTTTTTTTGTTTGGAATGCACAAGATAAATTCATTTCTGAAGGATCAACAACAAATTTAAAAGCTGTAAACGACCCATCTAATTTACAGATCCTTCTACATTAGAAATAGAAATTTCAAAGTAGTTTTTTCTATCTCGTTTTCTGACATTTACATATTAAAACTTTAATAAATATATTTCATAATTTCGAAATAATTATGTCTATTGTTTTTGATTCCCATTTTAATCCCCTCTAGAATCGGTAGTGATGAGCAGTATGTTCGTTATCGTTAGCTGTAATCAACAAGCTATAAGTCAACACTGTCCTAAAGTTACCGTTATAACTCATGGTTTGTCGTTTAGAAAGAGTAGACAGGGAAGTTCGTTTTAAAAAAAATTCTGGCAGCTGTGTTCAAATCTTCTCATATGTTAAAAACATGAATGAATTTTTAAAAGAGATACTCCTGCCCGTGCAAACAAAGATCTCGAGATGTAAATCGTTTTTAAGTTTCGTTCTTGGTTCTTTTCAAGCTGGTGCCATAAGTAATGTAGAATATTAAAGTTCCTCAGAATATTTTCTGCAGTTTCTTTTTTTCATATGCTACTTTACAATTAAAAGCGAGCTTAAGGCAACATAATCTTAATGAACTGTCAAATTCTACCAGTTTTACTTAGAAATCTTTTAACTTAACGAATTATTAGTAGAGCTTCAAAAATAATCAGAATTTTGCATACATGATTTTTATTAATAAAAATTTTTTTAAGTTTAATTTGGATTCTTATTAAATTATTAATGAAATTAATGAAAATATATATATATTAACGTTTAGTCGAGATTTATAAAAAACTTTTAGAAACTTTTTTCATCTCAAAGCTAATTAAAGTAAAATAAAGAATATAAATCACTTTCTTTTATTACATTTAGTTATTATTTAAACGCTTCTAAGTCAAATGCAAGTTCATTTTACTATCTCTCATAGCATAACGTATATTTCTGGATTATTTTTATAAAATATTTTTCTAGTTAATACCGGACTTTCAGTTAAGGCTCATACAGTTTACTCAAATCTTTTTGTTTAATAAAACCGCGGTCAAAAAATGTCTCCAGAAAAATTTTGCAACCTTTTGTAACTGGTTGTGTAACAGATCGTCTGCTTCAAAATACGAATACATAAATAGACCTCATTCGAACTTGCTGGCATTAGCGTTACTAGAGACTTTTCCTCGGAGGCTATAGCCCTTCAACATAGAGGAAAATTGTTTCTCAAATATTTTCTAGGATGGCATAACTCTCTTCAGACAGGCGTTTTGTGCTAATTTACGGATTATACTGCTTCGTGTTAAAAAAATTCTACTATAAATTTTTTCGCTATGGGCTAAATCGAAATCACTCACATTTAGACATCTCTTTTCAAATTTTTCTAGTCTTTACGCTGATATGTGCCTTCTCCTCTCATTTCATGAGCTTAGCTTTAAACTTAAATTTACTCTGTAATCATCTAATTGTGGAGGTAGGACTGTTCTTCCAGCAATTTTCTACTTCCATGCGATATTGGAGTTTGATTGTGCTTCAAAGGTGTAAAAATATTGGAGTAGATTATCTAAGGATGCTAAATTTTTCCCAATAAGAACTTTAGTCAACCTAAAACCGTAGCAGCTCTAAACTTTATTTTTTTTAAGTTACTTGTAACACTTTGAAAATAAACGGCTCATATGACACCTTTTGTGCGGCCCTGCCAAATATTTTTAAAATTTTATTTCAGATATTGTTACACGGGTTTTGAAGAAATATTCCTAATGCGCAGAGCTATTTAAAAATTCTTAAAATAAACAAATGAATTAAATATTTATTTTAAAATAAACAATTTATAATAGTCAGCCTAAAATTATACTTTAAAATTATTTATTTTAAAATTAAACTAAAAAAATGAAAAACTCCACATCAATAGGGTCGATAAAATTCGTTACGTTTTTTCAACTTCAATTTCATTGTTTAAAAGTCGTTTTCATATTTTTTCTTTCTCATATTTTTTTATTTTTATTTAAGCAAATTTTGTTAGTTTTGATTACATTAAATCATACATTCATTAAAGTTGTTGTTTTGTACTTTAATAACATGCTTTATTGACCACTTTGGGCAACTTTGGGCCCAATTTTGTGTTTTTTTCCTCTTTGTATTTCGCTACTCTGTTTCTTTTCCAAAGGAAAACTATTAAATTTTGTTATGTTTTTTTTTAATAAGTTTTTTAGGCTATAGATTTTCTAGTACAATTAATTTAAGTGAGTTGTATTAAAAGTTTAGTTGGTTGGTCGGTCATACAATGCACTGCACTGCTCTGCACCACACCTCATTTGAAATGGTTTAAAATTCATTTTTTTTTGTCTTGTGTTTTTAGACAAAACATTAATTTGTATTTTATAATTTTTCTATGGTATTTTCATTTCGTTTTGTTAAAAGTATCATTTTGCACATAAGATTATGATGATGACGATGATGTATGAGCGAGCGCTCATTTATTTGTTTGAAATAATTTAAAAAAAATATTTTTTGTAATTATTTATACAACAAAATACATTCTACTTTTTTTTTAACAATGAATTTAATTTAAAAGTATTAAGCCAACAGCCAACTGTATTATGTGTTTGCTAGTGTTAAAAAATTTTTTTTAACAATAAATTGACATTTAAGGAGATTGTTTTGGAAATAAACTTTGACCAAGGTAGTTATTGGTTGGTTGATTAAAGTATTTGCGCCGGTTCTACGCTTACATTTATTTTTATTGTTCGAAATTAAATGCATTTTTATTTATGACTTGTTTTTATTAATTTCTTTAATTTTATGCCAATTCGTATCTGATTGCTGTGAAATTTGAAGCTGCTTCCTTTAGTTTGTAGTTTTTTGTTGTGTTGGTTAGCAAATTGATCATTTAAAATAAAATAAAATTTTAATTATTCATGCTACGAAATAGTGGTTTATTAGGTTTTTGCTTTAAGACTGGTTGTTCGTAAGAAATGTCTCTCAGTTGACATGAAATAAAATTTTAAAATTACATCAGCATGAAGTTTGTAATGACTTGCACATTACGATATGAATTTAAGTCTACTAAATATCTTTTAAATGGTCATTTTAATCTTTTACATCAATCTTAATCCAAATAACCTTACAGTATAACCTTCAACCAATCAAAAATTATCATCTCATTTGTGACTTTTACAATATGTAGTCCCACAAAAGTACATATTTCGTGCCCTTTTAAGTAAGAAAAAATCAATGTACCCAAGTCCATCCTTCTGAGATTGGTTTAAATGAATGTTTTAAAAGTTAAAATACAAAGCTTTTGTCACTCTAAAGCAGCTCAGGGCTGGAAGAGCTAGCACAATTTTTTTGTTCCAACTTTAAGCTAAAAAGTACTTCAAGATGAGATGTGGAACATTTGCAAAACTGTAATAGTAGTATGTTTTAGACTAATTAGCTTACTGTTATAACTTTTATAACGCACCATTTGATCATGGTGTAACTATAAATATATTATAAGCCTTTCACAAGCAAGAATGCTATCTTATATGCTCTTCACTAAACGTATAACCACATTTACCATACTGCAGATTTCCCATTGAATACCCTACAAAAAAATTCTACATTCGAAATTCCTCTCTACCATTTTTTTTCCTAAAAAATAGATTTGTTGTTCCAACTTAATTTCATCAATTTTTCCACAAACGAAAGTTGAAACAACTAAGAGAAGTAACTCAAAACAAATCAACAAAAATAAAAACAAATATTGGGGTTTCAAAAAAATTAAAAACAAGAAAAAAATTAAGTACGATATATAAATTTACATAAAAATGTCACCGGCTATTATTAGGTTAAGCATTGTAAAAAAATTATAAATAACATAAAAGTAAATAGCATTTCCTAAAAGATATCTTCAAAAGCTTCATATGAAACCCATATTGATATCTTAAAAATATGCTGCACAATCTTAATTTTCTATGAAAATTTCAGAGGCCCATAACTCGGCCAATATGATGTTTTTTCTTATTTTTGTTTTTCTAACGCCTCATATATTTGTTTTTTTTAATGATATGGAAAAATTAGAGGCAGTCGTAATGTTTTGCCCGCTGCATCGAAGGCCATATATCGATTATGCTGGTTTTCAATAGAAAAAATCAATTTGTGGGTCTATATTTGCTTAAAATTATAGCAAAAAATTCAATAGCCTTTGGCTACAATCCCAATTTTCTACTGTTATGATCCCTCAACTTTCACTGCCATATTCACAAAATAATAAAAAAGACTTGAAATATTTTTTAAAACAAATTTGCATGGAAATTTTGTTGTTAAACACATTTCAAACTACTTTTATTTTTTATGAATATTTTATGAATATGGCAGTCATTAATGTTTAGCAACTGTTTTATCACAAGAATTTTCAACAAGGTTAGGTGGAGTGTCAGAATGCATTTGATACCATTTTAAACAAGATCAATCTTGAGGTTTTGTGTTTAGCCGAGTTCACAAAACTTATCGGCTTCCCTTACTTCCACAGTGTAGTAATTATAAAGTTCTTAATTTATTTGATATAAATGGAATTCTCGGAATTATTGAAATAAAAAAAATTGCTTAAATGTTGTTTTTTTATTTTTCGCTATAAATTTTCTGATTATTGATGAAACACTTCCAATTATTTTCCCGATTGAAATTAAATTTTTAAACGTTTAATAGTTAAAAGAAGAATTAGTCCTTAGGTGGACAAGTGTATCGAATTTGATTCCAGGTACTTATTTTTTTAATCTTATATACCCTTCATCATATATATATATATAACCACAAGTACATTAAGACTATAAATTTCCAATTTCTAAATTACATATCATAAAAAACTATAAGGGACATAATTACCCAGCAAGAAATGAGTGAGGGAAACTTATACTTACACAATTATCTACTAACACATTTGCAATAATTTTATACTGAAAAAGCGTTGCCGTTGTACGGCTTTTCGTATTAAATTTAAATGAATTTTTGTTTTTTAATTAAATCTAAGTTTTTACTCAAACTTGATTATCAAAGTTCAAAATATAGTTTATAAAAAGTTTTGTAATTAAATCTGTTTTAAAAATCAAGCAAAATTTTCATTAAATCTTTTGTAAAAAAAAGTCACTGGTAATGCTGTTTGCTACAGACATCACACGTATACAAATGCTTACATCAAGTTTTTCATTTTCCATTTAAGAATGTGATAGAAACTTTGTTCTACGCAGTGATGGATATTTCCATCATCAGTGATTGTCATTTGATAGATTAAATGATGGTCACTGTTTTTGTAGGGTATATTTCTTCGCTAAGGCCAAAAGAGTTCACACACCAACCGCAATGTAGTTTTGAAAGTTCTTAATATATTTTTTGTTTATTCAAAATAACAAAAGTTTAAGTATGAAATCTCCTCAAACTTTAATTCTTATGTTTTTATCTTTTAATAACTTAATCATAAATATTTTATTTTGAGTAATTTAAAACATAATAAATTTTTGAATAATTTTTTATACACCTGCTTAGAAAAACCTATTGATGCTTAAACTTTTTTGAGAAAAATTACAAAAGATTATGATTATGGTGGTTGATTTCATGGCACTATGTCAAAATTGTTTATCCCAATAAGTGAAGAGCTCACCAAATTTTAGGGTATACAAACAAAATCTAAAAAGGATATGAACAGATCTTGCTGATTGTCAATAGCAAAATTTTCCAAACTATATCTGATCGAATGCCAAAAGGCGGATCAAAAATTGTAAAAATTGTATGCCTTAAATTTGAGATATTTAAAACCTGAGGTCATAGACTTTTAATGTTTTAATCAAATTTAATCGTTCAAAAAGACTGAACCTTAATTTATTACATTTCATTTGCAAATAATCGTTAATTTTTTTCCAAAAGGAAATACAACAAATCAAATAATTTTAGCCAACTTTAATAAAAATCGCTTGTTAAAAACATTAACCGACAAAATGGCAAGAAAAACACACAAAAAACTTTAAATATTTAAACAGCTTTTTTTAGCGCTTGATTAAATTTAAATCTAAATTAAATATGATTTTCAACTGATAGATTAATATCAAATTTATTTTAGCGGCAATTTTATAAGGTGTCTCCTTAAATGCTGGCCTTATTTGGGTTTGTCATAGAAAAACAATAGAGAACATAATCTGCATCATGACCATAAACAAATCATGTCTTGGCCTTAAGGTTAACACCAAATCATATCGTTTCGTTAAAATACAGTTTCATGGAAATTAAAGTACATGTGAGTGTTTACTCGTACTCGTATGCGCCTGGTTAAATGTTTGAAGAAAAACTGTAATAAATGCAAACATTATTCATAAAAATGCTAAATATATTTTATGGTTGCTGTTGACTTGATAACTTTTGAAGCGAATCTCATTCACATTCACTAACAAATAAATTTTAACGAACCCGTATCGATAAAATGAGTCCACTATTATGACAGCTATGGGCGTTTAAGTTTATGCGCAAATTGTAATGTTTTATTTGTTGTTGTTGCTTAAGAATATCATTAGATTTTTTGTTGTTGCTGTAGTAGCGGGCTTCTAAGATTTATCTTTCAATATTTTGTGTCAGTTTTAAACATTTTTGTTTATTCCCATTGAATTGCAGTTTATTGAGTGCGTAAAGAAAAAGAACACTTGCAACATTCAGGTGCTGATTTAAATTAATTGTTTTAAATGCCAGTAGGAAATGGAAGTTTGTAGGTTTTAAGATTTCTAATGCTGCAAGAAACTTGTCAGTTTTTAAATAAATAGGTTTCGGTTACGATGTTGGAATGATGTCCCTGGAGATGCCTGATATCTTAAAGACTTTTAAGTTGTATTAAATCTAAAATAAATCAAAAGAATTCGACTGAAAGTCTGTTAAAAAAATAAGAAGAAAAAGTCAAGTTCTATATATAATTTTACATAAGAGTATCATGGGCTCTTAATGGGTTCATCATTTTTTTTTAATTTTTGCATTTCTTAAAAGTCTCTTTAAAAGCTTTTAAATGGTACCCGTATCGATATCTTAAAAAATATGTGAATAATCGTATTTTTCTATGAAAATTTCAGAGACCCATGACTCGGAAAATAAATGGAGTTACTTCACTCACTAGATTCGTTCTAAAAGTATGGAAAAAAAGAGGCGAGTGCTGTCTCGGATTAGGACTTCATGTGGACTTGAATTACCTGGGCGACCTTATATATATTTTCAGATTTCTTTTCTTTCCATCTTATGTATCTTCAGTGAGAAAGAAAATTTTAAGAAAGTATGCAAAGTACGCAAAATCGATTACCGAGCAATATGGGCCACAGTCATACTCGTACATCACTTGTTTGCAGTATGTGTCAGGTTCACAGACACTCGACCTTACTATAATAAGTACTTTTTATTAATAAATAAAAGGTTTTTCTCTTTTTCTCAAAAATTTCCTGTGTTCACATTTTTCGCCGGTCTTGATTACAATCACCACTCATTTTTCAAGAAACTATAAAAATGAATCGTAAAATAAATTAACAATTTTCTTAACTAGCATGGTCTTGGGTAAGAAAATAAAATTTTATGCAAATTGGTCAACAGGAACTATGTGCGGCGACAAATGGGTTAAATTTTCTCTAGCTTATTTAGTGCCTTGGCAAAGTTGATTTCAATGATAACACGGACGAACAGGCGAACATCGCTTAGTCGACTGCGCTATGCATAAGAACTCAGAATATAGATATAAATCACATTATTGTAAAAATTACAAAATGAATGACAAAGTAAAATTATTCTATTTCTACCTGTGTTGAAGGGTATAAAAATAAAATTCTGTTTTCCTCACATTTCTCAGTGCTATTATTTTCTATAGGTTGGAACCTTTTTGAAAACGTTTAAAATGCTGAAATTTAAAACAATTAACTAACAAAAGTAAATTATTTCATATTTAAACAATTTAAATTCACTTATTCTTATTATTGTAGGTAAAAGCACGTTTCTATAGCCATTCCACCAACTTTAATTTAAATCTTCAGGAAACGTGTTATAAATTACTAGATAAACTGTTTTCTGGTAATAACTAATGGAATTTTTGCAAAAATAGCAAAAATCACATTAACTAATTAATATGCGATTGTTTTAGTGGCATGTGCCTTGTTTCTGTGACTTAAGAGAAAAATATCTCACATAAATATATTTTAGTCATTTGGTTTTATAATACTAAGTTAAGCAATTCATGGACGCTTTTTCTCTTTTTTTTTTTTTTTTATTAGAACCAGCACTTAGGGTATGACTCCTACTTATGTAATATATTGTTCCAGAATTTGGAAATTAGGCTGTAGGAAGGGGGATAGATGAAATACTGCTTGGGGACATTTGATTTGAATCTTTGCACATTGAAAAGGTAGGAAAGACCTCTGCAGGAAGTTTATTTCACATACAAACTGTTCGGCTAAAAAAAGAATTCTCTCTGTTTACAAAGGAATGCGCTCTTGATGCAGAATGTATTGTGCGCACGAAATTACAGTTTTAAGGAATAAGTTCCTTGATTTCATAAGAGCACATTTTGTTGTAGTAACGATAAAACAGTGAAACACATCTGACATTGCGTCGATGCTCAAGTGAATCAAAAGAGCTGGATACCCAACTGTCACCGATAAGCTTCTTCGTTCTCTTCTGCACGCAATCGAGTAACTCCAGGATGGACTTAGGGAGTTTGATTCCATTTTCTGTCTGATAAAGGTGACATAGTAAGGAGATCAGATGAAGTGAAGTATTTCTTAAACTGTTTTAGAAAACCAAGACTCTTGATTGCTTCTTCGCGATATGAAATATATGCTTGTTCCAACGAACACCGCATTGAATTTTCATGGCAAAAACATAGAGAGCTTCTGATTCCTTATTATATATATCACCCATAACTACAGATGAGGTAGCATGTTTAGCCGTACGCCTTTGCGAAAGCACACAGCGCTGGGTTTTATGAGCGTTAAATTTAACCCTGTTCGCAAGGCCCCGTTCGGAAATTACCAAAAGGTAGCGAATTGAGGTTATCGTCCATGTGCTTTATCACAGCCGGCATTTTCTGAAGAATTGGTCTATTTCGAAACGAAAATTAATGCTACTGTCATCTGCGAAAGAATAGATAAATTTGGCAGACTGACGTAGAAGGTCACTCGGAGATATCATACTCCCTTCTTTACAAGAATTTCTTAAAAGCATTAAATTGTAGACATTCCAATTTTAAAAAGTGTAATTCTCCCGCTTAATACCAAAGGCGCTGCAAGTGTGGTTGCAATTAAAGCTTTCTATCTTCAATCTTTTTCATCATCTATCTCCTGTACTCTTTCCATTAGCAAAACAGTTTTACGATTAATTTGTCGAAAATACGGTCTGAGTGTTGTTATTAAAAAGTCTCGTAGAGGTTCCATAGGTGGCAGTAATTTTTCTTTTTTGTTTCAACACATTTAATACAACAACAATAATGGAAACTCTCGCTACAACAATGGAGAAAATCTTTAAAACTCCCACTTTGGACGTTTACTTCTCTCTCATACCAAAATTGGTTCGTAAAGCGCAACGCTACTTAGTGCATAGATTTTACGCTGAAATCACATACCTAAAGAAGAGCGTTAACTTCGTGTTTGGAACTTGAAATATCGAAATAAAAAGAGATAAAATCCCTAAGCACTGACGACGCGATATTTAGATTTTCTTTGTACAGTTCATATGCACATGAGAATTTTTGACAAAGATTGAGATTCGTGTGCTAATTAGGCTTTGGAAGTAAAAGACAAATGCATTTAAAAGCTTAAGGAAGAGATTTTTTTAACCAGAAATAATAAGGAACTCTAAAATAAGCTGCGACAGGCGTCATATTTTATTTATTTATTTATTTATTTTTTTTTTTTTTTGTGAAAATTTCCAATCAACCCCACACAAAACCGGACTTAAGTAATTAAAGTGCGTTTTATATACTTTAAAATACAAAAAAAAAACAAGCTCCATGTATTTGCACCTTCATTAAAATTTTTTCTTCATGCTTACAAACTTGCGGTGGTAATTAACTGATCTATTAAAAAGGGGGCGTCAGCTTACTTTTTTTTTATTTTGTTGCAAACTGTTGCAGTCATGTACACTTGAATGGGAGTTAAAAATTGTGAAATGTTTAATAAATTAATTGTTCAAAGCAAAATGTGTAGATTTAATGAATGGTTTTAAAAACTAATTTTTTTTAAGAATGGAGTTGCGTAGATGCTGAAATAAAGTGCAAAAATAAGCCGTCGTTTTTGTTTTTATGTGAAAAATGTGGCTGTTAGTTGTAATTATTTGGTAGTTTTGGCTTAATTTGCGCAACGTTAAATTAGTTTAGATGTTTTTTTTGTCGTCATCTTTAATAAATTTTATTTATAATTTTTACACTTGCAAAATATAATTTGATTTGTAATATATTTTATTTTTTATTTATAAATACTAATGGCTTTTGGTGAACGTGAAAACTTTATATAAAAATCTTCTAATAAAAGTAAGGAGGCTATCGATAATTTCATAAAATCATTTTATTAAAGTTAAGGTTTCTGTAATTAAAAAATATTTAAACTAAGTGAGTAAAAGTTGCAATTTTTCATTAATCCATTTAAGGCTTAATTTAAGTTGTTGTTATTTGTTTTAGTTTTATTTGCTTAAATGATTAAAGACATTGAGTTTTGAATCAACAGCAGGTTTAAAAATTAAGTGTTACTGTTTTCAACTGTTTGTTACCACAAGCATAAATGTAATTAATATTATTTTCTAATTGTTCAAGCACTAAGTCAGTTTTTTTTTAAATAAAAATATTTTTTATTAATTTACTTTTTCAATATTTCACCACACGTTGGGGTGGCATTTTCAGGAGACAGGAAACAAAATTTAATTTTTAATATTTTTTCCTTTTTCTGAGAGTGAGAGTGATAATTCTTAAAAACTTCTAAAATCACAGGCATAAAATTTGTAATTATATCTAACGAAATCAGACAATTTTTTAGTTGAAAGAAAATAATAAAACTTTTTAAAAGCTCTGATTATGTGACTGATTATTTGATTAAAAAACAAATCAAATAAAATAAATATTTATTGCAAATTTCTAATTGAAATAACAGTTTGTATTGAAACACCTTGTTTTAGTTGTTTAGAATCTGTTTCACTTCACATTTTCAAAATACTACAAGTTTTTCGCACATTTTTATTTTATTATTATGAATTTTTTTCTATAAAAATCTTATGTTTCGTCACGTACTTTTAGACAAATTTATTTATTTTACGACTTAGAATTTTTATTGCATTTTTTTCCCATAGCAAATTAATTGTTGCAAAACACTTAAAAATAAATTTTGTAATAAAATATCTCGGCCAATTGTGAACAAAATTATGTCTTTAAATTTAATTTTAATTTGAGCAAAAAAAATTTTAAGTAATAAATCATTGTTTTATTGCACTGAAAATGTTTTTAAATCAGGTTTTTTTTTCTTTAAGATTTTTTTTCTCAATTCTTCTGTCAATTTTAATGCAACAATTAATGAATCTGTCAATCAAAATAATTTACAAGTTTTAATTTTTTATTTTATAATCACTAAAGCTCAGTTTGAAAAGCTTTAATTAATAAATGAAAATATTGAGTTATAACACTCTTGCAGTTAAGGTTTGAAATATAATCGTTTATTGTTTATTGCAATTGATTGGTAACGAATAGTTAAGCAATTAGATAAATCTATAACAATAAAAATTGTATGCTGTTGGCAATGCCATAAAACTATTACTGAAATTACTCATTAATAATTTTTATAGTTTTTTTGTATGTTTTTTTATTACTATTTTTTTAAAACTATAATAAAAAATTTTAATATAAAAGAACCATTTTTAATTTATATTTTTAAGTAATTAATTCCTTCATTGATGTAAAAATAAATTTTATCTGGAAACGTTTGAAGAGTAATTTTCTTAGATTATATTTTAATCTTTAAAAAAATCATTTAATTAACATTTGATAAGATTATGTAACGTGAATTTAATGCTAAAATACCACATGCTGTTATTTAATTATGTTTATTTGTTTTTTCTTAAATGCACCACACGATTTTTTGTTTTTATCGAAAGCTGTCATTAAACCCAGTTTAATTATTATTTTATAAAAAAGATATCTTTTTTGCTTGGTTTGTGCCTAAAAACATATCGTGTGCCCTATAAGAGATTAAAGCTTAAAATAAAACTATTTATTTTTAAATTTCAAATATTGAGAAGATAAAATAAATTACAGATTTTCTTTAATACCTGCCATACTCTTCAACTACAATACGTAGGGAATAAATTTGGTTGTTACTTGGTCACAAAAACCTTATCATGTTTATCGTGTTACGGCGAGACATTATGGTTGTTTTAAAATCACGTAAAACAGGTATAAAAAAACTAACAGAACAACAAGTTGCTAGAACTTTCCGTATAAAATAAATTTTGACGTTTTAACTCGTCTAGAAATATAAATTGCACTTATTGCCAAATTAAAAAAACCTGCGTGTAAGTATAACTTTATAAAATAAAATATATTAATTTTGTTTGTATTTAATCAAGCTGTAACTAAAAACGAACAAATAAAGGGTCATCCAAAAACGCGCCTGCATGTTTCTTTGAAATAAAATTCAAACTATTTGCAATTTTTTCAAGCTGTTTTTTTAATGATCCATTACAATTGTAAGTGGAATAGAATATCATTCAAATGTCCACCATGACTGCGTCTGCAGACGTCAATCCGAACATCGAAATTTTCAATGACTTTCCGACATGTTGCTGGTGTTATTTCACGAATTGCAACTTGAATGTTGTTCTTTAGATCATTAATTGTTTGTGGCTTGTTAGCATACACTTGACTTTTCAAAAAACCCCACAAAAAAAATTCTAATGGTGTTAGATCACATGACTTTGGGGGCCAATTGAAATCTGCATTTCGAGAAATTACACGTTGAGGAACTTTTGATCGCAAAAGCGTAATGTTTTCTCGAGTTGTGTGACATGTAGCATCGCCTTGCTAGAAATAGACGTCAGACACATCGATATGATTCAACTGTGTTCATAAAAAGTCTCTCAACATTGATTGGTATCACTCAGCATTCACAGTAACAGCATTTCCAGCATCATCTTCGAAAAAAAATGGCCCAATGATTCCATTTGCCCAAAATGCACACCAAACAGTAACTTTTTGTGGGTGTAGAGATTTTTCATGAATAAAACAAGGATTTTCATCACCCCAGATACGACAATTTTGCTTATTGACGAATCCATCCATTCTGAAATGAGCTTCGTCACTAAACAAAATTTTGCTTGAAAACAATGGAAAAGAACGCCCATTTTCATAATAACTTTGAATGATGTCAACGCGTTGTTGCAATGTGTACCTGTCCATGGTTAAAACTGTACTACCTTCTAATAAAACAAAATGGCTTATGTCATTTGAAAAGATGTCACGTGTGAAAATTATATAGTGCTGACATCTAGTCGTCACATTTTTTTTTGGTTCTTAAATTGTACCTCATTGCAAAACCGATAAAATAAGAATTAGAAAAAGTAAATAAGAGTCGTAAAATAAATAATAAGAAAACAAAAAGATTAGTAAAAATATCTAATATAAACCATAACATGTTGTTGCCACATTATGGTTACCTACACCATATTTTGTGTGTACAAACGTATTTTTTGCGCTTGGTACAACCATAAGTATGTTCTCATCCACCGACCGAGTGCCAAATTTTTTCTACAAATATTTTATTCTGTCCCAGTGTGCAATATAGCATAAGCATATAATAACATGATGTATTAAATGTTTTTGACATTAAAAACTTTTTCAATACCTGATGAACTGAACACATTTCTTAAGTCTGAAAATATTTCTACATTTCATATAAAATTATATCTTTAAGTTTTATTCTTGTTTATCTCCTACAAATTTATAGAATCAAAAAGGAATAGAATAGACTATTTTGTGGGAACATATCCAAATATGCGTTGTTAATCAGTAGACTTGAACAAAAGTAAGAACATGAATTTTAAATTGTTATGACTTAAAATTGATTGACTAAAAAAGAATTACATTTATGTAAGAAAGTAAAAAACAGACACAATTCAAAAACACTCTTAGGTCATATTTGACTGATTTTTCTCTTAATTTATTAAAATGCAATAGAACTAGGGTTTGGGAAAAAATTATCGCATTCCCAGAATTTCCCGGCATTCCTGGAAAAAAAGCGATTCTTAGAGAAAAGAAGTTTATTTAATGAAATAATATTAAAATATTCATGATTTTATTAAAACATAAACAAAAAATTAAAATAATTAAGAATTGTTTTGAGAATTTTTATAATATTATTTATCTTATTATGCTCATATCCCATTAACAATTTAAAATAAAAATAAATAAAATGTTTTAGGCTTTTCTAAAAATTGGATAAAGATCTGCTGATGAGCTGGCTGGAGCAACTAGCGAAATACGTATTGATACTTGCTTTTCCAAACAACGAATAAATTGTATTTTTATTTTTAAAAGTTAAGAGAATATTGGCAGAAAATAATAAATAATAATAAATTTAATTGTTAAATAATAGTTTTAACAGTTTAAAAACTTAAAAAAAAATTCAGGTGACGAGACATAAATATGTACATTTGTACTATATAAGGAGAGATAACAAAAAATAAAAATCCTAAAAAAGTATTTTATTGATTATTTTTTGTAATTTACTCGTATGATTTTAAAACTACATTTAACAATTCACTAGACATACTGTTGCTTTTTTTCGTTGCGAAATTTCCAACAATAGAAAAAACTCTTTCACTTTCTACTGAGATAAGTTTTGTGATCAACAATGCGTTATAATGAATATCCATGTTCGTGTTTCAAATGTTAGTGGCTTCGAATAACTCAAATTCCTTTTTTTTAAAATTAGTATCGTTTTTTTCTCCCTCATATCCTACTAACAGTGCCCTCGAATTCGTCTGCGTATTATTTTTTAATTATTTTAAAATTAAAATTTAGAATAATATGTTTTTCAGCATTCGTTGTAGAGCTCTGTAAACAGTGTTAAGAAGTTTCCATCTACAAAAATAAAATATACTGACAACTGTTCTAGTACCATTGTACCGAAAAGATTGGAATCTCTAGTTTCTCTACGAAATGACATATTTTTATGAAATAAAAATATATTCTGTATTTTAAAAAAGTTTTAAGGGGACCTTTTCACAAAATTTTTTAAACATCCGTTTAGCAGTTTTTACGTGATGCGAACACAGACAGGCAGACAGACAAAAATTCTAAAAATAGGTGTTTTTTATTCCATATTATTAACTTTTTACACCAACATCAAAATTTTCGAAAAATATTTCATCGATGTAGATGTAACAGATATCACACGAAAGGGGATATTTGAAAATTTTTGAATGTCACAACCAAAATATTTGAGAAATAATCAGTGTATTTTTTTAAAGTTCTATTTAATTTAAACTTCCCGTTGTGGATAGCTTTTCCCAAATTCTAAATAAAAATCTTAAGGTGGACCAACGATTTCTTAAAAACTTTTGTAAATGAAGACACAGGAATTTAATTTGGTTTTTGCGCTTCAATTTTCACGCTTCTGTGCTGATATTTAAAAGCTTTTGTATACGATACTTTACTAAATAAGATGCCATTTATTTTTGGTCGACTGACCAGTAAATATCGCTTTGCCTTGCGGAGATATACTTTTTTTTTAATTTTTTGTTAAAAGATCTTTTCTGTCATTTTCTATAATCGTTTCTAATTGTTGATTCACACACGACTTGCCATTTTGTATTTCCTTTCTATAATAAATATTATTATTTTGGCTGCAATATATTTAATAAGTAGATGACATCCCTGGGATTCTGGTCCTGTAAAAAACAAAAACTTTTGCAACATTGTCTGTAAAGTGCGGCACAGTATTTTTTAAATTCTTCTAACGATTTTTTATAAAATCTCATTTAAAGCAAAAATATTACAATTCACTTAAAATCATAAAAAAAAAACTTTACAAAAACCATATTTGTAATTGCCAAAATTCTTGTAAGATTAATTGTTAACAATTTTTAGATTGTGTAGCAATATTAAAGGTGTATTCTGTTCATGACTAAGTATCATATTATTAAATTGCTCCACCCTTATTTTGTTGCAATTGCAATAGCTTATCCAACGAACTCCAACAGCAAATTCAAAGTCAGTTATAATTACACTCAAGTGTTGAAATTAAGTTAACAATTTTTTTTTATTAAAACTGGATGAATTATTAGTTTCAAAATTATGTTCATGTTAAGCAATAAACGCAAACTATAATTATGAATTGTAGGCCTATTAAATGCCAAGGCCCAATTATTAACAGTTTTATAAAAAACCAAAAAAAAAACACAATTTTAAATGTTAAGAAAATTATGGTCATAAATAGCAATGAAAGAATTTGCCATAATTTATAAAAAAAATTTATAGTTTCATACAGACTAAAGATAAACTAGATTAAAAACATTAAAGCGGAGATTTTTTGTAATTTATAAAAGCTAAAAGTTCTAGTTTTAATTTTGAATTATTACGGATGACGTTCTAAGTAAAAATGAATGGAAATGGATTTTTAAAGTACAAATTATGAAATTAATACTCGCTTGAATTGAAGAGTTCTTAATCTTCACGTATGTAAGTAGAACGTGTCTACATGTCAAGCAAAAAAATTTAAACTAAACAAAAGTGAAAAATGTGGCCTTAAATTAACTGTGTTATTATATGATAGATAGCCGCCAAGAGAAAACCTTTGAGCTTGTTCAAAGGCCAATATATTGAAATGAAAATAGTATTTGTAAAAAATCTTAAAGCTTAATTTATTGTGGTTCTTTAAAAACTCTTTATTACGTCTTAAACTCTAAATAATTTATTCGCCACTAAAAAGTGTGATGTGCGTAAGCGAAATGAAAAATAAAATTTACTTATAGTTGTTGCACACCCACAAGGGCTGTTTTAGTAGGAATGTTACTTGTTTGTTACATAAAAGTTTATGAGTTCAAATCCCAACAAAGCCTTTAATATAAAGAAAATTATTGTTTTTAAACAGATGTAGTGTATGAGTATAACCCAGCTGTTCAGAACTCCCAGAGTTTCGGTTAAAGAAATCAAACCTGTATAGCAAAGCAATAAAATCATGGACTCAACCTAGAAGGTAGAGTAACAAAATGTCTGTGAATGATAGTTGTGTCTTAGCGGTTGAAGAGGTTGGATAGTAAACAAGAAATCAAGAATTTGAATATTACTGCAACCACAAAATATTGTGGTATCAATGGCAGTTTGGGTTCTGTACTAAACCGAATAATTTTATTTAAAACATCGAGCAACAAATCCACTTTACTCTGTGCACTGGAGACGATCAAATAGAAAGAGGGTTGGGAAAAAGTTATCCACAATTTCCCGGAAAAATTTTGGTTGAATTCCCGGAAAACGGGAAGTTTAAGATCATTAGCACTTTAAAAAAATACACTGATTGATTTTTAAATATTTTTGTTGTGACGTTTAAAAATTTTTAAATATCTCGTTTCCTGTGAATTCTACTACATCGATATATTTGTACATGAAATATTTTGTTTAAAAATTTTGATGTTAGTGTAGAAAGTTAACGATATGGAACACAAAATACCTATTTTTAGAATTTTTGTCTGTTTTTCTCTGTGTTCGCATCGCGTAAAAACTGCTAAACAGATGTTTATAAAATTTTGTGAAAAGGTCCCCTTAAAACTTTTTTAAAATACAGAATATATTTTTATGTCATAAAAATATGTCATTTCGTAGAGAAACTAGAGATTCCAATCTTAAGTCACGCAATTTTATCGGTACAATGGTACTAAGACAGTTGTCAGTATATTTTATTTTTGTAGATGGAAATTTTTTAACACTAAATATTTAAAAACACATTTTTTTAAAGTCGTGGGCACTTCTAGTAAGATATAAAACAGAATAAAAGATTACTAATTTTTTTAAAAGGGAATTTGAGTTATTCGAAGCCGCTAATATTTGAAACAGGAACATAGTTAATCTTTATAATGCATTTCGCACAACAAAACCTACACAATGTTTACCTACCCCTGGTATATTTAAATTTTGTTCATAAATATTAGAGAAAAAGCTTCACAGAATTATTTTTATCTAGTATTAGGCTTTATTCATTTCCATACATACATATTAAATAAAATAAAATTGTTATTCCTTCAGTGCAGATATTGATGTCATCTGATGATTCTTCGTTTTAAAATGTACTATTAATGCTAAATGAAATTGTGGTCAGTTTGTGTTTAACGTTGTATAGAAGCCATTCTTTCAAAATTTAGGACGAATGCATCGCATCGTTATCCTAAAGAATTATGGCGAACTCTTCCAGATCGAGTATTTCAACGCTAGGAAGGTAGCTGTCCTTCCAAATATCTATGAACATAGCCTTGTCCATAATACCATCGATGAGTCTTAGTTTTCCAACACCATTTGCAGCCATACACCCCCAGACCAGTACCCCTCAGTAGAAAGTGAAAGGGGTTTTTCTATTATTGTAAATTTTTTAACGAAAACAAGCAACAGTATGTCTAGTGAATTGTTAAATGCAGTTCTTAAATCACATATATTTCAAAACATAATTAATAAAATACTTTTTCAGCATTTTTATCTTTGTTATCTCTCGTTATGTATTACAAATATACAGTCTTGTCGCCTGAATTGTTTTTAAGTTTTATAAACTGTTCAGACTATAATTTAACAAATATTTTTATTGTTTGTTTAGGTTTTTATTATTTCATTAAATGAACTTGTTTTCTTCAAAAATTGCTTTTTTCTTAAGAATGCAATTATTTTTTCCTGTTTCCCGGGAAATAAAAAACTCCGAGAAATTCCAAACCCTACATAGAGTCATCAACACTCTGCAGTCGTACCTGTAATCTTGCTTTTTTACAACAAATACGTGTTTATGATTATTAATTTAAATATGGAATGCAAAGCTAAAAGTCTATTCCAACCGCTAGAGAAAAAAAAAAACAATACGAATTATTACAGAAACCAATAGCTTTTCATCTAAACATTCTTTTTTATACTTTCCTTCTCCTTCTTCTTAAATAAAATTGCACAACACGTCAATAACAATACATCATCTTCCAATGACGACATGCTTGCATACGAACGCTTTAAAATTAAAATGCAAATGGTAATTGATGTGTTCATTTGTACGTCTATATCAAGCAACAAGCACCAACCACTCATACATGTAAAAAACTTCACTTTGACATGTTAAGTTATTCATAACAAGAATGCAATGAGAAAGGAATCAAATAAATGCTAAGGTGGAATTAAAGTAGAACAAAAACAGAAGAAGTCATAGAAAGTGCAAGAAATTTATTCTAAAATAAAACAAAAATTATATTTGGCTTTTTAATATCATTTAAAAACTTATGGCGATAAAAAAATTCAATCGAAAGATGTACAAGCTTGACACAATGGGCTTTGATAAAAACGATTTTTTTTCTATTTAATGTGATCCAATTTTTGAAATGCAATAATTTGAAATCCATTCAATAAATTTTTGAGGATATTTCTTAGCTCATTTAGGGAGACCATCTAACTGGGTTTACTAGCGTGATAAATATATTTCGAGCTCTTTATTTTTAACTTTATTTTTGTCTTACTGATACCTTTTTAAAGAAGCTAAATCGTTTAACGATTCAATTGAACGGTTACCGAAATTGACCATACATTTTTTTAGATTTTTTCTCTGCCCGCTTTATTAATGCATCAAAAGTTTCACATTTAGGTCGACATTAAATCATATCGCTTGCAATTGAAATGAATAACACATACCTCCACATGTTTATTGGTTTTAAGAGTTATAAAGCTAAATATTTAAAATTGTATTATTCAAATTTTTTCCCACTTTTTTCTATATCAAGTGTTGTCTCCCCAATACGTTGTTTTCATCTGACGTCACAGTTTTGTCTTATTGGCTTCTATGCATATATAATTCTGTTTTATTTAAGATGGTTAAAATTAAATTTTATTTTAATGAAAAACTTCTTTAGAATGCAAAATTTAATTCAGTTAAATTGTCATTTCTACTCGAGTCAAAATGAACTTTGCAAAACCCATACTGTCATCATAGATTTTTGATATTCACACAGTAACATAAAAACATATTTAAAACTTAATTAAAAACATACAGACATAACGATGCTTTGCAGCAAGAACGTCATATCTCAAAAAATAAACTGGAACATTTTTAATCATAAAATTTATAAGATGGAAAATGAATTCATTTCTCGTCTTATTTTGGATTTTAAGACAAGCAGATAAGTTATTCAGTTATGAACTTTCTGCTCGTTTAACTCCGAATTATAAAATGTTGTGTTATGACTCTCTTGCAGCAAAGGCTTGTTGTATTGTTTCTTATGTAAAATAATGTATTTATTTCGTGATAAAAATGAAAGTAACTACACTGTACGTAACTTGAATAGTCTTTTGATTTTAAATTATTTAGACTTCAATTACTAAAATTAAGTAAATTTTTTAGGTTTATTCTAAGTCAAGTATTCGTTATCAAGTTATCAGCTGATAAGAAAATTATAACAACATTAAGCCCTACATAACAATCAGCTTTCTATTGACTACATCAGGAACGTAAAAAAAATTTTAGTGGAGGTTTTTTTTAGATTTTTTTAAAGCACTGACCATTCCATAGCAGTCATGTCATGTTCCACAAATCAGCATTTAGTTTATCTGTTAATACAAACTTCACAGTGTTAACAAATTAGTCAACAACGGATTTGACAGCACTACTGATGCTCTCTCTCCCTCTCTCCAGTTTAGTTGAGTGCTTAAGACTTTCACTTACGCAGAATTCTTCCCAAATCATTACAAAAAAATACAGCTGCTTTCTCAAATATCGTCTCGAAGCAAAACCAAAAAAAATTGATCAAAAGGTAGAATTTGAAAAAAAATGTACTGTCTCGAGTTGGTTTCATACACAAATCACATAATTGTAAATACGACAGCCAATTGAGAGTAGCTTCAGTCAACCATAGGTCAATAAGTTCATTACATGTTAAGCAATAAATATAAAGAATACTTTACCCAATGTGCATTCAATTTTTTATTCAAATTTACTCATGTCAAAAAGTCTATAACAGGTCACTTGAACAGAAAAATTACTTTACTGGAGATGAGTTGTAAAATCGTTGTCATCTTCCAATGATTTGTAGTGTTTATGTTTAAAGAATATTTTTTTTGTGGAATACAAATTAGCCTTGTATGACGGCTAAATAATAAAAAAAAGTTGCTTAGCGCGAAACTGAAACCGATTTCCTTAATTTTAGGTCCCTCTAAAGCCCCCTTGACTTCTTGGTACTGGGTTTTATAACTGGTAGTGGACGACCAGCTAATGAATTAGAGGGTTATAAAGAATCACAACTTATTTCTTTTTATATTACATGATTTTTAGCTGCAGACTAGTAGCTGACGATCTTCTTTCTCGTAACTGAGTCACTTGCTTTGTTGTTTGAGAACTCACTGAGATCCATGTTCATTACGTGACTGTAATACCTACCATTTTTCCAGACACTGACACCATCTCTGACATTTAACTACACAAAATAAATGTAATCTTTTTTTAAATGAAAGAAAATGAACCCTTTTCGGCTTAGGTTCATTTATTAATTTAATTTTTAAAAATTTTAATTTTTTTTAAATTTCCGCGGTTCAAATTATAATAAAAAAAAAAATCAAAAATTATAATCTTATTCGATTTTCGGTCAGATGTTATTTTAAAATGTCTATCTTTTGGTTCATTGTACATTTTCATTTTGGACCAGTATGATTCAGTAGCTTTTTGTACTCGTCACTACAAAAGGTGGAAAAAGGGTATAACTCCGTCCGTGTTAGTGCTAAAAAGTGTTTAACGAGGCACTAGATCAGCTAGAAAAAAATTAAATATGCCAATTGATCAGACATAGTATCGATAGAAGTGATATTGGAAATCAGCAAGATCGGTCCATGTCCTTCGATGCAGCGGGCAAAACACCACGCCTACATCTAATTTATTTTTGTTATTTCGAACAATAAAATAACTTTAATCGAAGAAACAGATATATGGAGCGATAGAGAGTTAAAAAATAAGTAAAAAAACACCAAGTGAAAAAATTTGTGCTCGCCCATATTTCCGAGTTACAGACCTCTAAAATTTTTAAAATATCAATATGGGTATCATTTTAAAGCTTTTGAAGAGATATGTAAGGAAATACTTCAAATTTTAAAAATGCTTAACCCATTAAGACCCGATGGCATTTTTACATAATTTTTTTTTTTTTTTGTAATTTTTGATTCTCTGTCGCCTCTTTATTTGGAATAGCCGAATATATAACTCTTACTTGTTTATTTTCTTTTTTTTTTTAGCAATATATGAGAAATTTGTGGAGATTACATGCAAGTCAAAGAAGTACTTTCAGTATAATGAAATCCAACCCATGAAAGACCTCAGCTTTTATAATAGGATGACTCCTCGCAAGTTTGTATGATTGTCTAGAGATATTTAAGGTAGATCATTAGGAACTATACTCCCGATCCCGATCCCATTGATAAGGCTCATTACCTTAGAGATTAAAAATTTTCGATAGTGTCTTGTACAGATCCTACCATTTTTTTCCTTTGCAGTGTTCTTAAAAATAAGTTTTTTGGCCCTTCACGTAAATCTTTATTATAATTAAAGGTCGTGTTGTATTAAAATTTATTATTTTAGTTACCAAGCTTTGCTTGCCCATACGTTCTTTGACGTATACTGTTAATAAGAAAACCAATTTTTAAAGATTGTTTTTAGTACTCGCAACACGAGCCTTGTTCTGTATGCCACTATGAGAGGGTTTAAGCTTGGATACCGACAATTTACACTGATACTTTATATTTAAGAGATCCCAAGCAATGCCAACGAGAGCCTGGCTAAAAAGCTAATCAATAGATACAACCTTTATCCAGAAATAAAAACTCAAGCAAAGATTTTACTCCCATTCTACAAGCTTAATTTACATGTTCAGGAATTTGCACAAACATTGGATGCTCTGTATGAATTAAAAATATTCCAGAAAAGATACTAAATATTCTGACGGGTTGCAAAAAGGGTGATGAGTGTAATTTAATATTCACTTTATCAATATATATTAATAACAAAAATATTTCTGCACAAAAGAAATGAGAGTTAAAAGATATAAAATATTACGTGATTAATTGATAATGAAATTCAAGATGATTTTACGTTAAAGGAATTTTTAAATACTCAACTTTAAAAATTTTGATCACAAAATTATATTTAAAATGCCAATAATGACAATTCTCTGGTTAAATAACATCTTATTATCTTCATTATTTTAAATATTTAGAATATTTAAATGTCCATTTTTTGTGCAATTTGCCAATAAAAATAAAGCAAGAATTTGTTCGTAAGAAAAAAAACCTCAAGAGCATTGCTGTATATAAGTCAAGATTTTTTGGCTAATCAGTGTTAGAACTTCGTTAACAATTGCAAAAGAACAGCGCTAGAGTTTCCTTAAAAGAAAAAAAAAATGTTCAAATTATACGCGATCTGTTTTTTGGGTTTGTTTGCCGTTGCTTTTGGTGCTGCTAAGCCCGGTTTCCTAGCCACTGCTCCGTTTGTATACGGCGCTCCTGCAGCTTATTCTGCCGCTGTTCCTGCTGCCTACACGGCTGGTTATGTTGCTCCCTATGCCAGCAGCTACAATGCCTATACAGTTGCCCACACTGCCGCCTTTCCTGCTGCTTATGCTGCTGCACCAATAGTGCCTGCTTCCAGGGCTGTGTATACGAGCGCTCCCATTGTAGCTCCAGCTCCCAGACTTGTGGCTGCTCCAGCTGCTCCTTATATAGCTGCTCCAGCTTTTGTACCCGCTTTAAAGAAGAAATAATTGGTTGATTACTTAAGGAATTTCAAATCTTATAAAAAGTGAAAAATTTGTATAAAAAAGAAAGAAAAATAAAAGAAAATAAAAACTGAACGTGAATAAAGACCAAGACATGGAATTTCCATTAAAATAAGGGCGTTTATAGAAATTATTAGAAAAGTGAACTTAATTTTAATAATTTTAAGATGATTTTGAAAATAATTGAAGTTAAGTTCCAGAATATTTGGCTTCTTTTAGAAAATATTAAATTATTCTTCTTACCAGAGTGAAAAGTGTATAAAAATAATATATTCCTCACCCTTTTAGCCGAAATAGTCTTTAAAAATATCAGTGCAAAAGCCAAATATTCTTTTTAAAAATGAATTCAAGAAATCAATAAAAATTGGAACAAAATTTTTGATTTTTATCAATGGGCCTAATTAAAGCTTAAATTTAGCATTCAAGGATAATTAAGTTTGTTCTTAAATTAACAGCATTGCATTCAATTTAACATAATAAACGTTTCCCTCTCTTCTGCACCGTTCCAGATTAATTAAAGTATAGACTATCCAAATGCCATGGGTGTCGGATATTTATTTGAAAATTTAAAATCTTTTATTTTTGGTTTCGCACATTCGACAATTTTTCGACTTTATTTTTTGTTTGTCGATTCTATTTGATTTCATACAGGCCGAAAAATTCACCCATATTATCAGGTTTACCATGGCATTCAAATTGAGTTTTGCCTGTCTGTGGTTCAGCCAATACTGCATATTCGCACATGACTTTTTTAAGATGTATCGCTTGCCAATCGTTTATTTCTCGCTCAGTAAAAAGACGAGACATCTCAATAACAAAACTTATTCGTTGTCTGGCCCAAATGCCCTTTCATCATCATTTAAACTGTCCGCAAGATGCAGTAACAAATTGCTGTTCTGTTACACTATTTCTTACTTACATACCAATACGTCATTTTCTAGATTTGTATTGGTCAGAAGTATAATGTGTACCTATTTCCTATTACCCTAAGTATAAGGGTAGTTACCACCATTCCACCCTTTTGAATTATTTCGTCTCTAGCAAGACTTTGTTCTTCATTTTATACTGTAGTCCATGGTACTATTGTGCTTTGCTAACGACTGAACTAGGATTTTATAAAAATACTATTTTAAGTTTTTCTCTACCTTTTCAGTTCATTCAACTCCTCGTACATGTACTAAGGAAATTGCCATTTCCTTAATTATGATTATGAGAAAAATCAAATCCAAATAAGCAGAGGTCCATATTATACAAGTACGTAAATAATAAATGATAATAACAAAGTACATTTGTATCACATATCATTACCACGTATTTTTGGTGTACGTTGGTCCCGTTTATTTGAATGAGTTTAATTTTTTCCGCCAAATATATTTCGCCAGTACCCGTTATAACAACCTGCTTTTAGTCAGCGCAATGCCACAGCTCTAATTCTTGCAGTTTATTTATTATTTATTTCTCTTTATTGTATATCATTATTCAGGTACATGGCTGATCAATTTTGCTACATTAACTAAAATAAGTTTTTGTAAAGTTTATGTAAACTATTTTTTAATAATTCATTTGAAAAATAATACACTTCTATTAAAGTAATTCATAAAGTTTTAAAAATAAAGGTATTTAAATATCCTTCGGTAACACATGTACGACATCTTATCAAAAAGTTATTCATTACTGCCTGAAGTGTTGCAGTGTGAACTGCCTCAATTACCGTTCGAGTGGATTGCTTTAAATCATCCAAATTTGTTAAGTTTATTTTGTAAACTTCTTATTTGCAATAACTCCACCCCCCCCCCCCCAACGTAAAAAAAAAGAAAATCAGGTGCAGTGAGGTCAAGGGAATGTGAAGTTTCTTGAAATCATTTTATTGGATAATTTTCGCCGCAATTTTGTCATGACACACGTGGCTATGTGACAAGGTTCCCCATCTTGTTGAAACCAAACAGAGTTGAAAGGGATTCTTCTTCGTCATAATTCTGGAAAGAAAAATTCTTTCAATATCCATAAGTAACGGTCTCCATTAACCATAATAGTAAGACCGTTTTCTTAGAAAAAGTAAGGCCCGACAATGAACCTTGATGAAACTGCACACCACACCACACAGCGACGGGAAGTGAATGTAATTACATCTGATGAAGTGTCTGTGGGTTAGAATTATCCAATATTCGACAATTTTGTTTGATTACATTGTCGTTTTTAGTCAAAATGTGCCTCGTCAGACATAAAAATGCAATTCAAGACTTTTCCATCCTCTGACGCCAATTTTACGACATTCTCACAAAATTCCAAGCGAATCGTGAACTCTCTTGGCTTCAGTTTGCTTGTTAATTAAATCTTATATGGAAATAAGTTTAAATCTTAGTGCAAACATGTCTACAGTGACTGTCTGCTGACACCCATTTGAGCAGATAAGCTCTTTGTTAAAGCAGCGATAGTTTCCTGCGTCCGTACTGAAGGATCTCTATGATATTGTCTTTTTAAGATTGTGCTACACTCGATAAAATTCTTCACGAAAAGTGCCGCCAAAAGTGCGCCTATATTTTCTTTGGACGGAAACCATGGACTTTAAAGCGCGAAATTGTTAAACTATCCAAGTTCTTGGTTCATTGTTCCAATTCTCCATTTTAGATCAATTTAAAGATCAATCTATAGTTTAAAATAAAAATGGAACAGCTTGGTCACACAGAAAATGGGTTATTAAGTTTTTTTTTTGGTAGCAGCTTTTATCAGCCACCCTGTACTTCAGTTAAAATTATCGAACAGAGAAAAAATTATTAATAAACAACATGTAGGCTTACATGCGCCCTCCAGCTAGCACTACTGGAATATTGTGAGTCGTTTCCACACAAGAAAGCATTCATGAAGGTAAGCTAGCTAAATTTTAAAAGTAGACCATTCTACAATTAATATATAAAGCTTTAACAGTTGTCTTCAACAAAATAGTAAATAACAACTGCAAATATGATGATCGCTTATGTAAGATCGTCGGTATGTAGAACTCTATGGGATGCAGGAATGGAGTAAAGTTAATACTGTCTTTAGGCAGACTAAAATTCAGAGGCAGGAAGCTTTTTTTTAATGAACTACATATATATTTTAAGCACTGCGTCGTCAACTGTTAGTGAAGATCCTTCATAAATAACCCTGTATTGCTTAGATCAAATACAGTCTTGTTTAAACAAAAAAAAAAAAAAAACAAAAAAAAAGAACTGCTCCATAAAAAAGTCTACGTTAAGTTTAAACGTTTTTATACCATTCACCGCAAAAAAAATTATTCTGTTTGTAAAATCCATTTTCCGACCCCATAAAAACGCGCCTACATGTTTCTTTGAAATAAAACACAAACTATTTGCAATTTGTTCAAGCTGTTTTTTTATTAAAAGTATGATCCATTATAATTATAAGTGGAATAGAATATCATTCAAATGTCCACCATGACTGCGTCTGCAGACATCAATCCGAATATCGAAATTTTCAATGACTTTCCGACATGTTGCTGGTGTTATTTCACGAATTGCAACTTGAATGTTGTTCTTTAGATCATTAACTGTTTGTGGCTTGTTAGCATACATTCGACTTTTCAAAAAACCCCACAAAAAAAACTCTAATGGTGTTAGATCACATGATCTTGGAGGCCAATTGAAATCTGCATTTCGTGAAATTACACGTTGAGGAACTTTTGATCGCAAAAGCGTAATGTTTTCTTGAGTTGTGTGACATGTAGCACCGTCTTGCTGGAAATAGACGCCAGACACATCAATATGATTCAACTGTGTCCATCAAAAGTCTCTCAACATTGATTGGTATCGCTCAGCATTCACAGTAACAGCATTTTCAGCATCATCTTCGAAGAAAAATGGCCCAATGATTCCATTTGCCCAAAATGCACACCAAACAGTAACTTTTGCGGGTGTAGAGATTTTTCATAAATAACACGAGGATTTTCATCACCCCAGATACGACAATTTTGCTTATTAACGAATCCATCCATTCTGAAATGAGCTTCATCACTAAACAAAATTTTGCTTGAAAACAATGGATCTGTTGTTCGTTGTTCAATAAATGTAAACACGTTGTTGCAATGTGTACTTGTCCATGGTTAAAACTGTACCTTCTTCTAATAAAACAAAATGGCTTATGTCATTTGAAAAGATGTCACGTGTGAAAATTATATAGTGCTGACATCTAGGCGTCACATTTGGATGACCCTTTATATTCTCAGTTCTTATGCATAGCGAAGTCGATTGGGCGATGTCCGTCTGTCTTTGTTAGTGTTGAAAACAACTTTGCCAAGGCACTAGGTGAGTTAGAGAAAATTTAAATACGCCAATCATCAGACATGATTTCGAAAGAGTTGCTATTGAAAATCAGCACGATCTATCCATGTGTCTCGAGGCAGTGGGCCAAACACTACGCTTGCCTCTAACTTTTCCATATAATTTGGAACAATGAATTTACTCCAACCAAAAGAAATTAAAAACAAATATAGGGAGGGATAGAGAATTAAAATATAAGAAAAAAAAAACACCAAGTGAAAAAAATGGCGTTCGCCCATATTTCCCGAGTTAAGAGTTCTGAAATTATTATAAAAATTTTAAATTGTCAATGTGGTCAATATGGGTATTATTTGAGGTCTTTTGAAGTGATCTTTCAGAAAATACAAAATTTTTTAAACATGCTTAACCCATTAAGAGCCGATAAGATTTTTGGGTAAATTTTTATATTTTTAATTTTTTTATTTACTGTCGTCTCAATTGTTTCTTTTTTTTTTTTTTTTTTGAATGAGTTACTTCACTAAAATAAATTTACACACATGGTGAAGGGTATATAAGATATGGCTTAGCCGAATATAGCACTCGTCCTTTTTTTTAATTGATATTTTTGAGGAGACGCTATAAATTTATAATTATAAATTTTTTAATATTTAATAGCTGATAGCAAATATTGTTTTTTATTAAAATTTTTTATTAAAAATTTTTAAAAAAAATTTAAAAATCAAAAATAATATATAAAACAATTACATTAATTCATTAAAACGATGCATTTGTCCTTTAACCAAGAATCCAAACTGATTTTATAGAAATTTCCATTTAACGTATGAAGGCAGTAGCATAAGGATAAGCAGAGTAACCAGCAGAATATGGATAGGCGCCATATGTAGCAGCAGCTACAGGAGCACTATAGGCAGCAGAATAGGGAGCATAAGCCGGATAGGTTGAGTAGGCTGAGGGAGCAGCAACAACAGCGGGCTTAGCCATGACACAGGCCAAGATGGCAAACAAGCTTACGAAGAACTAAAAAATAAATATTTTAAATAAAAAGAAACTCAAATCTGTTTAAAAGAAATAAGAGTTTATTTCTTTAAGTTTATATTTTGTGAATTTAATAATTTTGTTAATTAAAATTATAATTTTTTTGTTTATATTTAACACTTACAAACTTAAACATTTTAAAGATCTTTTTTTCTTTTTTGAGGTTAGGTAGAAGCTTTCTGAGGTAGTTTTTCTGACTGATGATAAACTTTAAAAATCGGCAAGCTTTTATACTAAATAATTTTCTAACAAAAAAACATAAACTCTTAGATTTATTTAAGTTTTGAAGTATTAAAAAAAGAAAACATTTAAATAAAATCGCTTTAAAGAAAAACATAAAAATTCTAAATTCTAACAATTCAATCTGGAGTAAATATCCATTTTAGTTTCAATTAATAATACAAACCAGGTTCTTAGCCACTTTAAAAATTTTTATTGTTAACTTAGAATAAATTTGTTGTTTTAGTGCATTTTAATAACATATAAAAAAAAGCAAAATAAATTTTTATATATTGGGAAGCTTTTTTTCTTAAAATCTTATTATTAAAAGATATCTCTTACAGTAGAATCTGATATTTTTGTTTTTATTATAATTTTTTATCAGTTAGAATTTATCACAACTAAAAAACATTTAATTAGTTAACTGATTATATAATATTAGTAGTGCGAGGGTAGTGTCAGAAAAATTGTGGTGAACGGAAATACTGTTTAGATTAAACCAAGAAATCGGAACAGGCAATACTTACAGTCGTTTTAAAAAAATAATATGAAATATGTCTCTCACACTGGAACAAAAAATGTATAAAGAAATCAATCGAAAACTGACATTATTCGTTTCGACAAATATTTAAGTCTTAGTAGCTTAGAAATAATAAAAATTAAAAATTTCTTTTCCATAAATTTAATGTAAAATATTATGCAGAAAAATACCACCTTTTCTATGGGACTTTTGTCGATCCTGTTCTTTTCTCAACAACTGCTTTTAGTCGATTTGTAATTAATAGTCTTTTTTCTACATCATTGTAATTTCAGACTCTTGACTAGTAACTGTCGAAGATTTTTCTTGAACTGTTTTTTAAATACTTTCTACGGTATTATTATTTAATATGTATCTGGTGTCTGGCCTAAGCCCTAAGCATGCCCATGTTAAGCATTCAATCCTTTTATGCGCTACCTTCTCAGCCTTTTCATTTTGTCCAAATAACATTTGTTTTTTTTTTATGACCTGCAATAAAGCAGTTTAAATACTTAAAGTAACCATATTTTATTGAGGCAATTTTCCGGACTGCCTGCGGAGTAAAGTGCCTTACAGATCAATATGTCACCAAAAACGAAATTCCTTCAGAGTCTTCCCTCTCAACTTTTTGTAGGCTTTCTTGCCCATCCTGTTGAATTTATCAAACGTATAAATTATTAAATTTATTGTAATAAAAGCAAGTCCAACCCACAAAAAGCTTTTAATGCGCTGTTAAGTGTATATAAATACTAGAGGTCGTAGTGATGACATTTATTTAAGAGCCTGTTACCTGCTGCTACCTCGAAGTGGTATGTCGAACCTCCCACAAAACACTCAGTTACAGCGAGCCATACTCTTCTGCCTTCTTAGTCAACGACCTACTTATGCACTCAAAACAATTTTCGATCCCGCTGTTGTCTGTTTGCAGCCAGTATTTTAAATATTAAAAAAATCTTGAGTTTTTAATATCTTGAAAGAACGCAATCATTTCCACTGATCCGCTTTAAATAAATGAACAAATTTTTTGACGATGATGATCTTTTGGTCGAAGCAGAACTTTTAAGCTTTTAAACGCTCTCAATGAAGCATCACCAATTAAAATAATATTTTTAATAAATATTTATTATTAATAATATTTAATAATATTTATTATTATTTTTAATAAATATTATTTCAGTGTAAAAACAACAAAGGAAGTCACAATTTACTGTCTCACGTAAAAGTGTTAATTTTTAAGAAATATTAGTAAGAATTTTAGCGCTCGCCTACACCATACAACCCCAAATTGAATACTACGTTGGAAACACGTTCAGTGAGAATTCAATCCCATTAATTATTTTGTGGACAGAAAACTTGTGTAACTCTCTATACAGGATCTGCCGAATTGCTTTGCTGTAAAGCTAAAAATTAATATTAAGAGCAGTATTTTTGCACCAAAAAACTTAAGCAAACGGCAGATTATTTCATTTTGTAGATTAAAAAAATACAAAGCCCCTTAATTCTGACGGCGGCAACTTACTGGTCTTTGATCTTTGAAAGTTAACAAGTAGCCAAGGCAGATCGCAGATACTGCTTCTGTCAGTTAAATAAAACGTCTTTGTTTTTCATGTTAATAAATCAGACACATAAGAAAACAATATAAATTTTAAAATAATACTTTTAATGACAATAACGATAACAATCACAAGTTGTTGATTAACAACAATATAAACTTTTTTAACTTTATACTCATATTCATACTCACCACGATGTGGTCTGCATATTAATGAAAATATTAAGAAAAAAAGAAAAACGAAATTGCCAAACCAGGGTTAGAGACTTAAGGAAATGATTTTTATTTAACTGTAACTACAACGTTTGAGAAACGCTGCAACAGTTAATAACGAATCGATAACATACATATTTCTTTAAAAGGCATTTTAAAATTTGGAATTTAGGTAAATTGTATGTTGATGACAAGAACTTGACACATTTTTGATTGAATTATGAGTAAATACTGAAAAAGCAGGTGAAGATACGAGGATCGTTGTTTTCAGTAAATAGTATTCAATCGATTGAAACTAGATGTTTGTTTAAATAAAAGCTCACAACTCATTTATCGGGATTGGTAAATACTTACAACCGCTATGTCATCGCAAAAAAAATAATTTCTGATGTCAGAAGTGTTTATAAAAAATGAGTCAAGTACAAAATATAATCTCAAAGAACGCTGGCTCTAAGATTCCTAAAGCACTTTTAAACTTTCCTTAACAAAAATTAAATTTTCGATCAGTTAAATGGTTTCAATAAGCATAAGAGCAGTAACATATTTTATTGAAGTGATTCAAACTTTCGAAAAAAATTTCATCTTAATCCAACAGAGGGCAAGATACTTAGCGATAAAGCTAACGGCTGTACAAAGACCAAGATGTCAACTTGACACTTTATTTTTAATCGCTTTTAATGACATTTTATACAGGGTATCCGGATGCAGATTTATATTTTCAAACTTAAATAGGAAACGTAATAATTGACACAATTTTATTTTAAGAGTATTGAATGATAGAATGGAATTGCGTATATAATTTTTTTAAAAACTGTGTTCTACAAATATCTTCCATCGAGATGAATACACGTTTAAAAATGGAGTTTTGTGTACTACGCCACACACGGCAGTTAACTTTGTTTTCTGAGGAATATTTTCATTTAAAGCCACAAGAGATGGGGGATCGTCGTAATAAACTTTTTCTTTCAGTAGCCCTATCAAAAAAATACATGGGAGTGGAATTGAGCTACCTCAGTGGCCATGGAAAGTCCCCCAAGCGACTAATTAATTTAAGGGAAAAAAAGGAAAGGAAATTTTTCCAAAGCAAATTCTGGCTGTTTGTACAGTTGCCCCATTCAATTAAAACCACATGGGTGAAAAGTACAATGGATGAGTTTGCAGGTTTGGTAAAAAGAATTCCATAATCATGCGTCGGTAATTTCCTCCGTTGAAATTCGTCGCTTGGCTTCAGAAATTTTCAAAAAAGTAGTCCAATTATCTTATGCGTGGATAAATCACACCTGACAGTTACCCTGGGGCAATGCAATAATTTTTGATGTGTTAATTGATATTAGCGGGTTGTTGGACAGTTGTAACGGTAGTTTTGCTTGTTGACGTAACCGTTGAAGTGAAAATAACCCTCGTAAATAAATAAATGGGACTTGCAGTGCAAAAATGCTTCAACAACATTTTAAAAAAATTTTTGCGTAAATCTTCAGTTCTTAAACGATATAAATTTTAATAGATGAAACTACAGATCTTTTTTTTTTAATTTTATAAATAATCGCTCTTGAAAGTCTGGTCTTTTCCGTATTGAAAGTCACGCATTATTACGTAATCTGCTTTTAACCAGTTCAATATTTTCGGGAGTCGACTAGGCCCTGTCCATGTTACATTCATAGCCGAACCAGTTGCGCGGAGTCTTTGCGAATTAAATTTACCTTCGGTCCATTACATATTCGCAGAATACCAAACTTTTAACACAATTAAGCAATTATGTAAGAATTATTACTCTTAAAAAATATGTCCATAATGAACGTGTTATGCTCCACCACTAAGACATCGTGATTAAAAGATCCGCACAATCTATAATTTGAAATAATCGTACTTAAAAAAAAATTAATCTGCCAATAAACCCTGAAACTATATGGTAAAAAATACGCTGTAACTTATCTGTCAAAGAAAGGAATTTTAAATCCTACATCGTTTGTGATTAAATTTTGATAATTCAGCGCGAACTTGCTCCTTTAATACCAGCATGGAGGAAATTTTTGTTTAAAAAATTTCTCCATTATTAAGGTCCCTCGTAGAGTGAATCCCGAATAGTGAAACTAAATTTCATTTACACAAAGACCATTATGTTGAGAATAAAAAAGAATCTAATATTTTCCTGCAGTACTAAACATTAAGAATATGCACACAAGCTCATTATCATTGTTGATAATCATTTTTGCTTAGGGTTCTGCCAAAGTCCCCATTGGAAAACAATCTTAAACTATTAAAAAAATAAATTCATATGATGAGCTGTGTCGCAGATGATGTAAGTTATGGGGACCGCAAGAAAAATTGAAAAAAAAAACTAGTTTGTTTTGTGACTAACTAATTAAAACTTGGCGTATTTTTCCTAAAATTCTCATATGGTTTAAATAATTATTTATTTTTTTTTTTTTTGAAAATAAACATTTTGTTTTGATAATAATTTAGATAAATTAAGTGACTGTATATTAACAAACAACAGCAGAATATAAAAACTAAGCAAACTTTGAACAGTTTTAATACTTTTAAATGTTCTGTATTCAATAAAAAAAAAATGTAAGAGTTCACAGGGAAAAGTTTGGTGAACACTGATTCTAATACACACAAATTCTATACATACAAACAAATAATTAATTTTTCCTTATTAGTTTCTCATATTAATTTTTATAAAATAATAATTAACAAATACAATACGCAACAAAGTCCAGTGGCTGGCTCTGAGAATTAAATTTAACTAATAAATCTTATAATTGTTTGTATATTTAATTGTTTGTAAATATATGTGTTTTATTTCTATTGTTGTATTTTGTATAAAAAAATAACCTTAATATGTGTAAAAAATATAAAATCCACAACTGCTTGAAATTCTAATTCAATTCTCATCTAAACGGTGAAATACCCACACCCACAAAACAACAAGAAATTATTTAAAACGCTAAACAACAAAAAAAAATTAAAAAAAAAAAAATAAAAAACAAATTTTATATTGAATTTTAATAAAAAAAGGAAAAAATTCCCAAGTTTAAACGGAGAAAAACAACATAAAAACAGCAAACCAAAAAGAAAAAAATTATGTTCAAATTTGTAAGTTTAAAAAAGCATATTTATGACATTTCAAATTTAGAGGAGCCCAATTTAAATAATGAACATCAACAATCTCCAACTACTACTCTTTTATTGAAAAAATCCCTCATTACCATAAAATCCAATAATTTATTTCCTCAAAAAACTTTGGCCAAAAATCCTTCTTCTACAAAAATTACAGATTGCCATCGTTACTGTTGTTGTGATGTCAACAATACTCATGCAACACAAGGTATCAGCCAGGCCGGGCGATTTTACCGATGCTGCCGAGACTGTAGATGTACCACCAGAACATCGTGCTGCCCCGCCAGCACCAGCACAACCTCATCCTGCCCAACCGCCATATCAACCCAGAGCCATATTTCCAGTTGCTGCTGTACCAGGTGGTCCACAGTATCCCCTCTTCTTTACAACTCCAAACGGTTTTGTACCCTTCGGCAGCATTTACAATGCCTATCAACAACCACAGACCATAGTGCAAAGCGCTGGTTATATCTTGCCCCAACACCAGTCCATAATATCACCAATTGTGGCTGCTGCTTAGAGAAATGACATTTTTATGTGAATTTTTATTTGATTTTTTTTTATTTTTTATAAAAAAATTTTCTTAAATTTTATATCTATAATTATTTCTTATTCCTTATAGATGATTTAAAAGAAAAATACAGAACGTCTTTACATTGTATTTTGAAAAAAAAATTTTTTTTTTTATTTTGTTGATTTGAATATTTGAACACATTTTAGTTTTTAAATATTTTTCAAATCACAGTTTGTAGCTTTAAATTTTAATTTTTTTAATCAGTTTTTTTTAAAAAATAAGAGGGCAATTTGATGATGGCAATTTCAAATAAAAAATAAAATTTTTAATAAATTTGTCTTTCTTCTTAATCAAGTCAGAATTTTAACTTAACAAAGTCAAGACATATGAGGCTTTTTGTTCACAAAAAAAAGTAAATAAATACAATTTATCTGTTTTTTCTAAGAGCTTGATTCAGTTTTTGTACTCCATAAATCAAAAATAAAAAATTTGCGTTTTAAAAGGAATTCGAAAGCCTGAGCCTTTGCACAAGTGTGAGAGTCACAATTTGAAATTCTCACAGTACAAATTTTTATACTTCTAATAAAAAGGATTTTTACTTCATATAAAGGCCTGTTTTTTTAACTCATAAGAAAATTTTTAAGCTCTTCTAGGCAGAAGTAGTAAAATGATTATTTACATCCCTAAAAGAGAACTTAAATTTTGTTTGTGTTGTAACTGATAAATAAAATCACAAAGTCACAAAAATATATCGAAAAAATTGCTTTATGTGCGTATATTTTTTTATCTTAAACTATTAACAAATTTTAAAAAAAAATATTAAAACAATTTTCTTTTTCATTTACAAAACGAATAAAAGTCTTAAAAACAAAACTTTTAAAAATTAAAAATCACAAAGTCCAGTCGTCATAGAAAGAGAATCCTTAAAGATTTAAAAGACAGTGGTGTAGGCAGCAGAGGCATAAGGATAGTATGAGGCATAAGGAGCGGTGTAAGGAGCAGCATAAGCAGCAGCTACAGGAGCAGAATAGGCGGCGGCAACAGGAGCTGAGTAAGCAGCGGCTACTGGAGCAGTGTAGGCGGCGGCAACAGGAGCAGTGTAAGCAGCAGCTACAACAGGAGCAGCAGTAATGCCATTATAATTACGGGCAATATATTGAGAGCTAGTGGCGGTTACAACACCAGCAGGAGCAGCGGCAACAACGGGGGCAGCTGCTAAAACGGCAGGTTTAGCATAAGCCGAGCACACCAACACAATTAAGGCAATGAAAACGGACTAAAATTATAAAAAAGACAGGAAAACATTTAGTAAATTTTAAATAAGAAAAAAGGGAATTAAACATTTTATTAAAAATATATATATTTTTTTATATTTTTCTTTTAAAACAAAATTATTTCATACCAATTTGAACATTTTTGTTTAAGTTTTGTTTTGTTTGCTTGTTTCAGAAAACTATATTGACTGAACACTTTAAGCCAGGCTTTTATAGTCAAATATTTTTTGAACATTTGCTTATAGAATAAATTAATTCATTTTATTTTAATTTTTTGTTTTAAATAATTTGAAGATGTCCGCCAAAAAAATTTAATATTTAAAAAAAAAATTTTGCATGCAATTACATGTACTTGTGTATTTGTGAGTGTGCGTGTGTTTTAAATATATAAATATGTTCTTTAAACCCTATTTTTGTCTTCTCTCACATTTATTTGTTTGGAATGCACACAATTACTTTTGAATTTTTATTGTCTACAAACTAAATTCAATTATTTTGAAGTGGTCTTGAGACAATTAGTCTACCAATTTGTCATTGCCAATTTTTTTTTATATATTTCGAACACTAGTAGCAGCTGTTATTTGACATAAAAATATATTTTTAAATAAAAAAAAAAAAAAAAAGCAAAATATTTAAGTGTTTAATGCGAAACGATAATACGCTACAAAAGCTTAGGCTTTCATAATCTGACAAGAGAGAGAATGGCTGCTTGCCTTGCTCTTCTTATTATTTTATTAGGTGGCAATGTTTGCTCTAAATTATGCGACTGACCCCTTGCTAGAGAGCCAGGTGGCAACTTTGTAAAAATGATTCATAAAGGTGTACAGTTTGGTTTCAATAAACGTACTAACACTGACGTTAATGAAAAAAGAAATTAACAAAACAGTAGATGGGAATCAGCTGCTCCATTGCGTGGAACAGGACCCATCATCAAATATTCGCCAAGATCTCTTAATGGTAAAAGGAAACTACAAGTGCACAGGCTTAAGAAGACCTCAAACGAAAATTTGAAGACAGTAATAGAACACAATCGAAGTACCCAGAGCTTGATAACTTTGCTTTGTCGACAAAACATTACAACCTCAGAAATTAACAGATTAAAAAGAATATAGAAAAATACAAATTATTTTGTCCAACCAAATCAGACGAAAGTCGTAGAATATCACATGACCCAAATTTAATTAATAGTTAAGATGTTGAAAAACATTCGTCACAGATAATTGCAAGTTTTAGGAATCTGTCTATTATAGTTCAATTGATAAGAAAGAGAGATGAAAATCTGCCATCATATGGAGACAGCTTTTTAGTTTTAATTTTATTTTTTAGTTTTGTATTAAAGTGTGTGCCCAACCTTGTGTTAATCTGCCTAAAACGTTTTAAAGGAAAAGGTTATGTATATTGAAGAAAATGACGTCTTTATAAAGATGCCCTTTAAGTTCACTGAATTACGGTACCAGAAAAAAAGCCTGTGACGAACGGAGAGCACTTGTAGTAGCGCTTCATTTTAACCCCTTGAGTACAGAGGCCTATAAACTTAAAAACCTCAACCTATAGAAAAAAAAAATCATCCGGATAATTTATAAAGTTTTCAAGTCGATAAGTTTGACCTCAATTGATATGATTTTGTTAAATATCGCAGTCGTGTGGAAGCTCTCTTTTGTTTAATGTAGGGTGTTAAACCAAAAACAAGAAAAAACAAAAACATTATTTAAGTAGACTAAGTAACAGGCCATATAAATTTTTTTTTTGCCATTCAATTGGTAAAATATTTAATTTTGTCCACGTACTTTATTTGAGGGTTGAATCACGAAATTGTTTTGATTTATTTTTTTAATCGCACAATCGCAATATGATTTTAGTTTTTAATTAATTGAGATTGAAAAAAAAATACACAGAATATTTGTAAATTAAATAATAAAACTTATTGTAAAAAAGATTGAAAATAAAGCTTTGAAAAATTTTTAATTTTTATAATAAAATTAAAAGTGTAGATTTTTTAAATTTTTTATTTAAATAAAATATTTTTTAGACCATGTGTGATTTAATTTAAAGTTGCAGCAGCCCAAAAAACATTTAAAAAATTATTGAGACATTTTAATGAAAATATTTTGTGAATAATTTTTATCAAGTTTAGTCTACAATCTATTTACAATATTTTAAATAAATAAATTAAAAAAATAAAATATCTTTTTTAGGTATTATTTCTCAAATCAATAAATAGTTTGTCTTAAGTTCGTGTATATTTTCAGTTTTTAACTTTAAAAGGAAAGAAAGGTTTTTTAAAAATTTTGTGGAAAATATGTAAAATAAGAAGGGTAAAATGTACCGTTACATCCGTCATTAAAACCATCGGTCGCTAACACCAGCTATTTAAACAAGTAATAAAGCATAATAACAATGCAAGACATATTCATATTTAATTAATATTTATTTGTTTAAACCCAAAGGGGTTTTACATTACTTTTCATCTGCGCCAAATACGTTTCCATTCGTCTTTTTTAGTTTAAGCGCCCATTAATATAAGACTTGAGGTATTTAATTTTCCTGGAATAGAAAATCTTAAGTTACTTTTTCTTTTTTCCTAAATTCTTCAATAATTTTTTTTTAAATCAAGTATAGGGGCAAGTAAATTTTGACCTGCTTTTTTGGAGCTTTGATGTGCCGTCAGCTAGTTTTGATGTGGAACATTTGCTTCCAAGTATCCTTATCCAACTTTATCTTTACTCTCTGCATTTTCTGTAAAGGAACGTAATGGTTTTGGATTTATGTTTCTGTCAAGCATTTTTCTTAACTTCGAAATAATATGGCTGCGAATCAATATTATTGAATGTTTTTAAAAAAAGCAAACAGTGTTGTTAAAGACAATTAAACACACACTATATTACTAAATCGAACTGTTGGCTCCACTCTCCTCAGGAATACTAAGAGTCTGGCTGATCTAACCTTAGTTCCGACTTAGTGCTTTCAGGGTATAGGGGGAACCAGTCCCCCAGTGTGAAGACACCAAATCTGGACAGACAGGTTGGGTACTGGTCGAAACACTCACCACTGTCCTTCGTAATAAATGAGCCACGGAAACCCCAAAACAGCCGCTTATTGTTGAGGTCCCTACGGGGTACACGTTGTGGCTGTTGATTAAGGTCGCTGTCTACAGGGAAGGTGCGGTGGCGTTCCGAGTGTGCTGTTGCACTTTCAACACACGGGGTTGCCAAGTCTCTAACGCTCAAGCAAGGGATAGTTCATGGTCCTGACAGCCATGTTCTTGTTGGCTACCCCACTAAATGGTGCTACTAGACGCTTTGTTAATCACTCAGTGGTTAGACCAACGTCAGGACATCATCATCACCATCATTGCAGGTACTGACATGAATCTGTATTACACTTGTTTACTCCACTATCTAATTGACCTACATTTTTCTAAGCTACGTACTCTGTTTAAATTTGCGGATATGGTTTAGTGACTTTATTCACACATTTCATTTAAAATTAACTAGTGGTACTTATACTGCATTTAACAAAAAAATTTTAATTTTTATGGCTCTTAAGTGTGCAACAGTGCTTGCATTAGATGAAAATTTCGAACAAAAACAATGTAACTTATAATATTTTGCCGGAAACATCTTGCGGCAGAAGACACATGCAGCCAGAAACATTTCGAAACGTTTCATAAAATAAACAGGTCACAACTTCAGCATCGTTATTTTTTATTTATTTAGAAAAAAATGTTTGCATGGGCTTTTTGCATGATTTCGTACAAAATGCTGAGCAACATGCCGTGAACAAGCTAAGTACTCTGTACAATTTTGTGAAAATCAGCATATTATTTATTCTAAAAAATTTGATAATTAGCTTGTGGTTCCAGTAGTGCATTTTAGAAACAAAAATCGTTTTTAATTTCTTCAAACATGTAACATTGTTTACTTGAAGAAATAACTACCACTTTTATTATTTCGCAGTTGATGAAAAATGTTCCCGTAAACATTTTGCATTTAAAAATATGTTGCCAGAAACATTTCGCAACTTTTTTTTTCCAAATGATCACAGTACAACTCAGACATTATTATAAACTTCACCACAAAAAGTGGGAAGAGGGTATATTTTAGTTTGTCATTCCTCTTGTAATTTCTACAATATCCGTTTTCGAATCCATAAAGCATATGTATTCTGAGTTCTAATGTATAGCGAAGTCGATTGTTCAATGCCCGCCTGTCCGTCCTTTTTCGGATTGAAATAAACTTTTCCAAGGCATAAGATGAGCTTATGAAAATCTAAATATGCTGTCGATCAAATATAGTTTCGAAAATTTTGGTTTTGAAAATCAGCGAGATCGGGCAATGTTTTCTAGGCAGCTGACAAAACACTACGCCAGACTCTAATATTCTACATCATTTGCAAAAAATCTTGTTTCGTAAAGTAACTTCAATAAAAAATTATATATATGGGGCGATACAGAATAAAAAAATACGAAAAATTATCAAGTGAAAAAATTTTCTTTTGTCCACATTTTCCGAGTTATGGGCCTCTGAACTTTTCATAGAAAAGTACGATTGTGCACCATATTTTCTAAAAAAAACCAATATGGGCATCATTAAAAAGCTGTTAAAGAGACCTTTCAAAAAATTATAAAATTTCTTAAAAATGCTTAACCCACTAAGAGCCGATGACATTTTTATGAAAAAAATGGTTTTTTATTTTTATTTCTCTTTCACTCCAATATTTTAGGCTTTTTCGAGTGGAGTAACTTCACTTAACTAGATTTACATACATGATGAAGGGTATATAAGGTTTGGCATAGCCGAATATAGCACTCTTATTTGTTTTTTATTTACTTTATTTATCCGCTTTTTTATAGATTTTAAACAATATTTAACATGACAGGTTGAGAAGAATAACACGCCTAAATATTTATAAAACTTTCACAAAAATACATTTTAACAAAACAATCATTTAAAAAATATTTTTAACCCAATTTGTTACAGACATTTTAAGCTTTTTTCACTGTTGCCTGGTAATAGTTTATGAAACTGTTTTGTAAAGCCAAAGGATGTTTATAATGTTAAGTTTTCCGGAATGCAGTGGCCAGTGTGGTCAATAACGCCATAACATTTTTGAATAATTTTTTAGGTAATTTATTACATGACAGCTAATACATCATGACATTATATTTTATAATGCTGCAATTAAAAGTTATGATAAAATTTAAAAAAAGGTGGTCACAAAGTAGTGTCGTAATAAAAGTTGTCAAGCATTTTCATGTTGTCAAGCATGCTGATGTCTGATTTGACAGATAATTAGTTTTATCCTTCCGCTGAACGAATATGGCTGTGTATACGCTTGAACAACGCTAGGAAATATTGTGACATTAAGTTGAAAATCATGTTGCAGAATGTGTGCGAAAATTGCGTACATATTTTGAAAGAAGAAAAGCACCGTCAGCTCCGTATGTTCATTATCTTGTGAAAAAGTGAAAGAAACTGGCATCCTCATCGATAAACCAAAGCGTGAAAAGTTGAAAACAGTGCGCGAATATTGCTGCTATGGCAGAAAGTGTGCGTGAAGCGCCATCAACATCAATTCACCGTCGTTCTCAACAATTGAATATTTCGGAGACATCACTGAGACTAATTTTGCATAAAGACCTTGGTATGACGCCATACAAAGTACAATTGCTTCGGGAGTTGAAGCCAACTGACCATCCAATGCATTTTCGCTTCGCTAAGTGGGCCTGCGATCGACTTACAGAAGAAGCCGATTTTGCCAAAAAAAAAAAAATCATCTTTTCAGATGAAGCTCATTTTGATCTTGGCGGGTATGTAAAGAAGCAAAATTGTCGCGTTTGCGGCACTGAAAACCCGCACGCATACAATGAAAAGCCGGTGCACCCAAAACGAGCAACTGTTTGGTGCGGATTTTGGTCCAGAGTCATAATTGGGCCATTTTTCTTCGAAAGTGAGCAAGAAGAGGCCGTTACAGTCAATGGCTATCGTTTTCGGGCCATGTTGAACAAATTTTTGTTCACAAAAATTTAAGAGGAGGATATTGGCAACAGGACGGCGCTACGAGCCACACAGCCAAAACTACACTCGATGTTTTGCGTCCTGCTTTTAAAGACCGCATTATCAGCCGCAGAGCTGATGTCGTTCGGCTATCTCGGAGCTGTGATCTGACATCGTTGGACTATTATTTGTGGGGTGTCGTCAAAGATGTGTTACGCCGACAAGCCAGAGACAATTGACGCTTTAAAGGACAATATTCGTGAAGACATTGGTGAAATACAGCTGCACACAATCGATTATGTGCTTAAAAATGGGCCGATCGTGTAGCCATTTGAATGAAATTAGTTTTCATTATTAACGGGAAGGATTGTTCTTTCAAATAAAAAAAGAAATTCGAGAAAATATTCAGTAGTTTTTTTAGCATTTTCAAAAAAAAAAGTTATTTGGCGGACTCTTTAGAAAGTAAGATACCAGGAAACCGCATTTTATGTAACATTCGCCATATTAATTAAAAATGTCTTAATAACCAAAAAAACAAATGTCAATTGCAGTATTAAATAAAAATTTTTAATATAAAACATTACTTTTTTCACACCCTTTACTATCTGTATAACGAATTAAACTATTGCAGTGAATAAGTTTGTGTAACGATAATTCATAACAGAATATTGACAAAAATGTGATTATAATCTAAATTATGTTCAGCCAAAGTAATGCCATTACACAGTGCTAGCAAAATCTAAACGAAACTAAAATAGAAATTTATGTAAAATTATGGCTGCATCCAACCATCTGATTATGAACACAAGCATGCATTCATAATGAATGAATATTAGAATTAAAAAGTATGTGCAAACAAAAACCGAAACCAAATTATGTGTTAAATTAAAACGATATTGATACTTTTTCCCCTTAAATGTATTACGAGATCAGATTAAGATGTTTTAAAAGTTATCAAAAACTGAAAACTTATATTTGCAGTATGTGATTGTCTATTTTTTGTTTTTTCTTGCCATTTTATAATCTTTTTTGTTAAACAGTTTCGGCGTTGAATTAAACTTTTGATTGTGTGTCTAGTCATAATTGTGTTAAAGATAAAATGAAAGCAAAAAGATTTGTTTCCTCATAAAACGAGTCTGTAAATAAGGATGTTAAGATAGTGAATGTTATGTAACAGTAGTGGTAAATTAAATAGCATTTTTTAATTATAAAACATCATAATTATAAACATCAAGACTCATTTTAATTTTAAGTTGTTTATGTTAGATTTTTAGAGCTTTGTTTCCATAGATTAAAAAAAAACTTAATTAGTATCGTTGTAATGTCTCTCCGTGTATCACTGGCCTCTGTTTTTTAAACAGCGGCAACTACACATTTGAAATTTTAAAGAAAGTTGAGATCAATATTTTTGCTTTAACAAAAAATAATAAAATGAAGTTTACAAAAATACCGTTCCGATGTGGCTTTTTGCTTTTAAGCAGTTATGAACAGACATTTAGATATTACACACAGGGTACCAATATATTTTTCTTTCATGTCACCTTATGTACCCAGCACTTTACAACTATGCACACTCAACTAGACTGTTTAAAGTTTTATTTCGGCCATAACATTCTCACCTGCAATTTCTCTTTATGGGCGAGTAAAAACTTCTATTGTCGATCCAAATGGAATCACTTATGTCTTCATCACTACATCCAAAAACTGTTTCCTAACGAAAAACTAAATATAAACAATTATGAATGTTGCAATGGTGATGTTGAAATAAAAAGAGAAATAAAGACATCTAAAGTAACGTGCGGAACATACAAAAAGATCCCTTCCAGTAGAGAATTAAATCTTTACACTGGTTACACTGGTCAATAGAGTTTTCAATAATAAAGTTCTCAGTAGGATTAACTGTGAATGCGGACTGACTTTAACTTTATTATGTGTAGAAAAAAATATGAACCACTGCAAGTGATAATAAAATCATGTGCTGAAGGGACAAGAGGCTTAGGTTTCAACCTAAAAAAATATCATAGCTACGCAATTAAAGAACCTGACAGGATAAAGAAATATCGCTTAATTAATCCACACAGCTCAAAAGCGAGTCAGATTTCTTCATAAATACCTACAGGGTAAGTTTAAATAAATAAATTTATTATTTGTGTTTTAGGAAAATTAAATTTGATCATGCATGTCCACAATTGGATGGGTAATAAGAAAAGAAATAAAAAGGGTTGATTATTCCTCCACCACAAAAATTGGCAAAAGGGGAATATCACAATTTGTCATTCCATTTGTAATTTCAACAATATCCGTTTCAGGCCCCATAAAGTATACAAATTCTGAGTTCTTGTCTATAGTAAAGTCGATCGAGTCCGTCTGTCCATCTGTCCGTCCGTGTTAGTGTTGCAATCAATTTTGCCAAGGCACTAAATGAGCTGGAGAAAATTTAAATACGTCAATCGGTCAGACATAGTTTCGAAAATTTTTCTATTAAAAATCAACAAAATCGGTTCATTTACTTCGGGGCAGCAGGCAAAACACCACGCCTGCATTTTTTTACATATCATTTTGAAGATTGAAGTAACTCCAATATAAAAAGCAAAATATATAAGGCGATAGAGAATTAGAAAACAAGAAAAAAAATATCAAGTGAAAAAAATGGCGCTCGTTTATATTTTCCTATTTATGGGCCTCTAAGCTTTTCAAAGAAAAGTACGATTGTGCATCATGTATTTTAAGATATCAATGTGCGTATCATTTTAAAGCCTTTGAAAAGGTCTTTCAGGAGCCGATGAAATTTTTATAATTTTTTTGTTAATTTTTTAATTCCCTGTCACCTCAACTATTATTTTTTTTTTTTTTTTTTGAAGTTACTTAACTAACTTTACATGCGTGGTGAAGGGTGTATGAGATTTGTCATAATCGAATATAGCACTCTTAACTATTTAATTAATATTTTTGTACTTGTTCTTCTGTACGTTTAAATATAAAAAAATCAAACGAATTCTGTAAACAACAACCAAAAGAAACAGTTTTAATTTGATGGCCTGAGTTTATTTCCCAGACGCTTTCAGCATGGCTATATATTTTTCTAAAAACTCATGCACAGCACATTGCCCTTCTGCGTTGATATTTCTGTGCGACATTAAAACGTCCTTGAACAAGAATTATGTTTATTATTCAGCCATGTCACAGAGTGAAATTTTGTACGATTTAGAAAACTAAAACGTATTTTGCTTCTCTAGAAAATGTAAAACGATCAAAAAATTCATTTTGAAAACGGTCTTGAAATCTAAAGTGAAATTGATATTTTTAACAACTTAAAGACGAAAAATGTGGAAAACTGTACTGAAAATTAATTATAAATATTGTCTATATTAATTTCGCTTAAACAAAATTTTATTTAAATACTTCTAGTATGAAAATTTTAATATTTTTGTTAATCGTATAAAACATTGGTCACAAACTGAAAACGTAATTGATGTTCCATTGCCACCCGGGTTTCTGATAACATCCTGCCATATGTTTCAAAGAAAAAAGTGAGAAGTGAAATGGATACATTTACTTACACTCCACTTGGATAGGACAAAGGATCTGACGCATCCCTCAAACTTCTGCGATTTAATTTGATTGCTAAATGCATCTTTCCGTATTCTTCCATCACAGCAACAATGGAAACACCAGGCATACTGTTCTTTTGTTTAATTTTTTATTTATTTTTTGATTTTAGTTTGTTTGTTTACTTACTTTCTTTTAATTTGCCTGGAGCCGGACCAGCTGTTTTGATTTCTATGTAACCATATTTTTAACATAAATAAAACGATTTCCTTTTTTCCCGTTTTCATAAAAACGTACGAGAGCTGAAGAAGCAAAAGTAAAACGTTACGATTTGGAAATACGAATTCAAATCAATTTCGTACAAAACCTGTGACATGGCTGATTTTTATCAGCTTCAAAACTATAATGCTACTATTTAACACCAGAGGCGCTGCTGCAGTGTTCTCATAGTAAATATAACTTGCAGTTGCATGTGAGTAGCTTGGGTAGGGTCAGAGAAGATTGATTTCGTTTCAAGTCAATTGATAAAGAAAACGAACTTAAGCCTGATTAAAGCTTATATATTTACAAAAATACATCAAATATTTTAAGATATTTTCACAATATTTTCCAAATAATATCAACGATTTTTTTCCTCTTTTCTGATATTTTCTCTTTTCAAGATAATTCTTATTAAATATTAAAAAAATATACAACTAAAAAAATATTTTAATGGCCACCACTGTGTTTATAATTAAAATTAAAGATTTAATCACACACATACATGCATTCATTACCCAAAAAAAAAAGAAAAGAAATACAAACATACACACCTTTTTGTGATACAATGTGAAATATATGCAACATTTAAACACTCCATTTAGTAATTAATCCACACGTAATAAAGATAAATATAAAATTATGTCTACATTGTTTGTGATTATTTATGATGAAATTCAGAGCACATAAATTAAAAATAAACAAACCAAAAAAAAAAAAAAAAAACAAAAGAAAAAATAAAACTGGAAGAGACCAACCAAATAAGATCTTGAGCATTACAAAAAAAAAAAAAAAAAACACACACTTTGAATTCACTGTTCCACATGTGTATTGACAGTTGCATCGGAATGAAATACAATGGCACCACCGCGACGTTGAAAGTATTTCGCTCGTTGTATGCGCCAATAATGGACAGCCGTTATCAGACAAACACTACACAAGACGACAATAAAACAGGACAGTGTTATGGACATGACGAGCAGATACTTTTGCATTTGTTGAGCATGAACGGCCATTGTATCCAAAGATTTTTGCAAACTTTGTTGGAAATTCTTTGAAGATTCCAAATCATGTTCGGCCTGTTGTAATTCATCTTGAACATGACTGATGCAGGTGACATCACGTATGTGAGTAGTTTCCTTGGCACTGTCATCATGTTCTATATGCAATACTGTATAATCACTCAATTGCGGCTTAATGAGCAGCCAGTGTAGGTAGGAACAGTTAAAGCGATTTTGGGAAATTCCCAATTCGATAAGCTGGGGAAAGGCTTTGGCAAATGTGTATTTACCTTGAATTTCGGTAAGATTATTGGCATCAATATAAAAAGATCTTATATTGGCATTGGCCGGTACAAAAATATCCAGATTTAATTCGGCCAAATTATTGTAGGACAAATCCAAATTGTCCAGCATAATTAATTTGGCAAACATGCCAAATGTTAATTTCTTAATGCCAGTGGCCTTTAAGTTCAAAATAGTTAAATGCTGTAGATTTTGAAAGGTGCTAATGTTGGGTGTGCCCACAGGATTATAAGATAAATCCAATTCAGTTAAGTGGCCTAATAGCGTTATATTTGTGATGTCTGTTAAATTATTACTGCGCAATAAAAGTACATTGACATTCTGTCCATTGGATACTTTAACACTGGAAATGGAATTGTTAATGGCGGTTAGAAAATTAGTGCCATTCACCACTAAAGATCTTAATCTATTGGAATCTAAATCCAACTTTTTCGTTATAGTTTTGTTGCACAAACTAAAATCCTCTAGCTGATTGCTTGCCAGTATTAGAACTTCTGGTCCATAAGAATGTTGAAATGTTTGAGGATCAAATGATTTCAAACGATTATTGGCCAAATTCAAGTCTCTTATGTGTCTCAAATGATAAAATACTTCCGGCTTAATAAACTCCAATTGATTGTTGTCCAAATAGACGGCATCCATGTAAGTATTTTCAAAAAATAAATCTTCTGGTATAAAAGTCAATTGATTGTTGGACAGAATCACTTTGTTCATGTTGGTCAGACCGCGAAAGGCCAAAGAGCCCAAAGTATGCAATTTATTGTAACTTAAATCGAGACGCATTAGGTTGTGTGCTCCCACAAAAACTGAAGTATTTATTTTCTCTATATGATTGTGACTCAAGTTGAGCGTGGTCAACGAACTGGCCGAAGTGAAAGTGTTGCGCGAAATGTCTTCTATTTCGGTATTGGAAACATCTAAAGTTTTTAAGCTACTAAACACATCAAACAGTTTGGCTGGTATGTCCAATAGAATGGAATTGTAAAATTTCATAAAATTTGTTTGATTGGCCTTAACGTACGGTGGTATTTTAACATTTTGCGAGTGTGTTACTTGAAAACCCGACACTGTACAAAATTTTTCCATGCCACCAATATTTGTATTGTATTCATCACACTTAAGCACTATATCCTCCGCGTTACCCAAGGATATTATACAAAATATTAAGACAATTTTATTTTTCATTATTCTTTTTTTTTTTAATTAATTTCTAATTTAAGCGCTTTGACACGTCCGTTTCTAGATCAGAACTAAATGAAATATTTATTTATTTATAAGGAAATCTTTTGTTTTAATTCTTAATTTAAACTTTTTATCTCTTAAGTTCTTTTTTTTTTAATTGTTGACTTAAAATAATTATTTTATTCTTTCATGTATTTAAATTTTGATAAGACTTATGCGCTATTTTTTATTTGTTTTTTTTTTTTCTTTGTGCAAAAAAATTTTTTTTAAATCAGTTAAGCCTTTTGTTACACTGCCAATGGATTTAGAAATAAAAAATTTTTCAAAACAAATTTCATAACGTTTCTTTTACATCTCAGGTGATTAACTTTGAATTAAAATTAATTGACTCAATGAGAATTTAAATAGTTTTCTTTAGTTTCCTCGCACATTCAAAATAAATTAATTAAAAGAAGCTTTCGCTGTGAGAACAGTGTGTCATCGTAAAAATAACCACCCTGTTTTCTATACGCTCGAGGGTTTAAATTTTTAAATAATTTTTGTGCAGTGATCAGAGATAACTTTTCTTTAAAACTAGGATTAACACACATGTAAGGATACCTACCAAGTAACTGTGTTACCTTCTTTATATCGTAATCGATTGCGTAGAGTGCATTGGATTAAGAAGATTGTAGAGATTCCATACTGTGTTAATAGTTTAACTAGCAATGCAGCGCCCCTGGTGTCAACTTTTCGCACTAATTTTAAAAGTAGGACAACTATTTATTTGTTATTTACTTTGACAATAATTTTAAGGAAAAATACCATTAATAGATGGCGCTATAATAAGTAGCAGTGTGATATCAAATACCAGAGAGAATAATAAGATTTAAAGACAACAGCTGGTATATGAACTCAGGTCATCAAGGAAAATATTTAGTCTACCTAGAGATATGACAACTGTTACTCGATATACAAAAATTTTAAATGCTCACTAAAGGCCAGGATTTACTATCATACACAATCATGCGATTTAATCACATTAAAATCTTACAGAATTCTCTCCTACTTTTAAAAACGTTTTAAAATGGCGTTATAGTTGCCACACTATTATACAAAAAAAAAAATGCAAAGAAAAAATCATTTCATGAATTATTTTAAAAGATTATAAAATTGTACAGATCTGTCAAAAAGTATGTTACACACATACACTTTTAATCCACAGATCGTAAGACTGAGTATGATAGTCAATCCTGACCTTAAGAATCTAGACATAGCGAAATCATGTTCCAGGTGTTGACAGTGGTGAATTCATTTATTTTCGTCGTTGCAGAGAATGTCAAACGGCTACCAGCTGGTACATAATTTTACCATGAATCTAGAAAAATATATTTTAAGATTTTTTAAGCCCTTTTTAAGCCCAACTAAAAGAAAAAAATTTTTTTAGTTTGCCAATGTTTTCTTAAAAAAATTATATTTAAAAAGCGAATTTGTATTTTATTGAAATTTTATGGCAAGGAGTGAGTCATTACGGTTTGTTATCATTTCGCTTATATATTTTTTAATCAACCACCTTTTTCAAGAATATTGAATATTTTGAAAATTTGAATCTGTCAACCGTAAGCCTAACTTATAGAAAAATATATAGAAGAGAATATGAAAACTTTAATAGCAGCAATCAATTGCGTTTATCACCATAAATCTTAAACTTAAAAAAAAAATCCCGTAAAAGAAAGTCAAATTACGTAAAATCTCACAGAATTGGTGTTAAGCAGAAATTTTCCTCCTCCTACCTTTCAATTTTTATATTTGTAAACAGCTGAACTTTTACCAACCACATTTATCCTCATCACCTTTCATTTCTAAAAAAACGCATCTCTTAAATTTGTCATTATTTCCACAATATTTGGAAAGGGCAGGAGAAGACATAAATAAAGACCATAAGCAAACAAAATAAAAGTTTTTTGGCTACAAATAGTAATAGATTACGTTTAATTCTTTTAAAAGAAGCTAACTGTAAAAACCGCAATAGATAAAACGAAAACTCATTTTAAGGTTACCTAACAAAACTTCCAGTTTTTTTTTTTAAATTATGGTGACTCAGAATAAATTACACTGGTTTTAAATAAACATTTTACATGAAGAAAAAAATTTAATTTTTTTCTTCATGTAAAATGTTTATTTAAAACTGACTGATTATGAAACTTTTTTCTGTATATCTTTAAACGGAATTTGGCTTGCCCTCATCATATCAAGTTGAAATCTATGCAGCAACCCGTTTTCTAATCGCATAAAATATCAAAAAAATTTCAAGAGAAAAAATATTTTTTTACGAAAGTGTAATTGAAGTGATTTTAGATTCGAATTGAACTTATTAATGTTCATATGTTCATCTTTTATAATTCTTTGTAAACTCAGTAAAATGATAAAGGAAAATAAATATAATTTTATTATGTTCAGAAGATGTAGTTCTCTGGGTTAGCCCTGAATTGTTTGTTATCTTAAGTTATTCTAGGAAATACACTTGGATAAATACAACAACAAAAAAACTTTTCTAAATTAAATTTATAAGAAAAAGTAAAAAAAATTAAAAACTAAATCGGACTTAAAAAAGACACTAAAAGGTAAAAAGATTTCTATTATTGAATAATTTTTTGCACAAAAAATATGATTTGAGGTTCATTAATATTTAATTTTTATATTTGTGCAGAAAAAAATTTTTTGTATTATTTAAAAAAAAGTAGGAGTGCTATATTCGGCTATGCCGAATCTTAAATACCCTTCACCACACATGTAAATCTAGTTTAGTTAGGTAACTCCAATAAAAAAAATAAATAAATATTGCGGTGATAGAGGATTAAGGTAGGGTCACATTAGTCAAATATTTGACCAAAAAGACGTAACCACTATATTATAAAAAAAATTTTTTTCTCCTGTTTAATACTTAATAAGAAATATAAGATTTTACTTATTTTAAATCGTCATTCTTAATGATACGTATCAGAAAATATTGAATAAACATTTGTAAAAATAGTGGTTATGCTTTTTCGGTCAAATATTAAAAAATAAGGAAAAATATTAAGTACGATACAAAATTTTACATAAAAATGGCTCTTAATGGGTTAGTAATTTTTTAAAAATTTTAGTATTTCCTGAAAGATTTCTTCAAGCTTTTAAATGATACCCATGTTGACAACCAAACTTTTTGTTGAAAATTTCAGATGCTCGAAAAATATGGGCGATCGCATATTTTTCACTTGTTGTGTCTTTCTTATTTTTATTTCTCTATCGCTCCATTTGTTCCAAGTGATATGGAAAAACTGGAGGAAGGCATGGTGTTTGCCCTACTGCCTCGAGGTACATGGACCGATCTAGCTGATTTTTAATAGCAACTCTTTTGAAACAATGTCTGATCGATTGACGATTTTAAATTTTCTTTATTTCATCTAATGCTTTGGCAAAGGTGATTTCAACACTAACTGGAACGGACAGACGAACAGATGGACATCGCTGAATCGACTTCGCTAAGATATGGACTCAGCATACATGTACTTTATGGCGGCGGAAAAGGATATTGTAGAAATTACAAAAAGTGGTGAAGAGTATAATAAGAAAAATTAGTCACCAATAAAATGCCATCCATCATCAGCGTTCTTCTCATCTTGTATATTTTATAAGCATCATCTTAATTACATAGAAAGATGCAACAAATGACTTTTGGAATGCTCTTTATTAAAACTAAAAATTGAAATATTTTCAAACAAATCATAACAAACGCTTAAACATATGACTGTTCTTAAATACAAACTAATTTTTTCTTAAAATTTCTCCCAGTGTTTCTTTTTTAAGAATGAACTTTGTCAATAAGCAAAAAACGAGCATATTATTCTAGACTCTTTATTTGTATATTAAATTCTGATAATCATTATAATTGTAACGCTTTTAATGAATAAATATTATATATTTTCTTAAAGATTTAACTGCATGTTAAACTAGTGATTTAAACGCATGTTTTAAACATTTGCCGGAACGCTGCTAGTTTTACTTATCTCATTTTCAGTTTCTTTCAACTTTAAAATATTTCAGCACAAACAGCAAACTAAAGAGAAAGTAAATAAAAGTAAAAAGATGTAAAATGCAACAGAATAGAAAAGAAAATAGTGGCTGATATGCATTCATTTCCGTTGCAAAATAAATAAAACAAAAGACATAATTTATTTGAAAAAAAATAAAAGACCTTGAAAAATTATTTTTTTTTTTCAATATAACGAAAACAAGTCAAAATTGGTTAAAAAAAATACTGTTGGTTTACTGTCTCACTTACTTATTTTTATTTTTTATTCAAAATAACGTGACTGGAATAAATGAGTGCCACTGTAAACGCATACAAACATTAAAATTGGTTTAATGCCAAAATTTGAAACTGCCTGCTAAATATTTAATAATGTTTTTGATTTTATTTTGCATTACATTTTATTTTATTTCTTTTTTTTATGTCTTCAATAACATGGGGGAATTCTGGCCATAAAAATTTAACTAACTGTTTACTACCACACCAGCCAAATATGAAATATTCATCAAGGTTCTTTTTCTTTGTATTATTGCTTAAGCCAATTAAAATGTCTTTGCTATATAATGAAGACTAAATTATGTAATTATCACAGTTAAATTTATTCTCTTCAGTAAATCACAACTTAACAATCAAAATGTTCAAATTTGTCACTATTGTCTTGATGGCTGTTTTGGCCTGCGTTGCTGCTAAGCCTGGTGTTATTGCTCCAGTTGCTTATACCGCTCCTTTGGCTGCTAGTGCTCTGGTCTCCCGGGAATATCATGGTAATTTTGCTGCTCCTTATGTTGCTGCTCCCTATGTTGCGGCTGCTTCACCATATGTTGCTAGTCCCTATGTTGCTGCACCTTATGTAGCTGCTCATTATGCTGCCGCCAGTCCTTACGTTGCTGCTCCTTATGCTGCTGCCGCTCCTTACATTGCTGCTCCCTACAGTGCTCCTCTTTTGCTGAAGAAGTAAACTAATTGACTGTAAAAATGTTGTTGTTTGAATACTCAGGATTGTTTTAGTTAAATTAAAAGAATTGTTTACTACTTTTTTCTTAATATAAAAGCCCTAAGATATGCTTTACATGTATAAAAAATTTAACAGCAGAATGTTATTTAAACTATAAATCTTTTAAAACAGTTATCTTTACAGAATGTTAAATTACATTATGCACGGCATAACGTTTAACAGTAATAAACATAAGAGGTCAGATTTGGCGATTTCTTGCCAAACCTAGCGATTTCTAAACTGAATGTACTGCACTGTTTTTTAGAAATATAATAAAAGTGCTACTTTTTTTATATAAATTTATAATATAAACCAGATCTTAAAGTATAAAGTATATATTTCTTATTACATTTAGCAAACTATAACAACTTTATATAACAACTTTTATATAAATTACATATGATGTATGAATTTATATATAAAGGTAAGCATACAGGTATATATATGTATGTATGTACGTGTGTACGTAAGTGTGTGTGATGATTGTTTGTTTACTGTTACTCTTGGCAAATTTTTAACCTTTCTACCAAATGAATATATCTGACAAAAACCAATATATAATTATTTTAGTAATTTTTAAAAGTTCTTTAAAAAATCTTACAACCCTGATGCTTGATAGATTTTGTCATTCCTTAACGAGTTTATTTTTATGCCTTGGACGCTTGGCCCTTTGATGATTCAACGGACAAAGCAATCCTGCTAAAATCTCTTTGCGTAAAAATATTATTAAGAAGAAAGGTAAATAACAGAAGTGAGCCATCTCGTAGCAGAATAAGCTTAATGATTTTTGCATTTTACATTAACATTTTAAATTAAAATATAATTATGTTATTACTACGTAAGATAACATTCTGGTTTCAACAGAAATAATATTATTATTAATAACAATAATATGACTTGACAACAACCATATAATCCAATATTCAATTCAATTCATTGTTTACGAAATTTGTATTTAAAAAAATTCCATTTTGTTCGCTTTAACCCGTACGTAGCGAATTTATTTTTACACCTTAAAGAGGTACGTTATCATCACGTTAAAAAATACAATTTGTTCCATTCTATAACAAATATGACAGTGTAAAAAATAATTTTATAATTAGTTTTGTAATCAAAATTTCTTAAAAATCAGATCAGTATTTTTTGCAGTTGTAGTTTATCAGTTTAGTTTAGTTTGTCAAATAAAAAACGCATGTATTAATATATCCAGCTTACTGGCAGATAACCTTAAGAAATTTTTTTGAGCTTTAGTCTATCGCAGTTAAAATTTGAGAATTTTGTCACTTTTACAAGATGCACACAAAAAAAAAAACGTCGATTAATGCAATTGCACTTTATTAACGCGAACGTCTTATTTAAAACTTCATCTTTTTTTTATTTTGAAAAATAAGAATTGAAAAACTACGAACTTAAGCTTGACCAAAAATTGTTTATTTGGATATATGATAAAACTGTTTTATCTTTAGTTTCTTACTAAAAAATATAAAACTGAATGGTGCACGCAAAGAAAATATACGACTGATAATTTAATAGCACTATAATTATGCTTCAATTACAAAGTTTCAGTCAAATCTTGTTATTGTTACACGCACTAAGAATATTATTGTTGTTGGAACCATATATTGTTTAATATAATAATAACATTATAATAACTAAATATAAAAATAAAATTCAATAAAATTATTTTAAAGTATTAACATATTATAATATGCTATGATCATACTAAGATAAATATTATTATATTATGATTAAATATTAAACTAAAGGAATATTAAAAAAGAAATCATCATATCAATTAGCTTAAATTATGTTAATAATTTTATCTATAAATATTCTCTTGCATTCTAATCAGAAATCTTAAAGCCGACAAAGTATGCAGACAGTTCACTTATAAAGAGAAGTGTTATACCTCTAAATATCATGAAAACATTTCTGTAAAAAATTATCACTGCAACCAAATGTTTTATCTGCATATTTTTCTTCTGCCTTATGCTGCAGGGCACGAGTTTTACGTTATCTATTTCCTTTAGTAAAAGAATCAACAATTATCACTACAATACAACAATTATCACTAGCTTTAAGGCAAATTTTGCTGTAAAAAAACCCATTTGTAAATTAAAATGTTACATTTCAATTATGCGCCCAATTTAGTTGGAAGGGCTAAATTTGTTAAGCAAAGAGATTAAAAAAAATTACACAAATCGTAAGAATAAAACAATTTATTACAATTTTGATTGCAAAATTTAAATGGTAAAAAATATGATCAATCAACTCAACCGCAATAAAACTTTAAATTCAGTTATTTAATCCGCTTGTAGTCAGTGTAAACGCAAAAAATCCGGTAGTTTTTTATAAAAAAAATGTTTTATAATTTTATTTTGTTTAGTTTTGGTCACAAAATCTTTTACATTGTAAACTAAAATATTAAATTACAGCTTCAAATAAAAGAGAAACGCCAATCTTGATACTCCAAGGCCTCTTTTTCTTAGAACTTGAGTACCATAATTTTTGTATAAAATGTTGCTGATTATTAAATAAAAACATTAGTATTTGTTTAATACACAGCATCTTTGCATACAATACAAGTAATTTTATTTACAAAAACAAAAAAACCATTTCATTTAACAAAATGTTTAAAATTGTAAGTCAATATAAGAATTTAAAAAAAAATATCCTAAAACGAACGGATACGAATTTAGAATCATTTTAACTTTTCCTTACAGTTTGTATTTTTGTCTCTGTTTGCCTTTGCCTTTGCCAAACCCGGTTATATTCATTCGGCTCCTGTTTTAACCTCTTATCATCACACTGCCACAGTACCCGTAGCACATGTTGTACGCCCCATTGCAGCTGTGCACAGTGTTGTAGCCGCCCCAGCTCTTATACATGGTGCTGCTTATCATGGCTCCTATCATCATGGTCTTTATTAAATAAAATTTTAATTTTTATTTGATCTAGATTCTACAACATTGGCTCTGTAACTTTGAAATAAATATTATTTGGAAAAGATAAACAATATAAATGATTTTTTTTTCATATACAGCACACAAAAAAGAAGGAACAGAAAAGAAGAGAAGAGTTTTTAGCCAAATCTTCTAAATACTCAAAAAAACAAATTGGAATTGACTAGAATAAAAATCATTTTGTTAGGGCATCGTTTGCCTGATACCCCTTTTGAAACCCCCTTAAAATTCATTGCCTTTTCTAGAGTTTCCAAAATGTTTTAATGTCGAAATACACCAAATAACAGCAAACTGCTTAAAATTTTAAAACCTCACTCTTTTAGAATTTTTTAATAAAAAAATTTTACACGGCTATAAATACATAGATACAAATAACGCGGAAATGATTTTAGAGATTCAGAAAATACTTTACACTCATTGACTGTAAGACCCCACAATGTCAAAATCACTTTAGTAATAAAAGGAGGAAAAAAGAAAAAGTTCACCATAAAGTTGTAGATTGTTGCAGAAGATGTAAAAGAAGGTAGCTTGGACTCTATAAATGCAATATATTTTAGAAGTATCTGACTCCTAAAGTTCACATAAAATAATAAGCTTAAAATACTTATTTACTTCGAAGAGTTTTAATTTCAAAGCTTAAGTACCACAACAATTTCAATTAAATTATTAAATTTCACATACGATCATATAAATGGAAAAAAGAAGACTCTAACCTTGCAATACACCTTAACACACATGAACACGAGTCAAGGGAAATAGATGAATGTATGACATTAACACGTCAAAGTTAAAAAGAATGAAGACTGAACATACTTCAAAACATGGAAATATACAAAACACGAACTTTTAACGGAGATATTGTTAACGAACAGCTAAATACAACCTCTGACAGAATTTTTATACCATTAATAAAACAGTCTTACAAACAAAAAACACCTACAGATGGTCACCACTACCCACCCAGTAATAAAAGATAAAACTACCTGAACCCACCACTAACTATGCAACTAACACCTAACCCTATCTCTCCCGTACCATTTAAAACGCGGCTTGAAAATTATGTTCTCATATCGAAAGCGCACGCCAAACATACCAAACAAACCGGCCAGTGATGACGGTCTTCAACGATAGGTATCACAACAGTATAATATTTACTGGCGAAACAAATACGATTAATCAAATAATGCTAAACTGTAATTTAGCGAAAAAAATGACACTTAAGCTACTGTTTCTTTTAAGTATTCTTAAGATTTTTAAAAAATGTAACATCAATAATTGCTTTTGGCTATTTTCAAAATATATTTGTACTTCATGGTTCACAAATCCAGCCATGTGCACAACAATCAATTTATTTATTTGAAATAATTTCAACAAATTACACCCATTAAATTTTATAATTTACAATAGATTAGATATAACTTAAGGATGTTAGATGAAGTAGGGATAAATATCATGCAAATTATACGCCGATAAATTTTTTTTAGGCTTCTACTTAAATTAATCAACTCTGCATAACATTGGTGACAAAACTATTAAGCGTCACATACTTTATACGTTTAATTATTAACGCTTACCTCGTATTTATAGGCGGATAAAAACGTCAAGACCTTTCTGATATGAAAAGATCTGGCAGTACTGTTTAATTTTTTTAACGCGTATCTAAGTACGTTATGAGTCATTAAAAAACAAAAAATCTGCGAAAAATACTTAAAACAAATTTTATTTTGTAGTTTATTTAACTGTTCTATGGGCGTGAATAACATAGAAAATTTTAGAAAAAATTTTTTTTTATAAAATGGATTTGTAAGTACGATATTTAATAGACCAAAGTCTAGTGATTTTGTTGTATGTACCAAAGTCTTAGCAAGAGCTGTGTTATTGAAGCAGAATACCAGATGTTATATTGTGATATGACTTTGGCAGTTAGGGCATAGAGGCTGTTTTCCCTTTTTAAATAATTGCTGGTGCGTTAGTTTACAATTTTTAAGTTTAAGAAGATCTAAAAATTTTTGTTGATATTTCGGCACTTTTTAAATACTTTTTTATTTATTTTTTCATTTGGGTTGATCAGTTTGTAACATGCATTAGGGGAGAGTTGTGTTTGTTGTTTTATTTGTCTCTTTACAACAAGTTATTTGCATTCATTGTCACAAATTCTTGTGTGACCTGGAGTATAAAGGAGTTTTTTTTTTATTATTATTACCATAGTTGGCCGTTTTAAGGGCACTTATTGAAGCTAATTTCTTTTTTGGCAAGTTTTCAAGGCCTCCTCAATAGCAGTAATCTCCTATGTAAAAATTAATGCGTAGTTAGGCAAAATACCTTTTTTTAAGTGTAAGACCCCACGTTCATCAATAATTGCAAATCAATTTTCGTTTAATGATTTTGAGTCATTGCAGTACCAAAATGTAAACTTTCAATTCCATTTGTCATAAGTATCAAGATGGAACTGATTAAATATTAAATAATAATCAATTATCTTCAATTAATGAACTTAAAACTTAAATAAAGATATATATTTTGAAATATGATCGGTAAATAAGATAAAGTTTGTATTTTGATTATCGAAAGAGTAATCTAGTCCTTCTTTCCTTTTTAAATTTAGCGGTTCTTTTGATTTTAATTGCCATTTCATTTGGATTAAAATAAGCTTTAACAAACTCACGCAGCCATCCATACTACAATATTCTGTGACTCAGGCAAGACTCTAGTAAATCTGATCACTATAAACTGTGGCTTCGACGAAACTCCAAATTACAATGTTCTTTTTAATCTCAGTATTTAGTATGTTGATATTTTATCTTTCTAATTGCCACTCTTTCTTATTTTCTAAACGGGAACCCGAGAAGTTTAAACCGCTCTTTTTCATTGACACGTTCACCGAGGTTACTTAACAGTAATTAATTTTTTCTACTCAATACTCTGTTGGAATTCGATCTCAATCTCATTAGTTTCTGCTTGTTGCTACAGATATTTAATATATGATTAAAATTATAAGAAAATCCTCTATATTTGTATAGAAAAAAAAAAAATTGTTGCTCCTAATAAAAGTTTTGATTGTTTTCAGATTAATATTTTATTAAATTTTTGATTGATGTAATTATTTATTTAATCAGAAAGTTGTTTTTTTTTTTTATTTAATTAATTATTTATTTTAAAATTTTTTATGTATTTTTCAATTAATAATGTAATTGAATCGATTAAAACTTTTATTATATTAAAAAAAATATATAATTTTTCTCTAAGGATTATAAAAATACAAATTGGATACAAGTTTCCACCAAACTATTGATGAAATTTTTTAAAAACAAATATTGAAGAATTTGTAGCGTACTTTCTATTGCTCAAGTTAAACAATTTAAGACTCGACAGCAAAAAAAAAAAATATTATGCTATTTACTTGCAGGTTATATTCTTCTAATCAACAACGCTTTAAGGCACTAAAATCGAGACATAATACCAAAATTTATATAAAAATAAAAGTGTAATAATTAATAATCTATAACAATTTAGTGGTTAATAGATCATAATATGAATCATAGAAAAAATTGAAAAAAAAAATAGTAAATGAAATTTGATAATGTTATTGTTTGATTCGTTGTAATAAATCTCCACAAATATATGAAATTTAACATCAACACTAAATATGAAATTATTTGTGGCAAATTAACTCTTCTATTTGCTCTCATACACTTGTTATTTCAATCAATCAACTTTTAATACTTTAGATGTCGACGTTAATTTTATTTAAATATTGAGGGAGATTGAAAGGCTTTAAGGTAAAAGTTCATCAGACACTCGATAGTGAGTAACAATAAAAGTAATAATTTGCACCTCATCAGATCAGTGACCACCAGGGTTCATTTAATGGTTTTTTTATTTCATTTCTATTGTTTTAGTAAGTTACCCTCGTGAACTCAAAAAGAAATGATGTCATGAATTATTGTTTGATAAATTAAGAGGAATAAACAGATTTTGTGAAGCAGGCCTGTTTTGAAAAATCTTTGCATACAAAGAATTTCTTTCAATAGATTAACCTGCACTTTGTGTCTGTTTGTCTAGTCGGTGACATTGACTTTTTGTTTTTATTTGTTTAATACTTTTATTCATAATCTAAAATAAATGTTACCTTTTTGCACATGGAATGAGTGAAATGTAAAGCAGATAAAATATAAAAAAAGCATGATTTTTATTTTTAAAAATTTCATAAATGTTGCGTTTTTAAACACGTTTTCTTAAAGGAAAATTTATTTCTTTTATTTTATTTCTTATCATGTGTTGTATGCAAAATTTTGTTTTCTCTTTTACGCAATTCATTCGTCATGTTTTTGCAGGGATACTGTGCAACTAAATATACGACGATGATATCTAACATTTGTTAGTTTCTGTAACTTTTCCACACCATTTGTATTGTAAACTTAAAGAACTGACTGCATCGTTGTTTTAAAAGAAAGACATTTAAACGTGAGATGGTTCTTAAAGCACGTGAAGTTTAAAAACAACTACGTGTTTGAATACAATAAGATATTTATGCAACTGAAAAATATAATTTATATGTAATGCAACGATATTCACATGACTGCATCAAGGCTGAGGTAAAAGAAACAACATGCATGGTATTTTTTTAGTTCTCCACACATAATTATCTGAAGATGTGTCTTAAAAAATAAAGGAGAATAAATTGTGTAACATACAGTTAAATAATCGGTGGACGTTAATATATAATTTTCTATTAAACGAATTAAAAACAAAATTTAAGTCCAACGTGTCGCTAGTAACTTCCAGATTTGCTTTTTATCTTTCCTTCGATATTTTTTGCTTTAAAACTCTTTTTGAACCCATTTTAAAAATGGTTTTTAATTAAATAAGAATAAGAATTTTTTATAAATTTTAAAAATAAAGGGTGTCCCCATATAACACATATCATACAACGTATCTTTTAAGAGGCAGGCGGAAGAAATTTTAATTTTCAATAAAGCACGCAACCCTAAAGTAAAACATTATAAAAACTGAAACTAAAGGGTGTCCCCATGGGTGGCCAAATTTTATGTATTTATGCTTACCTCTCGAACGGTTAAAGATAAAGGAGTGAAGTATATACAAACTTAATGTAACTTCATTCGCTTATAAAAAAATTTCAAATAAGAGGGGGTTCCCATGCAGGAACTGAATCTGACCTTATCTTTTAAAACTGTCATTTCTTTATCTTTTTTGTAACTTTTAATAGAAACAACTCCAAATAAATTTATACATCATACACGCATTTCCCCTTTTAATTTTTAATTTTATCTTATTTTTACTTGTTATTGAGGACTTAAAATATCTATTTACCACCCTTCAAAAGTTAAGACAGAATATGTGCAAATAAAATCATGTATGGGACACCCTTTAAGATTTAATTTTATTTTTTTACTATTGTTATTATCAAAGGTACAATAATACAAACCCTTAGTAAATTTCAGGTGGTCTTAAAATATAAAATCACATTCGTCAAAATTTTCAATGTTCTTTTTTATACTTTTTTATACTTGTGATTATCCGGGCTTACACTCTTTGTAAATTTTAAAGGTCTGCCTATCTTTTAGAGCCCATTTAAAATTAAAAGTCACTTGTTGTCACTTGTGCACTCATTACATTTCTGTCGAACTGAAAAGTGTCTGCCTGTAACGAATTAAAAGATAAGTCCGTATGCGACAAATTGGCGGTTCTGTAGGAATACTCTTTAATGTTTAACTTAATTAAAATAAGTAAGAGTGCCATATTCGGCTGTGCCAAATCTTATAAACCATCCGTATGTAAATATAGCGTAGAGAAGTAACTTGAATAAAAAAAAAACAAATTTTCAGAACAGAGAATTAAAAAATAAAAAAAAAAAAATAAAAATTAAGTATTATAAATAATTTTAAATAAAATTATCATCGGCTCTTAAGGAGTAAAGCATTTTAAAAATTTTAGTATTTCCCGAAAGATCTCTTCAAAAGCTTTTAAATGATACCCATATTGATATCTTGAAAAATATGCTGCGCTATTGTACTTTTCTATAAAAAGAGCAGAGGCATCTAACTCGGAAAATATGTGCGAGCGAAAATTTTTTCACTTGATGTTTTTTTCTTATTTTGCCCGCTGCCTTCAAAGACATGAACCAATCTCTCTGATTTTCAATGGAAAATAGCAAAATTTTCGAAAATATGTTTGATCGATTAGCGTATTTAAATTTTTTGTAGCTCATTTCCTGCCTTAGCAAAGTTTATTTCAATACAAACATGGACAGACAGATATCGCTTAATCAACTTCGCTATGCATAAAAGCTCAGAATATACATATGTTATGGGGTCAGAAATGAATATTGTATAAATTACAAAGGGAATGAAAAATTTAGTTATACCCTTTTTCCAGCTTTGTTAATGGGTCTAAAAAGTTTCAAGAGTGAACTATTACTTTTCTAGGAAAAAGAGTGTTTTCGATGAATAGACGGGCAGAAATTCTAGCGAAAGAAAGAAAACTGAAAAGGATTAATATTCAATAACGTAAATAGGCCTCTTAGGCAAAACTAGACCACCACGGAAAAAAATTTATCCTCCACTAGAATTCTTCATTTCTTATGGAATTTTTAATGCATGAAAAAATTTTCGTCTCTGTTAAAAAGCTACAGCCCCCTTTAGAAGATTTCTATAGCTACGGTTATGTTTATAAGCTAATTTTTTTTCGCGTACCCGTCTGAAGCCCAAGTTGTGTTTTGTTTTTTATGTTGAATTAAAAACGCAAAAAAGTGAAGAATTTATTTTATTTTATTTTTATTAAACATTTATTATAAAAATTCCTAAGTATGTTTAAACACCAACTAACAAAATAAACTAGAATTATTAAAAACAAAGTCACAAACTAAAATAAATAACAAAAGGAATACTTCGTGTTGGAAATCATTCTTAAAATAATAAGCTTACGAAAAATTAATTTGCACATTGAAGATATTACAGAAAAGAATGACATTTTAATAAAAAAATTTGTGTTTACATTAAAAAAATAAATACAAACATATGTATTCAAATATATAAAATAGAAATTAATAGATTCAAAATAAACTTTTTATTATTTTTGAAAACACTGTCTTTTGGCTTTTCCTGTGGACCCTTGGATGGTTACCACGGACCCCAATTTGAAAACCGTTGCAGTAGACTCTAATGTGTAATTATATCCTATTTTACACTTCCTTCACATGTCATTTAACAATTGTAACTTTGAAAATAGGTATAAAACAATTACGAATTATTTTTTGGACAATACTTTTTCCACACACAATTAAAATTATATCTTGAGAACAATTTACTTTAAAATACAAAAATATATTGTAGAGCTAAACACTCACGTGTTCCAACCCTGTTCATTAGTGAATGGTAATGCCGATGTTTGTTATTCTTGAATTGACATATACATAGGTGAAGTTGTAACAATAATCTTCTTTTTTTCTTTTTTTTAATACATAAAAAAGTTTTGGATTGTTCGTTGTTCAAAGTAGCTCATCAAGTTAAGTAAGAAAAATATCTGTTTGACAAAAACAATATTGAAATAATCTTCAAAGAAAATTCAAACAAAATTTATTTTTATATTAAAACTTTGAATATTGCTAAAGATTTATGAGTTAATCATTCCTTTTTGCGAAGAATAAGTTATTCGAAATAATTGTTACTGGGACTCTAGTGGTTTTTTCCAAATTAAAAATTATTATCGAAAATATTATTCTAATATAACAATAACATTTTGTTTTTTAAAATACTATTGGTCTGCCTTAAGTCAGATCATCAGGAATAATTTATCCAAATTGTAAAAAAAAAAAAAAAAAAAATTAATTAAAAGAAACTTCAGCGACAGAATGAGAATTCTTTGTAAAACTCTTTGTAAAGTTGGCAAAAAAGCTAATTTGTTCTCTTATATTCTTTTTCTATAACTGAGATAAATAAGATCATTGCAAATGCTCCAGTTCTATTTGCCGGAGCTAAATTTAAGAAATCTTTTTCTCTGGCTTTTTTAAAGTCAAAGCAACAGCGGCAAGGCGGCGAGCGACAGAAAAGCGAGCAGCAAAAAAATGGAAAAGTTAGGAAGTGTTATTAAAATGACTACGCATTTAGTAGACGCTAAGTGCTAGCTTCACTTCTTGAACTTTTTAGTTGATTGCTAAGCGCAAAAATTAAAATCGAAAAAAATAAGTGAAAAATGAAAGCTACAACATGCCTTTGCTCTTCAGAATTTTTTTAAGGTTTTGAGTTTTTTTTTAGAGTTACGTTAGTATTGATAAATTTCGTATGATAATTGCGTAAATTCATACTGAAGTGGTTAAGTTTTGCTTGATTAAAAGCAGGAATACTAAATTTTCTTCCTTTTAAACGCAATAAATTCTTAAAAATACAAATAAGATTTTTGATTAAAATCTTAAAAAAAACGTCTTTCGATAATGGCATTTTAAACAATAATTAATCAGATATGGTGCTTTCTATCAAGTCACCTAGTGCTCAGCAGCTGAATGCACTGCTGCTCGCCGCTTTGCGGCCTACGAAGTGTTCTCGTCTCAACAGTTTGTAAAACCATAACAAAAAGATTAAAAATTTTATATTTTTGGTTTTATGAATATTGCTATTTTTGCTTCTGAATTCGATTCGATAGTTTGAAATACATAATTTCACTCTCAAAATCATGAATCAATAAAATAAGATTGCATACTCAGCCATCTACGTCATAATAGAATGAAAATTGTGTGTTTGTTGTAAAAAATGTAAGATATTTTTTAGTTGCACTCTCACACAAACGGTAATTTATTTACAAAAAATATTCTATTTCTATGTCACACAAAAGAGAGCAACAAATTAACGCAGCTGCGAATAGGGTAAAGCTTATTTATTAATTTTCCAATAGATTTGATATGTTTGATAAAAGATTCAAATATAGATTCAAATTATGGTTAAAATAAACAGGACTAATTCTAACCAAAAATAAATAAATAAAAAATCCTTTATTTAAGAAAGCTGCTGCGGCTCCATCATAAGTGCTGGATTTTTGCGTTGTTTCTAAAAAAAAAACTAATTTTTCATAAACCCTCTGCAAAGAAAAAATTATTGATTTGTATCAACTTGCATTTGTAAAAAGCTTTGGAAAAAGCATATTTTAAAATAAACTTAAGTTCTTCAACAAAAAGTTTACATACAAACAATCACATTTTCTAAGTTCGCAAAAAACCACATCACATTATTTGACATTCAATGTGACTGAGTATATTTTTGATCTTCGTTTAACGTTCTTCTTGCAGGTAATTAATACGAAACCTTTCAAGTGATTTTGCTCTTAGTTGCATGCCACACTACCTACTGTTACCAAAACTATGGAAAAAAAACTATACCCCCACATAAAACACTACGCTACAATGTATTGATGTCACTTAATAATGTTTCAGGTGACTTCCTTACACTCAGGGAAAAAAGAAAGTAAAAAATTAAAAATTGGAACTGAAAAAAAAAAAACAAACAGATAAGAAAACTCTAATTAGATATTCGTGTTGTTATAGTAATTTAATATCAATTTTCAACCGATTTAAATAACATTGTCACTCTTTCATTTTTAAGTTTTACTTTTCGTTAGAGTCTTTTTTTTCATAACGCTGAGGCTCTGTCTCGATTTGTAATTACAAGTTCTCATTTATTAAACCTGCGCATTTTTTAAACTTATGCGCAGCCACCCATGCAAGATCTAATTTTGGTACTGGCGTGACAATGTATTCTTTAAAAACCAGACCCTTGTATCATGTCAGAAACGAGTATCAGATATTGTTTTACTTTTAATTTCCTTCTATTTTAAAGGCTCTTTTAAAGTTTCTACTTAAGATTTTGAGATGTTTAAACAACTGTTTTCGTTTATTGGGATTTGAACTCATGACTTTTTTTTTTGCTTACCAAACAAACAGGCACTTTTTCTTAAGCTCCAAATGTTTAACATGAAGTGACGCAAACAGTCTCTTTACACAAAACAGTATACAAATCGAGCTCGTCTTCATCTCTTTTTTAAATATGATAAGCATAAATGAAATTTAGATTTTCATATTCTCTGTTTAAAAGACTCTGATTTATTTCAATTCCAGAACATTCAACCTGGCAATACCTTTACTTACAAATAATTTCAGTAATTATTTAAAATCACTGTAAAAGTGTAAACTACCTAGAAAATCTAGAATATATTCCAACACATATTTTACTAACATTTTTTCGTTGAGCGTACAAACTATTCATACTTAGTCACAGTTACTTACAATATCCTGCAAGTGTGACTTATGATGCAATTTTAAACATTTTCCACAAGTCTGTGACTAAAAAACGTGACAATGTTAAAAGTCACATGGTGAATTTACATCATTTCATAGTCAATGTACGCGTTAGTACGGAAATACTAAAAACTTTTCTTAAGAAATGCCACACACAACCCTCCCCAACAAACACAATTCTAAGGACTTAAAAATGTGTGTGCAAGTGTGTATGTTCGTAAGGAATTTCTGTATTATTTTGTTTTTCTCTTTTTTATTAAAGGTGTCTCAGCAAGTAAAATACATTCACAAGAAATCTCTAATTTTAAAATGCATTTTATTTAGGTTTTCAATTAAATCCGTAAATAAATCCTATCAATATCTTTTAAAAAGTAAAACCAATAGCATTTTTAATTAAAATAACTTCTGGTTAAATTGAAATATTAATTGAGTAAATTTTTTTTTTTTTAACTTCAAGTTGCTTTGGGCAAATTTTTTACATCAAGTAGTGGAAAAAAACAGAACTACATATTTTGTTTCCATTATTGTTTGAAGCAAAATATAAGAATTTTTTAATTTTATTGTTGATTTTGTTTTTATATTTTAAACGTTAGTCCTTAAGCCATTTAAAATATTTGCGAAAAGGCAGCCATGTAAATGCCAAGATTCATTAATTTTAATTTTATAAAAGTTGTTCTTTAAGCCTGATTAATCTTTAAATTGTAAAAAATAATACACAAATCAATAATTGGCATTTATATTTAAAAATTAATACGGGCATATTGATACCGCGGCTGTTCTTGATGGGAGTTGTAATACCGCACGATCTTCTAGTCTATTCACCATATGGTACGTAACGGCATCTTGTTGAAACCACATCTCGCCTACATTAATTTTATTTAGATTTTTAAACAAAAAACCATTAATTATGGTGAGAAAACTATCTCTATGAGCGGTAACATAACCTACGGTTTCATTAAAAAAAAAGGTCGAATGATGCCACTATCCTGTAAACTACAAAAAGAATTACTTCAAGGTGATTATGTTATTACAGCTTTTAAATAATGCGTTCTTAAATGGATAATTATGTGCATAAATTACGTTAAATCGATGACGTTAATCGATGACTGATATTCAAAGTAAATTTAGATAACTTAGTGCGCTGTTCAACCGTCAGAGTACAAATGTCAAGAAATAAGCGACGTAAAAAAATCGGTAGGCAGTTAATTATTTCGTAAATTCTCTCAGGCTTAAAAACATATCTGATTTTAATATTGAACGATTATCGTTTTCCATACATATGACGACAATGGCGGAGAATTGATCAAAATTTAAAATGTTTTGTAGTCCTAAAGCACGGTCAGATTAGTCAAATATTTGAACGAAAAAGCGTAACCAATAATTTTTACAAATGTTTATTCAATTTTCCTGACACGTATCTTTACGAATGACCATTTTTAATGTACTAAACGTCATATCTTATCATTTACATTAAATAGGATCTAATATATAATAATAAATATTTGAGAAGGAAACATTTTTTCCATTATTTAGTTACGTCTCTTTGTTCAAATATTTGACTAGTCTGACTGTACCTTTATAGACCGCCAAGCCTTCAAGTAGCGAATGATAATCAAAAACAAAAACACTTGTCACTCAAGAAGTGATCACATCTTCTTTTCTCTTACTGGCTGATATTCTCGACTATTGGTGCAATCGGAGAATTTTCATGTCATGTATTCAAATGCTCATAAAAAAGAAAACAATTTGCATAAATATATATATATATATATATATTTATCTCTGGTAGCTCAAGAAAAGACCTGTCTTTGAGGTTTTTAACCAAGATTTATTTGTTTTATTCTGCAGACGCGTTACTGCATTCACTAACTTGCCTAATAAGAATATTTGCCTTGCTTCTACTCAACAACATTTATATTGTCTTATTTATACTTTGAACTCTGATGGGTGTTGAACTCATGATCTTTTATTTAATCAGTCTGTCAACGCAGTCAGTGCACAGCACGCCACACTTATAAGTGCTGAAAGTAACAACTTGTTTAACTCTTTTGACAATACAGTATTTTAAAGCGCAGACAGACGACAGAGTTAATTTTAATTAAAAGCTAATTAATGTGAACAAAAATTTTACTCTAACAGACGGCAGTTTATGCATTTAGTAATCATTTACATGACGATCAAATGAATAGAAGACAGGAAGTATAGTTAGCAGCTGTGCTGTTGGTGAAAAATCAGTATTTGAAAGAAGGCCGTGGAAATCTTATAATATAAAAACAATTCCGTTTTAATTTTAATATTAATTTTTTATTTTACTAAGAACAATTAAAATAATGTACCTTTTGTGCCTTTAAATCCATTTTAATTCTCTAAAGTAAACAGTTTGACAACCGCTAGTTGATTATCGACGGTGTTGCCATACTGAAGTATCTAAATTTAGTATAAATTCATTTTGATTTAGTGCATTTACGATAAATTTAATTCACATTGGAATGGGGATAATTCAAAAGTTAATTTAAATTAAGACTGCTAATGCAAATTAACGCTGTCGTCTGTCTACGCTTTTAAGTGCACAATACCAACATTATGTGCAAGCCTTATTGTTACAGTCATGTTTCCTGTAATAATTTCTTTTTTATTATTTTTTAGAAGCAAAAACAGAACGAAATTCGCTCCGTAGTCAACAAAATGACAGAAAAATTCTGTTAAATTTCCTTTAGCTTTAAGCTATTAGTGTGAAGTAGAATTGAAGTATAAAACATGAAACAGCCTTTTTCAGTGTTGCCATAAACAACACTTTGGGCGTTTATATATTTAAGGTTAAAACTTGTATATTTTTAACCGACTTAAAAAAAAAATTGGGTTTGTGCCTGCAAAACTAAGTTTTTTCTGAACCGAATTTGAAAATCTTTAGTAGTTTGATGGATTATGCTTACAGAATGGTTCCGTTTTAAAAACAGTTCATAGTATTAAAAGCTAAAGGGTGTCCCCATAAAACAAACATGTTTTTAAGTGTATTATGAACCGTAAAGCGCACTTTTTTAAAACTAAAAAAAATGCATGTAACTATAGCTCCCAAAAGCAAAGAGTAATACAAAAATAAATCTTAAAATAAAGGGTGTCCCCACAGGTCACATAAATTGACTTATATGCGCCTATCTTTTGAACCGTTATAGAAAAACGCTGAAAATTGGCCAGGATGTCGATTGCTATGACCGTTATAATAACAGTTATAAACATTCAAAATTAATATTTAAAGGGTGTCCCAATGTAATGTGATGTATGTGGCTAAATGTTTGAACTCTTATAGCCAGATAGTTGAAATTTACAGAGAACGTGTATTGCTAAGTCCGCTATAACAAGAAGTATAAAATTTGAATTTAGAAATTAAAGGGTGCTCCCATATTTGAAGTAATTTGAAAAAAAAATTAAAAATTAAACAGAATGTCCACTACTTTGTCTGGTAAATTAAGAAGTATAAGCATTTAAAATTATGAGTTATAGGGTGTTACAATAGTTGCTGTTATTTGATGTATATGACCAAACTGTTGAACAGTTGTAGACAGTTGATTGAAATTTGCACAGAACCTTTATTGTTGCTAAGTCCGCTATAACAAGTAGCAAACTTGAAGTTAGAAATTAAAGGGCAGTCCCTATAACTGATGTGATTTGACCTATGTATATGGCCCTACCTTTGAAACTGTTACACACAAAATCTTAGAAATTAAAATTAGAACTTAATGGTTGTAATTTGATGTATATGACCAATCTTTTGAACAGTTTAGGCTAACAATTAGAATTTAAACAAATTCTGTTTTATGTTTTTCAGCAAAAAAAAATGTAAAAATAAGGAGTGCATTTTTATCTTGTTCTACGACATATAAAAAATCCTGCCGCAATATTTCTTGAATATAATACAATATAATTAATGTATAAATCCGCTTTTTTTCAAGAATTATTTTTATTGTTATTATTTTTTTTTTTTTTTTTTTTTTTGAAAAATCTTCTGAAATAAAAAAAGTTATTTTATTTATTTTAAATACAGTTTATATTTATCTTGTTTAGATTTAAATCTTTTATATTGATTTTTAACACAGTGTAAATATTTACATTTGGTAACACTCTTTGCTTTACACCAATTTTCTTATGAAAAATTTTTTTTCTTTCAAATGGTTTTAAATATAAAAGTTACCATTTTGGTTCCTTTTTCGATAAAAGTTTTTGACAAATCTTGTTTTGTGTAAAATAATGTAAGCAGCCTAAAAATCACCAACAATCTTGAAAGCATAAAAGGCAAACAAATAATAAATAAAGTTTTTTAAAAAATTAAAACACTTTTATAAATTTATTTTTAAAGATTTCTTTTTATTTTTCTCATTTTACTTAAAAAATGCAGAAATACTGTTTATTATTTTTACCGCTATCAGTCTTTATTCACTTTTAAATATTCTCTCTCACTACAAATACACTTGCAAATATTGAGATTTTTTTTTAAATTATTTATTTATCAAAAAATAAATGGTGAATAACTTATGGAACCATAATAGCCACCAATGCCACCTCCCACGTATCCATAATTGGGCGAAAAGTCATAAGGATAATTGCTAGGTCCATCATAATAATAGTTGTCATTATAATGATAATCATAAGGTCTTTCATAGTAAATGGGAGTTCCAATAGGACGATATATAGGCGAGCCAAATGTTATGCCACCTGATATTATGGGCACTGCCGTTGTCACACTTAAAAAGCACAAGAAAATCAACTGAAAATTTAGAAAAAAAAATATTTTCCTTAAAATAAAATGATAAAAATGATTTTTTTATTTATTAACTTACCAATTTATTTAAATGCAACATCTTCTTTAGAAATAAATGTGTTGTTGTGCAACAGATATTACATTTGCAACTGTTTGAAAAAAAATTGTACAACTGACAAAGGAGGGCTTTTTATACTCTAGATTTTGCTTATAAATTTAAATCACGTTCTTTTTTTTCTGCTGGACAGAAAAAGTAGATAGTGTTACAGACGGCAGTATCGAATCTTATTTTCCTTTATGTGCTTCATTTATTCTTCTAATTTTTAATTTACGAAAAATTATATATATTTTTTTTTAATTTTTATGAAATTAGGAGTTAAACTGTGGACATAAATAAATGAATTACATTTTTGTTAAAACCTTTTTTTAAAGGAAAAATTATTTTGCAAATTTATGTGGACGTTTTCTAAAGAAAACTAGAAAGATTAGACGCTAGCAGAAAGTAATGCCGCAGTAATGCAATTTTTCGCATCTATCTACCTTAAGTTGTGTAAATTGTAAACATCATCTATTTAACCATCTAATCAATATAATTTGGTTAGACGAAGTCCACACACAAATAAAAGCAATTCTTTGTTGATTTTTCCACAACTCGTCTTTAACATTCGGTTTTGATTCGTACCAATCTTTGGTATGGCCACGATATGCATTTTTTATTTTCATTTTTTTTAATGAAATTCCTTTTTATACTTATGTATGTATGTATGTATGTATGTATGTATGTTCAATTTTCCGAATTTTTTTTGTGATTTAAAATTTCTTCTTGAATAACGATGAAATTAAAAGTTTTTAGGACTTTTTATTAAAAACTAATTTTTGTGCCTATTTGGCGATTAACTTTTTCAATTTTTGATTTGTGCTAAATATATTCGATTGTAATATTAGTTAACGATTATATATTGCAATAATAATACGGCTTGTAGCATGTGGTCCACGCCTATTGCAGCAATTATTGCAAGGACATGCAGGAGACGACAATAACCTACCTATGCTCCCTTACAGCACGAGCGAAAAATTGCCCTCGACTCATCGAGTTTTCGGATAGGGATTCGATCAGTATTGGTTTCTTTGTAAGAAGCCGGGCTGCATATTGTATTTCAGCTTGTCAGTGAATTTTAACTCTCTTACTCTCTCTCTCTCTCTTTCTTTTACTTTCTCCACTCACCTCTCCACCATTTTTTTCCTTTCTTTCTTCTGCAGGTGTCACAAAGGGATCGCCAGGCGGAGTCCTAGCCGATCTAAGCAGCCTTCTCAACGTAATTTACTGCAGGTTTTTCGACATGCGAACAAACTTTTCTTTCGCATATTTATGTTGAATATAAAATTTAAAAAATTAGTTTTGGTTTCAATATAAATGTAAAAGAATCGGCAGTTAATCTAGTTTTCGATTTTGCATGGATTTCCGATTTTTTTGATCAAATTTCAATTTAAATTTTTTTAATAAATTTTCAGTCTTTTTCAACTTTCTGTTTTTGGTGAAACTGATATTTTTGGTAAAATTTTTTATGATGTTTCGATTTGTTGTAAATTATACATTTTATATTAAAAATCGATTTGTAAGTTTTCGATTTTTTAAAGTTAAGATTTTCTCAATGAATTTTCGTTTTCCTTTTCGATTTTTTAATTTTTTCCTTTTGCTTTTTAAAATCTCAATCTTATGTGAACTCTAATTGCAGATTGGTGAGATGTTAAGTATTTTTTAATTGCACTTTCGTTTTCTGCAATTTTATTTATTTCTGAATTTTTAATCTTAAATTTTTGTTTAAATCTTGTACAATCTGTTTTTTTTTTTTTGTTTTTTCTAACTTTTTATTGTTGGTGAATTTTTAGTTTCGTTCATGTTATAAAAAATTCTGTTTAATCACTGTTTAATCAAAAGACAAATCATGGCCTACATTTATATGAATTTTTTAGAAATTTACTTTTCAAATGCATGTTGAATAAAGCACAAACGCAATAACAAAATTATATGCCGAACATTTTTCATTTGCAGTGAAGGGTGTCAAAAACAAAAACTGGTTCGTTTAATTCAAATTGTTTATTTGCTGTCTTCTTTAATTTTATTGCTAGAACCATACATTTTTGTTTTATTTACAACCTTGAACTTGATGCAACTCTATATCCTTGTGCACATCCTCATTACATTTAAATACTTCTTGTCTCTTTACATTAATTGTGTCTGTTGTTTTGTGATTCTGTTCAAAACTCCAATCAAATTAACTTTATTAATATATTTTTATGTTGTTATAGAAAACAATTTATGATGCAGCATATCTAGTTGCTCAATGGATTATGGTAACCTAAACGTATGTACGTGTCGACATAATAAAAACACGTTTTTAAGAAATTGTATTCATAAAGATTACATCAACTATCTTTTACATTCTTTTGTATTTTGCATACAATGCATTCAATAAGAATAATAAGAATAACAAGAATAAGAACAAGTGGAAGAAGTAACATTGAGTTTATTTATAATTTTTAATTTTAACTCTCTCAAGTTTTTAAAATTATAATGATGCGTGTTTATTACATACATTCCTACATACGTAACATATCAGGTTTTGTGGACGTACGACTAAAACCGGCTTAGAAATAGAACATGTTGTTTGCAGTATGAAAAGTGATTGAAATAATACGATTTTATAAAAAGTCTTTTAAAATTAATACAAAATATGTGTCAAACTAAAACGTCTAATTGGATGGGATTAAAATCTTTTAAATGTAACAACGCGGGTAGATCAAACTATTAGAATAAAATTACTTCTTCTATTGTTGTTAATTTCGCCACCTATTTTGCAATATTTCAAGAATTTTTTGATAAAAAATTTTGAAAACTGCAAAAAAAAACTATAAATTTTAGTTACAAATTATAAAACGATTTTTAAAAATATTTAAAACAAGCCTTCAAGCCCTTGACGATTTTACAGAAGAAGCCCGAGAAGCGAGAAACAGAGATATAAATAATTATTGCGAAAAAAACAACAAAAAAAAAAAACAGATTTAAGCTATCTGTCTATAACGGTTAAAATGTTTGGCCACATACATAAAATTGCATAAACTATAGGGGCACTCTTTAATTTCCAAATTAAAATTTTAGTGGACTTCAAAATAGAAGTAACTGATAAACTTTAGTTGTCTGTTATAAAACAGTTAAAAAGATTGTTTACATACATCCAATTACATTAAATATTGGGGCACCCTTTAATTTTTATATTAAATTTTATACATGTTGTTATAGCCAAGTTAGCAATACAGATTCCTTATTAAAACGTTATAAAGTATGGCCATGTTCATCAATATAAATAAACTATTGGGGCACCCTTTAATTTATAATTTTGAATTTTAACATTTGTTATTATAATGATCATAGTAGCCGATATTCGGTCCAGTTTTGAAGCGTTTGTCTATAACGGTCCAAAGGAAGGTCAATTTATGTCATCTGTGGGGACACCCTTTAATATTTAGATTTATTTTTGTATTACTTTGTGCTGTTGGGTGCTATAATGCTTCGCGGTTTTTTTAATTTTAAAATGGCGTCCTTTAAGGTTTAAAATACTCGTAAAAACATGTATGTTTTACGGTGACACCCTTCTGCAGGCACAAACATTAAAAGCAAGCATTCAGACGAATTGATAGCCTTCTTATTTTTTTAAGTCGCTTTGAAAATACAACTTATTTCATATTCGAATGGTTGAATTAATTGGAATTAGTTTTATATGCAATATTATGGAAATGGTTTCCGAAGATAAGTAATGAAATAGAGAAAGAACACTGAATGGAGTAACTGAAATTAAAAATCCTTTAAAGTTCGCTTTATGGGACTGTTTAATAAAAAATGATTAAAATATGCTTTTCTAATTATATAATTTAGCAATAGGTGAGTGCTTAAAAAAAATATTGTTTTTATTTTAAATATTTTGCTACAATATTATTTGCTTTTCATTTATGTAAATGAAGTTTAGTTTAACATAAAATTATAAAAATAAATTTTTAAGTGTGTTTCAAAAAAATGTTCCCCATTTATACTAAACTAAGATAACTTCTACATAAAAAACATATTGTATAATTAGGATAATAATTTTCTTTTCCTTTTTTTGTTTTTTTCTAAATAAAAAAAAAAAAAAAAAAAAAAAAACTTTGTTATTTTACCCTTCGCTACAGGTGAAAAGGTTTAATCTTAAATTCCCATTTCGTTTGTAATATCTTCAATATTTATTTGCCCATAAAGTATTTATCTTCTTGATACTTATACATAGGGAAGTCAATTTAGCGATAGCCATCTGCCCATTCGTCTGTCCGTAATCGAGTTTTAATCCGTTTGCTACGTGTCACCACTCTCTCAAATATAATTTGAAAAAAAGAGCTATTGCTTAAAAAAGGTATAGCGCCTCTGTTTTCCTAAAGGCACAACTATAACTTGCATTAGACAACTTAAGCAAACTTAAACAATTGTCCAAATAAATTTAATTATATGTATGCATGAGGCGAACTATAATGTATTAAGAAAAGTTTTCATTAAGTTGCGACAAATTTTATTGCTTCAAGCAAAGTACGAAACAAATTGCACTTTCTGTACGCCAATAGTTGATTGTGCTTACATTATACATTCATAAAGAAAAATTATAATGAAAATATATATTATTAAGTTTTTAGTTTCCACTTTTCACAAACATGCTATATTTCTTTTTCGCTTCAAAATAAATATAACAATTTTTTTTAATAATTCATAAGTCATATTTGTCTGCCCTGCAGCTGTACTTTTAGACATTAAGATTTTCATTTTTCTTTTTTTTCTTAATGTCACTTTTCCTGAGATGACACTAAAATTATCAAAAGTTATTGAGTGAAACAGAATGAGATAAAAAATTCTTGTAAAGCTGTTGATTTTTAGCCCTGTGTATTTCTTATTTGTTATGGGGTACATGTTACTACATCTTGGCAATTTGATGTGAGATGTGAGCAAGTGTAAAAAGGCTAATTTATTATTTATTGAGATAATCTAAGAATATAATATGATGATGTGTAATATGACTGTGATTAAATATACAAAATATGTTCTGTAACTGCCTTTTTGTTTTAAAATTTAGTTTATTATTATTAAACATGATTATATGAGCTCATGCATATTATAGTTGGGCCTGTGATTGTTTCAGATTTAATCGTGTGTGTGTTTTTTTTTAATTATTGTTGTAAATTACCTAGTTATTGGAATATCACTGAACTATCGAAATTTCACCAAACAAGCATTTTCACCAGCTTTTCATCATAAAAATTTAACTGTGTAATTTTTTTTATAAAAATTTAAAATTTAACAAACAATCAAATTTTCAGCACAAAAAAGTTAAAATTTCACTTAACAATTAAACTACATCAACATGTTTATTTTCAAAAAAATTCCAAAAATTTGTACTTGAAAAAAATAAGAATCGTTTTCTACTTATTTCCTTTAAAAATGTGCTTAAAATCCGAGAAAGGTCATAAAATTACAAGAACCCACACTAAAGTTTTTTTAAGGTTTATGGCAATTACGATAGGACTAATTATCATACTGATCTCACTATTTGATATTTATGATGGTTATGCTCTAACAAAACTTCGTGGCTAAACTGTCGCTAGAACTTACTTAACTATTTAAATTTACTTTGGAAATAAGTTATCAATTGGCACAACTTATAGAAGGCTCCATGGTTTTCATGGCTCACATAATCAGCCATCTGAGAAAGATGGTGAATAAATTTCATACAAAACTAATGCAATAATATTAACACGTCAAATATATTTACCACTTGATGGAGTGGCATCATTAAGCCCATGCTTCGGACGATGGTTTTTTACTTGAGAATATAAATGACATTAACTACGCTATCTGTGTCACCTTTATTGGATCGAAAAATGGAATACAACTCTCATGTATGGGCCGGTGCTCCAAAAACTATTTTAGAGTTTTTCGACCGCTTGAAGGAGAGAGCGAAGAAGCGCATCGGTGACAGTAGGGTATCCAGCTCTATTGATTCACTGACAGTTGACTATTTTATAGTTACAACAACGGAATGTTCTCTTATAAAACCAGGAAACTTGTTCCTGAAATCCATAATTTCGTACGCGCAACGCGGTCTGCATCAAGAGCTCATCCCTTTGTGGTCGATTGAACAGTGAACCTTTCTACGCTTTACACAGAAAATTCGTTTTTAGCCAAACGGTTTGTATGCGGAATAAACTATCTGCAGAGGTCTTTTCTATTACTTTCAGTGTGCAAGAATTCAAATCAAATGTTTTCAAGCTCTACTCCCTCTAACTCCCTTCCCACAACCTAATTTCCCAATAAGGAGAGATAACAAAGATAAAAATACAGACAAAGTATTTTATTAATTATGTTTTGAAATATATGTGATTTTAGAACTGCATTTAAAAATTCACTAGAGATACTGTTGCTTGTTTTCGTTGCAAAATTTCCAACAAAAAAAAAACCCTTTTACTTTTCACTGTGGAAAGTTGTGTTGTCAACAATGCGTTATACAGATTATCCATGTTCCTGTTTCAAATGCTAGTGGCTTCGAATAACTCAAAATTCCTTTTAAACAAATTAATAACCTTTTGTTCTCTTTTATATCTTACTAGAAGTGACTACGACTGCGTCCGCGTAACATTTCCAATTTGATTAAAATTAAAATTTAGAAAAATATGTTTTTAAATATTTCTTTTAGAGTTCTGTAAACAGTGTTAAGAACTTTCCATCTACAAAAATAAAATGTATTGACAACTGTTTAAGTAGCATTATACCTATCAAATTAGGTGACTTCACATTTGCATCTATAGTTTCTCTACGAAATGATATATTTTTATGAAAAAAAGTATTTTATATTTGAACCAAGACTTTAACGGACCTTCTCAAAAATTTTATTCAAATCCATTCAGCAGTTTTTACGCGATGCGAACACACACAAACAGACAAAAATTCTGAAATATGTGTTTTGTATTCCATATCGATTACTATCTATACCAACATCAAAATATTTCATGTACAGATCTAGTAGAATTCACGCGAAACAAGATATTAGAAAATTTTTCAATCTCACAATCAAAATATTTAAAAAACAATCAGTGTATTTTTTTAAAGTGCTAATAATTTTAAATTTCTCGTTTCCCGGGAATTTTGTCAAAAATATTCTCAGGAAATGTTTTTCCCTCGCTCTAGTCCTGATTAAGAAAACAACAGCATGGCGCTACGTATTTTACGGCAACTACAAATTAGACTATCGAAGTCGAAATTTAGCGATAAGTTAATATTTTTAATTAGACTATTTTCTTTTCTTTGATTACAATGATAAAATCTAAAAATTGCAGAAGAATGAAAGATATGGCTTTTTTTCTTACTTATTTATATTCAATTTTAATGACTTTTAAATATAATTTTTATTGCCTTTTAATACTTTTTTAATGTTAAATGAACGTGATTTTTTATTGCCTTTTTAACGGCCTTGAAACAGATCCCCACCCACCCACGTTACACTTGCAGACACTTTAACATACAAAAGTACAATTTTAAAAAATGCACTTAAAATTCAGTTGTCTTCAGTTTTCTTTTTATATTTTTATAAGCAGGCCGGGCACGTCAACAAACCTCTTGTATGAAATATGTGATTTATTGTGACCATAATCATATAGAAATAGTTGCTCAAATTTAAGGATTCTTGAAAAATGCATCATAATTTTAATTGTATAGCATAAATTATAGTCTAACAAAATAATACACCTTATTGGGTGTTTCTAATTCTAAAGATAACAATCTAAAAATAACTTTCAATGCCCAAATGATTTGATTAGAAATATTTCACAATTACGTTTTCTGACACGTAATAATTCTTTAAAAGTTAAAATACACACACATACAATATAAACGTACAGCAGAATAAAACAAAAATGAATAATTAGAAAACAGTAAAATAACAGCAATAAAAATGTTAAAAGACAAAAATAATTTTCTAGTGGTACAAAAGAAAACAAACGAAAAATTAAAAGTCACGTTGAAATTTTAAATTTACACAGCAGTTAATATTTTAAACTTAATTAACAATTAATTTAAGTGGGAAGTAGAACATTATATTTGATTTTTATAAAACAAAAAGAAAAATAAACATTAACATTAACATCATTAAAAAAGAAAACAAAAAGAAAAAAAACTAGTGACATCGTCATACACTCAACAACAATAGTTAAGGACACCGTCATTAAACAACAACAGGTGTTTTTGGTAGTTTGTTTCTCCTTGACTGTAGTTTTTTTTTCATTTCCATTTTTTTAGAGGAGTAAAAATGGAACAATAAACCCTGACTGACCGGGCTTATACTTAAACACACACACACACATATATATATATCCACACATAAACTTCATCAATGCCTTGGCATACCGGAAGAACACACGTTTCGTTAAATAGAAAACTAATGTTTCGAAAAATTTCGCAAAACATCATATTGGTGTTGAACAACAAAACAAATACAAAAAAAACTGAATGTCACAAATCACGTTGTTTCGTTTAAGGCCAAACGAAATATACTAAAGACAGTAGAGTGTGATGCTGAAATCTCACTAAAGAAAGCTTTCATTATCCTTAAACTATAACTGTATGTGTATGTGTGTGTTTGTGTAAGTAAACACGAGTATGCGCCATAGGACCAGTCAGTGAAAGCTTTAACGAACGAAGGTTAAACGATAACAACGACCATGGAAGAAGCTATAAAAGCAAATCATTTCTAACAATCAAATATTAGTTCTCTAGCGGACTTAAACAGTTACGGTTATTAAAGATTTCCAAAATTGTAAAAAATATATAAAATAAAGAAACGTTTTTAAACAAGTTTTAATAACAAATAAATTCAAGAAAAAAATTAATAAAAGTGTTTGAAAAGAACTTTTTGAAACAAAATTTGTGTGAGAAAAATTTAAAAAAGCAAAAAATAAATCTATTGAAAACATTTTAAAAAGAAACTAAAAAACATTAAATTGTTAACAAGAATTAAAATTTTAATTTGCAAAATACAAGTTTATCTTTAAAAATAAAAAACTAAAGAACAGAGAACAGAGAAAAAATTGCACACAGTGTTTTTAAACTTTGGATTACAAATACAACAAAATGGATACTTTATCACCAAATAAAAACTCCAAACAAAGCAGCTCCAGCAGCTCTGGCTGTTCAGCGTCTTCCTCTACCACGGATATAAAAAACTCCTATAAATCTCAGCGACTGGATAATAAACCAGCCGGCATGAGATCTCGCTCTTTTTTGCACTGTCTAAGCAAACACTTGGGCCGTCATTTTATACATCATCATCATCATCCTCATCATCATACAACGGTACATCAAAATGGTCAAACTATTGTTTACAACAGTCATGAGGAGTTACGATCCTCTTCTACTGATTCATTTTCCTTAAGTTACGAACGTAATTCCCGTTTGGATGATTTAAATCAGCACAACGCTTCCAATGCCACGGGTACTTCTAGTTTTGATATCAGCTGTGAAGAACGCACCTCTAGAGCCTCAACATCATCTAACTATTCCCGTTTCTCACCCGAACAAGAAGATTTAGAAAGTTTAAATAATAAAAATTATAATAGCAACAACAAACAGCATCATATATATATTGCCACCACCATCTATAGGCCCAGCAGTTCTTTGGATTTTCCCGATGATTTGGAAGAAGATTACAGTGAATCGGATAGCGGCAATTCGACCAGTGATGAGAGTGAGGAACAAAATCAAGAAAACATTTACAATCAAAATATTGAAAATGGCAAATCGAAATCATCACCAGCATCTGTAGCAAACACACCCTCCTCCACTTTAACCACATCCTCCGCCAAAGGTCTACATCTGAGTCGCATTTCCATAACGTCTTCAGTGAGAAGTATTTTTCAACATATCTCCTCAGTGTCGGCCAGTTCAACGCGTTCCTTATCCTGTTCGAGCACGCCCTTAAAACGCGTTTGGGATTCTAAATGTAAGAAATCTACAACTTCACCGGTCAAAAAGACACCAGCTAAAAGTTCAAAACAATCTTCAGGCTCCAGTTCATCCTCATCGACTAGTTCTGCGTCAGCAAGCAAGAAAATCGAAAAGAAACAGCAAAGCATTTTAAGGCCACCCATTAATTATGTTTATATGAAGGGTATGTCCGGTTTATATTCTCGTGTGCCACGTTATTCTGTATGCTGTCCCTATGGCACACAACAGTGGGCTTAAATAATTAAAATTATTATTTTTTTTTTATTTAAATAATTCTTTAAACACTAAAAATTAAAAAAAACGTAGCACCAATTATTTAATAAGTCTAAAATAAAATGATAAACAAACTGTAAACAATTTCGTTTGCAACAGCTAATTTTGTTGTTTTAAAATTGATGCGGCTGTGGTTTAAACAGTTAAAATTTTTGTATTTAAAACCACAAAAACTTAACTGTTAATATTAGACATGTGATTAAATAGCAAAAACTATTTGTTAATTTAACAACAAATTTAATTGTTGCCACGAAATTGTAACTGAACAAAATTAACAAGGAGTTGGTTTAAATGAATTAACAACAAGTAATGCAGTGCCTAGTTTGACATAAAAAAAATATAAAATATTTAAAATAATATTTATTTTAAAAAATAATTCTAGTGTATGGTAATGAAATATAAAGATTCTAGGGATTTATTCAAACAAGAAATGACATTCTTTTTTGTTTTAAACAAAATTAAACAAAAACGAAAACCAAGTTTTCAATAAAAACTATAATTAATAATAGTTTTAAAATAATTAAAAGTTATTTAGATTAAAGGAAAGCCCAGGCACTATATGTGAATATTAAAACAAAAATATAAAAAGAATTGTATAAATCAAAATTAATTAAAGCAAAGAAAATATTAATTGTAAGTCAACTAAGATGGAACAGAATATTCTGTCGGATGTAAATCTGTTTTAAAAAACGTAAAAATTCAAGCTTAGAGAAACGACTTACAAATATTATTAAAATTTTTATAACAATTAAACTTTGCTTGGTTGTAAGCAGCAATATTGTTTGGAATAATAATCTACAATTAATCACAAAATTTTGATTCTTAATTTTAAGCAAAATTTAATTTTAGCTTGATTTTTTAAGAACTCAAAAAAAGCAAAATACACTTTCCACTTCCACAAATTTTCTTTAACAATTTTTTTTTTAAATTAAAAACTCTTATAAAATATTGCTGCTCCCGCTACCAACAAAAAAAAAAAAATAATAAAATTGAAAAATATTTAAACATATCCTTGATTTATTCTCTCCTCTACAAAATATATTTGATATTTTTAAAGCAAAACCAAGAAACAAAAAAATCCAAAAAAAAAATTATTTTAATTTTATCTTCCAATATCTCCCATTTTGAAAAACAAATTTCTACGAATTTATTATTAAAAATAATTTATTTGAATTGAATTAGGCAAATTTAATATGTACATAGTGTTATTAACTAAGTTCTTTTTTAAGTAGCTTTAAAAAAACATTTATAAAAATTTTTCATAATTCTCGTATTTATTTTTCTTACTTTAATATTAATTTTTTTATTTCGTTTTCTAGTTTTAAGAGAAAAAATCTTTAAGAAAAAAATACAAACAAATAAATAAACAATATTTAAATTATAAAAAAAAACAAAATGTTTTATTTCACACATCATTAACTAACGATGCGCACTATTGAGGGCCTAACGGAATTTTAAGCAAAATAAATTTTTATAATTTATTTAATTCCTTAAGACTAGACGTTTTTCAACAAGTCTTTAATGGACGTTTTCCAAAATGGCTTCGGCAACTTTTAAAAATTTTATTAAAGGAGTTTCAAATAAATAAATAAAAAAAAATATGCAGCTGTTTAACTAAGATAACTTATGGAAATTGCTGAAGGATCACTTTTATATTAACTCAGCAGCATTCTGCTCTACGCGCTAACATCTGTGCAGAGGACGGCAACACTAAATATGAACTCAGGCTAGCACACCGTATCTGCTCTCACACTCAGTAACAGCTATAATGGTACTTATAGACCTCAGAGCCTTAAGGCTATACGCTCTCAGATAAAGTGTTAAACAAAATACAAGCCCAGAAGCATTTCCAGTAAGAAAAATAAAACTACAAACAAATTAAAAAATGCCAACTACGGTAAAATAGTAAAATGTACGACAAATGGATTTAAGGCTTATCCCAGACCTAAAAGTGTTGAATAAATAAAATAGTGAAGCAAATTATTACTAAAATGGGAAACTTCATGATGCCGAACATACATTTCTCTGTTATAGACGCTCGACTGGAAGATGCAGAGCAGAGAACAACTATAATCAAAAATAAAGTGTAGGAAATAATAACTAAAGACAACCAGACAATGAAAGCAGTAGCAAACTGTGTCCAAATTCTCTTTTGAATTAAGAAAAAAGACCTCGATGAAATGCCATAAGATATACAAAACTAAAGAGCTCAGTCATAGCACTCGCTTAAAGAACGAGGTGAATATTTATCTCCAGAAGAAACGAGGTAGGCTTTTTTAATAAGTATTCGCGAGCCAGTAATGCCAGATGTAAGGAAATTTTCCTTTTTGTAAACCTTTTTTTTAACTTTGAAGCACAAGGAAAAAAGGACAAATTTTCCATTTCAAGCAAAATGACTGAATGGTTTCTTGCTTAAGCTTTCTATAGTTTATTTCAAAAACAGTTAAAATTCTAAATATTCAGTATTCCTAATTTATTAAAAAAAAACTGTACAATGAAATTTTTACCGATCTGTTATTTTCTTGAAATTAATGTGTAGTAACATCACTGAACACTAGAGGCAGATTTTAATTGAATTTTAATTTTTTTTAGAATTTCTACTTTTAGTTTTTAAAAAATTTTTGGGATATTTTTTTGAAAATTCATTTCTAATCGTGTTTTTTTTTTTTTTTGATTTTTTGCTGAAAATCAAAAAATACAATTATATTATTTCTTACATTTATATGTAAAAAATAAAATATCGTTGCCTTAATATAGAAAGACCCTAACTAACGTTTGCCCTTCTTTATAGGAAAAGAAAAAAACTTGATAAAAAGTCTTGTCTTAACTTCATTGTTTAGACCAGGGGTTCTCATCAAATTCCTACTCACGGATCCTAGTAAACTAATTTTTTTTCGCGGACCCCTCTGAAGCCCAAGTTCAAAATAAAACTTTTATTATTTTTGAAAACACTGTTTTCGGTTCTTCATACGGACCCTCTGGATGGTTGCTACGGACCCCCATTTGAGAACCGTTGATTAAGACAGTAATCTTTAGCTTAAATTAAAAATGTTTGTGAGAAGTTTCCTGAAGAGCTAAGTGAGCGATAGCGAAATGGCCATCGAGACGTGCTTTCACCCTCAAAAACCAATATCGGCGATTTCATTATTAAATCGGGATAATAGAAAAACAGATTTGTGTGTTTGTTTGCTTAACTGTCGGAAAGCATTAGAAAAACTTTTAACGTGTGAAAAAAATTTACCTTTGTTTAAAAAATTGGTGCTCTTTTATTAAAATACTTATTGATTTGATAGCGTAGGGGGAAAAATTCAGTAGTAGAAATAAAATTTTGAGGGAATTGCTTTGAGAAATGTAGGGATTTTTAAAATTATTATTTGACATCACTGGCATGAGGTAACATGCAAACATGAACCAATGAAATGAGACCTTTGTAAATGCAGCAGTACATTTATTTTTTCAGCTTAAGGTCAAACGAATAACAAATGTAATTTTATTGATGTTCTCCTTTACTCAGTGAAGACCCTTTTAGATGTAAAACGCAATGATTTAAAAATGATTTATTTTGGACAAAGTTCGGTATCTCATGAAGCACTCAACATATCTTAATGAAATTTCACGGAGACAAAACAGTGATATTCCTTAGAAACGATCGGTCTTCTAGGATTAAGGGGGGCTTCTAAATACGTTACCAAAGTTGGGTACCTTGGCTATATAATTTTTAAAAATGTCATACGAATCTTATTTTAAAACAAATGTTAAGATTTTTCTAATTTAATTAGACCTTGAAAATATTTATAAAAAATGTGCTGTAAAATCCATTAACGTCTTTTTAATTAGTTCTTTGTATTGCGAAGAATTTTACAATAATTTATAAATTTTGCTATTAAATTGGCCATGTCTGGATAGAGCTAGAGGATTAATCGTTATAAATTTTGCCCTAATTTTTCTTTTACTCGCATTTGCTATATGTTTTTTTAAAACATTTACAAAAAAAAAACAGAGAAGACTTCTTGGTGAATGTCCTTTTAAAGCACTATTTATTACGTTTTCTCAATTTAAAAGATTGTAACTCTTTAACGAAAATTGCTATACAAAACTAATTTATTCTAAACTAGCAGTGTCTACGACTTCGTTCGCGTATCATTTCTAATTATCTTAAAATTAAAATTTACAAAAATGCGTTTTTAAATGTTTATTGTAGAGATCTATAAACAGTGTTAATAATTGTTCATCTATTAAAATAAAATTTACTGACAACTGTTCTAGTACCATTATACCGATAAAATTGGGTGACTTCTTATTGGTTTCTCTAGTTTCTCTATGAAATGATATATTTTTATGTAAGAAAAAATGTTCTATATTTGAACCAAGGTTCTTAGGGACCTCCTCACAAAATTTTTATTTAAATCCATTCAGCAGTCTTAACGTGATGCGACCACAAACAAACAGACGGGGAGACAGAGAGTCAAAAATTCAAAAAATAAATGTTTTGTATTCCATATCGGTTTCTATCTACACTGACATTAAAATTTTAAAAAATATATTTCATGTACAAAAATGACTGTTTTATTATATGTATAAACATATCTGTGTATATGTATGTACATACATTTTCTAAAAAAATTATTTTTTCATTAGAATCCAAATGCCTGAAAAGACTGTTAGTGCTATTTGAAGAGCAGTTTTAGTGGTGAGTTCCAATTTGTTAAGAGTGCGTTTAGATCAAGTAAAATCTAGGCTCTAGACTCTGTTAATTTATGGCCAGCATTATTACTTAAACTGAATGCTCAGTGGGATAAAAGATAAAAAGTACCAAATTTTATATAAAGGGTCATCCAAATGTGACGCCTAGATGTCAGCACTATATAATTTTTTTCAAATGACATAAGCCATTTTGTTTTATTAGAAGTTAGTACAGTTTTAACCATGGACAGGTACACATTGCAACAACGTGTTTACATCATTCAAAGTTATTATGAAAATGGGCGTTCTTTGAAAAATATCCATCGCAAAATTCGTGATTTTTTTAGTGTAAATAATCGGCCAAATTCAAGATTAGTGAAAAAATTCGAAGAAACTGCTTGTGTTACTGATAAACTAAAAAGTGGAAGACCAAAAACTGTACGCACAAATGAAAATATTGCTGCTGTTGGTGAAAGTGTTGAAAATGAACCGACAACATCAATTTCGCGTCGTTCGCAAGAATTGGACATATCTTATGGCTCCTTATGGAGGAATTTGCATAAAGATTTGCATTTACTTGCGTAATTTCGCTAGTTGGATTATTGAACAATGAACAACAGATCCATTGTTTTCAAGCAAAATTTTGTTTAGTGACGAAGCTCATTTCAGAATGGATGGATTCGTCAATAAGCAAAATTGTCGTACCTGGGGTGATGAAAATCCTCGTGTTATTCATGAAAAATCTCTACACCCACAAAAAGTTACTGTTTGGTGTGCATTTTGGGCAAATGGAATCATTGGGCCATTTTTCCTCGAAGATGATGCTGAAATGCTGTTTATGGACACAGTTGAATCATATTGATGTGTCTGACGTCTATTTCCAGCGAGACGGTGCTACATGTCACACAACTCGAGAAAACATTACGCTTTTGCGATCAAAATTTCCTCAACGTGTTATATCACGAAATGCAGATTTCAATTGGCCTCCAAGGTCATGTGATCTAACACCATTAGAAATTTTTTGTGGGGTTTTTTGAAAAGTCGAGTGTATGATAACAAGCCACAAACAATTAATGATCTAAAGAACAACATTCAAGTTGCAATTCGTGAAATAAAACCAATAACTTGTCGGAAAGTCATTGAAAATGTCGTTATTCGGATTGATGTCTGCAGACGCAGTCATGGTGGACATTTGAATGATATTCTATTCCACTTATAATTGTAATGGATCATACTTTTAATAAAAAAAAAAACAGCTTGAAAAAATTGCAAATAGTTTGTGTTTTATTTCAAAAAAACATGCAGGCGCGTTTTTTGGATGACCCTGTATTTAATTGAAATTTTTAAATGATAAACAAATATAATAAATATGTAAATTAAAGATCATACATACACATCTCATACTTTTGCTTTTACTTTTGTGTAGTGAAACAACAATAACTATTGATTTCAATCAAGGCAAATTCATAACAGTTGAATGCATTAGATCATGCGGCTTACAAATGATTGTGTTAGTGTTGATATCAAAACTGTATTCTTTTGCGTCGTAAGCGTTTCACAACTAAACTAAATTTTTCTAAGGCGAATTTTAATTGATTCTAATGCAGTCACCTGCCCAAGTTTTCTGTTAAATTAATAATGATACTGCAACCCAGACATTAAGTGAACACAGTGCTAATTGTTTTCCTTCCTACAACATTTTTTTTAACTTTTTATTGATTAATGTTGTTGTTGTTGTTGTACTAACAAAAAACGATAAACAAATTTATGTCACTATAATCTTACTCATCTCTTCTTTACAATACTAAAGCAAATTAAGTTGTAAAATGTTCCCCACTCTTTTACGATGTTAAAGATTTAATTAATTTGGCAAAGTAGTTAAACGTTAAACGTAACTCATCCTTAACCTGTGTGCTTTTTATAAAACTTATGATTTAGTTTTATATTTCTTATTTAGACTTATGCAAGTGATGCTTAATAAAAACATTTAAAACTTCTTGTCATCGCAGAACATCTTAACGTTTAACAAAAGAAAGTATAAAAAATAAAAGAAAAGAGAAAATACAAAATATGTCTATGGAAAAGTTTCGTAAGTAACTTTTATTTAATTATTTATTTTAGTGTCTTGAATAAATCTTTGTTATGTTTTTTATAAATATAACATGTCTACTAGATTAATATTACGGCCGACCTTGACGTTATATTAACTATTGACTGGATCCTTTAATTAATAAAAAAAAATTCTTCTAAGGATTATTAACTCTCCCCACAATATTCATATGTGTGTTCGTGTGTTGGTATTAAGCAGTTAATTGTTTCACGTCAACACATTAACCACAATTACACACACAAACAAATATGTTTTTTGAAACTGTCGCGTTAGGTAGATGTGTCAATAGATAAAGCAGTAGATAAGGAAATTACATTGAATTATTATGAAATAGATGGAGCATCATTTTTTAGTATTTTTGCCGACAAAGACTTGTATTGTTATTTGTATTATAATTTGTGTATTTTTTGGTATTTTTAATAAATAAATAAATCTTAAGGGTTTTTTTCCTTTGCATTTCCTCAGGGAAACCTTTTAAATATTCAGTTTAATTTACATTTTCCTTCTTTTTTTTTTTTTTTTGTTTTAAGGGTCAACGTATGAAGAATAACTGTCGTTTTCCTTTATGAAAAAGAAAATCACGGTTCAATGTATAAATTTGTAAAGTGCCTTAAAATTGAATATTTTAAAATTTTATTTTATTTAAAAGTGTTAACAAAGTGGCAATTCCTTTTTCCTTTGTTATAACACAATGGGCTGAATATTTTAAGAAAAAAAAAAATAAATAAAAAAGTACAAAATAAAAAACTGCTTTTACAAAAAAAAAAAATTAACAATAAGCACGCGTGGACAGTGGCAGATTCAAAACATTATATAAAATATTCAGATTATAATTGTTATAAAATTGCCAAAAAAAAAAAATTGGCGGGTACGACTGAGATCAAATATTATTTACAGAAACTTGAAAAAGACATCCAGGCTTTAAGAAGTTTAAAATTACTTTCAGTAAACTTTTAAGACCAGCAAAAATTTTATTTTACTACAGTCTTGCAAGAAAATTTTAGATTAAAAATTTTTTCAATTTTAACAAATGGCAATGAACAAATTTTTTAAGTATTTGAAAACTGACAAAATCCATGTCTTATTCTAAAGAGCTTTTAAGTAATTTCAGCAAAATATTTAAAGCATTTTTTTTTTATATTTATCAATCCGTAAACTTTAACAAAACAATTACACTGTCTGCCACTTGAATAAGGAATCACATTTTTATTAAGTAGGTATATCTCCTAAACTACAGTTTAGAAAAAAAATATTTTTTGCATAACCAAATTTCAATTTCTTGAAAAAAATATACATATTTTTATGATACTAAAATTATGCATTTATTTAAAGACATGTATTTCTATGCTACTTTTTCGTGTGTCACTTGAATAAGGAATTCTTATAATATTAATCAGGAAGGCTATGATTTGAAAGTTATGTCCAACAAAAGCCTGAGAGTTATCTTTAAAAAATTTTTGGTCTAACAGGCCATTAAGCAAATAATTCTGGACTCGCATTCAAGCCAAGCGTAATAAAGATCACTTAGTACTAATTGATATAAATATTGACTTTAGTAAAACTAAGAACTCAGTAACAAGAAAACATGTTTAACATGTTTTGTTTTAAGGTAAAAACAAAAATATTTTTATTCTTATACCCTTCTTCACAGTTGGAAAAAGAGTATATTAAGTTTGTCATACCACTTGCAATGTCACAATATCCATTTCCGACCCGATAAAGTGTGTATATTATGAGTCCTTATGCATAGCGAATTCAATTGAGCAATGTTCATCATGTCCGTTCACGTTAGTGTTTAAATCAACTTTGCAAAGACACCAGATGAGATAGAGAGAATTTAAATGCGCCAATCGATCAGACATAATTTCGAAAATTTTGCTATTGGAAATCAGCAAGATCAGACGAGGCGACGGCCATTACACCACGCCTACCTCTGTTTTTTCCATTTCATTTGGAACAAATCTAGTTGAGTGAAATAACTTCAATCAAAAACAAAAAAAAACTGCATAAGATGGTAGAGAATTAAAAAATAAGAAAAAAATTATTAAGTGAAAAAATTGGCGGTCGCCCATGTTTATCGGGGTTATGGGCCTCTAAACTTTTTATAGAAATAAAAGCAAGATTGTGCACCATATTTTTTAAGACATAACAATGGATATCATTTAAAAGCTTTTGAATGCATCTTAAAGGAAATACTAAAATTTTTTTAAATGCTTAACCCATTAGTAGCTGGTGACATTTTAAATTATATTTAGAACTTAATTTTTGTTTTTCTAATAAAACTGTGTACGCTTCAGCTAGACGTATTAAAAAATACCTTTAACTAAAAAGGCGTCCTGACTATGACTTAATTTGCATGTGCAAGGACCTGTTTATAGGCCGCATTAGGGAGACACCTAAAGTTTAAATATTTTTATGTTCGCTATAAAAATAATTAAAGGAACTTAAAAACAAAACTAAAAAAAAAAAATAAATTTAAAATTTTTGTTTTTCAATCGTAACAGGCGGTTATTTATAACTCACACACAGATTAAAGAAACACGTCCGCTGTAAAAATAAATTTAGAAATTAAAGGGCGTTTTCAAAAATGCCGTAAAATAGGTGAATATTACATTATGTTTTATAAGTAAAAAATTTAAATGAGATAAAGAGTATCCCAATAGAAGCATGATTTTCACTTGTAGGCCCTTTGTGTGTTTTAATATTTACCTTATTTTCACAAGGCCGTAACAAGTTTAAAAAATATTAATAAAAATTTAAGGGTGACCCATATATGGTACAGAAGTCTTTGTATATGAGATAAACTCAAACTTGATGTATTTAATAATTCATAGATTTTATGTGTAAAAGAATTTTGTGCAGATGATTTCTTTTGTTTTTAGAAGGCACTTTCACCATCCTGCTCTTAACTGCAGGACACGGTCTCTATAAGAACACGTATTCGCCAGACAATAGGCCCAAATCTTAACATACATATGTATAATAAAACTGTACATTAAATATTCTTTAAAAATTTTGATGTTGGTGTAGATAGTAATCGATATGGAATACAAAATACCTATTTTCTGAGCTTTCGTCTGTCTGTGTGTCAGTGTTCACATCACGTAAAAACTGCTGGATGGGTTTAAATGAAATTTTGTAAGGAAGTCCTTTAGAACCTTGGTTCAAATATAGAACACTTTCTATTTCATAAAAATATGTCATCTCATAGAGAAACTAGAGATACAAATGTGAAAGACCCCAATTTCACCTGTATAATGGTACTAGAACAGTTGTCAACTCAATTCAATTTTTTTTTTAACACAGAACTCTAAAACAAATGTTTTAAAATACATTTTTATAACTTTTAATTTGAAGAAAATTAGAAATGAAACGCGGACGAAGTCGTGGGCATTGCTAGTAAATAATAAAACTACAATTGACTATCAAACTTTCTTAGTGTTCATTTAGTGTTTATTTACCTGATATTTTTAGAATAATTTTTTAGGATTATTGTCCTTTGACCTCTCAACTTTATAAAAAATATCTTTACAATTTTTCAAACGTCAACCTTGCGATCACAAAGTTTAAAATAATAATAAATGAATTAAGAAAATTACTTGTTTTTATACCTAAACTTCTAAAGAAAATTATAATTGTTAAAATATTACAATTGTTTGTTTTTGTAAGTATAAAGAGAAACAATAAAAGATACACATGTCGATAAATAGACCAGACCATAAACAATAAAACAATTTGATAAAATTCAAGTTGAATGTATCTCTTGGTACTTTTACCTGAAACTGATGATTTGCAGTTGTGTTTTTTTTTTTATTATTTTGATACAATTTATGTAAAATCATGTATTAAATGATGAATTTATTTGTTACAAAAAAAAAACCAAAAGTAACAATAAAAAAAATATTTTTATCAATTCAATTGAGTTGATTAAAATAAGAACTTTGCACTCTTTTGTGTTAGAAAACTTACAAGAATTATTGTAAAACCATGAATTTTTTAACAAAAACAAAAATAAAATAACATAAACAATTGCTGACCTTAAGTTTATAAATTTAACTTGACAAATTAATGAATTTCCTAAAACAAACAATTTTTTTTTTTAATCTTTGTAAAACAAAATTGATTTAAATTTTGGCTTAGAGCCATAATATTGTTTTAAACTTAAAATAAAAACTCTAAAGGTAAATAAACTCACAGGCTTCTTGTTCGATTTTTAAAAAAAAAATTTAAAGATGTCAGGACCTTCCAACCTGTGATTTGTGGTGTAGAAAGAAATATTTTGAAAATTGTAAGGAAACTATTATTTAATGTAAAAAATAGTTGTTAAAATATTTTTACAATTTGGTTCAATATTTCAGTAAAAATATGCGAGTATTTATGCGATTGCTAGAGGGGACGATCAATTTAAAATATTTTAATTAAATGATTTCCTGTGATATTAAATCTTACGTGTTAGTGCGCCCATTCTCCTCGTTACTGAGAGAGGCTCATTTCTAATTTATTAAAAATTTTAAGATGCAATTAAATGTTTTTATAAAGTATTCATTTAAGTCCCCAAATTTACATATAATGAATAAAATATCCGAAACTGAAATTTTTCTTAGACACTTGTCTATCAAATCCATATTCGGTGTTAGAATCATAAAACCCTTTTTAGAACATGTCATATACGGGTTTGTAAAGCCAATTTCATATGAACTAATTTCGAAATTTTATAAAAAATAGTAGATGTTCCCACGACTTCGTCTGCCTATCATTTTTAATTTGATTAATCTTAAAATTAAGAAAATAAATTTTTAAAGCATTTGTGGTAGAATAACAACTGTTCTAGTACCATTAACCCGGAAAATTGGGTGCTTTCACATTCGTGCCTCTAGTTTCTCTACGAAATGATATATTTTAATGGAAAAAGTATCCCATATTTGAATCAAGGTTCTTAGGGACCTTTTCATAAAATTTTATTCAAATCCATCCAGATGGACAGACAGACAGACATACAAAATTTCCAAAAAAAATATTTCATGTACCTCGTTACTCTTTTATTATATGTATAGATAACTTAAGTACGAGGAGATACAAGCGATTAGCCCGTCTGCAAAATGGGTATAAAAAAAGTTCAGATTTACACTACACAATTTTTTGAGGCATATTTTTTGAAATGCAGCGACAGTAACATCCCCTCAAAATTCAAGGAAGACCATATTGCTTGCCCCCTCTGCTTCACAAAAAAAAAACAAAAAAAATTCAGTCCAGTTTCATGAGAAATTGCATAATGTAAATGCTGTATAACCCACAAAAACTAGCCGTTTATTTTGAAAATGGCATAAGTCATTTAGCTTTTAAGCTAATTGTGTTTCAAAGATTTTAAAAGTATTAAGGCTAAATCTCGAGAAAACATACTTGCACTTATTATCTCTAGATACTTATTTTTTCCCCAATAAAATCGTCGGTCAACATTAAACGGTAACAGCTCTTAACACTGATTTTTTTTTTGCTAAGAAATTGACTTATGCCACTTTCAAAATAAGCGGCTCATATATTAATATTTTAAACTAATTAATCGCTTGAAATTAAGAATGTTAATTAGAATTCATTCTTTAAAATTTCGGTATTCGTAGTTTCAGAAATTCCAATCTCGAAAGCCCTCGATTTTTTAAAAGCTCATAAACTTTCAAAAATTTCGAGTTTTTTTGAGATTTCTGAATATTTAAATTCTTTCAATGTAAAATATTTTTAATTCCTTAAAATGTCTTTGAACTTTATTTAATATTAAAAAACTAAAAGCGTTTTAATTTCATTTAACAGTGGAAGTTATCTAAGAGTCATCTGTAGCCGTTTTTTTTTTTTTTATTATTTATTTACTTTTTTTAATACGCCTGCTATTCTGTTGACTTCTATTATTATTTTTTTAATTTTTAACTCTGATGCTTATCACTTCAAATGGCCACCTGTGTTGCCACTCAATTTACAAACAAGAAAGTAAAAAGTAAGAAATGGTATTCTGACATTTCTTGAAGAGATTCTCTTTTTGTGCTTAAAATACAAATAAAATTTTTTTGGCTCGCGAAAAATAAAAAAATAAATTAAAACAGCAAATAATAATGATTAAAGAGTGTTTCAAAGCTGACATAATTTTCATATAAATATTGCTATTATGTGAAATGTATAAAGCAGACTCGTCAAATTTGTACGGTGTCATTAAAAATATTTGCGCTTTCAAAAAATAGAAAAAAGAAAATGTAAATTAAAGAGTGTCCCGATAGTGTTGTGACTAACATCTACGCGGCCGTATTTTTAAATAATATCTTAGGCAGTCACTTTAAGTTTAAGTATTTTTATGTCTTCTACTAGGACAAGTAGAAAAAATTAAAATAAACCGTAAAGGAATCATATTTCTTAAGGACGGAATTATAAATTAATTATATTCAAGAAAGATTGCGTTAGGATTTTCATATGTCGTAGAACAAAATATAAATGCAGATTAAACAAGAAAATTCAGCAATTATGTGGTCACTCTTTATTTTTTACACTTTTTATAACTATTCAACAGGTTGATGTGTTAATTTACAACAATTAGGGCAGCCTTTAATTTCTATTATCAAATACGTTTTATTATACTTGATATAGTAATGGACATTTTGTCTAATTTTCAAGAGCTTGTCTGTAACGGTTTCAAGGATAGGGCCTTTTAGGTCAAATAACATCAGTTCTATGAACACCCTTTAATTTATGATTTTAAGTTTGTTATTTGTTGCAGCGGACTTAGCAATAAAGGATCTGTGTAAGTTTCAATTTACTGCTAACAACTGTTCAACAGTTTGGTCAGAAACATCAAATAACAGCAACTATTGTAACACCCTGTAATTCATAATTTTAAACATTTATACCAGAAAAAATAGTGGACATTCTGTTTAACTTTCAAGTTTTTGTTTTGTATATAACATTTCAAACAAAAGCGCCATATAGGTCAATTTACTTCAAATATGGAAA